>OX465285.1:60151334-61351334 GCA_949987705.1 Thereva unica | reverse complement strand
TTTGTTGAGTTTTTCTGCGTTTGTTGCCGTTTTAACTAAAAATCGGGGAAATGATTTATAAAATTTGGCAATGAGGTGCGCAGAACTGTTCAAATTTTTTGTGTCACGGAGTTTGAAAAAAGCTATACTTCAGTCGTTGAAGCCACTTATGTGGTTTGAACTGAACATTATTGAACTAAGGTAGGTGAATCCTAGGAATTAATCGGGACTCGTAAGGGTATACAGGACTCGAATAACGCAACTCGTTGGCTTAACCGGTTAATCGGGGTACCAAAGCTCCACTAAGGTTAGGTCTTTGCCTAGCGGACGGCACACCTTGTTCCGTCTGGTAGTCTGGCACTGCCGGCATCACAGCCCTTGTCAGCTGGTTAGCGAGATCAACCATTTTCAAGAGGAGTAAGACTCCAACGAGAATATCTTCCGCCTAACCTATCCTCACCTTCTTCTCATCTTCGAACTAAGCTTCCTTCTAGGCATAGCACCATGACATGAACGACATTAATATAAAGGGTGACACCCGAGGTTCGACTTTCATTTATTCTTGACAATGTTCATGCTGCCTTTCAACATCGGTGCTCGAACGAGGCAAAATTAGTAGTAAAAAAGCAAAAGTGGCCGGACAATTATTCAAATTAAGTTATTCCTGCTGCTTCTTGAAACTGCAGAGCTTCATACGAAAATTTGTTGATATTTTTGGTTTCATTCCATTTCAGAAGATGGATTTGACGCCACTGTTTACCAACTTTAGCAATATATTCTTGCTTTTTATTTAAGTGTTGCCTTATTTTGGTTTAGTGCATGTCAAAAACTAATTTTGTATACTTGTATTCTTCCCTCTGACCCCCAAAAAAACCCACTAGCCACTAGATACGATTTATTCCCACTGAATGCAAGTATAAACCTTTGCAGGCCTCAACTTTGCATATTTTGCTTCTTTACTTGGCCTGGCAGCCATACAAAAACATTGACCCAGAAACTGAAGGTAAACGGAGCAGTTTGTGAACTTTGCTCTGGAGGAGTTGGAAGTAAACTCTGGGCGGAAATTTATCTTGACGAGGTCCATTTTTGGTTGCATTTGAATTGTCCATTTGGGGAGATAGCAATTTACATGAGATCCATCAGTTGCAAATGCAGCCAGGAAAAGTCACAAATTTTTGCCCGGGGTCATTGGCCCGGATTTCTTCCAAAACCAAGCTGGGACCAGTATAACTGTCACCGGTCGATTTCAAGCAATTTGTTGTAGCCCAGGGGTGGCCAACCCAAATGGTATCACGGGCCAATTTGAAAATGCATTATGATTCCGCGGGCCGGGGTGGTATATTGGGTGATTCAAATTTAATTTAATATAATTTAGGGAGAGTTGCAAAGTTGTGCTGCGAAGACAAAGAACGAGCGATGACCAATTACCGTGCGAAAACGCGGAATTATTAAATTAGTATTTCTGAGGAATTGCGAAAGTTGCACGAACCGGATTGGGCTCTTGTATGATATCGTGAAACAGTCACAGAAGCCTATACTTACGATAATCATTTAAGGCTCGATTACATTGAGCGATTGTAGTCAATGCAACTAAATAATAGGATCCTCGCAGCTAGTTAACTAGCAACTATGATGACACACGGCTAGTTTACTAGCTAACAAAGCTAGAGAGTAGCGAATAAAGTAACCAGGCTTTCAACTTTCTCGGCAGATTATTTGCACTCTGCTAGTTAGCTAGGGAACATAATGATCCTGGGCTATTAGCAGCTAATGAATTCGCCGGCTAGTAGCTTTTAAACTCCCTCAACGTAATCGAGCCTTTCGAGAACAGCTGAAAACGGAGTTCGAGTAGGGTGAAATGTGGTCAAAACGGTATACACTATCCTATGGTACTTTAAGTTTATGGGCGTATGAGGAATCGAGAGAGGAATAGATGGAAAGGCCAAGGGTTAGAAGAGGTAGTAGTAAGGCTTTAAACAAATTCATACGCACAGCTCCTTTCTACAAACCACAATGATAACAAAATTTAGGCAGGTCCGTATGTTTTACTAACAATGAAACTAATGTGATCACAGCAGGTCATGCTTTTATTTAGTAGCAACCCAAGATTTCTTGCTTTATTAACGCAAACAAGAGGAACCGTATTTAAGGCGATAACAGAAATGTCAGGACGAACAGTAGCAGAGTGAGAGAGATAAAAATACACTGGGACCTCGAAGGATTTAGCTGCAGCAAAATTAATTTCAACCGGTAGGATATATGACGCAAGTCAACAGCAATCTTCTTCACACATACTCGTATATGTATTTCATTTTTTGGTGCAGGGAAATAAAGCTGCACATCGTCTGCGTACATATGAATATTAGAATATCGTTAGTAAAAATACTGAATTAAAGAGGCCCAAGAATGCAGCTTTGGTTAGATAAAAAAGTTTGCAAAAGCTAAAGAGTAGAAAAAACAAAATGTGCTTGTGGTGCCAGTTTTCGCAGAAGCGGGATGTTATTGAAGGCTGTGATGTTTACGGAAGCCAGATTGCCATATTTATATTTATAAGTTTGAGACGCTCACATAATACTACTACTCTTTTTTCTAGGAGCTTTGCCAGAAATGGAAAAATACTGATAGGTGGAAAATCGGAAGGACAGGTAGGCGAAGGGCGCTTAGGAATGGGTATGATTAAAGCATATTTCTAAGTCGAGGGAAACTTTGGTACCCTGCCAAGAGTACAGCGCTGCGTACCACACATCGCATACAACAATGGGTCTTCTGCACTACAAATTCGAATTTTTCTGACGGGTCTAGAAATTTTGCGTAGAGCGGTGGCTGTCTAGGTCTGGTTCAGGGCTTTCCGGGCTCCTGGCCGCCCTCCTGCCTTTGGTCGGTAGGGAAGCAGTTCACCAAAGCCGGGCTCGGATATGCCCCGTGGAGCTCCCCAATTCCACTCCGGCCCTCCTTGCCTTGGCCCTCTTCAGCCTTGATATGCTAGGAAGTGGATGGTCCATTCTGACAAACCATCTATATCAGGATAAGGCTGGGTGCGCCCTCGACACGATAACTTTACAACTTGGCTTGGTAAGCCCGATCATAGTAAACCTCGAGGAGGTTATTAGGTACTAGAAAGTACGTCACAAACAACAAACCGCGAAAGGATTCTATAACCGCTATTTATAATTTGAGGATCTTTCGTTTTATAGCTAGTTATAAACATGTCAAAGTAATTTCTGACAAAATACGAAGAAACTTTTCCGACCATCTTTTACATTCACAAGTAGCGAATTTGAGACATATCGAGGGTTTCCTGCCAAAAGGGCGTATCAACCAAAACATGGATTTAGAGGATTCAATAAAAACATTTAAAAAACCGGTGTATTTTTTTTCATATTGCTTATCATCGAAAATAAATGTTTTTAGGCGTATGTTTTGGATACTTTTATTCACTTGATGGATACGACCAGTCTGATGGATACGACCTGACTCTAAGAAAAAGTTATAAGCCCAAAATCGCGATTTTGTGGATACGCCCTTCTGGCAGGAAACCCTCGATATGTTATTGTTATCATTAACTTTTGTCGAAAAACGTTTGCAAATTTTTAGGTTAAGCAATGTAGTAGTTAAAACATAACGAAAAAATGTGTTCTTGCGTGTTTTACTGTAAGGGGAACGGTACTATACTGAAAAAAGCTATTTTTTTTCTTTGAAAATGCCTACAGCTCTAACCACGAAATATAAACAAGCCAGACAAAATATTACCTGAATTTTGTTACAATCATAAACTTTCAACGATTTTCCTTCACAATAACATTACATCGCCTTTTTTATTTCTTTTATGTTTTCCTCATATTATTTTAACGAAAAACAAAAACTAAATCCAAAAAAAAAATCACAAATTGAAATTCATTTTATGTGTGTTTTTAATCCTGCAGCCATTGGAAGTTCAAGAGGTATTTTCACCGCATTTCATTTATTTTCGTATTTAATTCCACAGAACAGAAAATTTGCTATGTTTAAGCCTTAATTTATTTATATATTTAATACTTTATTTTCAATTTATATTTAAGGCTGAAACAGCTCAAGCAGAAGCATGCGCTAAATTTGAAAAGATGTCTGTTTGCGCTAAGGAAGAATTGGTAGGTTTCCGCAATAGACGTGTTGCTGCCTTTAAAAAGAGGTAATATTAAAATTTCAAAATAATTGAATGCTTTCTCATTTCGAAATATATATTTATTTTTAGTCTAACTGAATTAGCTGAGTTAGAAATCAAGCACGCTAAAGCTCAATATGACTTTCTGCGTCAGTCTTTAGTTGCTCTACAAGAGCTACAGTAAATGTGTTCTGCTGGATACAAGAACCGTTTTTACAATATCGATGAATTATTTTTATGTATTTTTATATAAAAATTAATATAAAATACCAATATCTTCATTATTTAGATTAAAAATCATTTATTATCCACAGATTCAAGGTAAAAAAAATAAAACAAAATTTATTCCATTTAAATTTGATAACGTTGGCACATTATAATTGTACAGGAATAAACTTGTACTATTCTGGCTCATGTTTCATTTTATTATTACTATTATTATTATGTACTATTATTATTTTGATATATTGTTAAAGAAATAAATTTTGAAACTTCGTATGTCGCGAAACACTGAATATATCGCATTATATATATAAATAAATATATATCTATTTTTTTGTGTAATTGTGAAGTATATATGAAGAAAACAAAAAAAAAAACAGATTTAAATGTTCGATTATTTGCTGCAATCTGTATATAATTGAATTAAGGACCGATATTGTAATTTTGATACATCAAAGATATAAGAAAAACAAAAAAAAAACAAACAAAAACAAAACAACGGGCTAGGAAGTATTAAGTCTATAATGTTTTTTCATAATATTTAGGAAAGTAACGTACATTCCCTTTACTTGTATCTCATTTGTATTATGTTCTTTACAATAACAAAAGAAAACAAAGAAAATATTGCAATCAATACCAAATGTTTAAGATATCAAAAATAATTAAATTGTTATTTGTCTTCACTGACTTAATGCTTAACAGCCTTAATGGGGAAAATAAATATATGTTTCTATGTTTCATTTACTTTTTTTTGTTGATTGCACATAATCGTTTTGTCTTATCGCATATAAACATCCTATACATATGTAAATTTATGGGAACATCTGGTTTTTATTAAATTCTATATAGTATACTACATAATAACTATTTTTTTATTTGATAACATATATGCATGTATTTTAAAATTCTGAACCATATTTGGGACGTTTTTGTATTACCAGTCTATCATGTAATTGGTCACATCACAGTTCGTTAGTGTATATTCTGGACTAAAATAATCGTTCGTAACCGCATTATTGTCTTCTGTTTTTAATAGAGAAGGCTTAATATAAGTTATTAAGTACTCACATTAGCATTCGATGACATTTTTGAACGTACCGATTACACAAGCTTATAGAATCGATCTGGCGTCAGAAAAAGATCCCACTGGAATGGAAGGAAGGTGTGATATGCCCCTGAATAAAAAAGGAGATCAACTCGTATGTAAGAACTATTGGGGGAATAGCTCTTCTCCATTATTTTGTACAAAAAACTTCTACCCATCGCAGACGGCATAATAGGTTGTTATCCATGTGACTTTCGACCAGGTATGTCCACGACAAACGATATTTCCACTTTAAAAAGAATTTTGGAGAAATCATGGGAATTCAACATCGATATTCACGTACTGATTATAGTCTTCTAGCAAGCAAATGACAGCGTCAAGCCTGAGGAGTTATTTAAAGCTATGTTGTGCTTCCAATTTCCAAAACACCTAATCGAAGCTATAATCGAGGTGGTACGATGCAGAGTAAGAGTTGAACAAGGCCTTTCAGAAAATCACAGAGAGGCCTGAGACGAGGTGAAGAGCTTTCGTGCCTTCTATTTAACATAGTTATGCAAATGTAATGCCGGGAAATATCCCCGAGAACGTGGCGATTGAGCCCGCGCAACCAAGTTTTGTTATTGACTTTTGTAACATTCGTGGTCTTCATGCGAATTTCCCTTTCGTTGAGTCCCACTTATCTAATTATAAACACCCAATCTTCGCACTTAGTGAAACCCAAATATCACCCGATAATTACTTAGGTCATTACCAGGTGTCGGAATACACTTTAGTGCACAATCTCTCCCCCCATAGGGGTATTGCCTCTATGTTAGGGACGACGTGGCTTATTATAAAATAATTCAAGCTTCAAACTTCAGATTTTAATTATCTTTGGATTAAAATTATTTTACAAAGTCACGTCATATTCTTCTGCTTCCTACACAGAAGTCCTAACATAAGTAACGAAGCCTCCACTTCATCATTTGATACTATTTCCGAACAAATCTTGGGATTTTTGTCGTCCAATCCTGAGTGTGAAATCATTGTTGCGGGTGATTTCAATGTTCACAATGTTAAATGGCTGACTTACTCAAATGGCACCAGTATTTCTGGCAAGGCTCTTTGCAGACACCAATAACTTGCATCATATTGTAGATCATCACACAAGAGTCCCTGATGTTGCTGATCAAGGAACCTATCTCCTTGATCTTTTTCTAACTTCTCATCCAGTGCGTTACTCCGTCGAAGTTGATTCACCTCTCGGCAATTCGGACCACTGCCTAGTCAGCGCTAACTTCCTATTCGAATTTCCCACCCCTCCAAAACCAGCTCGATGAACTGTATGGCATTATGAGAAGGCCAATTGGCTGGGGCTTATTAATTTTTTCCAATCTACTGACTGGAGCTTGTGTTTCCGGAATAGAAACGTCAACTCTGCCGCTATCCGTGTCCCCAGGATCATACAAGCAGGAATGCATTTGTTCACTCCCCATTCTACCAAATCTGTGAAGCCTAGGCCCAACAGATGGTTTAATCGGGAGTGTATGAATGCAATCAAAACTAAAGAAGCCGCCTTCCGAGCGTACAAGAGTTTTCCGAGTGAATCGCTCCGTTTAGAGTACATACAACAAATTGAGAAGTAAACTCCTAAATGCAACCTCCGGTAGCAAAAACTTCTGGTCCTTGGTAAGTTCCATCAAGAAGAATTTCACTACAACTTCAACCCCTTCCTTTATTCACGATGAGAAGGTAATAACAGACAGCAAATCCAAGGCCATTTATTAGCATCTCTGTTCCCTTCAAATTCTTCGACTCTTGGAAACTTGCCCATGTTCAGCCCATGCCGAAAAAAGGTGATTCCAGCCTTCCCTCCAACTACCGCCCAATAGCAATTACTTCTATTCTCTCCAAAACCATGGAGACGATAATCAACAAAAAGCTTATGGGATATCTAGAATCCAACCTACTCATAAACGACAGACAGTATGGCTTCCGACAAAAAAGATCCACTGGCGATCTTTTAGTCTTCTTACTTACCGAACCTCAGCCGTAGTCTGCATGGATCCGGGGAGTCTAGTCTGGTTGCTCTAGATATCTTCAAGGCTTTCGATAGAGTTTGGCACTCAGCCCTGTTAGCTAAACTAAAAGCTATTGGAGTTGACTCACTTCTACAGAAGTGGATCGAGTTTCCTTTCCGGTCGTTCAATCAAGGTAGTATTTGATGGCGTCAAATCCGCATCGCACTCGATCTCTGCGGGGTCTCCCAGGGGTCAATTTTATCACCTATTTCTCATCTTTATAAATGACCTTCTTTCAATCCCCTCCAACCCACTTCTCAGCAGTGGCGTAGCGTGGATTTGTGCCACCCGGGGCGAACCATAAATTTGCTGCCCCCTACTTTCGAATTGATTCTTTTAATCAATAAATCAAAACCCAACTTGAATTTCAAGTAATTTTCAATCCAAGAATTCAAGGCATCATGTAAACGCAATGAATCATATGTAACTAATGAATGTTCGGTATAGTGCGCGCCAAAATAAATGGGAATTTTACGCGCAGGCGAATCAATGACAACTCCCACATACATTAACATTCCGTGTATGGATAAAACTCAAGCGCATATGCATTTTAATTTCCCTTTTGAAACTCGTTTACCGGGAACAACACTCCACCATAGCATCTGACCAGGACAAGAGTCGTAGTGAGACGAATTGAATTTTTGATTGAAAATATAAATGAGCGGGTGATTTGGGGTTTTAAACGAACGGAATGACGAGGTGCACTTTTCTTTTCGAAGCTACTTTCGTGGAGAAGATTTGAGGCTTTCACTGCGCATCAAAAAAATCGATTTTGAGATTTCCAATTGTTTTGGCGCAGGCTATATCCGTGCTTCAAGGTTGGGCTGAATTATAAACTTTAACAAACCCAGAGAGCTTGAATCAGTAATTTCTCTCTGTAATTTATTTCAGTCTGTCTTTAGATAGAAAGCCTCGTAGACGACCGAGGTTAAGCTTAAACAATTCTCTGTCCAATATCTGGAGGTTTTATTTCCCATCATCGTAGAAAGGGGATTTTAAAGACAAATGTGGCAGCTGTTGGAGCCCTTCTCAAACTTCAGCATTTACAGCCCGCATCATAAAAGAAGGGAATCTTAAAATAGCTGTTTCCATGCGCATTGAGAGTCTCATACAATATGCTCATTTATATTTTCAGTTAGCTGACTCGACGGTCATTGTCCTGTCCAAATTTCAATAGTCAATAGTAAATTGTTTGTCTGCATTCTGTATTTCCAATTAATAAGACGTTTCATTCTCAACTCTAATATGGACAACTAGAGAAATTATGCCCTGCAAATAATCGAAAGAATTACGCCAAATAATTTACTAATAGAAAAGGGGTTGTCTTCCATCACAGGCGTACGCTTTTTTGATAATCCGTCAAATGGGAGAGTTTGGTTGGATAATTTTGATGCATCAACTTTATAGTCCAGAAATAAGACCAAACTTAAATGAAAAGTAACGCAGAAGTAAAGTAGACGTAACTTCCACTGAAGTAGATCCACTTACTACCATCCATATTGGTCACTCTCATAATAAGCCGACGTTTGGCTTTTTTGCGCCCGGTGCATATACATATTGCGCCCATATACATATTGCGCCCCCTTCATTTTTGTTCATTTTTTGATGGCAGTAAAGGAAAATGAAAGAAGACACAAACACTCATTTTAAATGAAGGCACGGAATTATTCTTTCACTTTTTTGAAATTGCGCCCTGTCCAATTGCGCCCAGTACAAATACATCAGTTGCACCTATGAAAGCGCGCCCTTGCCTTTGTCCAATCAGGATTTGCTTCGCGATCTTGCTTTTGTGCTGAGTTTACTTACGCTTTAAATTCACAAAACTCTCCCGCTAATGCTGATTAATGCTCTCCGATGATTTTCATTGTAAGCTGCACTTCCTTAACTATTTCCAGCACTAATAATGCTACAAACTGGAATCTCCATAACGAAGTCGTTCTCCAATCTTTTATATTTCGAAGGATAATAGATGGTCACTGCACTGCATATATTGGTTTCTACGGTAGAGTCTTGCATAACAAAGCAGTCCACTTAACAGCCTTACTGGACATAGAAGCCGCTTTCAAAAACTTCAGAACAGAGGCGATCTAGGTGTTTCTCGCCGAAGTAGTGATCTATAATAGTACGACTTATTTGAATTACAAATCATGACCTATGGCACCGTGCCAGCCAAGAAAGGAAAGACGACAAAATCAGGCGAACTAAATGAAATTGCATTGGCCACACCTTGCAGAAGGCAATGGTAAAACGCACAGAAGGTGCATTTCGTGTAATATATGACAATTGGATCACTTTTTCAATTTTTTTTAAATCTTAATTTCTGAAATTGCGCCCGGTGCAAGTGCACCATTTTCACTTATGAAAGCGCCGTCCTTGCTCTCATACATTTATATGGAATGGTACCTAACTTCACATGACTTCACTTCCCTTCCCATTTAGGTTTGGCCTATAGACACCATCAGCCAGGACATCGTGCTGGATGTGGCAATGGTTAGGGCCTGATGTTACCAGCAGCATCTCTAGCTCGATCCAGTTTGGCCGCCGCCCCCAACATCTACGCCGCCCGGGGCAATGGCCCCCTCGGCACCCCCCACGCTACGCCACTGCTTCTCAGCTTCGCTGACGACGGTACTCTACGTTACTCGTACAGCTTTGATACAAGACAGACTCATGTCAGATCCTGTCTTGATGATCGCGAACTAATGTCCAACTCTATTAATAACGACATTGACCTCATTCTAGAGTGGGGAAGCAAGAATCGTGTTGAATTCAACTCCACCAAAACCAAATACTGTCTTATTTCAAAGAAAAAGATCAACAGCTCTCCATCCTTGAGAGTGGGTAGAGTTGAACTAACCGCCGATTCCTCCCTACACATCTTAGGCGTGACATTAGCCAAATACTTGCGATGGAATGACCACATATTCCAAATCGCCAAACAAGCATCCTAGTGCTTGGGATTTCTTAAGAGGTCCTTCAGCCATCGGCCCGTGCTGCTATTTATAAATCCTACATTCTGCCTCTTCTCGAATACAACTCCCTCGTTTGGTTGACGAGGTCCAAAAAAGGGCACTTAAATTAATTGAAGACGATACCACTTGCTCCGCCATCGACTCCCTGAGCCACCGTAGGAATGTAGCATTACTGACAAAATTTTATCGCTACTATCCCAGTGACTGTTCCTCCGAGATAAACGCTCTCCTGCCTCCACGGCAATCTTATACCCGCAACATAAAATTAGTCCACTCATCTCACTCCCTCCACTTGCAACTCCCCCTTTCCCACACTCAACAATATATGAATTCGTTTGTAAAAAGAACAACTCGACTCTGGAACAATCTCTCGCAGTCAGTATTTCCGAGCTCCTACAACATCCAAGAGTTCAAACGCAGGGTTCATCACCACCTTCTTCAATACCCCCGTGCCTTTATAACCCCCCCCCCCCCTCCTCCGTACAAAGCTTACCGCTAGACATTGCACCATGACGTGACAAACGACATGACGGACTAGTAGTACAAAGGGTGACTCCTGAGCTTAGCACTAGCAAGCTCAATGCGGAGATCAAAAGGAAAATAAACCCTGCTAACCAAAGCTGTTTTGGTCTTCGACAACATCTTACATTACGCATTTCGTCTAGGCGATTGAAGTGTAAACTACATATATACTACGCTGATCAAGCCCGTTCTGATGTTTGGATCAGAGACATGGACTTTGAAAGTGGCTGATGAAACTCTTCCAGGTATTTTGAAAGAAAAATTCTACGCAATTTGGCGGTATCTCCGAAAACGGTCAATAAAGAAGGGGATATAATCATGAATTATACCAACAGTACCGGGGACCCGACATTGTCAAAAGTATAAAATTAAGTAGATTACGAAGGGTGGCATACACATACAAAGGCTTGATTATAGCAACCCTGCAAAAATAGCGATAAATCGAATCCCTGATTGAAAACGAAATTCAGGTAGGCTAAAGAAGCAATACATGGACTTTGTTGAGGAAGATTTAGTAAATTTAAGCCTACGTAATTGGAAGGCATTAGCCAGGAATCGAACGGAATGGAGAGAAATGCTGGAAGAAGCCAAGGTCAATTATAGGATGTAGTGCTACAGATGATGATGATGAAGTAAGTATGTGTGGAAGTCTAGTCGTCTTCCATTCAGAGTCGGAATTTTGGTGGCTGTGCATGGTGAGTTAGATATCCCACCAACAGTGCAAGGTCTGCACTGTTTAGAGTGATAACGCCTCTAAGGGTCGTATTAGCTCTTTAGCCTGTCTAAACCACAGGACCGGTTGGGTTCAGTTCTTTTTTTTTATATGAAAAAACCAAGCTTAGGTGTAACCCTTTGTACTACCAGTCCGTCAGGTCGTTCAGTTCATGGTGCAATGTCTAGTAGTAAGCTTGGTTTGAAGAATAGAGGAAAACAGGAAAGGTTAGAGGGGGTCTGGAGGGTGTAGAAGAAAATGACGATGAACCTCACGTTTGAACTCTGAGGTGTTGTACGAGTTCGGAAATACTGACTGCGGGAGATTATTCCACAGTCGAGTTGTTCTATTCATAAACGAACTTCTAAACCGTATTGTGCGTGAACGGGGGGGCTGAAGGGTATGAGGGTGAGCCGAGCGGGCTAGTCTTGTGTTGCGGGAAAAGTATTGCCGTGCAGGTAGGAGGTCCTGAATTTCAGTGGAACAGTCGCCATGGTAATAGCGATAAAGTATGGAGAGGGCTGCTACATTCCTACGGTGGCTTAAGGTGTCTATGGAGGCGCGAAAGGGGCCATCACCAATGAGTTTGAGGGCACGATTTTGCACCTTGTCGAGACAAGCCAAGGTGGTTTTTGGGGCGCCTGCCCAGATACGAGTTGTATTCGAGGCGCGGCCGAATGTAGGATTTGTATATTGTAGCTGTGCTTTTGTTTTTTACTCGATAGCAACTATTCGGACACAAAATTTCATCTAAATCGGCCTAGCGGTTCAGATTTTAGCCATTTCAGTGAAGAGTCCCCTTAATATCTCACACTATTAAATTCTATTTGTCGCTTTTTAATTCACTTTTAAATCACCACTTTTCGCTTTAGGTCACTTTAGAGCACTTTCGTCTCTTTTCAAATCAAACTGACTTTTTAAGCGCTTGTAAGTCACTATTATATTCTCAAGCTCCATCTTTATCTAACTTGTGGAAACTTTCGGCCATTTTCTAGTTCGCCGTGGAGTATTCTTTCCTTTTTTTAGATCTAGAATCTAACAGATGGCGCATAGTGGGTATATCATAAATTCAAATCCTAACAAAGTCGTTACAACAACCTTTTACTATGATTACATGCATACTTGAAGTCAGCTTCAAGTAGACTTGCAAGTCGTGTAACCTCAGATCGACTTCAAATGAAGAGCATTAAGGCCCAGTTACATAGCAGCGTTGCGTTGCGTTGCGTAGCGTCTGTCAAAATTAAAACTATGTAATTTAAATGGGGCTTGCTACATTGCACAACGCAACGCAACGCTGCTATGTAACTGGGCCTTTAAACTGTCAGTTCAAGTTCAAGTCAAGTCCTTAGTCCGGCATGTAATTGTAGTATATGATTCAACTTCTAACAAACAGATGGCGCATAAATCTTGCAATACTTTCGGAGTTTCATTATGATGAGTTTTTGCTTTCATTAGATGTGTTTCTTTTTCCTGATGTACCTACACCAGTAAATTTTGGAGTAGATGGAAAATGAAACGCATTTTTTGTATTTCAGTGTAGTTTAAAACCTCAAAATAAAATCAATTGCAAAAAAATAGGAGCTCCCATATTTTTTTTGAACTTACAATTTTAGTCATTTCATTAGACATATATAATTTCTTCCTTACATTTAGAATAATTTCATTTTTATCAATGGTATTGTGATGATTTATGCGCCACCTGTTCGTTGAAAAGCTGAATCAACGATTGTCGTTAACGACTGTGGTTGTTGTCTGAACTAATGATTTATGTACTAAACTAAAATTGGAACGAACGATAATTGAAGACAACTTCAAGCTTCTTGACGAAAAAAAGAACATACCACCAGGCTCGAGAAAAGGGACGAAGGTTCCAGAAGTTAGATAAAGGTGGAGCTTGGATATAAAAGCGGCTTGCAGGCGCTGAAAGAGTCAGTTTTGATTTGAAAGGCGATAAAAGTGTTCTAAAGTGAAAACAGTGAAAAGTGGTGATTTAAAATTGAATAATAAAGCGATAGATAGAATTTAATAGTGCGAGATATTAAATTGAAAGTGAATATAGTGAAATATAAGAATTGTGTTTGTTATTAAATTGTGTTTTGGGTTGTAATAAATAAATATTTCTGTGGATAATTAAAAAGGGTATTCCTTAATTAATCCTACGAATCCGTTAAGCCGTAAAAACGCAACAGTATCATTAAATGGAAACTTCATAAAACGCATTTAATGATTGATATAACCGAAAACGTGAATACCATAACATAAGTAATGTCAAAGTCGTTCAGTTTTCTTACTTTGCGTTACGTTTCGTTACGTCTTATTTGATTCAGGTTAAATGCATTCAGTTTTCTAATTTTTGGTTACGTTAAATCTGTTTTAGTTAAGGCTATATGAAAAATATTCACTGAAAATCTGAAGTTAATTTTTTTAAGGACCTAATACACGAGCGCTATATTCGACCATGCCACGCCAAAACAACATCAATTTGTACGCGTTGTCGTGAAGAGCTCGTGTATCCGATCCGATCGTTTTTCTTTTGCTTTTCTTTGCTGTTCCGTCCGCTTGATTATGACTATCGCTCCGTTCGTCAAACTTCCAACTTCTTTGTTTCTGTTTAACCGGGCCATTACACAAGCCAGTTCTACTGACACTGCCGCTGACACTGACTCGTGTAAATACTCACTTTTACTGACAAGCCAGCGCTGTCGAGACAGTTTTACAGCAGTGCTGACTAGTCAGTGAAATGCCAAATTCACTATGTCTTTAGAATAAATAATTAAAAAGTTTGTTTCTTTTAGGAAAAAATGCAGAAACTAAATTAAGTCGACTGTAAATTATAAACCTAATAGAAAAGTACGAGGAAAATTCTTGATTATAGGATTACCTCTATTATTTACAGGCGGGCGGATTTAAAAAGCAAATCGTGGTTTGACATCGCCGCTTCCATTAAGTTCCTATTGTGATGATTTATGCGCCATCTGTTTGTCAAAAAGCATAATCAACGATTGTCGATAACAACTCTGGTTGGTGTCTGAACTAATGATTTATGTACTAAACTAAAATTGGAACGCACGATAAGTGAAGACAACTTCAAGCTTCTGGACGAAAAGAAAACAACATACCACTAGGCTCGAGAAAAGGGACGAAGGTTCCAGAAGTTAGATAAAGGTGGAGCTTGGATATAAAAGCGGCTTGCAGACGCTGAGAGAGTCAGTTTTGATTTGAAAGGCGATAAAAGTGTTCTAAAGTGAGAACAGTGAAAAGTGGTGATTTAAAAGTGAACTATAAAGCGATAGATAGAATTTAATAGTGCGAGTTATTAAATTGAAAGTGATTATAGTGGACTGTAAGAATTGTGTTTGTTATTAAATTGTGTTTTGGTTTGTAATAAATAAATATTTGTGTGGATAATTAAAAAGTGTATTCCTTAATTAATCCTACGAATCCGTTAAGCCGGAAAAACGTAACAATTGGTGTCAGAAGTGGGATTAATTAAGAGATAAGTGAAATAAGTGAACTTGAACAATAATTGTGATTGGACTTTAAATTTTGTGCGTGAGAAATAAGGCCTTATTAGTAAAATGGGTCGAAAGCTAGTGGATTTGCGCACTGTAGAGTTGAAAAGAGAGTTAAGTAAACGCTCATTGTCAACGGTGGGGGCTAAAAATTCCCTAACCGCCCTGCTTCGAGAAGCTATGGTGAACGAAGGTAAGGATCCTGAAGCCTACATGTTTGAAGGCGAGGTAGAAGCAGAGCCAGAAGAGGCGACAGTGAGTATGGCAGAACTTCTTAAGACATTGATGGTGATGAAAGAAGCGCAAGAACGTGCATCAGCAGAGATTAAGGAAGTAGTGACAGCCGAGATGAAAGAAGCGCAAGAACGGTCTTCAGCAGAGATGAAGGAAGCGCAAGAACGTTCGACAACAGAGATCAAGTCGGAAGTGTTGGCGTTAAAAGATGAACAGAAACTGTTAGCAGTAGCTCATGAACTCTCGTTAGCAGAACTCAAAGAGTCTATGGAAGAGCAGAAGAACCAGCTGGAGCAGAAAATCGAATCATTCTCCCTTTCTGTCGACAACAAGCTAGATAACATGAAAGAAAATGTAAGGAATGATCTGGAAAATCTCGAATCTTCCATCAAGGCAAATGTGAGGAATGATCTGGAAAATCTCGAATCTTCCATCAAGGCAAACGTAAGGAATGATCTAGAAAAACTCGAAATTGAACTAGAAACCGTCAGAGCCGATCTAGAAATAGTAAAGACTCACCACCCAGCGACGACATCTCATGAAGTCATCGGAGTTAGGAAACTACAGCCTCCAACTTTCGACGGGCAAAGCCCATGGTCTACTTATAAGCTTCAATTCGAAGCGGCAGCAGCAGGCAATTTCTGGACTGAGGAGGAAAAAGCAACGGCCTTAACGTTGTCACTAAGAGGCACAGCAGCAGAAATATTGCAGTCAATACCAGCAGAACATCGCAACAGCTACGGGTTCTTAGTTCAAGCGCTGGAAATGCGTTACGGTGATCAGCACCTGCAAGAGGTTTATCGACTTCAACTTCGAAATAGACTTCAAAAGCCAGGAGAAACTTTACAACAACTATGCGCCGATATCGAGAGGTTAGTGCATCTGGCTTATCCTAGTTTCGGCCAAGACTACATCAACGAAGTAGCAAGAGAGGCTTTTCTTAACTCTTTTGCCGACCGAGATCTACAACAAGCAGCCAGATTGGCCGGAAAGAAGAATACCGCTGAAGTTTTGGCATATGCTCTGGCATACGAGGCAGCGAAGCAAGCATCAAGAAGTGCAGTCCGCCCCAGAGAGATCCACACAATAGAGGATATTTGCAACAGAATGAATGCAACGGAAGTACGCGGTCGACTCCGATGCTGGAACTGTAGTGAACCGGGTCATTTGCAAAGGAATTGCAGAAAGCGAAGAAGAGCAGAGTCTCCCGAGAATAGGAGTGGCGGAACTTGTGAAAAATGAGGACAACGACAGAAAGGTGACCAGAGGGAGGCCGAAAACAATGACTCCATGTCTCCTCGCAGACAGCAGCAGGGAAACGAATAAAGACTGACTCCATGGGGCGGGAGTCAGTCGGGGAAATCGAAGCCCCCGGTGTCATCATCACCACTATCAAACAACTGCAGCGTAGTGGCAAACGCCTTGTCATCGATGGAAAGATTGGAGCCGAAAAATGCACAATAACTGTAGATACTGGTGCTTCAAAATCTGTTATCCGCGCTGACATGGTCGGTAATAAATGGCTGAAAGACGCACGCCAATACAGACTGAAAACTGCAACAGGAGAGCCAGTACGATTACACGGAGAAATTATGTTGGATGTGGTTCTCGCAGACATTGGATTTTCGCATTCGTTCCTGGTAGCAGATATAACAGACGAGTGTATTCTAGGGCTGGACTTTATGAAAGCACATAAAATTCTACTGGACATCTAAGAGGAAATACTGAGATATGACAACAAGGAGATTCCAATGGCCACAGGATCCACTTGTTATTCGCAGCTTAAAGTCGTCGTTCGTGAAGATACCGTGCTTCCTCCGTGTGCTGAGAAATTGGTACGAGCGATAGTCGATGGTGATCCCGGGAGCTACCGATTTTACCTTATCGAACCAGAGCAAAGGGAACCAATCAAAAATATAGCAATTGGAAAATGTCTGGTGAGCATCGACGACAAAAAGGAGGTATTTGTGAACGAACGAGAAATACGATTGAAGAAGGATACGGTTTTGGGGAAAGGAGAACCGGCAGAACAGATTACATTAGTGGAGTGCGCTAACATGGAAACGGTTCCGAAACCTAACCCAAAGGCCACGAAATTAGTAAACACAGTGCTTTCAACTAGTTGTCTTGACCAAAAACAGTACCTCCAGGCAAGAAAATTAGTAGAGGATTTCAGTGATATCTTCGCCATGAGAGATGATGACTTTGGGAAAACGAACATCGTTCAACACAGGATCGATACCAAAGATGCCCAGCCAATTAAACAACCGCCGAGAAGACTACCACTAGCCAAGCGGGAGGAGGCAGCCGGTATGATTGAAGATATGAGAAGACAAGGCCTTATAGAGGAGTCGAAAAGCCCTTGGATGTCTCCCGTGGTTCTAGTCAGAAAGAAAGACGGCAGTACAAGATTTTGCGTAGAATATCGGCGGTTAAATGACATCACTAAAAAGGACAGCTACCTGTTACCTCGTATCGATGACACACTGGATACTCTCTCTGGAGCTAAATGGTTTTCTACCTTGGATCTTAAGAGCGGCTACTGGCAAGTCGAAATTCACCCGGAGGACCGATAAAAGACAGCCTTCTCTGTAGGAAACGGCCTGTGGCAGTTTACAGTCATGCCGTTTGGACTGTGTAATGCTCCAGCTACATTCGAACGACTGATGGAATGCGTCTTGCGAGGACTGACATGGAAGACTTGTCTGGTTTATTTGGACGATATCATCATCGTTGGAAAAAGTTTCGAGGAACATCTGGGCAATCTACGAGAGGTTTTCCAAAAGTTGAGAACTGCCCAACTGAAACTCAGCCCTAAAAAGTGCGTACTGTTCAGAGACCAAGTCAACTATCTCGGACATGTGGTTTCATCCAATGGAGTTCAAACAGATCCTGAGAAAACAACAGCGGTTAAGAATTGGCCCACACCGAAGGATAAACATGAACTTCGAAGCTTTTTGGGACTTGACTTTGGGATAGGCGTTTTGTCAGGAATTTTGCCGACATAGGTAAGGAATTACATAAACTGACAGAAAAAGGAAAACCATTTATCTGGACAGAAAAGTGCGATTAAAGTTTCAAGACACTAAAACGAGGACTTTGCCAAGCACCAATACTCACATACCCGAAGCCAGGCGAAAGATTCATATTGGACACAGACGCGAGTAATGTCGGGATTGGTGCAGTGCTATCACAAAACTTCGAAGGACAGGAAAAGGTCATAGCTTACTACAGTAGAGCGCTGTCAAAATCGGAGCGGAATTACTGTGTCACAAGAAGGGAACTATTGGCAATCGTGGACTCAACTAAACACTTCCACAAGTATCTCTATGGGCAAAACTTCATCCTTCGAACAGATCATGCAGCATTGAAATGGCTGATGCAATTCAAAAATCCTGAAGGACAAGTGGCAAGATGGATCGAGAGACTCCAATCCTACGACTTCAATATAGGCCACAGAAATGGAAGGAACCATGGAAATGCAGATGCACTCTCCCGGCGACCATGCGTACCAGACTGCAAACATTGTGGACGTATCGAGGAAAAGTGTCAAAGGACGACAGTCGAGCCAACGACAGGATAAGATGACCAGGGACTCCGAGACGCCCAACGCGACGACCCGGATATTTCTTCAATTCTGACATGGAAGGAATACGAGGAAAAGCCTGAATGGAAGGACATTGCAGAGAGGAGCGAGACCCTGAAGAGCTATTGGGCCCAATGGGATTCCTTGCACATTGAGCGAGGAGTATTAAAGCGCAAATGGGAAACCGCTGACGGTACCTCTCATCGAATGCAGGTATTAGTCCCTCGCGTTAGAATAAGAGATATCCTCGAGGAGTGTCATAATGGCGCATCAGGAGGACATCTGGGAGTCAATAAAACTTTGGCAAAAATAAGAGATAGATTCTATTGGCTTCACATGCGCGACGATGTTGCAGACTGGTGCCGTAAATGCACAACTTGTGCCAGCAGCAAGGGTCCTCGAGTAAGAACAAAAGGAGAAATGCAGCAATACAACGTGGGAGCCCCATTTGAAAGAATCGCAATCGATGTGGCGGGACCTTTTCCGGTGTCAGACCGAGGAAGTCGTTATATTTTGGTGGTCATGGACTACTTCAGTAAGTGGCCCGAAGCATATGCCATTCCAAATCAGGAAGCAATCACTGTTGCAGAGGAATTAGTGAGCAATTGGATCTGTAGATTTGGTGTTCCTCAAGAGCTTCATTCTGACCAAGGGAGAAACTTTGAATCTCAAGTTTTTCAAGAGGTATGTAAGATATTTGGAGTGAAGAAGACCAGGACGACGCCCCTTCATCCCCAGTCCGATGGAATGGTAGAGCGATTCAACAGGACAATGCTAGAACACCTAAGGAAAGTTGTTAGTGAGCACCAGCGTGACTGGGACAGTTACATCCCTATATTTCTAATGGCATATCGGACAGCGGTTCATAATTCCACAGGACAAACCCCTTGTAGTGTGATTTTTGGAAGACAAATCCGGCTGCCAAGCGACTTGAAATTTGGGACACCTGTTGAAAGCAACGAGTCTACTGGCGGTTATACAGGTGAACTTCGTGATCGACTCGCAGATATCCATCAGCTTGCAAGGAAGAATCTTAAGATAGCCAGTGACAGGATGAAAACTAGGTACGACCTCCGAGCAAACTGTAGCGGATACCAGGAAGGTGACCTCGTTTGGCTGTTCAACCCTCGACGACGAAAAGGCAAGTCTCCGAAACTTCAGCGCCAGTGGGAGGGGCCCTATAAAATTCTAACACGGATCAACGACGTTGTCTACAGGATTCAACAAGGACCCAAAGCCAAGAAGAAGATTGTGCACATAGACAGGCTGTGCCCATATCATCAGCCGGTTCCAGGATGGACAACTGTTCGGGACGAACAGTCCTAAGAAGGGGGCAATGTGATGATTTATGCGCCATCTGTTTGTCAAAAAAGCATAATGAACGATTGTCGTTAACGACTGTGGTTGTTGTCTGAACTAATGATTTATGTACTAAACTAAAATTGGAACGCGCGATAAGTGAAGACAACTTCAAGCTTCTGGACGAAAAGAAAAGAACATACCACCAGGCTCGAGAAAAGGGACGAAGGTTCCAGAAGTTAGATAAAACTGGAGCTTGGATATAAAAGCGGCTTGCAGGCGCTGAAAGAGTCAGTTTTGATTTGAAAGGCGATAAAAGTGTTCTAAAGTGAGAACAGTGAAAAGTGATGATTTAAAAGTGAACTATAAAGCGATAGATAGAATTTAATAGTGCGAGTTATTAAATTGAAAGTGATTATAGTGGACTGTAAGAATTGTGTTTGTTATTAAATTGTGTTTTGGTTTGTAATAAATAAATATTTGTGTGGATAATTAAAAAATGTATTCCTTAATTAATCCTACGAATCCGTTAAGCCGGAAAAACGTAACACTATGTTCTTTATTGTCCGAATAAATTAAATCTTTCAGCAAATTATGTTCGATATCAAATTCAGGTCTTTTTGACAGGAAAAGATTGACCCAATATTTTCTTTTCCTAGACTTCCCTCCACTTTCCTTGTTTTCAATAATTTGTGTTAATACATAATAAGATCAAGGAAGAAGTATACTGGTCGAGGACATTTTAGAAATGAACTGACTTGCCAGTTGACCGAATGTAATTAACTCAAAGTCAGTGGATTTGACAAACAGAGTCAGTACTACCGGTCAGTAGAACTGGCTCGTGTAATGGCCGGGTAAAGCTGGAAGTCACTGACATATAGAATGGACTGCTCATGAGGAATTTTTCATGGCACCAATTTGTTCCATAGGCTACAAACCTTTTTTCACTCCATGTAAACACCGGAATCACTTTTGAAATTTACATTTTTTTAAATACGTACCTACTTAAAACATTAAAACACAAATATTTTGTTTAAAAAAATTAATAAACACTATTTTCACTTTTTCACCTTTTAAAATGCCTTTTTTTCATTAATTTGCAAATTTTATGTGTATCTGATTTAAGTTCTTAACGCCTGTTTTAGCAACTGACATTCTGTATGTGAAAATCCGGGGGTCTATGGGGAAAAGAGCAAAAGATATAAACATCACTATACCCGTCTATTTTTTTCTAATTGATTTAACCTGATTTTATTTCTGTCAGTCTGATTTTACTTCTGAGTGCTTGTGTCAGTTTGGGGGTCTATGGATGAGTGAGACAACTATACTTTTGGGTGCCATCGATTTGTATGGAATAATTTCAGATGAGCAGTCCATTATTATATGTCAGTGCTGGAAGTACATAATTGCATTGCGTTTGACAGATCAAGTTAACACTGAATATTTCAATGATGGATGACCTATTAATGCGGCACCACCTTCAATGCATCGCAATTCAATGCAACAGTTGTTTAAATTTCAACTTTTACGCATACAACGCATTCAATACTCTGCCAAATTGGTCTTGTTTTTATCTGCAAAAATATAATTAGCTCGGTAATATGTATATTAAAAATGGATTTTGAGGAGGGATTCGACTCAAATTCAATATTAAGGGTATTCATGATCTGTGTTATTTGTGTTATTCGTGTTATTTATACTAAATTGAAAATAAAACTCATAGTAAATGACATTTGTTTAACATGAATAACACAAAAAACACAGATCATGAATACCCCTATTAGTTCAAATTTCAAAACGCATTTAAGCGCCGACACGCAAGGCATTAAGGCTCAAGCAGAACCAATCCGTTCCGTCCGCTCCGCACGTTTTTCCTTTCTTCTTTTTGCCATTCCGTCCGCTTGATTGTAGTTACCGCTCCATTCGTCTCATGGAAAGTTTATGTAAATGTCAAATTTCCAACTTTTAAAAACGGACGGAACGAATTGGTTCTGCTTGAGCCTTAAGGCTTAAAAGTTTTTAAATCTTAATTCTGCATTGCACATATGCATTTACCAGAACTAGAGTATTGTTAGGTCTGTACAGTTCAATAAAAGAGGTTCCAGCAAATGCACAAACCTCAACCGCCATTGCATTTTAACGAAATGCATCTTCACCCTGTGTTTGTTGACAAAAATTTCAGCGCTGAGGTTATGGTTTTGAGTAATTTCAATATCATTTAATAGAAAATATCATGTGATTTATCGTTTAATTGTTATTTGATTTTGTTAAGATTATAAAATTAATTGGAATTAATCCTATCGATTCAATATTATCGGAATGTATAATAATAGACAGAAACTGAAAGACTTTCGCAGCGGTCAGTTGATTTATTAAAAGTCATTCTTCATTAAATTTACGATGAAGTAATTGAAAGTTATCTTTCCTAGAAAATTTGTAAATAAATATTAATTTTAATATTTTGTGCGTATTTTAAGTTGGAGTTGTACAGTGCCTAGCTTTTTCTTTAATCTATTTTTGTGTCCTTCAATTTGTTCTTAACCTCACTTCTATCATAACATATTTTTGACAGCTCTGGGTAAAGGTCCATTTATTTAATAATAATTATGTTCAGGTTTTGTTTTAATCAGTTTAGTAGTTCGCGTATTGTTGGATAAATAAAAGGTTCTTGCAAATTTGTTAGTTAAATTCGTGTGTGAAGAAAATGGATGGTTTTAAAATATTCGAAGATAAGAAACGACATGATTATGGACAGCCACACGTTGTTGCTATGGTGGGACTTCCTGCTCGTGGAAAAACATTTATATCGAAAAAATTATCAAGGTATCTTAATTGGATAGGAATTGGCACTAGAGTATTCAACTTGGGCGAATATCGGAGGAGTGCAACAACTGCATATAAAAATCATGAATTTTTCAGTCCTGATAACAAAGATGCAATGGCCATACGTAATAAGTGTGCATCCATAGCACTAAATGACGCATGTTCTTGGCTCAGAAGTGGCGCTGGACTTGTCGCTATATTCGATGCAACAAATACAACATTCGATAGACGGCAATTTATTTATGATCATGTTGTAACGCAAAATAATTTCCAGTTATTTTTCATAGAATCAATTTGCAGTGATCCAAAGATAATAGAGCAAAATATTATGGAAGTCAAAGTTAGTAGCCCTGATTATAAAGATATGAATGCGGAAATTGCACTGCAAGATTTTCTACATCGTATTGAACACTATAAGCAGAGATATCAACATTTAGATGATGAAATCGAAGGTCATCTATCGTTTATTCGAATTTACGATCGTGGCAGGAAGGTAACTATGGTCAATACGAAAGGATACCTTCAGTGTCAGATTGTTTTTTACTTAATGAACATCTGTACATTACCAAGAGTTTTATACTTGACCCGGCATGGTGAAAGTGAAGATAATGTACGTGGATTAATTGGTGGTGATTCTGATCTAAGTCCAAGAGGATGGGATTATGCTAAATCTTTAGGTAGCTTTGTTGAGCAACAAAATATCGATGGTCTATGCATTTGGACATCATGCCTGAAACGATCAATTCAAACTGCTAAATATATTAAGGCACCACAGAAAAGATGGTCAGCCTTAAATGAAATAAATGCTGGCATTTGTGAAGAGATGAGCTATAAACAAATTCAGGAACGTTTCCCAGAAGAATTTGCAGCTAGAGATGCTAATAAATATTTATATCAGTATCCTCGCGGCGAAAGCTATAAGGATCTTGTATTTCGCCTGAAGCCCGTCATAACCGAAATGGAAAGAAAGGGGAATACATTGATTATATCACATCAAGCTGTACTGCGCTGTCTGATGGCATACTTTTTAGATAAACCACTAGATGAGCTACCATATTTGCATATCCCACTTCATGTTGTGATAAAATTAACTCCCTTCGCTTATGGATGTAAAGTAGAATATATTAAAATTCCTGTTGAGGCAGTTAATACACACAGGCCAAAGCCGCCTGCTAAAACTGAAGATAAAAGCTTAATTACATAATAGTACTAATCAATATAGTAATAATCAATGTATACTTTATTTTTGTTTGTAATACAATATACAAAAAAAGAAAAACACTTGCTTTCTAGAACAATTCTATTATGAGATGAAATCATATAGAGAAAATCATTTTTTTTTATATATTCTAAGTCATAAAAGTTGTAAAACAATTTTGTTTTTAATTATTTTTGAATTTATGTTTGACAATGAACACATTTTTTTTTGTATTTATTACTTTTTAAACTTGTTTTTTTAATTAGGGTGTATAATATAGCAGAAAAGAGTAAGATCAAAGTAATTTTTCTAAAGTAAAGCTCGAAGGTGCTTGATTTTTAGGAGATTTTTTTTTTTGAACAAAATGAATTATGTACTTTAATTTATTTCGGATTATAACTCTTACAATTTTATTTCGGGAATATGTTCAATTTACAGAAGCTCTTGATGAGTATTTTCTTTTTTAGTTCTTGTGTTGTTTAAAAAGAAACACCAAAAATCGAACTTTCCCATTATATTTTTGTGTGTCAACAATTTGTTTTAATTCATTATTTTACAAATATAGTACAGTTAAAATAGTAAAAATAGCGGAAATGATTGGGTATAAGCTGAAAATTTGCCCAGAGCTTCCTTTTAGGGTTCTTAAGGGGAGGTCCAACCCAAATGGCTAAAATCTACAATTTTTCATCGAATTGCATAATTTTCAGATATATTGTGTATCTTAATTGGCTTTAACAGAAAATGTGTACGAAAACCCTCTCCAAAAATTTCCCCCACCATTTTTTGAATGAAAGAGTGAAAAATATGCCCGTAGGTGGATTAATTTTTCTCGGCCAATTTTCATCCGATTGACGTGAAATTTGGCACATATCATCTTTAAACAATAATGAAAGTTTCTGTAAAACAGATTTTTGAATTTTTATTTTGTTACGAAGTTACGCTAGTTGGAATAATGACATGCAAGAAAAACGCTATTTTGAGGCTATTTTCGAGTGTTTTTCACTTTTGAAGCGATATAACTTTTTTTTAAATAACGTTATCAAAAATCTGTTTTACAAAAATCTTTATTATTGTTCGAAGAGGGTGTGTACCAAATTTCAGGCAAATCGGCTGTAAATTGACTGAGAAAAATTAATCCACCTACGAGAAAACATGACAAATGACATTTAGAGATAATGGCGATCAAAGAAAAGCAACGCTTTTTTTTTCATTTTTTTCGAGTTTATTTACATTCTAATCAAAGTTTAAATACTAATAAATACTATACTAGAAGAATCATAGTATCTGAAAACACAATAAAAAAGAGTTTTTTTTTTTTCAATTTTTATCATTTTTGGGTTGGACCTCCCCTTAATAAGGGGTTATAAAGTATACCGATTTTCTACCCCGAGAAGCTCACTTTTTAGGAGGTTTTAGGGTCAGTTTTTTGCAAATACATCTTAAACCGTAAGTCCTATCATAAAATAATGTTCACAGAGTTTGTAGATCATGCGATTTTCAACAAAAAAAGTTATTATACATTTTCTTGTACGAATTGCCATTCATGAGATATCACCGTTTTAAAGATTTGATACTCATATGCACTAATTCGCGAAAGGTATAGGTTTTCAGACGTTCAAGTTGGACTACGTTGTTAATTTTTTTAGGGGTGATTCCTGGATGTATTTGAAGGAAAAATTTGTTCTAGGGATGAGGCTATCCACTAAGATACAGGGGTTTACGAAAACAATGTATTTTTTTTTAATTTCCTTGGAGTTGAATAACTCCTAGACTAGTTATTGTAAAGCAATATTCTTACACTCATCTTTTAGGTAATATGTATTCTTTTAGTTAGTATAAAAAGCAAAAACTTGGGTGACCCCATTTAGAAGAAATGGACTATCCAGAAATGGATTATCCAGGAGTTATTCAATTCCAAGAAAACTAAAATAAAATACATTGTTTTTTCGTAAGCACCCTGTATATTAATGTTATCCCCCTCTCTAGAACACAGTTTTTCTCTAAATACATCTAGAAAACAATCCTAAAAAAATTACCAAAGACGTCCAACTGGAACGGCTGATAACCTGTACAAGTCGCGAATGAGTACATATGAGTGTTTTCAATCGTTAAAATCGTGATATTTCATGAATGGAAAATGTCATAACATTTTTTGTAGAGAATCGTATGATCTATAAACTTTGTGAACATTACTATATGATAAGACTTAACGTTTAAGATATATTTGCAAAAAAAATTATATTTTGACCATAAACAGTAAGCTTCCCCGGGTAGAAAATCGATAGACTTTATAACCCCTTATTAAGAACCGAGTCTACAAGGCCTACATTCGGCCCGCCTTGAATACAACTCGTATATCTGGGCGGGCGCCTCCAAAACCACCTTGGCTTGGCTAGACAACGTGCAAAACCGCGCCTTCACACTCATTGGCGATAGCACCCTTTGCTCCTCTATCGATCCTTTAAGCCACCGTAGGAATGTAGCAGCGCTCAGCAAGTTTTACCGTTATTACCATAGCGACTGCTCCACTGAAATTAAAAACCTCCTGCCTACACGGCAATTTTTTCCCGCAACACAATACTAGCCAACTCGGCTCACCCTGCAGCCCTCCCCTTCACGCACATTACGGTTTAGCAGTTCGTTTATAAATAGAACAACTCGATTGTGGAACTCTCTTCCGCAGTCGGTGTTTCCGAGCTCATATAACATCTCAGAGTTCAAACGCAAGGTTCATCGACATCTACTCACGCACCCTCCAGACCCTCTTAACCTATCCTATCCCATCTATCCTTCAGATCAAGCTTACTACTACACATTGCACCATGACTTGTACGACATGACGGACTAGTAGTACAAAGGGTTTAATCTTACCACAAAAAAAAGGAAGCTCTGTGCCAATTTTCAGCCTGTACCCAATCGATTTTTCGGCTTAATTTAACTGTACAAATAGTATCAGGATAATATTTCTCCCTATTTAAACATAATTTTCTCATGATCTACTGCATGTAACTAATATTATTTTGATATTTTTCGACAACTAATTTTGCTCTCTCTATATCATATTTTCCCTTTCGTGTTCAATCCCCTTCTAACATGCGGTGGTACATGTCTTCCACTTTCTTTTTTCTTTCTTAAATAAATAAATTATATTTTGCACCAGCTTTCTTTTTCAGTTAAATATTTTTTAAAGTATCAAAAATATTTGTTTTGTTATTTTATTTTTATATCAAACTTTATAATCATTTGCTTCCGTAGCTAGATTTTGGTGGAGCATTTATGCTCTTGTTCTATTCAAAACAAAACTTCTACATATTTAGAACAAAACTCGAAATGGGGAATTTATATATATAAAAAGAAACATATTTTTTAATAATATTTAATTTAATAAATACATAAACATAGTCCAATTTAAAAATGCTAGATAGGAGAGGCTGCAATATAAAGGGTTTATGATTTACAAAAAAGACAAAAAATAAAAATGATAAAATTCTTAAAAAAATAAAATGGCATAAATACATTATATATACTCAATTGTAACTTTTTAATAATGCTATAGAAACTTAGTTTTGATTTCAATTTAAAATACAAATTCTAATAAATATTATTTTATTATTTTTTCACTCTTATTATAAAATAATAATAATAATAAATCGCATTTAAAATAATTGTCCTAAATGTTTCGTGACATATAATATGATGTGAATAAAGTAAAAAAAAAAATACAAAATTGAAAAAAAATGGTATTAGAACTTTTAACTAAATTTTAATAAAAAAAATAATATTCAAAACAGGAAATAATAATGCAATGGTATTTTTGTTGTTGTAAATATTTGGTTGTATTTTTATGTTACGCCTTTCTTTTTAATTATTGCCAAATACATTAAAGGAGAACAAAAGTATTTCTTTTCTAAAAAAAATTTACATTATCTAAAGGAGTCGCATCAACACAGTCTCTGAGAAAAGGTAATTTAATAGATTGGATGACATTGTGTGCAATCAAGCAAGGAGTATAGTTATTAATTTATGAGGCATATGATCAGTCATATGTAGGGAATCCAATCCCGCATCAAAATCCATCCAGCAAGCTTGCGCCTTCGAGGTCAACAGTCTGCGGGACTGCAAAAAAAAATCATAGATTTTGTTCTAAGTAGTTATGTTCATGAATCTATTAAGTATTAATGAAATAAGACCATAACAAACTACTGAGTCAGTCAACCAAAGTATTCAGGCCAATTCTCAACTACCCTGAAAATGATTCCACCCGAATTTTCTTACATGGTACCATGAATTGCAATTTCGAAATCACTTTCCGTTACAGCAGAGTTTATGCTACCGATGAAAGAAAACTTCAGCGGAATCAATTCCAGCGTAGTTCAGAATTGGCTTGAATACTTTATTTGACTGACGCAGTAGTTGGTTTAACATACAATACAATTATCGGCGAGGTTAATCCCGTCGTAATCCCCTGCCGTAGTAGTAGGGTAACTGAACATTTACTGTGTGTTCCCATGGAGTAGAGCATTCGTTGAGTTTACAAAAAACTCTTCCCCTCAAGTTAACTCGATGCTGTTTCCATGACGGCTCTAGATTGAAATGACAGATAAATAATTTTACATCGTGTCTTCATTTTTTGATATGATAAAACCAAGCTTAAGAGTCACCCTTTGTACTACCAATTTACCTTATAGTTTATTGCTTTGAAGTATGAGGAGAATAGGAAGAGTTAGGGGGTCCGGGGGTAAGAACTATATGTTTGAACTCTATGTGCGATAAACGCACTTAAACAAACACATATGAAAAACCCGGCTTAATCCTACGTGTCTCGTGGAGTTTTCTTGGATTTAACGGAACTTTACCCAACCCGCGTTTCCAGGGGCGCTTACTCTAAGTTAACCGAGGGTAAACTCTGCATGGAAACTCAGTAATTAATCTCGTTTGGATACACGTACATAAATATACTTAGACGATTTAGTGTTATAGCTGTATTGCTTAGTAGGCAGATATCTTAACGATATTTTTATGTAGAAAACTCTAAGCTTAGGTGTTACCCTTCATACCACCAGTCCGCCATGTCGTTTACTTCATGGTGCAATGTCTGGTAGTAAACTTAGCTCGAAGATAGAACAGGGATATGATAGGTTAAGCTTAAGTTGAGCCACAACAGTCGGAGCTAGCAGGAGACTGCCTCGTCGGAGTGTTATGCCTCCTGAAACAAGAGAATCCCGCTAACCAGCCGACAAAGACTGTGACGCAAGAACAGTCGCATAGGGCTAGCTTAAAATATTTTCAAGTCAGTCTCGTTTCTGTCGTCCCTATTTTTTTTAATACTTTGCAATATTGTTAGTATTTCTCTATTAATTCCAGGTTCTTATAACAGGTGATTCTACTCCCCAAATCCCGCGGATCCTATATGTCTAGTCCCGCAAAAATGGAGCGGGATTGGATTCCCTAGTCATTTGAGAAACTACAAAAGTCACAATTTTCGTAAAATTGGATTGAGTATGGCAAACAATTCAGTAAGAATAAATACAAAAGTTATAGAGAAATTACACAAGCGCAGGTTTTAATGTACAATTTATAGCCGGTCGAATTTAACTTATGTTTGAGAAACCTCATAAGTCCGGGACTGTGTGCTTTCTGTAATACTTTGGCCTGGCAACACTTGTTCGCTTGGTTTTGATTTTTACTAATTGAAATTTTTTTGAAAAATATGGAAGAAAACAGCAATAGCAATAGTCCTGGTGTTAGCCCACCTCGTAAAAAAAGAGAGGTGTAGTAAACAAATGTAAATACATTATCGGAAATTATCAAGTTGGCGAGGTTGAAAGGAAAAGCCTATAACAACTGGAAAGGTAAAGGCAGGAAATCCTGGAGATAAGATAAACTCTGGTAAATCACAAACCCTATTATGATTGGCTCTAGGTACAGGAAAAACTGCTATGGTCATATTAGTGAGGATTGGTATATTCAAACCAATTTTTGTCTTTTAACACGAAAAATGAACAAGATGCCTATTTACAGGGTTTAATTTCTGCGTCTAGCATACAGCGGAACAAACCACGAACTATAGTAAAGTCAAAGCCTCATGGAGCAATTTATAAATATCATATTTCCACTCCTGTAACAAAGTACACTGTTTTTAAAAATAGCCTTCATAAAGATTCACGGCGTAAAACCTAACCGTATTAGGCGATTATGCTACTTATTTTCTCAAGGAAAAGTACCTATAGATACTTTACTTTATGCTCCTCTAATCCCTCATGGGACATAGGGCGGAAACAGTTGCCCTCCAGCGGACTGTTTTCGCGACAGCTCTCTGCTCTGACCAAGATCTCCCAGTTGCTGCGGCGTCTGCGCTAGTAGGGTTCTCCTCCACGTTATTCTAGGTCTTCCGACTCGACGGGATCCTTGCGGATTCCAGTCTAGGGCCTGTTTGGCTAGATTCCAGTCTAGGGCCGGTTTCGCGTCGCAAAGTGTGGCCAATCCAATTTCATTTCCTTCGCCTGATTTGGTCGTCTCTCCTCTCTTGGCCAGAACGGCGCCATAGTTCTTCGTTTGAAATTCTATCTTGCCAGCGGATTTTTAGGACACCACGAAGGCATCTGTTGATGAAAACTTGTAGGCGCCCTGTGATGAATTGTTGTGACTTTCCATGTTTCGCAACCGCACAAAGGAACAGGCATGCATATGCGCTTCGTACTTTATTTATTCTGGAACTGACGTCTTCTTCTGCACCACCGTTTTCGGTAATAGTACTATCGAGTTAGCAGAATTTATCTACCAGTTCCACGTCACGGTTATTCAGCGCTGTCCGTTCAATGGTGTTTGCATTTATCCGCATTTCTTTGGTTTTAGTCGGATTCAGCCTTAAGCCTGCTGCACTACTTTCTGTTGTGAAATTGTTTAACATATTTTTGAGGTCCTAGTGTCGGTTGGCCTGCAAACAGATATCATCTGCCCAGTCGAGATCCTTAAAGCGGTCTAGCAAACCCCATTGTATTCCGCCTGTTCTACTATCTATACATAAAAAATAGTAATGGTAAGTAGAAAGTTGGCATCCTTGTCGTACGTACTCCTGAACTCACCTCAAAGCTGTCGGATAATTTTCCATTGTGGAGAACTCTGCAATTGGAATTGTTGTATAGGGCTTTTATCAATTCTATTATTTTATCAGGCCGTCCAGGTTGCCGTAGTGCCTGCCATATAAAGCTCCTATTAACCGAGTCAAACGCTTTCTCATAATCTACAAAAGCAAGGTAAAGGGGGATCGGAATTCAGTAGACTGCTCCACTATTATTCTCAAGGTGTTAATATGTTCTATGTAGGAGCGGCCTTTTCTGAATCCAGCCTGTTGTCTTCTAAGCATTCGGTCTACTGCTTCTCTTATCCTTGAAAATAAAATGTGGGGAAAACATTTTACTCACAGTAGATAAGCCAGATGCCTCTCCAATTGTCACATATTGTTAGGTCCCCCTTTTTGGCTACTTTGACTATGATTTCTTCTGTCCAATCCTCCGGAAAGGTACAGGTGTTCCATGCTTTTTCCAGGATTGGCAGTAGCGCATCTGCTATGAGGCTTGAATTGGCTTTCAACAATTCCGGCGGGATGCCATCTTTTCCCGCTGCTTTACCATTGGCCATTGCATGCATTGGGGTTACTATTTCTGTTTTTGATCGTGCACGGGTGGTGATTCTTATTGGCTATGCATTATTACTGCTTTCTTGAAGTTATTGTGCAAATGAACCATTCAGGGCGGCGAAGAAGTATCCTCTCCATCTTTGAAGTTGTTCCTCGTCGCCTTCTTCTGCACTCTTTACGGCATGCTTTTTAGTCGAGTGCTTTCCCAAGAGCAGTTTTGCGATTTGGTACAGCACCTCACTGTTGCCTGAGTTTGCCGCGTTTTTCACTTTTTCTGTGAGCTCGTTTACCTACTGCCTTGATCACGTCGGATGCTTCTTTTTACTCCCCGAGAATATTTCCGTTCAAGTTGGTAACGTCTTTCTGGGTCACTTGTAGAGTTCACGTTAATTTTTAGGGCCCTCCTGCGTTCTATTTTTTGACAGCTTGTGTCCGAGATCCAGTGTTGCTGTTTTTTTGGACATAACAGATGCTTGTTTCCGCTGCTATAATAGTGCCCTTTGTAGTACACCTCGGCTCTTCAATGCAATTTTCGTCAGAAACTCTTTGCTGGCTTAAGGTTTGTTGTAGTTTCCCAGCAAATTCTCGCCTTTTAATGCTATCCCGCAGAAGGTCTACGTTAAAACGTCTACGGTTTATAGCATCGAGTTGGTCGTTTCTGATTGCGGCGATTTTGAGGGGAATAGTTGCTACTATCAAATGGTGGACGCTTCCAGTGTCTGCTCTCCTAAAGCTCCTGCCATCCTCGAGAATAGTTCTTCATCTGCGGCTGACGTGATCTATTTCGTTTCTCGTTCTACCATCGGGTGATACCCAGGTCTCCTTGTGTAACTTTTTGTGACCTACCATGAGTTGGCGGGAGCTGCAAAAATCAACGAAATGCGAGGAAGTGGGATTGGATTAGGCCTTGCTAACAGAGCATATACGCACAAAGCAGATCATTAGCTCAGAGACATAAGTTAAAGCCTCATGGTACGAAAAATTCGAAAATCTATTTAAATAGACACAGGCAATATCACATACACGTAATTTAATTCCGCGGTTGTATGCTGGCGTTATGTAGGTACGATCAAATTTTTCAAAGCCAGGTAATGGTCTTTTCCAAAAACCCAATTATAATTTATATTACTCTTCTTTACTGGTTTCACAATAGGTATCCGCTTCTGGCCTCTGGCAACTTTTCTTTCCTTCGGTCCCGATGTCATATAGTTTGGCATCGCTATGATCTGGGCGTCCTGGTCTTCAACACACCTCTAGCGGTTGCCCTGCGCAGGGCCGGATTAACAGTCTGTGAGGCTCTAAGCAGTGAATGATATGGGGCCCCATATTTTTTTTGTTTGTTAATAATTTAGGAGCTTTATATGGCAGGCACTACGGCGACGTGGACTGCCTGATAAAATAATAGAATTGATAAAAGCCCTATATAACAATTCCAAATGCAGAGTTCTCCATAATGGAAAATTATCCGACAGCTTCGAGGTGAGCTCAGGAGTACGACAAGGATGCCTACTCTCGCCTTTACTATTTCTTATAGTAATAAATGACATCCTTGTCGGCGCTCTAGATATTAGAATAGGCGGCATACAATGGGGTTTGTTAGACCGCCTTAAGGATCTCGAGTACGCAGATGATATCTGTTTGCTGGCCCACAGACACCAGGACCTCAAAAACATGATTAACAATTTGGCAACAGAAAGTAGTCCAGCAGGCTTAAGGCTAAATCCGACTAAAACCAAAGAAATGCGGATAAATGCAAACACCATTGAACGGACTGCGCTGAATAACCGTGACGTGGAACTGGTCGATAAATTCTGCTACCTCGGTAGTATTATTACCGAAAATGGCGGTGCAGAAGAAGATGTCAGTTCCAGAATAAATAAAGCACGAGGCGCATATGCATGCCTGTTCCGCATATGGAGATCAACGGAGATCTCAACTAACACCAAATTGCGGCTGTTCAACTCCAACGTTAAGGCAGTACTTTTGTACGGCTGCGAAACACGGAAAGTCACCCAATTCATCACAGGGCGCCTACAAGTCTTCATCAACAGATGCCTGCGTCGTATCCTAAAAATCCGCTGGCAGGATAGAATTTCAAACGAAGAACTATGGCGCCGTGCCGGCCAAGAAAGGATAGACGACCAAATCAGACGAAGGAAATGGAATTGGGTTGGCCACACCTTGCGACGCGAAAACGAAAATCTAGCCAAACAGGCCCTCGACTGGAATCCGCAAGGATCCCGTCGAGTCGGAAGACCTAGAACAACGTGGAGGAGAACCCTACTAGCAGAAGCCGCAACAACTGGGAGATCCTGGTCGGAGCTGAGAGCTGTCGCGCAAAACAGAGTCCGCTGGAGGGCAACTGTTTCCGCCCTATGTCCCATGAGGGATTAAAGGAGCGCAATGATGATGATGAATAATTTAGTTAATTAGCAACGAAAGACTCATTTCATGGAAATTAAGATTTTGTTTTGTTTAAAAATTTCTTTTTAAAACTCAGAAAAAATTATACGCCTGATCTTCGGGGCCCCAATTTTTCGGGGGCCCTAAGCAGCTGCTTAGTTTGCTTATGGGTTAATCCGGCCCTGGCCCTGCGCGCCGGATACGACGGCTACGTAACTATAACGCTGGTATATCTCTTCGTTGTAGAGTATCCAGAATCGCCCTTCCTAACAGAAGGGCCAACAATTCTTCGACGGACTTTCCAAGGCTAAGAGATAAGAGTGTTTTTCGCGAAGCAACCACTTCGCGGATGCACATGTGAGTACCGGTAGCTTATATTGCAACATTCACAAAAGACACCATGAGGGCAAAGTCCGCACCGGGAGCGGGGGAGTTCAATCGGAGAATAGGGGTTGAATGGGCTTTATGGCATGGTAAACATACTTGTTCTTGCAATACATTTGTGGTAATCTGTTTGTTGATTCCAAAAGCATCTTGGGGAGTTGAGAGAGTGCTTTCATGATTCCACCAATATTTGATGATAACCTTACGTTGCCGCCACCAAGCAAGCTTAGAAAAAACTAGCAATATTGCAGGCCGGCCAGCGAACAACAGCGCTGCTGGTCTACTTCTTTTTAATGGGCTGTTGAGTCCAAAAGTACCCCTATACCTCATATTCTTGGGCCAGACCGCTTGAACAGGTTCAGCAGCCTGCCTAGTGGGTTGTCGCTTAGACTATACTTACCATTGCCATGGTGAGTGATCCGAGCTCACTAAGAAATCCCGTGTTCCTTGCCTTCGGTATGTCTGGGAAGAGGACGCAAAAGCGTGGCTTGTATCGTAAGGCTCCCAAGGACTCCAGCGCCGTTAAAGAAGAAGAGAAACCAATGTCGAACAGCAAAGACTAATTAATAGGAAGGCATGAAGCATGCCAACACTCGATTTTACTGCACCCAATACTGAATACAGCAGGTGAAAGTTGACTTCGGCGATCGAAAAGGAGATGATTTTCTCGATTATCCTTACAGGCAGAAAAGTTGGTAAGAAATTGCTGTAAAGAGGCAATAAAAGTAGGAAAAGAAAGGAAGAAAGGGAAGAAAAGTAACTGTTATCTAGGTGGGAGAAGTGGAAAAAGGAAGTCAATTTCGGATGGTAACCGAATGTGTTAGTTAGAACCTCAAGTTTTATTTAATTAATTATTTTTAACAATTTATTTTTTAGGACCAGAAAAATGTTTTTCTAAAGTTTGCCAACATTCATAGTACTTCGAATCTAGCTTCTGACAAGTTTCTTCTCCCCATTTAGTGACTGCCATACTCAAAGAAGACTCAAACATAAATGCCTGTTAAGAAAAAACGATACTTGTCTAAATATTAACTATAAATTGAGAAGATACAGGTATACCTGGGTGCCATCAGCTACCCTCTCTGGTTTTAGTACAGCGTTTGAAGCTCCTTCAAAACAATTTCTATCGGGTCCATGCGGTGTCATCATAGAATGTAGAGAAGCTCCTCCAGGTAAGAAACCGTTTTCTTTTGCTTCATATTTGCCAAGGATAAGCCCCATAAATTCGCTCATGCAGTTTCCTTTTATAAAGATGTAAAGTGTTAGTATATTTCGTTGAAATAACTTATTCTGAATGAACACTTACGATGGTAGTACGGAGGTCGGAATGTACGTTCCTGTACAGACCATCTTGGCGGAAATATAACAAAATCTGCAATTGCTGTTCCATTACGAGCACTCGGACAGGTTAAGACAGTAAATATGCTTGGATCACAGTGGTCAAAACTTACAGAATTAATAACCATAAATTTCGTTAAATCATATTTATATGGAACATAATTTCCATGCCAAGCAACCACATCGAATGGTGAATGTTTCTGCTTGGCAACAAACAGCGCCCCTTGGAATTTCGATATCATTTTGTATTCTGATTGAAAATATTTGCTTTTGCAGCCGCAATCACGTTAATAAATATTTATTTTGGGTATACCTTCATCGACTTCTTCATACCATGCAACCGGTGTCAAGAAGTCACGGGGATTTGCCAGTCCGTTTGCACCAATTGGACCCAAGTCGGGTAGTTTGAAGTGGTGGTCATATACTTCCAAAATATAACCTCTGGTTAAAAAATAATAATTTAATTTAACTAAATATAAGTAGTAAAATAGGAGGGTTAACCTTGTTGGTCCTTTTACTGCAACATTAAAGCGCATGCCCTGCTGGATTACGCAAATTTCATTTGGGGCTACTTTCATTTTCCCGAATTCAGTCGTGATATCTAGAGTTCCTTGCTGCGGCACTAAGAGACGAAATTTAAAAATAAGATGACTTACTTAATCTATTCTAACATACCGATCAAGAAATCTCCGTCACTGTTGTAGAATGCTGAGTTTCCCATTGAATTATTGCAAAGATAGACGTGGATGGCAATTCCATGGCGACTCCTAGCGTCTCCAGCACCACATACGGTGTGCAGTCCTTGAACAAAGTCTACTTTTCCTGTGGTTGGTATATCGAATGGCTTCCATCTCATCTATGACCATTTTTTTAAATAAATTTCACTACTGAATGTCATTTCTTTACTTGATTTGGGTTTGGATGTTGCTCGTCCCATTTTCCCCGTAAGAATTGGGCTGCATCGTATTTGGCGAATGGTTGATGAACAACACTCGGTCGGATTCTGTAAAGCCAAGATCTAGTGTTTTCAGTTCTTGGTGCTGTAAATGCTGATCCAGAGAGCTGTTCTGCATAGAGGCCATAGGCGCATTTTTGTGGTGAGTTTTGACCTTCTGGTAAAGCGTTTGGGCATCGTGGGTCCTCGGAGGAGAAGTGAGATCCAAAGCCTGATTGATACTAAAAAGTAAATAATATTAAAAATGTATTGTTTATTTTTATCTTTTTAGGTAAACTTTAAATGCGACACAGGCTCTCCTAAATTTTTCTAATCATTTCGTAAGTCAGCAGGCGCTCCACATAACCTTGCGGGGTTTATTGTATAACAAAAGAAGTCTTTGGGTTTCAATCTATTTTCGTTTGGGAGAAAATGAGTTATAATTGATATATCCAGATTTCCGCGCGAATAGCTCGGAATATCTTAAAATTTACATTGACGCTCGACTAAAATCTTTATAACTCCCTTGTTTTTGGTCGGCCAAAGATTCAGTAGGTCACGTTTGAACAGATCATATAACATCAATTTATCTTGGGCCTAATAGAATCGAGTTTTTCCGTAAAAACCGAACTAAAAAGCAACAGTTAGAGAAAAATTCGATTCAATTAGGATTGATTTTCTATGAAGAGGCCCCCCTTTTGCAGGAGGCCCTGGGCCCGGGCCCGGTGTGCCCTGCCTTAAAGACGGCCCTGGCGAAGCGTTGTCTTAATGTCGGACACCGCTTTGAATCGGGAACTCCTCGGATAAGTCGCTTCGAATACGAACGCTACTGGTTGAGCCATCGTACGACGCTTGGAGAAGTTGGATGATTTTCAATAGCACGCAATAGCATGCAATCGAAAGCGGGTTTAAAATCAATGATAACGACAACAATTCGTTAGCCGCAACGAATTATTTCTTTCATTAGCTGACGAAGAGCGAATATTTGTCCAACGCATCCTCGATGTCAGATGCCTTCGTCGTATCCTAAAAATCCGCTGGCAAGATAGAATTTCAAACGAAGAACTATGGCGTCGTGCCGGCCAAGAAAGGATAGACGACCAAATCAGGCGAAGGAAATGGAATTGGGTTGGCCACACCTTGCGACGCGAAAACGAAAATCTAGCCAAACAGGCCCTTGACTGGAATCCGCAAGGTTCCCGTCGAGTAGGAAGACCTAGAACAACTTGGAGGAGAACCCTACTAGAAGAAACCGCAACAACTGGGAGATCCTGGTCGGAGCTAAGAGCTGTCGCGCAAAACAGATTCCGCTGGAGGGCAACTGTTTCCGCCCTATGTCCCATGAGGGATTAAAGGAGCTTAAAGAAAGAAAGAAGAAGATCCTCGATGTGGTGTCAATCCCGCTTGTTCTTTTCGGCTCGTTTAATCTCGATGGTGAATTTTTAGACTTTGGTGTCGTCTTCTTCCAATGACTAGACTTTGGGCAAGACACTTCGAAGAAAGAGCAGCAAAGAACGTCTTCACTGCCATCATCGAAGAAGAAAGACCTGTTGCAGGCCGAGTAAAAGCGGATGCGGTTGTAACAGATGAGGATGCGGTTGTAACAGATGAGGATGCGGTTGTAACAGATGAGGAGACACTTTTTCACATATTGAACTGAAAAACGTCAGTCCGAAATCGAGAACATGCAGAAAAAGATTAGAGGAGGCCAAGGCTTAAGTTGGTCTGTAGCGCCAAAGGAAGAAGAAGGCACAATTCTCACAATTAAATTTTTGCAGAATCAAGAAGAATGCCATATATTTGAAGTGTAGTAGCTCAAACGACTAGAGCAACAAGACATCTCATCGGTTTTTACGAAGAAATGGAAAGTAGAAAGGTAAAACTATCAAGTTTAAAAAATTAAAAAGCTTTTTTTACATCACAAAACAAAATACTTGATAATCAGCAAAAAATTGCACCAGATTTAAAATAAAATTTTATGTCGTTGCATTAAGTTTTACGCAGCTCGCCGTGCATTATCCTTGGAGATAAATCGCAGCATTACCAGCACTTTTTAATATCCATCACTTGTTTACTACTTGGAAACTAAATTTAATTCCATAGAAACCGGTTCGAATATTTTTATCACAAATTCTTTCTACTTTGCATCTAGAATTCAACTTCGGTTACTAACTCGTATCTAGACGACAACTGTTCAACTGCACTATTCCACAATAACAACAAACTACTTGCACTTTTCTTATCAAGGACAAACTATTACCTTGTAGTCACTCATACTGTAAGTAAAGAAAGCACCAGCAGTAAGCAGGAGTAGCACAAAGTGTTCACCTAATTTTGAACTGTATGATAAGAAATCATAGACTGAAGCGCGATGGCGGTTACTTGGAGGCTTTTATAACCGGTAAACAGGTGGTAGTCTCTCGGCATTATGCAAAAACGTGTGAGCTGCTCGGTAAAAACAAATTCCACATCTTGCTAAACCAGTTCTAGAGGCGCCTCTTCTCGAGATTTGCGTTATCAGTGCTCCTAGGCGCATTCAAAGAAAATTCAGATATTTTGGACCTTATCTGTTGACAATGGAGAGAATACGTGTTATCAGTGAAGTAAGGCATTTTGATAATTTGTACCTATGTTATATAGGCAGGTTATCGGCATGATTTTGGAGTATAATTTTAAGAAATCATTTGAAAACAAAAATTTAATGAGTAGTTTGTATATGATATGAACCGGATTAGTTGCAAAAATAATACTAGTACTCAGCGTATAAGTAAATCTAAACAAATTTAGTTCTTGTATTAATTTAACTTTCATCTCAAATCTAATTATGAGTAGCATTACTTTTACATAATGTTTTGACTTATTGACTTAAAATTTAAGTTACGTTTTCGGTTTACTTCCTTAAACCAGGGGCGTAGAAACAACAAACGAAAGAAATTCGATATTGATTGCCTCCAAGAACAGACTGTATTGGAGAGATATCAGGCAATCCTAGCAGAAAAGATAGGTCTAGGTACCAGTAAATCGTACAACGAGGAACGCAGATTCTATGACCAGAAATAAAAATAGAAAATAATATACATATACATATAGAGAGACCGAATTTGGGTTTGAAAAAGAATAGAGCTGGTGTCGTTTGTAAGAAACACATCAAGCAAAGAAATCCTTAATGCAACCTCTGGTAGCAAGAACGTCTGGTCCTTGGTAAGCTCCATTAAGAAGAATTTCACTTCATCCACAACTCCTTCATTCATCCGCGATGAGACGGTGATAACAGACAGCAAATCCAAGGCCGATTTATTAGCATCGTTTGCTTCTCTACCCGAAACTGATGCGCTACCCCCTGTTCTTGAGCACAATGCTCATTTAATGGACAGGGTTTTCTTCAGGATTCGCGAGGTGTACGGTACCTCAAAGAGCTCGATGCCAACAAATGCACTGGGCCCGATAATATACCCCCTATAGTCTTAAAACAATGCGCCTCACCTTTGGCTTAAGCTCTGCGCAAACTTTTTTCCCTATCATACTCCTCCGGAGTTTTCCCAAACTCTTGGAAACTTGCCCATGTTCAGCCAATACCGAAAAAAGGTGACTCCAGCCTTCCCTCCAACTACCGCCCAATAGCAATTACTTCTATTCTCTCCGAAACCATAGAGACGATAATTAACAAAAAGCTTATGGGATATCTAGAATCCAACCAACTTATCAACGACAAACAATACGGCTTCCGACAAAAAAGATCCACTGGTGATCTATTAGCTTGCCTTACAGAACACCTCAACCGAAGTTTGCATGAATCTGGTGAATCTTGTTTGGTTGCTTTGGATATTTCCAAGGCTTTTGATACAGTATGGCAGTCAGCCTTGTTAGCTAAACTCAAAGCTATTAGAATTGACTCGCTTCTGTATAAGTAGATTGAGAGTTTCCTTTCCGGCCGTTCACTTAAGGTAGTTTTGGATGGCGCCAAATCTGAATCTCACCCCATCTCTGCGGAGGTCCCCCAAGGGTCAATTATATCACCGGCCCTATTCTCATCTTTATAAATGACCAACTTTCAATCCCCTCCAATCCACTTCTCAGCTTCGCTGACGACGGTACCCTACGTTACTCGTACAGCTTCGAAACAAGACAGACACATGCCAGATCCTGTCTTGATGATCGTAAACTAATGTCCAACTATGTATATTAATAACGACATTGACCTCATTCTAGAGTGGGGAAGCAAGAATAGTGTTGAATTCAACCCCACCAAAACCAAATACTGTCTTACTTCAAAGAAAAAGACCAACAGCTCTCCATCCTTGAGAGTGGGTAAAGTTGAACTAATGGCCGATCCCTCCCTACACATCTTAGCCGTGACATTAGCCAAAGACTTGCGATGGAATGACCACACATTCCAAATCGCCAAACAAGAATCCCAGGGCTTGGGATTTCTTAAGAGATGCAAGTTCCTCCTCCAGCCATCGGCCCGTGCTGTTATTTATAAATCCTACATTCGGCCTCTTCTCGAATAAAACTCCCTCGTTTGGGGCGCCGCTCCAATACTACCTTGGCATGGTTAAATAAGGACCAAAAAGGGCCCTTAAATTAATTGATGACGAAAACCGCCTGCTCTACCATCGACCCCTTGAGCCACCGTAGGAATGTAGCAGCACTGCCAAAATTTTATCGCTACTATCATAGTTACTGTTCCTCTGAGTTATACGCTCTCCTCCCTCCACTGCAATCTTATACCCGCAACACCAGAATAGCCCACTCGTCTCATTCCCTCCACCTGCAACTCCCCCTTTCACGTACTCAACAAGATATGAATTCGTTTGTAAATAGAACAACTCGACTCTGGAATAATCTCTCGTAGCCAGAATTTCCGAGTTCAGTTCATACAACATCCAAAAGTTCAAAAGCAGGGTATATCACCACCTTCTTCAATATGGCCCCCCGTACCTTTATAAGCCCCTCCTCCGTACTAAGCTTACTGCTAGACAATTGCACCATGACGTGACAAATGATATGACGGAATAGTAGTACAAAGGGTGACTCCTGAGCTTAGCACTGCCACATAAAAAAAAGAACTCCACTGCCGACAAAAGAACTTCTGGCCCTTGGTATCCTCCATAAGAACTTCATCAACTCATTTGCGAAGGGGAGGTGCTAGCTGAAAGCAATCTAAGGCCGACATACTTGCATCTCTGTTCACCGAAAATTCTTCACACGAAACTGCTATGCCACCCGGCGTCCCCAGGTATTCCACGCACTCAAAGTCGGGATTTTCTTCTGGACTCGGAAATGTAAAGCTGTCTCAAAGAGCTCGATTTTACTGAGGCAAAGGCAATGCTCAACGTCTGCAACTGGAGTTGTGGTGCAAGGAATTGTTAAACTTGGAGAAATGCCCTACAGGAGTCCAATGCTCGATTTGGGTTTAAACCAAGTTTCAATCCCTTTGCAGCCTCCGGGTCCCTTAAGCTTTCCTTTCCTCGGAGCTTCTACTCGACATTGCACCACAATGAGTTTGAAGTTTAACGAACGATCCTTAAAAGAAAGTGAATACTTATTTAGAAATTAAAGACACCTTCATGTAAAAAAGGATAAAAGATATGAAACATTCCGTTTTTTTTTGTCAACACATGTACATATTTTATTATCTAGAAACATACAAACAGAATCAAACTGGACAAAAAAATTATTGCACATTGGAAATAAAAAAAAGTTGTGAGATTTCTGAATACAAACAAATTAAATAAAAATCGTGTAAAATTTAAGTAAAATCACAGTTTGCACAAACAGAATAGTAGAGGAATAAACGCTCCAATGGCAATAAAGACGGGAAGCATAACCGAGGAATCGTCCATCGAATAGGGATTGGGTTGCTTAGGACCGCTAGTCTTGCGTGGCTTCGCTACAGTTGGCTTTTCGGCAATATCTTCGTTTGGAATTTCTGTTTCCAATGCCGCCGGCATGTCTTCATTGACAATTGGCGGCAATTTTGGTATTCTCTCGACGTCACCCTTGAGCAGAGCAAAGGCATTTATTTTGGGATTATCTTTAACACCTTTTATAAATTCTATTCTAATTTTGCCGCCACGTATCTCTGATTCCTCCTCCTTATAATATAGTTTTCCTCTAGAAACCGTGAAGTAAATGTATTCGTCATGTGCAGTACCTTTTCCAACTTGCTGAAAAATATCTAAATCTGCTATCACTGTATGGTCACCGTTTAAAACAACGTCGAACACCTTCATATTAGGTGCATTGAAGTACACTTCGCAAAACTTAAGAATTAGGGCATATTCACCGTCGCCTGCAATCGGTATATCATATCCAAATGTTGCCGTGTGGTATCTCTCGGTCTGGTATAGGATCTCATCTGATTGTGGTACACGTCCTATCATTAGTAGCTGCTTACCATAATCAGATTCAGTGCCAATTTTGCCACGTAAAGGGTCCGCTTCATATCGGATGCCACTTTTATCGGTATGCTCATCTCCGCCAGCATTTACCGCGTATATCACCTGTAGCGGTTTGGCAGCTCGGGTAACAAAAATTAGTTGAAATATTATAAATAGAGAAAAAATTAGTTTAATTGTTGTATAACTTAGATGATAGCTATTCATGTTAAGCCGAAATATAGTACTTTTCCGTAAGTCGTCTATCCCCAGGTGTTTGCCCAATTTTGCACTTACTCCATTCCTACGTGGCACTCACGCTTATCACCTATTCTTATTCTAATTTGTTTCTTCACTGTTTTCCATATTTAAAATTAATATGTTTGTTATGATAATGTATGTAAAGAAATATTGCTATTGTCTTAAATATGCGGCAATATTATATATGGAGAAAATTGAGATTTGGGCCATCAAAAAAATCAATTTGAGAGAAATCAGCTGGGGCTTGTTAACAGATGAAGTTGGCAGCAGTTTCTTTCAAATGTATCATTTTTTTGGTCGAAATTTCAAAAAACCTTTTCATTTGGTATATTTTAATTCAATATGTTCTTTTAAACTTTAATTTATCAAACAAATAATTCAATGGTATGCATTAATTAATTTTCAAAGTAACAATAATTGTTTTTTTCATAAAAAATAAATCCAAATTAACAAAAAAAAAACATTTCCTACGGCACTGGATGGTTTGACATTTTCTACACGTGTTTTCAAATGTCATATTTAAGTCAACCCTGATATCAACCAAATAACCTGGAAAATAGTGGATTTTAAAGTTATTTTAAAGTTGCTTTCTTTTTATTTATAAATGAAATGGTTTGCTTTATGACACCTACAATAGTAAATAATTCACAAACGGAAAATAATAACATGAATGTTGAACACGATAAATCACTGGACGATGCCTCAGCGGATGATCGGCTCCGGCTAAAACGAATTGCAGGCGGTAGTATAATAAAATACCCACCACTATTCTCGCCAGATTCTGAGTATGGTTCAATTATAAATAACTTCTTTCAGAAATAATAAAATATTTATCTCTAGGTCATTATTTATTATATTTAAAAATGTGGTCCAAGTCTACTCAACAACAACAGGTGAATGGCTAAAGGACCTCAAAGGATCATCCGATGATATCGTTGGCATACACTATGAAATTGGAAATCCAAAAATCCTTATAGGATGCACAAGACGCGGCGAAATAATAAGATGGAAAGTAAAGTCTGGAGCTGTAGATGATAAAGTTCAGCTGTCGCAATGGAAAGATTCTTGGATTTTAACATTCCATCTCGTTGATATTTGGTCAAATTCCCCGTGTGCTTTGATAACATATAAACCGAATAAAGAAAGTACTAGCTGGGCTATAATAGATATAACTACAGGGAAAAGTTTAAATGTTCCTTTAACTCTATATTTAAAGTGTGTATTCTTTTGCTATCTTCTGAACCTTATTTATAACAGGATTTTTATTGCAGGGATCTACCATGCTTAGTTAGTGTAGAGAACAGATATTTTCATTACTTTGCAATGACGCAGGGCAATATATTGTATGTTGTTAACTATAAGACGTGGAAGGCACAGAGGTGGTATGGAGCTAAAAGAGCTCTAATCACTTATCTTCAAGTCCATCCTAAAGAAGAAATGCTGATCACTGGAGATGAGCTGGGGAAAATATTTTTATGGAGACAGTTGTGGGCGGATAATCAACCGTATACTGTAAGTTAACATTTTGGTAATAAGGTTTTCTTTTAAGTGCGCGTATTAAGATGAGAAGGCATCTTTTCGGCTTAACCGGTTAATAAGCGAAGGATATCCCTCCTTAGTCTGGAGTGGCACCATGTAAGTTGTTTCAATCGACCTTTCGGATTTTCCGGAGGCATAAGACGCAGACGAGGCTGTCTCCCACTACGATGGTTTCTCTCAGCAGGCTGCTTAAATAATGCACTCATACAACATTCAAGAGTTAAAACGCGATGTTCACCACCTCCTCTTCATACATCTCTAGACTCCGTTTAAGCTATCCTGTACTAGCCGCCGTACCTTTTTGGCTCCCCTTTACCATATTCTAGGTCATAGCGACGCATGCCTTCTCTCGCCAGAACGTCTATGGCGATCGTCCCCGCTATTACGTACGCCACATCGTCGAAGGTGGTCTTGTTCGTGCAGCACGCGAAGTGCACTTAGCCTATATGACACGCTGCGTATAGAAGGACTGATAACCACCCTTCCCAAAAGGAGGCGGCGACTCTGTCTAGGGCCCTTTTTTCTTCCTTTTTTTGACCCGTTAGCTGGCGGTCCGAAAGGGACGTCCCCGCAAAGGATACGCTGCTGTCGGTGCCGTTGGGTCTCGAACTCCATTCATGATTCGTTTCCATTCCTGACGATTTTTGGCTACCTCTCGAGCCTAAAGCACGAAGCGCATATGGAGATCAACGCAGATCTCAACTAACACCAAATTGCGACTTGGAGTCGAACCAACGTTAAGGCAGTTCTTTTGTATGGTTGCGAGACATGGAAAGTCACCCAATTCATCACAGGGCGCCTACAAGTTTTCATCAACAGATGCCTGCGTCGTATCCTGAAAATCCGCTGGCAAGATAGAATTTCGAATGAAGAGCTATGGCGCCGTGCCGGCCAAGAAACGATAGAAGACCAGATCAGGCGAGGGAAACGGAATTGGATAAGCCACATCTTGTGACGTGAAAACGAAAATCTAGCCAAGTTGATGTTTTGCCGCCTAACCCCCGGATTGTCGGTATAGCGGCCGGCACTCGTGCCTCGACACCTCTGCTTCCATGTCGGCCACAACGTTATTCCAGTACAACTGTCCAAGATCCATGGCTGCATCCGTTTACGTAGAGGTGAACATAACTCCATTGCACATCCCACAATGGACTCTGATAATTGCCTTTCTTCTACATCGATATGGTCAGGTATTGCGAATGCCGCGAATTTGTTGGATAATGCCATTTGAAACTCTCGCCGGAGTCGTTGCCGGATGAATTTCGGCAGGTGAGTTTGTGTTTGAGTGAATGGCGAAAGATGCTGTTGCCAACGATCAAATTGTTTGACGCTGCAATTTAAAGGAGGTGTAAGCCGTTGTCGTTCATTACTCTATGTCCGAATTTGCACATTGTTCCATCGAATTGTCATTTTAGCTATTAATATAGCTATTGTAGCTACTAATATATAGTAATGTAGGTGATACTACTATTGGCAAGAGAGCAGAAAAAGTACCACTGGCAATTATCTATATTAAAAAAATAAAATGCGTGTATGTGTGTATGTATGCGCTATAGCGGACGCACCAGTCATCGCAGAGCTTCGAAATTTTGCACGAATGTCCGTTGGAGTTATTTTCGAAATTCAAAATGGCTGCCGAAATATGGCCGAAATTCAAAATAGCAACTCTACTTATGCAACTCTCTTATGTTCCGATTTCCATGAAAATCGATATCTGGGATTTCGTATGGTAACAAATAACGAATTTATGATCAGAACTTTTAAATTCAAAATGGCAGCGCCAATATGGCGGACGAATTTTTTCCAATTATATTCCGATTACAGTGAAAGTGGATGGGGGTTTTAAGGTTGCAAAGGTTGCGCCAATATGGCGGAGGAATTTTGCCAAATAAGTGAAATTTCCTGGTTTCCTGTATATAGGTTGTTCAAGAGTTGGGAAATCTGAAAATCTACACATCCAAAAGGAGGAACCATAGTGTATCCTAGCCATTTTCCCTTATTGTTGTGAAGTTTGCTTCCTTCTGAAATGTACGAATTTCCCTAAATGGCCTCTAATCATTATAGAAACAGTAAAAACGGTAAAAGGTGCACCATGTTCTAGGAGTAGGTTTTATGGTTATCAAAAGAATGAAGTCTACCATTATCGGCTTTAAAGCAATAAGCGAAAGGCTATGCTCCCTACGTGTGCGAGGTAAATTTAAGAACATCAGCCTCATAAACGTTCACGCACCTACAGAAGAGTCCCCGGATGATGATAAAGAAGAATTCTTCGAATTAGTTGAACGGGAACTTAATGCCTGCCCCAGGTATGATGTAAAAATCATAGTGGGAGATCTGAACGCCAAAGTAGGCCGGGAGCCCAAATACAGGCAATATGCCGGCAACCACAGCTTGCATGAAAACACTAATGACAATGGACAGCGAGTTGTAGAGATGGCAGCAAGTAAGAACTTGGTCGTTGCAAGTACTAGATTTGGGCGTAAAGATATCCATAAAGCCACCTGGGTATCTCCTGATGGAGCCACTCGCAACCAAATAGATCATGTGTTGATAGACCGCCGCCACCTTTCGGGTCTGATGATGGTACGAACGTACCGAGGTGCCAACTTCGACTCGGATCACTATCTTGTTGGAATGGTGCTCCTTCTCTTGAATAATCTTAAAATTGATTTCGACATTATCGTTCTTACAGAAACTTGGATGGATGTTTCTTTCTGTTTTGATTTAGAAGGATATCAGTCCTTTAATAAACCTAGTAAACATAATAAATGTGATGGAGTAGTCGTGTATGTTAAACGTGTATATTCAGTAGATATTTCGGAACTTGAACTCTCTGAAGCGAATGGCTTAAACCTTTGTACAACCCTATGTAAAGATTTAAAGGTTAACGTTACAGCAGTATACAGATATCCAAGCTTTAATAACCCCATACATTTTATAAATTCCTTGGAAACTTTTTTAGAATTAAACAAAGGGTTAGAAAATCATTTGTTCCTTTCCTTGGTGATATAAATATAAATCTGAAAGAAGAAAGACCATCAAATGATTGCAACGAGTATTTAGATGTACTCATGAAACATGGTTTTTCTGAATACTTAATGGGAGCTACAAGGGTTGGAAAGGGGTCATCTTCCTACATTGATCACATGTTTTATAAACAAAATAATCACTCCACTTTTAATTCAGGCATCTTCGAAACCTATATAACAGATCATTTCAGCATTGTAGCAAAAATAAATTTCACGGAACTAAGCAAGGAATTCAACAATGAAAGGCTGGGAAAAAGAAGTGCCCGCGAAATCAAAAGCATTAACATGGAAAGATTTGTCTCGGAAATATCAAACGAAAATTGGATCTCAGTGTTTAATAATCGCGACCCAAATCTTTCCTCGGACGAATTTTTCAAAATTTTAGAGAGCTATGTTACAGCCTCGACTACTTGTCGTGTCGTACAAGTTAGCACGAAGATGAGAGCAAGAAAACCTTGGGTTACCAAAGGGATATTAACATCTATAAGAACTAGGGATAAACTAGCTAGAAGCCTAAGGAAGCAACCTTTCAACCAGCAACTTCACACCAAGTATAAAAACTACAGAAATAAATTGTGTAACCTCATTAAAATAACTAAATCTGCTTATTACCGAAATGAACTTTTTAAATTAAAAGGTAACCCAAAAAAGCTTTGGGAGAAAATCAATGAAATTACATCCACCCATAAAGCAGATGGTGTGATATCTGAACTTAAAACTAAGAACGGGACTATCACGAAAGATGAGTATGCCATTGCATGCGAGTTAAATGATCATTTCTCAAGTATAGGCGAGAAAATCGCAAATAATGTTCCTACCTCTGCCGTAAATGATATGATCCATATCCCTCAAACACCAATTCGCTATCCTCTAGAGTTTCCACCGATAAGTTGTGAAGAAATATGTTTTCACATAAACAATTTAAAAATAAATAAAGCTCCTGGATGCGATGGACTTACTGCGGGAATTCTGAAAAGTATTTCACACCTTGTCAAACATCCCCTCTCACATATTTTCAACTTGTCTATGGAAAAGGGAATTTTCCCCAACAAGTTAAAATGCGCTGTTGTTGTCCTTTTGCATAAGTCTGGCAGTAAAAGTGACCCGAACAATTATAGGCCAATAAGCCTGCTCTCTAACATTGCCAAAAATTTCGAAAAGTGCATAAAGAGTAGACTCAGACACCGCCTATAGAGCATACAGACGTTCGCCTAATGAGCCACTTCGTCGTGAGTACATCAAACTGAGAAACTCCTGTAACTCCATCATCAGGAAAGTCAAATCATCATTTGATGATAGATTGAGAAGTAAGATTCTCAACTCCACTACAGGCAGCAAAAACTTCTGGTCCTTGGTAACCGCCATCAAGAAGAATTTTACTTCCTCCTCAACACCTCCTTTTATTCACAACAAGGAAGTGATAACAGAAAGCAAACCCAAGGCCGACCTATTAGCTTCTCTGTTCGCCGCAAATTCTTCTTTACCCGATGCTGCTATGTCACCCCCCACTCTCGAGAATACCACCCACTCAATGGACGGAGTTCACTTCAGGACTCGCGAGGTGTTTAGGTGTCTCAAAGAACTCGACGCCAATAAATCCACTGGTCCCGACAAAATCCCCCGTATGGTACTTAAAAAATGTGCCTCACCTTTGGCTAAACCTCTGCGCAAACTTTTTTCCCTGTCTTACTTCTCCGGAGTGTATCCCGACTCTTGGAAACTAGCTCATGTTCAGCCAATCCCAAAAAAAGGTGAAGCCAGCGACCCCTTAAACTACCGCCCAATAGCAATTACTTCTGTTCTCTCCAAAATCATGGAGACAATAATCAATAAAAGGCTGATGAAATATCTAGAATCCAACCAAATTATACACGACAGGCAATACGGCTTCAGATCTAAACGGTCTACTGGCGATTTGCTTGTGTGTTTAACTGAGCGTATCAACCAAAGCATTCACAGCTTTGGTGAGTCTAGCCTGGTTGCTCTAGATATATCAAAGGCTTTTGACAGAGTATGGCACCTAGCTATGTTGAATAAACTCCAAGCTATTGGTATACACTTAGTTCTAAGGAACTGGATTAAGAGCTTTCTTTCATGCCGTTCAATCAAGGTAGTATTGGATGGCGTCGAATCCAACCCCCACGCCATTTCGGCCGGAGTTCCCCAGGGGTCAATTCTTTCACCCGCACTTTTTCTAATCTTCATTAATGATCTGCTCTCAATCCCCTCCAACCCACTTCACTGCTTCGCTGATGACGGTACTCTGAATTTCTCTTACTCCTTCCACAATATAAGACAAGCACGTGCCAGACCTTGTCTTTACCACCGTCAACTGATGTCGGCTTCGATCAACCGGGATATCAAATCGATTCTTCATTGGGGCGAAATGAACCGCGTCGAATTCAATGCCACAAAAACGAAGCACTGTCTGATCTCCAACAAAAATTGTACCGACCTTCCTCCTGTCTCGGTGGATGGAGAGAATCTAACGGCTGACTCAACTCTCAACATCCTAGGGGTAACTTTAACGGAGCATTTGCGATGGAACGATCACATATTCCAAATCGCCAAACAAGCCTCCCAATGCCTTGGATTTCTCAAGAGATGCAAGTTCCTCCTCCAGCCAGCCGCATTGGCTACAATATACAAATCCTACATTCGGCCGCGCCTCGAATACAACTCGCATATCTGGGCAGGCGCCCCAAAAACCACCTTGGCTTGTCTCGACAAGGTGCAAAATCGTGCCCTCAAACTCATTGGTGATGGCCCCTTTCGCGCCTCCATAGACACCTTGAGCCACCGTAGGAATGTAGCAGCCCTCTCCATACTTTATCGCTATTACCATGGCGACTGTTCCACCGAAATTCAGGACCTCCTGCCTGCACGGCAATACTTTTCCCGCAACACAAGACTAGCCCGCTCGGCTCATCCCCACACCCTACAGCCCCCTCGTTCACGCACAATACGGTTTAGAAGTTCGTTTATGAATAGAACAACTCGACTGTGGAATAATCTCCCGCAGTCAGTATTTCCGAACTCGTACAACACCTTAAAGTTCAAACGTGAGGTTCATCGTCATTTTCTTCTACACCCTCCAGACCCCCTCTAACCTTTCCTATTCTCCTCTATTCTTCAAACCAAGCTTACTACTAGACATTGCACCATGAACTGAAGACATGACGGACTGGTAGTACAAAGGGTTACACCTAAGCTTGGTTTTTTCATATAAAAAAAAAAAAAAGACTCTTGAAGTTTCGGGATGATAATAACATCCTTGCAAAAAATCAATACGGCTTTAGATCGAATACGAGTACAGATCATGCTTTGTTTGACGTCACATCCTTCATTAACGCCAGTGTGGACAGAAATGAGAAAGTCTTAGCAATTTTCCTTGATCTGAAAAAGGCTTTTGATACAGTAAATCATCAGCTTCTGATCAATAAACTTGAAAAGCTGGGTTTAAACGGGGAAATTTTATCGCTTTTCAATTCCTATTTTCACGAACGTTAAAGTGGGGAATAGAGTAAGTGAGCCTAGTTTAGTACGTTGTGGGATACCCCAAGGAACTGTGCTTGGTCCTTTATTGTTCCTCGTCTATGTCAATGATATTTTCCATCTGCAGCATAATATCTCAAATGGACACGTCGTAGCGTTTGCTGACGATACTGTCTTAATGTTTAAAAGCGATAATTGGAACACGACGATCAGCTTAGCAAATAGTGGAATAAAAACTTTTTACGAGTGGCTATGTCTGCATAAGCTCGCGCTAAACCTAGAAAAAACACATTTCATTATGTTCGGCCATAACGCAAATCCACTCTATGAACACTTAATTAAGGTATGCGATACCCCACTAAAACGTGTTCCAGATATCAAATACCTAGGTGTGACAATAGATGATCGTCTTAAATGGGATAAACATATTCTTGGTATAAGTAAAAGGATAAGGAAAACTAAATACAAAATTGTGCTGCTTCGAAATATTCTTGATAGACCAACGATGAGATCAGTATACTTTGCGTTAATACAATCACTCTTTCAATATGGTATTATAGCTCGGGGCTCTGCATACACAAATGTCATTAAGCCGTTAATTAATTTACAGTCGAAAATCATTAAAATGTGCATAAAAAAATCTAAATTCTTTTCCACTACTGAAGCGTTATCCACTGTCCGACAAATCTATTGCTATAATTTACTTAAATTTACATATAAAAATTTAAGGCTATTTCCTGTGCACTGCTCAGGCTACCAAACCAGGAGACAATTAACACGCCCACTTGCAATACGAAAATGCAGAAAAGTGGTATCTCAAAGACACCCCAGTTACTTAGGTCCGATGATGTATAATGAACTCTCTATTGATATAAGGCAATCATTGAACGAATCCAGTTATAAAAGTATCCTTAAGTATGTTATCCGAAGAAACAGTCATGAACTTTCAAAATACTTATGTTAGGCAAATCAATTTTATATCAATTGTTATAATATCAATAATACACCACTTAATTTTAAAATTAGAAAATAGTTAGAACTTACTGCACCTAGATAAAAGAAATTCCAAGAAGTTAAGACTGCTAGGGCTCTCACACACAAGTTTTCTTATGTGAGGGCTAACTTAGACCATAGTTTGTAAATTAAATCAATCACTATGTACATATTTTTATAAGTTGCAATAAAAAAAAAATGATGCCGGGCGTCGACGAGAACTGGTCCCGCCTTAAAAATACTGTCATTAGTACTGCTGATTCCATCTTAGGCAGAAGTCGTAAAGATCGGAACGACTGAAGATCGATAATGAATGCAAGCTGGCAACTGAACGTAAGAATGCTGCATACCGAGCCATGCAGCAGTCTCAGAGAACACGGGCACGCGAAGAGAACTATAAAGAGCTCAGAAAAGAAGAAAAGAGAATTCACAGACGAAAAAAGGAAGCCTGGGAAAAAAATCTCGTCTGTGAGCTAGAACAGTACAGAGAACGACGGCCGCACCAGGCGCGGGAGTTCTATCAAAGAGTCCGCAGTATGACGCAATTCACACCACGTTGAACATACTGCAAGGACAAAGAAGGGAATCTGATCACCGATCCTAAAGGCATCTTGGAGCGATGGGAAGAGCACTTTCATGAATTGCTAAATGGCGAGCTAACTGAGGATTCGGAGGCTCCACCAATATCTGATGACAATGCTATGCTGCCGCCACCAAGCATAGAAGAAGTTAGCAGGGCCATCAGCCGGCTCAAAAACAACAAGGCCTCGGGTGCAGACGGCATCGCAGCGGAGCTGGTTAAATATGGAGGGCCTACATTATACCAAGCGATTCATGAATTAATTGTGTAAGTATGGGAGCAGGAAGTGATGCCAGAAGACTGGAGAAAAGGCATCCTCTGTCCGGTACACAAAAAAGGAGATATCACAGCGTGCACTAATTATCGCGGTATAACGTCGTCGTTAAAGAATCAACGATTATCAGTTACCGAGGCTCGAGACACCGCCAAAAACCGAGAAGAATGGAAGCGAATCGTGAATAGAGTTCGGGACCCAGCGGCACCGACAGCAGCGTATCCGTTGCGGGGACGTCCCGCTCGGACCGCCAGCTAACGGATCAAAGAAGAAGAAAGAAGAACGTTGTTGAGTACCGTGTATAAGATATTCTCCGCTATCCTACAAAACAGGATGGCCCCATACGCCAGAAACATCATAGGCCATTACCAGTGTGACTTCAGCCCAGGCAAATCAACGACTGATCAGATTTTCACCTTGAGGCAGGCTATGGAAAAATGTCTAGAGTTTCAAAACTCAATTCAACACCTCTTCATAGACTTTAAAGCCGCCTATGATAGCATAGCCAGGGTAGAACTCTACAAAGCCATGAGAAAATTCGGCATCCCCAACAAACTGACAAGACTATGTAGGTTGACCATGATCAATGTGTCAAGCCAAGTAAAGGTATCCGGAACACTGTCCAGACCAATCAATATCTATAATGGACTCCGACAAGGGGACGGTCTGGCCTGCCTCCTTTTAAACCTGGCGTTGGAGAAAGTGATCCGAGATTCGGGCGTTACATCAAGGGGTACAATCCTCCACAAGTCCACCCAATTACTGGCTTACGCAGACGACATTGACATCATTGGAAGAGCAACAACAGCTGTACAAGAACCTTTCACTCAGATTGAGCAAGCGGCAGGAAATCTGGAACTGCACATTAACGAAAGCAAAACAAAGTACATGGTGGACTCGTCTGGAAGAACACCTAACATTGGTCCCACAATCAAGGTAGAGGAACACGAGTTTGACGCGGTAAAATTATTTACCTATCTTGGGTCAGGTCTATAGTAGCAGCCGACAATAGCATGGAACCAGAAATACGCGCACGACTGCTAAAAGCCAACAAAGCCTACTATAGTCTGTCAAGGCTCTTCAAATCCAAATATCTAACCATAACGTCTAAACTTTTACTATATAAGACGATGGTCTTACCCGTTCTCACATATGCATCCGAAACGTGGGTGCTTAGCAAGAAGCACTCAATCCTCTTGGGCGTGTTTGAGGGGAAAATACTTCGGAGGATTGTTGGCCCCGTATGTGAGGAAGGACGATTCCGGAGACTCTACAATGACGAGATCTACGAGCGCTATCGCGACATAGATGTTGTGAAGAAAATAAAGCTCGGTAGGCTCCGGTGCGCAGGGCATCTAGCTCGTATGAGTGAAGATGAGCCTGCTTGGAAAGTTCTCTGCGGTAAGACCTGCGGGGTGCGACAGCGAGGGAGGCCCAACCTTCGCTGGAAGGATGGCGTGGACCAGGACGCTCAGAGTTTAGGGATGCCAAACTGGATGACATCGGCTCAGAATCGGGACCGGTGGAGAGAACAGTTGTGCGAGGCCAGGAACGGATCGCGGTTGTAGAGCCGTTAAAGAAGAAGAAGAAAAACGGTAAAAACCGGTTTTTAAATTTGTATGAAGATCTCTATATAGTACAATAAAAAAACCCTGTACAGGGCAGCTATATCCAGTTCTACCGGTCAGACGCCTACAAGGATGGTCTTCGGGAAGCAGATTACGCTGCTCAACCACTAGCATATACTCTGAGCGAAATTAACGGAAATGAGACAGCCCGGGAAAATCTTCAATTTGCCTGCAGCAGAATGGAGACCCACTACGACCTAAGGGCGAACGGGACTGGATTTAAAGAAGACCTATAAAATCATCGACGAATAAAAAGTAAAAAGGTAAAATGGAAGGACCTCTGCTCTGTCATCACGAGGTTAAACGATGCCATCCAAAAAGTTCGATCGCTAAGAACGGGACCTGGAGGAACCTGTGTTCGAGACAAACACCAAGTAAAAAGGGAGCAGTGTAACGGCTAACCGAAAAGAAAGTTACAATTCCAATTCACCGAGAAGTATCATGTTCAGAGGCATCTACTTAAATATATACATACATAACGCAGTGTCATAACTCAATAAGAAGTTTTGTTTTGGAATTGAAGTTGTTAAAAAGAAAAGATTGTTACAATTAATTCTTGAGGAATCTGAGAACGCTTGAAGAGAATATTACATTATTCATTCCAAAATCATTTTTTCCAGATTTTGTTTTGTTTTATTAGCTCGCTTTCTTGTCTGTCTGTTTGTCCCGTACAAATTTTGCAATCGATTTTTTGAATGAACGATCGTGCTGAAATTTTGCACCCAGCTTAATATGCCGTTAGATCCACGGCGGCCGTCTCAAGAGGGTGGATTAACATTTTCTTCACAACCCTCTCGACATGGGTATTAAATTAATGGGTATGATAAGTAGAATAAAATTTTATAATACAATAAGCAAAATATTACTCATCTCAAGCCATCTCAAGAAGGCGGATTACCATTTTCTTCACAACCCCTTCGAAATGGGTATCAAATGAAAGGGTATCATAAGTAGAATACAATAAGCAATATAGTATACTTAATATACCGTTAGATCCACGGCGGCTGTCTCAGATGGTGGATTAACATTTTCTTCACAACCCTCTCAACATTAGTATTAAATGAAAAGGTATGATAAGTAGAATGCAATAAGCTATATGGCGTCATTGTAAATCCAACATGGCGGCCAATACAAACTGGTGGATTACCTAATTCTTTACAACAACCTCACCATGGGTATTGAACTATCTGTATGGTGTTAGGAATATGTATGAGGTTCTAAATCTGTATTGGGCTAGGAGATATACTTTTTAGCTCGTTTTAAAAACATGGTATATTAAAAAATTTTTTTTAAACTAAATAATTATTTCATTATATTATATAACGCGGATAGTGCCCACATAAACTTTTTGTATTTGAAGGCTTTGCAACGTACGCGGGGTTTTTGCTACTTCTTACTAATTATTCAATTTAAAGAAAGATAAAGATCGCTGAAGATGTTGTCAGTGTGCGTATCAGTTTGATCAGTGTGCATTGCACCAGGCAGGCAACCTAATACTTGAATTGTCGATCGCATAATTCTTCAAAACTAGGAATTATCAATTAATTTAAATAAATTCATTTATTTTATTTTAGACCCTTTACCATTGGCATCATACTGCAATCACAAGCATCTGCTTTACAGAGACAGGCTCTGGCTTTTATTCAGGCGGACTAGAGTCAGTTTTAGTCAAATGGAGCATAGATAATCCAGAACTGAAAGATTTCTTACCACGATTTCAAGCAATAATCCAGCATATTGCGATCAGTTCTGGAAATACAAATGTAGCAGTCTGCACAAGTGACAATGGTATGTGATAATATTAGTCGGAGGAATTAAAATCCAAGTTTGAAATCATTTTTTTTATTTCGCCAGGAATACAAATTCTAAGTTCACAAAATAAAGCAAAATGTGTTATACAGAATTTCACGTATGTTTATGACAATAAGACGAATTTGGACAAGTTCCCAGTTGGAGTACAGTTAAATACAAGAAAAAATTGTTTAGTTTTGAATGGAAGAACAGGGTATCTTCAATTTTATTCTACTTACACAAAAAGTTTGTTGTATAATGTAAGTTGGTTATTCTTAATTCTAACAACAATCAATTACCTTACAATGATCAATTATTTCATAGATGGATATTGTACAACAAAATTGTCTGTCCATGGAGGCAAATAAAATATTATATGATATTCGAGTGACTTGTGCTGCTTTTAATGTTGATTGGATGGCTACAGCAGAAGTTTGGGATGATCAAGAGCATGATCCCGAGCTAAGATTAAAATTCTGGCAATATCAAAAAGAAAATCAAAGGTAATATATTGCTTATTAATTGTATTGAATGTAAAGGAATATTTTGTGTTGCAGTTATATCTTAAATACGAGTATTGAACTGCCTCATGAGCGTGGTATTCAAGCAATTGAGTTCTCAAGTAAACTAGACAGCGATAATTTGGTATGTGCTACTTTAGGGAATGACAATGTTATAAAAATCTGGTCGTTAGAAGATTCTGAAAATATCTATAGTAAGTTTAATATAAAATTTAATAATGTATTTATTTAATGAAATTCTTACAGAAAAGGGCAAAATATGGTATTGTGTTAGTGAAACAAAATATAAAAATCTCCCCATAGAATCAATGAATTTTTCACAAGATGGATCCTTATTAGCGGCTGGTTATGGAAATAATTTATGCATATACAAAGCAGATACATTAAAAGTAAAAGTCGTATTAACACCACCAGCAGCGCTTGATGGTAGTTTACAAAAAATACAGCTACGTTTACATAAAGAAATACTAAATGGCGGAGCTAAAGGTCCAGAAAATAAAAATGTTATCAAGCGTAAAAAAGTTATAGAATTATTTAAATCATTGCTTGAAAATAACGAGGAACAGCTATTTTCGGAAATTAAAAAGAATGTAAAAACAAAAAAGAAAACTTTTAGCCAAATGCCAACAACAGATAATCTATCAACAAAACAGCAAGAGTTTTTATTTAAAAAAATTCTGTACAATACTGAACTGAATTTATTTCAAAAAATTGACATATATCAAAAGCTTGAAATCTATTGCACAGTACCAAACGAATCAAAGGATAAACTGCATGAATATATTGCATCAACAATTTTAAAGGCAAAAGATGCAGAAAAACATTCAACATTGTTAGCGCATGATTTACCAATGCGACATCGTTTTAAGGCGAAATGCAGATTGCATAAATATATGACGAGAAAACGTTACTATAAGTCTAAAGTTGATAGTCAGCTAGTCCCATTACTTGATTTATTATGTTTGAATCAGAATCCTGCAAATACAGTAAGAAAACGCGAAAAGGATGTTAGTATATGTAATGGTTTTAAAGAAGAGAAAGATTCTGTTGAGTCTACTCCAAATAAAACAGATATTTTACCGCCGCTACAGAATGTTGCATGTATAAAGCACGTAGCGTTTGCCGCTGAAGAATTTGCTCATTTGGTAAATTTATTTTTAAAATAAAAGTTTTATATATATTATACAATTACTTTATTTATTTTATAAAGGTTGCCATTTGCACAGAACGTCGAATACTCATCTGGAATTTATTAACACTGAAAATTCAATGTATTTTAAAGCTTTCTGTTCATAAGATTGTTGTTGATCCAATATCAAGTTTATTTGCTGCGTTTACAACAACGAATGAATGTAAGTACAGATATTTTTCTTTAATTTAGGGGCGGATGGGCCATAAGACGAACCGGGAAATTTCCCGGTGGGCCGACTGTTCACAGGCCCGCAGGGCCGGTGGCTGAAACTACGTCGTAAGTCAAGGGTGGGCAACCTTTTTATAACATGGGCCAAAATAAACTTTACGTTGTTTCCGCGGGCCGTAGTAGTTAATTGACATCTTCTTAAGACCTGTAATTTTTTAATCTGCATTTGAAGTGAAAGATCTTTAATGTGGTAAATTACGCTATCCATCACTCGGTCCTAAACTCAAAAAGTAGTACCACTAGCCCGTCATGTCATTTAAGTCATGGTGCAATTAGAGATGGGAAAAACTGATCTTTTACGATAGCCGGCTCACCGAATCTGCATCTTTCAAAAGATCCGACTTCCAGAGCCGGTTCAACAGAGTCATCTCAAAAAAAGCTCTGTCGTATCTTCAGAATACTGGATCCATACATAAACTTGCGCTTCGGTTCTCTCAGCTCAACTTAATTCAGAGCGTATTTTGAGTTAAAAGCTCACAAAAACGGTGGTGTGAAATGGTATGATCTAAATGGGAATTTGAGCTTTTTGCATCTCCGTGTATGAACGGGATAGGAAAATTCGGATTTAGATTTAATTTTAATTCCAATTAGAAATAGGAAATAGGAAAATAGGAATTTTTAAATCATTCAATTTTATTGAATACAATATGAATTTCTTTTGCTGTATTTATGCGCATATAGCTTCCTGTTTGTCATAACAATAAAATTTTACCTAGTAGAAAACTACTTTTTAAATCCTGAAACTATCTCAAAGCTTAATAATAATTTGCAGATAAATCGATTTAGTTGTTTTCCATTCATTCGAGGTCCAGAAGAAACAAATACAGTAATGTTCATTCATTCATTAAACACAACAACAAAGCTATCAAAGTTTCCTGAAATTCAAAAGCACAACACCATCACAGCTAAGAGACCTTAAAGAGCACAAAGATTCGTCGGATCCGAGAAGAAGTATAAGATCCCGTCGTTCATGATAGACCCGTGACTCTTTAAGAACCGACTCAGCTCAGAATCGCGAACCGATTCATTAACTCATTTTAAAGACGCGGATCTTTGAGCTGACTCAGACCTGAGTTACCCATCTTTAGGTGCAATGTCTAGTAGTAAGCTTGACGCAATGTTACCGTAAGAAGAATTTTGAGAGAAGTAAAATCTACTACCTTTTTGAAAAAAGAGGTAGCATATTTTTTTTTATTTTAAATCAATTTTAAAATATATTCATACATTCATTTTCTAGATTCAGGCCAAAAGCACTCAAGAATTGGCCTTGGGATTTGTTGATCTTCATGGTGAGTGCAAGCGAATCGGAAATTGAATTGCAAAAATTCGGCGGATACGAAATCAATCCGTTCGATTCGTCGACATTCATTGCGCTACTTTAATCCCTCATGGGACATAGGGCGGAAACAGTTGCCCTCCAGCGGACTCTGTTTTGCGCGACAGCTCTCAGCTCCGACCAGGATCTCCAAGTTTGATTCGTCGACAAGAGCACGGCAATTACTATTACTCAGCAATTGCTTAGAGAAATCTTCGGCAGATGGATCGTTTAGCAATGCAACTCGTATGTTTGTCATCAGCTGGATTGGAGGCAAGCAAATTGAATAACAAATTGCCGCACATGAGGTAACACATGTCTTCGATCAAAAGCAAAGCCTGGTTATGTATTTCGTCATTCACCTCGAGATCGGGATTCCCTGAGCTGAAACGAATTCGGTGTAAATTGTTTTCGGATATGTCATCCTTGTACTTGTTCCACAATTCACGTGGATTCGATGAGAAGCATGTCAAAATAATGTGCGTATCTGACATGGAGATGCAGAAACAATTTCTTCAGCGATTATCATGCCCCAATGAGTATCGTTTTCAAGCAAATTAAGCTGTTGCAGGACGAAATGCTAGGCACATCTCACAGTTCGAAGTAATTCAAATGATATCGTCCCACGAACATCACAGCGACAACCGCAAGTGGAAGCATTCATCATTTTTCGGATGAACGGTGTAAACGCGACCAAGTGCATCAGTAGAACGCTCATCTAGATGATCAGGAACCGCATCGCCTTGCTTTCCACGTTGAAATTTCTTCGATGAAGCGTTCCAAGTATAATAACGAGGCATCTCAGAGTACAACAAAGTTCGTGCAAACGGATCACTTTCGCGAAAAGAAAAAAAAAACTGGTCAAAGTAGTCGCTGGAGGTGTTTCAGCACGTTGTGTAACATTCGATGCGTTGAAAAGGCTCATTCACCATTCTCCAGATGCACTCCCAAATGTACAAATGGGATGACGCTCATGGGGAATGATAATTCTACACCAAATCGTCTCATTGGAACTCATATGTACATATATCATGATATCATCAAAATAGCCGTTCCGTACAAAATGCATGAGAAATTGAATTTTCTTCATACATTTTTTTCGTGAACAGAGACAATCCAACAAATCAAAAATCATAAAAATCGGTCCAGCCCTTCTTGAGTTATAAATGGTGTAAGTAACCCGAGTTTGTTTTAGATCAAGAGTATTCATTTTATTGCCTTATTTACATCGAGTTGCCATAATGAGCGTCAAGCTATGTTTTCGCTGAAATAATAATGGGTAGCTAGTTCAGTTAATGTAAACAAAATCTGACTAACTTGACAGTCGGCAAACCCTCAACAGTCACTGACCCCAGATTTCACTACGCTCACGAACACGGATTTTATACGTGAGGGACTTTCCTGTAGTTCCTTATTCTAGGGCTGCGATCGACTTAGCCATTAATAAAAAATATTAGAATTATCGAAAAAAAGGTAGTAGAATGATAACTTGATGTAGTAGTGTAGTAGACTATCTTTTTTTAAAAAAAAAAGGTAGTAAAACTACTAAATATGTAGCAGAACGGTAACACTGGCTTGACCTGAAGGATAAAAGAGAAAGTATAGGTTAGGAGTCTAGAGGGTGCGTGAGTAGATGTTGATGAACTTTGTGTTGGAACTATGAGATGTTATATGAGTTCGAAAACAGCTAAACCTGGAGAGTTGACGTCTACTGATATGCGAGGACCTTTTGATGATTTGGTGACTTTGCTGATTATCACGCACGGCCGACGTCCACGGATAGCCACGCACCGCGGCAGGCCTTTTAAAACGGTGCGTGCCGGCCTGTGTGGGTTTTGAAATTCGAAGCAATTTTGTTATTCCAAAATGCAAAGTGAAAGGGAACGTATCGCTGCAACTGCGGCCTTCGTGGTATTATTTAGAATTAAGAAATTAAGGAAGAAATTAAAAATAAGCTCGTTCGTTCACTCCATTGTTCATGCTCGTCTGTTTTTATACGGACGATCGCGCCGCACCTGTAAGTTACTGATTCGCGGGTCGCGGCAGATCATATGCATCGCTACAGACTTACCTGCGTTTCCACAGAAGACACTCGTTCCATGGTGATCCGTCCGCGTCTGTTTCTAATATCACGCGCCAGCTTGAGAATTAAATTGACTACGTAGAGGGTTAGAGCGCCATACTTGCGTGAGCAAAACGGGGGCTCGAAGGAGGAACACCGAACGATAGTGGAAATGGCAAGGATTTTTAAATATTCCAGAAGGGAACAATTTTTTTTTGTCAGTTTCAGGAAAAATGAGTAAAGAAAATGTCAAATGGCACTTCGAAATCCTGAGATTCAGAAAGACGCAATGGATGCCAGTTTCATATTAGTACTAAATAATGAACATATGTATGTACATGCTGCTATGTGCGTTTAATTTTCAATTTAAACTAGATAAATTACATCAAAAAATATTTAGTTATAATTTCTTCTAAAGTTCTCGCGGGCCGGATAGAAACTTTCGGCAGTCCGGGGGTTGCCCACCGTTGGTCTCAGTGATTTACCAGCCTATTTTCATAAACATTTACTTACCGAAAATTAAGAACCGGAATGAATTTTTAATTTTCTTAAAAAAATTTTGAAGGATTTTTGAACATTTTTTTTCTGTATTTTACACTATTATTTGTATTATTATATATTGGTTCTTCCGACTGCCCAAATAACTCTCAAACTTTTATGTTTTGTTTATTTTGTGGTATAGATGTTTTCAAATTCCGTGACATTTGGCGCATGCTAGAGTACAAAGCTTTAAAAATGCTTAAAAGCTTCATTTAGCTCCTCCTATCAAATCACTTGTGTTCATTTAATCAGCCACGGCTGCGTATTGCTAGAGGGAGGTGTGTTTTTCTGGCGCTTTAATGATTATTTAAAAAATTTACAAATTCTGAATGAAAAACGTCGTAACACACCGCAAATGTATATTTTAGCCATATCCGGAAATTAAAAAAAGGGCCGGCAAATATTATTTCCCGGGCCGCTAAGATGTTGCCCATCCGCCCCCGAATACTTTGCAAAAATTTTATATAATCTTAAAACCTTTTTTTAGTGTATGTTTTTCTGCCAAATTGTCCCATGCCGATTTATCGAAGATTTAATATGCCATATATCCATGGGGCGTGCTGGGTGCCAAGAAGGTATCCAAAGTCACAATCAATCAATTTAGATTGGCAGTCTATGTCAACATTGTATTTCTTAACAAATGAACAGGTTTGTGTTTTTTTTTAAATAAATTTATATGACATTGTGTTTATTTTTATTATTTTATGCAGGAGTTGATGGTCCTTGCTGCTGAGAATGACATTGAAACTGGTGAAGCTATTGTTACATATTTGGGTGATTCAAATGAGCCAGCTAAATATTCTACATTTGGGGCATTTGCTACTAAACAAATTAGCGATAGGAAAAATGCAAACAGTAAAGCAAACTATTCTTCAACCGGTATTGGAGTTCCTGGAAAATTTTCTATTAAAGAGGTAAGTGGTTTATTTATTAATTTTGCTATCTGCAATTATACTTCTGAATTTAATAATTGCGGGGTTTTGAATAAGATATTAAGAAACGTGGTCTCATATTAAGGCCTCTCTTGAAATGGCAACGCTAATATGGCTGGGCCAGCGTGCTAGTACATGCTATCACCAAATATCTAAAGATGGCGCATCTCTGCCAAAATAAAAATAAAACTTTGTTGTGCTTAAGGGGTTGCTCTGATTTTTGGTTTAAAAAAACGATTTTTTTTGCTTCTTTATATTTATTAATATGTGTAGAATACTTTCCTAAAATATTATGACGAAATTATGACTCTACTGAACGTAGCATATAAAGTATTTTCAAATATTTTATACGTTAAACTGCAGCCTTACGCAGAAGAAGCTCTGGGAAACTATCAAAGCGGTTTCCGTCCCGGGAGATCTACCTCAGACCATATTTTCACCCTTAGGCAGGTCCTAGAAAAGGCGAATGAATTTAACATAAACATACATTCGCTATTCATACGCCTATGATAAAATAAAACGTGAAGAGTTATACAAAGCTATGGAGTACCTAAGATTCCCCAAACACCTCGTAAATCTGACCAAAATGACAATGAAAGAGGTATTATGCAGAATAAGAATTGAAGGAGAGCTATCAGAACCATTCAACGCCACAGTAGGACTAAGACAAGGAGATGCCCTATCGTGCTTACTATTTAACGTAGCTATGGAAAAAGTGATGAGACGCAGGAATTAACACCGCGGGCAGTATTTTCAACAAGTCGGTACAAATATTGGCGTACGCTGTCGACATCGTAATACTAGCCAGATCCCCCGTAGCAATGAAAGAAGCCTTCATATCGCTAGAAAGAGCAGCAAAGAAATTCGGACTAGCAATTAATGAAGAGAAAACGAAATATATGTGCATCTCCAAAAGACGTAATGATCGCCAGAATATGACAATTGATACATACAACATCGAAGCAGTAAAAGAATTTATATATCTAGGGACGCTAATTTCAAAAGACAACGACACGACATTAGAAGTTAAAAGGAGATTAGCGCTGGGAAACAGATGCTACTTTGGGCTACGTAAACATTTCTTATCAAGGAACATATCAAGAAGCACTAAAGTAAAACTGTACAGAACTCTTATAAGGCCAATACTACTGTATGGATCCGAAACCTGGACATTAAGAAGTAACGAAGAACACCTCCTAGGGTGCTTCGAAAGAAAAATTCTGCGCACTATATATGGAGGAATCATCGAAAACGGTGTTTGAAGGAGAAGATACAATCACGAATTGTATCAGTTGTATAAAGATCCAAACATCATAAAAACTATAAAAATTAACAGAATCCGATGGGCAGGACATGTTGAACGTAGCAGTGACGACAGCATAACAAAAATTATTATGAACAAGAGACCAGACGGACACAGAGGTACGGGACGTCCAAAAAAGAGATATATAGACAACGTAGAAGAAGATCTACGAACCCTAGGTATAAGAAATTGGAGACTTCAAGCCAGGGACCGACAGTTCTGGAGGAGGATGTTGCAGGAAGCCAAGGCCAATAACAGGCTGTGGAGCTATTTATGATGATGAATCTTTGTTAAAAGTTATATGCAGTATTGTAAGTACAAAAAAACTGATTTTCCGCTGGCCATTCGGCGAGCGGTAATGGTACTGTTATGATGCACTGATAGAAAAATTGTCTTGATTCCAGCAATCCCATAGTCTTCGTTTCGTTGTCTTGAGTAGAAACATTTTTCAGTCTTAACATGAGAATGAAGTGTCAGAGTAAGACACTAGAAATTCTTGAGCCAAGCAATTGTATTACTTCGCTCAACACTTATATTTTTCGACCAAGATATGTCTTTTTCGAAATAAGATTTTTTAATTTTTAACTCAAGAAACTAAATATTTTTTATTCAAGACAAAATTTGTATTAAATCAAGTAGCTCAAACGAAGATTTTTTTTTCTTACTTCTAGTCAACTTTTGTCTTCATCCAAGACAATAAAACCAAGACTATGAGTATTGCTTATCCGAAGACAATTTTGTTTTCGTCATATCCAAAACATTATTTGCTTGGTTCAAGAAAAAGTCTTTTAAGCAAAGAAATTTTTTTTATCAGTGTGCTATTGTTATTTACACTAACGTAAAACACATATACCCATTCGTGTAAATAACAGTATCAGCTACTATATGTAATAGTAACACAAACGTACGTTTGAATTTACTTACATTACTTAGGTTAGTTCGTCTACAGCATAGTTTCTCAACCTTATTTTGTCCACCGCCCACTTTAAGAATATTTTTTTTCTAGAGCCCCCCTATATATTGACTATATTTTTTTAACCTGCCACACGTCCTCACTGTGTCATCTCAACGCCCCCTAATTTTCTCTGGGTCTTCTACTGCCCCCCTGAAAGTCTCAAACGCCCACAAGGGGGTGTTACCGCCCACGTTGAGAAACTATGGTCTACAGTGACACGTAACAAAAACTTTAAACGCGTTTTTCTCAAAATGCCATTTGTCAAAACAGTTTAAAAAAAATATTTAACATATTGACTTAAATCTTACGGCTTGGTTGTCGAAAATGATGTTGGCGAGTCCGCTAATGTACAATTTTTTTCCAAAAGCTTGTTATATATATTTTATCCTCCCTTTTCTACCCGTTTTGGATCAAAAAAATGATTTTTTTTTCGTTTTCACTAAAATATGTATGGAATATTTTCTTGTTGGAATTTTTTCAAAAATCGACATTAGCCGACTAAAGGATATAATTTCAAACCAGACCTTTTTTAATTTTTATGATTCAGACCAAAGGGGACGGAGCAGTAGATTTATTGTAGTTAATTCATTTCATTTTAACAACCAATGCATTTTAAAATTAAAGTGCAAGCATAGGAACAGAGAGCAAGATAAGATTTTGGTCGATTTTATGGAAAGTAAGCCAAATACTGCCAGGGGGACGTTAGAGCGAACACCAAAATTGAAGTTGATATTTTGTGGCCAAACTGGCGGACCAAAAGTATAGTAGTGGGCCTCCAAATAAAGATGTTACAGGAATAAATAACTTACATCTGATTCGGAGTAGATAAAGAATCTGATTTATCCCTTAATATTTTCCTGTATATTTTTTCTTCCTTCGAATAAGTTCCTCCTTCGCGATTATAATGAATCCATTTTTTTAATTATTAAGGTAAATATTTTATTCTTTATTGAGGTAAACAAATGACCTACTTCACTACATTCTTTAAAATGTGTTACTGTCATCATGACGACTATGTTTATTTTATACAAAAATTCTTAAAACTACTTAATCAGTAACTTACTTCTAGAACTATCTGGGCAGGGGCAGGAGAGACGATAAAATGGCGAGTGGTGCTAGAGTTCAAGTTCGTGAAAGCTCGCACCACTTACAAACAAGCTAATCAACTTTTTTTTTTTTTTATGTGAAAGACTAGAGTCGCAGGAAAGGCCCTTTATACTGTTCGACAATCTATTTTCTTCATATAGAGTGCAATGTCGAACAGCAGCTCTAGTCGGGGAAGGAAGGAACTGCCACAACCTACCCGCGATATTTTTTAGTCCACCTACTCCCAACCATTACTGTCGCGACTCTGACATCGGGGCATCGAGAAACAACTCGCTGGAGTGTTATGCCTCCTAAAACGAATTGAATCTCATCAACCAACCGATGACATGCGCTTTTTTTTTTTGTGGAGCGGGGAAGTGCCAAGGAAGGCTATGACAGGAGGAAACAGGAATGTAAAGAGGGAAGAAGAAAGAAGGAAAGTTATGTAGGTGGAAAAGTGGAAAAGGCGAAAGACCGTGGGGCTGGCCGGGATTCGAACCCGTGACCTCTGGGATAGTAGTCAGGCGCCTTACCCCTAGGCTACCGAGGCCCCCACTTAAACACTATTCTAAACAACAAGAACTATCCGGTCGGAGTACAGCGGAGGGCCTGCCTCGGGTGGACTCTGTCCAGGCGACGAACTTCCACGGGCTCGAGTTGCCAAAAATAACAAAAGCCCGTGGTAGCTCGCACGTAAGCTTATTTAATACTACATTTATTACTCAGTAAAAACTAGAACTGTTCGTATCTAAGCCCTAAGCTAATCATTAAAACTAAATTACAAGCTAAACTAGTCTATATCTAGAGCTTTTAGGGCGAATACGCAATAATTAGTTGTCCAACCACCAGTAGAAAATGCAGGCGTTGGCTGCATCTTTTTTGTCTAGTTCTGAACATTCCCATCCTCTTCTGTATAAATATAACGCTTGTCACACGCCCTGCGATGCAAGTGGTAGAAAAGAGGCACCCCCGATCTATCGTAGACCAATCTTTTTGAATCCAGGTATACAAATGTCTCTAGAGAAATAAAGCCGCGTTCACAAGCTGTTTTGTGGTATCCTGTGCCCCCGAATGAGAGGATTGTTGCTTTTCGTCGCTTTAGCAATATAATCTTGATTGTGAAGTTTTCGATCCTATTATCAAATGCCTTATCGTAAAGAACATTGTTGGTATGAAACTTCGTGAAGCCAGATTCGGGTGTCCGATACAACCTTAAGCATTGTCTTTCGAAAACCTAAAGCTTTTGAATATAAAAGGTGGATATGTTGAACCACACTGGGCAACCATAAGTTAAAACCGGTCTTGTTTGCCTTGTCAAGAGCAGCACTTACATTTCTATTGAAATACAAGTACTGATCCAGCCAAAGCCCAAGGTATTTCACTTCCGATTTCTTTTCTAATGCTTTTCCAGCATTGTTCGAAAGTTTTCCAGTTCCTCTGTACATCGTAGGAAGCTCTTTTTAGAACAGTACGAAAGAGAATCGATTTGCATTTGCGAACATTGATCTTCAACTTCCAATCATCACTATAGCGTTCGATTGTTTCGAAGTCACGTTGTAGAAGTGCCTGGATCACTCCAATCTTCGGCCCTGTCCTGTACACAATCAGGTCATCCGTATACGCTAAAGCGAAGCGGAGTGAACTTAATAGGTCACTCGTCAAGATATTAAATAAGGGCAACGAGTTTACCGCACCCTGTTGCAGACCATTTTTAATGTCAAAGACCCTACTGGATGTGAAGTTGCCACTTTTGACGACGAAATTCTTCTTTGAGATCATATTATAAATCGTGTATAGCTGAAGTCTTGGCATGGCGAGTCTGACCAGTTTGCAGAGAAGACCTTCGAACCGTACTGTATCGAATGCCTTGTCAAAATCGATCAGGCATGCTTCGGCACACTGGTCTTTCATAAAGACGAGAACCGGTTTACTGAGTATGCTAGTGGTACGATTTATGGTCATTAAGATAAAGTGTGATGTATCTCTCTACAATGCAGTTATTATCAATAGTTACAGCTTCAGGTCGAGGTGATAAGAAAAACTGGCCTTACTACAACATACAGGTATTACGCCACCGCCTGATGATGCCGGGGAAGAAAATCTCTAGATTCTTGTCGATCATCACTGGGCAATGGTCGCTTGGAAAACATACGGCCAGGATCAGAATAATGTATAACATCCACTGCCGAAGTTTGTATCTCTCCGACTTTGGCTAGGATCAGATGCGTGCATTTAAATCTTCTCTTACAGGAAAAGTTTCGAGGCTCAAAATAGGAAATCTGTTCCAGTACATGAATATGACGGACTGGATCTAAAGTCATAATCACGCTGCTATATACTCAGGTAAAGGTTTTTCGCGAGTGCGTTTACAAAGGGCGACCTTTCAGCCCAAATTGTGCATATCCCTTGCAAGGGGCTGCCGCTTTCACCTACTTACTTACCTAATGTCTGCTTAAATTGTTAACGAGAAATAATTACACTCCAATTCCAATACAAAAGTTCTAATCTTGCTATATGCCAATACATTTCAATCAACCCAGTGGTTTTATTGCTAACATGAGTCCGTGAGTCTTCTAGTGCATTTTAATTTTAAGCTTCTTTCTTGTTTCCACTTCCGCTCTATTTTCCCGTCAGCTTTTCTTTTCGTTTTTCAAACACTCCAGAAATGCTCATTTCAAGTTGCCATGACTTCTCCGTGCTCTTTAACTTGGACCATGTAAATGCTGGCGCTCTGTGCGTTTCCTGCTATTTCATCACACTCCTGAATGCGATTAATTGCAGTAATTAAATTTAACTTTGAATCAGTCGCTGCTCCTCTCTGAAATCATCAGTCATGTTTGTTGACTTATAAACTTAGTGTTAATTTACTTGTGACAATTTTTAATTATCGTTTTAATTCAATGTGACACAGAATACGACATTATTACGATGTAAATGACATAAGAGCTCTAAATCAAAGAGGAAACACGAAATTGGAGCAGTCAGTCAGCCTTTGTAAGTTTTGGAATTTTATCTCTGAACACGGTGCGAATAAATTCATGGAAATTACACAATTTTTTATGAAACTTTCGATTTTAAATTCGTGAATGAACTGCCATGAATATTAAATGAAGTTGGTTGAAGTCACAATTTAACGGAAGACCCACGTTTTATAGTATAATACATAGATGTTTTGACGTCTTGAAGTTGAGATTGTATTTACCTTTCTATAAGAATAAAAAGAAACGTCTCTACCCAACTAAGAGAGTGGTAATGAATAAAACTACCAACATCAACCTTTGGCTTCTGTACTGCAGGAGGCTGGTTTATAGAAGAAAATCTACCCGTATTTAGAACTTGATTTAATTAAAACTTTTTTGGGTGGTCACCAGAAAGATAGAGGGAGCAGCAGTTAGTCTACATGTGATTACGCGCGTGCCATGACTATCTCGGACTGGCGACCATAACCTCCTCATGGTGGTCACTGGAAGCTGTCCTGTAAGTGACAGACTAATATGATCGGGCATATCAAGTTAACGTGTCGAAGACTGCATGACTTAGGTCATCAATGTGACCCTCAAAACCGTTACCTCGAAGGTGGTCAAAAGAGCCTTGGCTTACGGATCACCGACCTTCCATCTATGCTTTGCTTGGTACGAGTCTATAGGTCCATCGGCCATTAGTAGGCTCATCCGACACCTTCTGCCATGTTGGGATGGACTGGCCACGCCTTAGGCTACCCCCTTGAATACTTTGGGTCGTTTAACTTCCTTATCCAGCCCCAGAATGCCGAGGGGGTCATAGCTACGACACATGCTGCTTTCCCATTACAGTCGATAGCGACCGGAAAGCGTAGCGTCAGTACTTCATCATACATGATGATCCACATGAGGGGACCTAGGATGGAGGCTTAACCGTAAGTTGTCCATGGACCAATTAAGCTGAAGAGGGCGACCGCAAGGAGGCCGGAGTGGAATGGAGAAGTCCCGATCTTCCCAAAAGACCGAAGGAAGGACGGCCGCCGGTCAGAAATCCTGGAAGCCAAGAAGTCGACCCAGACAGCCGCCGTAAGGGCAGGGAGGGTCGGGTAAGGCAGGGAGGGTCGGGGTGGATTTGGGAAGTCCAACGGGGCATACTCGAACCCTGCTTTTGTGAACTTCTTCCCAACAGACGAATTGTACTCGTATAAATTGATATGTTGTAGTCTAATTACTACAATACAAATTTAATAATAAATTCTACGTTTGTCGTCCTACATGTTTCTTTAACTGACAGGTAGACTTTACTTTTAAAAGCAATCGTGATTTATTAGGAACCGGATGCGATCGCAGTTTATTTATCACTGATCGATCGTTGATTGTTGTGAGGGGATATCGTTCTGTGGGTGGGAAAATTAGGTAATGTGACTCCCACATGCTTGGCACTTATCGGATCGTTTAGGCTTCAACTCGTCATCGCAATGGAGAGGGTTTAAGCTTTTAAGCTGCGTAATCGTTTGATCACTTGGTAAGAATCTTCTTACGGACGCCCCAAGCAGTTTTGTACGCGATATATTCGTATCGTATTGTATTCGTTCGTTTTTGCTTATATAGCAGCTCTAATCGCAGGAACTATTTTTGATATTATCTGGGCGACAGGTCGTTGGTCAAGCTTGGTACTTAGTTTGGTTGAACTCGGGGATGTTATACGAGTTTGGAACGAACTTCAAGGGTGCGTGAAAAGTCGGCTGGCAGGGTGAGCCGATCAGACTAATCTGGTATTGCGTATTCACAATCTGTGAACGTCGGCCGTCGATGCCACTTTCTTTTCCTCAACCCGAATCTCAAATATTTGAACATTGGAACCTGTTCGATTTGGGTTCCATCCAGGTGAACACTGGCTTTTGATCCATCCGTTGTGAGCACTTTAGTCTTTTCCGCATTAATTTTTAACCCGTATGACCGTGCGATACGGGAAGTGTCGTTTAAGATGTCCGTTCCTTCGAAGACAAGCGCTGCTGTGTAACAGCATAATGGGCCGACTATATGTCGGGCGCCATTTATGCGAGGTATTGCCCCCTCAGCCAGAAGCCCGGAAAAGCCTGACTAAGAGCGCAATCCCAAACATAAAAAAAAATCGGAACTCCTATCCTCCCCAACCGCCGATCCTAATGTTAGGGGGATATGCTGCCGGCCACACGGAGTTCACTAGCTCGCCGGGGGGTCGTGGGGTGTGTGGCCGGGCCTATACGCATCATGGTTCACCACTTACCTGTGATTATGCATTTTCATCCCGAGTTTCCATCCTTCTCCCGGCCTGGCTTGAGCCGTGTCACTGTAGTTCGGTCCCTTGCCAGCTCATAGTATGGATAACCACCAGCTGACAAGGAAAGGCACTACTTAAGAACCATGAAAAGGAAATGAAACCCGCTCCAACCATTCCCAAAAAAAAATCTAACCCATGGCAATTCTCATTATAATCATTTAATTTTCCTGTTTATTACAGGTACCACTCACAGCATAAGAATACAACAAATTAATAAATAACTCAATATTCATTAACAATGAAATACTAATATTGTCAGATACAACACTTTAAAATTCTCAAATTCAGGAAACGGTAATCTACAATTACATATACTTAGATAACTCGATTCGATGAAATATTACGAAAAAAAACGCGTCGCACTGGTACCATTACGTCGCGTTTGTACATACGATAACCCAGATATTGAGTTCAGTTTCAAAAAAAAAAAAAATTGCCTGAAAACAACAATAAGAAAAAAATATCTCCAATGAGGAGCAAACATTATGTATCCACAAATATAAATAATATGTAATATGAACAGATTTAAATAAAATGATGTAATTCTAACTACACTTAAAATTGTTAACTGTCAAATCATTAAATTAAAGCATACACAAATGTTGTTTGTTGTTGTTGTTGATGATGCTCATCGTTTGACCCAGAGCGGTCGCTATATATTATATTGCTGTTAAATAGTCTTTTAATTTACATATTTAAGATTGTTGACTATTATTTTTTTCATCTTTTTTTATTATGATACGAGCTACACATAGGTGCAAAAGCTTACTACGTTGGCACCGGCACGTCAATTTTATCATTTGATATTTTCTGTCTATATTGAAATCCAAAATCCTACTACCACAAGGAAAAATATTGTTGAAATGTCACTTTCATCGTTGTTTAACAAATAATAAGCGGCTGATGTAGTCTATTGATGGTGGCCTCCTATCTCACACATTTAAGTTATACAAGTCTGTTTGTGATGATAGCACTGGGATTCTTTTTCACTAGAGTTCCTGCAAATTGTTCCAATTAAAAGAAAAATTACCGGGAAATGATCCTGGATAGCTTGAGAATTTCTATTCTATTACATCTGTAGAACAAATGTTTGTTGTGTCACTTTTCACAATCCATCAAGATTATCTCCTCCTCGGGCAGGGCGATCCTACTAAACAAAATAGCGAAAATTCTATGAACACCGAGGACTGATACCCCATGACTCACACCCTGACTGACTGCTCAAAATTTTTTCTTTTTCCTTTTTGTTTTCTTTTCGCCGCCTACTTTTTGGTTCCGAACAACTTCTAAATTTCATTCCCGACAGTGATTTTGAGTCAAGTGATTATTTAGGGATTTCGTGCAAAACTGACCGTTACAGCTGGTTGAGCTATCGAACGACGCTTGGAGAAGCTGGATAATTTTCAATGGCACATGTTCGGTTTCCAAGGCGTAAATACTTTACAGACGATCGAAAGGAGGCTCCAGGGACCTCCGCCCTCCGACCTCCCACATTACCCCCGCATCTCATCTGTAATTTCACTCGAACAAGATAATGGTCTGGGCCCACGCATTGCACGTACGTCTTTAAGCGTCGGATCGGAATCTTGCGTTGATCAAAACATAGTCTAACATCGCCAAGTTGTTGCCGGATCGATTTCGCCAAGTGAGTTGGTGTTTGAGTGGATGGCGGAAGATGCTGGCTGTTGCGAACGTTAAAATTGATTGACGCTGCGAATGAAAGGAGACGTAAGTCGTTGTCGTTAATAACTCCGAGTCCCATGGTTCCTTCCCAGCCGGTTCGATCTGCTCCTGAATGTGCGTTAAAGTCCCCCGCCAGTATGATTAATTCGGTTCGAAGTATCGTATCCAGCATCTGTTGAACCTGATCGCAAACTTCGTTCTTGCTCGCGTCTGGGCTGGTCTCTGTTGCCGCATAAACGGATACGGATTGATCGTTCCACCGATGGTTATAACCGCCAAACGCTCGGATAGCGGTTGGAATGCGTTATGCTGCTGGCTGTCGATCGACCATAAACCCGACGCCGGCCTCTCGTTTCTCACCACCGAACTGGTAAAGCCTCATCGTTTGTTCGATTGTTGGCGTCGATCGTCAATGTCCCGAATCCGGTAAGTCGTAGTTCCGCGCAGCAACTGATATTTTGCATTCCAACAATTCCATTGCTCTGATTTCCTTTTGACTGGCGTGATGTTCTGTTCGTACATACCACGCGGAAAATTGAATTTTCATTTTCGGTGTGACTATTTTGGATGTTCGGCCAGTAACTCATTTCTCGCCAGCATCCGTGGTCCCCAGCGCTGGCGTATCGGCTGCCCCGGATGCAGTAGCATTATTTCGTAAATAGTTAGTTCGTACATCCATGCGGTTTCTCGCCTAGTTTCTTCGGTTTCCCGATTCTGGTCAATTCGGCAGATCGATCACCCTCCTCCTTTCACATCCTAGACTTGGGACCAGACGACGGCGGGAGGGAGGGACCACTATTTTTTTTAATATTCATAATGATCTGCTCTCAATCCCATTCATGCACTTCACAGTTTTCCCGATCACAATACTTTGCGTTGTTCCTACGCATTCGACAATATAAGACAAGAACGTGCCGGACTTTGTCTCTTAGATTGTGTCGAGTTCAACTCCTCCAAAACGAAATACTGTCTCATTACTTATAAAATTCGCACCGCTCTTCTTTCTGTCTAAGTAGAGAAAGTGAATCTAACAGATGACCCTTATCTTAACCGCTTGGGTATAACTGTATCTGATGAAACCGCCAAACAAACATCTCAATACCGTTTTTTAAAAGAGGCAAATTTCTCCTTTCACCAGCAGCCAGGGTTATAGTCTACAAGCTCTATATTGGAACCCGCTTGGAATACAAATCATTTATCTGTGCTGGCGCCTCAAAAACTGCCTTAACGCGACTGGACAAGGTACAAAATCATGCCGAATCATCGGACAAATGTAGCAGCTTTGTCAAACTGTATCAGCTTTACTGTAGAAGCTTTGTCAAACTTGTATCACTATTATCATAGCGACTGCTCCACTGAAATTACCGCCCTCCTGCCTACACGGCAATAGACTTCCCACAGCAAAAGACTGGCCCACTCGGTTTTTCCTCACAGTTCTTATATAAATAGAACCATTTGGCTATGGAACAATCTCTCACAATCTGTTTTTTTCGAACTCGTGCAACTCAAACATAAGGTTCATTAATAATAATAATAATAACATTTATTGGTAGAGTACAAAGATTAAAAATCTTAACTGTACATAAAAAAAGAGGAAATAAAAAATATTTGAACAATTGCTAAAATAGAAAAGAATGATAGCAGAAGATAAGAGAGAAAGAAGGAGAAAGAGTGAAAAGAAAGAAAGATAGAATCAACTAAAGTGGTCTTTTAAAAGCTTGCTGAAAGTTCGGCTAGATGTCGCGCTCCGAATACCACAGGGCAAAGCATTCCATTTACGCGCAACTTGGACAAAGTAAGAACGATCACCAAATGACGAGTTACACCTAGGAATCAATAATGTTACCTGCCTATTGGATTGTAAGTAACGTAGTTTCTCAAACAAATAACGTGGACACATTTTATTCATAAGCTTAAAGATAAATTTTAATTCGTGGTACGAGCGATGGTTTGCAAAAGTAAGACCCAATAAGCTGGATGCATATGGTGTAATATGATCATGCCGTCTTAGCCTATAGACGAAGCGAAGACAATCGTTAAATGCAACTTCAATTTTTCTCATACACACTGAATCAAGTTTCGGGAAAATTAGACTACCACACCTCAGGTGAGGCATGATTAGAGCAATCACAAGCATTTTACGCATATCAGGTGTGAGAAGGCTAGAGTTTACCCATAATTGACGTAAGCATCCATAGACTTTTTGAAGAACTCTGCTCGTATGACAACAACAACTAAATTTAGAATTAAACACAACACCTAGGTTTCTGACTGAGTCAACATAAGGCAAAATGACATCATTTATTATAATTGGTGCGAGTGTGCTTAATACAAAGGGAGTCTTACTAACCACCAGACATGAAGATTTCCTAGGATTTAGAGGCAGTTTATTATTAACAGTCCAATCATAAATACTCCTCAAATCATCGTTAAGTCTACGAATACACTCAGCGGTTGAATCTATGGGCATACTTATGTAGATTTGCACATCATCAGCATATAAGTGTATAGATGTGCTTTTAATTACAACAGGAAGGTCATTAATGTAAATGCTAAATAGCAAGGGACCTAAAATAGAGCCTTGTGGCACTCCACAGCGTAGAAGTATGGGCTCGGAGAATTTATCCTGGATTTTAACTCTTTGAGAACGATCACACAAGTAGCTTTGAATCAATTTCACAGCAGTGGAACCAAGACCGAAATTACTACCTAATTTCTGTAAGAGCTTTACATGATCAACCGAATCAAATGCTTTCGAGAAGTCGAGTAAAGTCAAGAAAGTTACTTTACGGTTGTCCAAAGCATCATAGATATCAGAAGAGACTTTTAGTAGTGCAGTTTCACAACTATGTCCAGTTCTAAAGCCAGATTGCCATTCAGAAAGAAGACAGTTTTCTTCAATATACGAAATAAGTTGCTTAAAAATTACTTTTTCAAATACTTTCGACAAAAAACATAGAAGACTAATTGGACGGAAATCAGAGGGTTGCAAAGGGGAAATTGTTTTTGGAATAGGTACCACCAACGCTAGCTTCCATTGTGTTGGAAATTGGGAACACGTAAGACAGTAGTTGAAGATATGCGCGAGCACATTTGATACAAACGGTGCGATGATTTTTAAAAACTTAGGTGGAAAATCATCAGAGCCAACCGCCTCAGATTTTATTGAGTATAGTGTAGAAAGAAGTTCATCCTCGCCAATGCAGCGAAATACAAAGCCATCAGAAGTATAATTTAAGTTGAAAAAAGGAAAATTACAGACTGCATCGGAGGTGGAAGAAAAGAATGTATTCAGGACATCAGGATCTAACTCTGCTTTTAGGTAATTTTGACCAACAGCTCCAAGATTACGGAGATTACTCCATAGCCTCTTGGGAGGCAAACTTATATCCAGCAGGTTACTAAAATAGGAGCGTTTAGCTGAACGAATTAACGATACTGTCCTATTGCGTGCTCGTTTGTACAACCTGCGCACATCCTCATTACGCGTTTTTTTATACCGATGATACAAGAAGTCTCTTTCAGCTATTGAAATATGCACTTCACGCGTGAACCAAGGACACCGTCGTGGATAAACCCTTATTAACCTTAGAGGAACAAACATTTCATATAAAGGTCTAATAGAGTCATAAAACGCTTGAAGTTTTTCATTTATATTATAGCTTGAGTAAACAGGATCCCAAGATAACTCTCGACACGCAAACTCAAGTTGCTGCAAATTGATGCGTTTGAAGTCACGAAATGAAATCGTCTGGAACTGAGAAACAGGCCGAAGGTGTATTTTATAGGCCAAAAATAGAAAGTCATGATCAAAATTACTAGGCGGGCTAATTTGGTTATGAAACAAGATTTTCTGAATGTCATCAACCAGAAAATAATCCAATTGTGATGGAACCATTGCATTAAAGTACGTAGGTAAGCTATTGACGATTCCCAAATTAAGCAGTTGGCAAAGATAATTAAAATTGCTTAGAGAGGTACTTGGTTTTAAAGCATCAATATTAAAATCACCACAGGTAATGACGTGGCGGTACTTTCTGATGAGCGTTGAAAGGGCGATATTGAGCTCGTTAACGTTATCAAGGCTAAAAATACTAGGTGGACGGTAAATACCAATTACAATTGCCTTTTCTACACCAGTATTTAATTCGACAGCCAAGTATTGGGCATTTTGACAACACGTGGCAGAGATTATAACTGAAGATCTTATGCTATGATGAACGTAAATTGCAACGCCACCACCTGTACGCCCTACACGATCATTCCTAAATATGTTATAGCCAGGAATAGTTACAAGCTTAGAGTTGATACTGTCATTGAGCCAGGTTTCACAGACAACAATGACATGGACAAGTATTGCAAAATAAGTCATGCAACATATCACTCTTGCTTCTAAGGCTTCTTGCATTTATACAGACAACATTGAGACCATCTGCACGCGAAGTAAATATCTTAAAGATCGTTCTTATCTTGTCCAGTGGGGAGACACTAGCCACCATCATATACGAAGAGCAAGCATCCACACCGAACGACCAGCAAGCTCAACAGATAAATAAAATAGAGAAAAAATAGCTTGAAGAATTTAAGCGAGAGAAAAGAAGTGAGAAGAAAAGAAAGAGCAAGAAAATAAGTAATGATAAACTTAATCATTATACTAAATATTAAATAATAATAAAAATATAAAATAGTAAAACAAAAATATTTAAAAATAAGAATATGGAATAAAAAACAAAAATATTTAAAAATAAAAATAAGAAGTAAGCAAAAATCTTTAAAAATATTTAAAACATGCATTAATGAACGAAAATACTAACGAAACTATTTAAAATAAGAACAAGAAATAAAAACGAAAATATTTAAAAATAAGAAATAAACAAAAATATTAAAAAAAAAAAAATTTAAAACATGCATTAACTTAAGGCTCCAACAAAATAAACGGCAAATCCAGGTTATACGAAGAACGCTAAGGCGTTGTGGAAGACCCAACTGCTTCATTTAAGTCAAGGGCAGAGGTGAACATCCGCGGCTGTTGATTTTTCTGAAGTTGGACACACACAAGTCCCCGTCTAGTGAAGACCGATGTCACGAGATTCCCTCGTAGAAGTCTACGCGCTGTCTGGAAGATGTCGCTATTCTTCGACGTCAAGCTCTCGTTAATTCTGACCACTCCATCAGACGCGAAACCTAAGTTCAACTTTGATAGAGTGAGGGTACCATGCTGGCGGTTTTTTCTGAGGAACTCCTGCTGCTCATTAGCGGACGGGAACTTAGCTATTAGCAGCGAGCTCGTGTTTGTGGCACTTCCTGAATGAGAGCTGCGTCGGTGACGGGGCCTAAAAACATTGACATACCGAGACAATTCATGCCCAATAGTAGACGAAATAGCATTAAGAACTTGACTCGGGTTTTCATCGTTTGTGGCAGGAACGCCCCGAATTAACACGTCTTGGAGCCTAGACTGGCGCCGCAGGTCCTCAAATTCATTGGACATTGTAGCAAGGTCGTGCTGCACAGCTTCCACCTCCTCTCTTAATTTTCCGATTAATATTCATTGCCATCTGCTTCAAAACTCCCAGACCTCCCCTGACCAATCCTATTCTCTTCTCTCCTTCAAACCAGGGGCCTCGGTGGTCTAGAGGTAAGGCGCCTGACTACTATCCCAGAGGTCCCGGGTTCGAATCCCGGCCAGCCCCACGGTCCTTCGCCTTTTCCACTTTCCCACCCACATAACTTCTCTTCTCCCCTCTTTACATTTCCGATTCCTCCTGTCATAGCCTTCACTAGTCCTTCTCCGCTCCACCAAGCGCATGTCATCGGTTGGCTGATGAGATTGAACTCGTTTCAGGAGGCATAACACTCCAGCGAGTTGTTTCTCAAATGCCCCGATGCCAGAGTCGCGAAATGGTTGGAAGTAGGTGGAATAAAATATCGCGGCTAGGCAGCTCCTTCCTACTTCTCTCTCTCTTTCTATTCTCTATCTTCCGGCTAGAGCTGCTGTTCGACATTCTATACGAAGAAAAAAAATAGATTGTCGAACAGTACAAAGGGGCTTTCCCTAAGCCTCTAGTCTATCACATAAAAAAAAACCAAGTTTCTTCTTCTTCTTTGATCGGTTAGCTGGCGGTCCGAGCGGGACGTCCCCTCGGTCCCCTGGGTCTCGAACTCCATTTACGATTCGTTTCCATTCTTGAGGTTTTTTGACGAGGTCTCGAGCCTCGATAACTGATGATCGTTGATTTTCTAAGTCGCCCTCGACATTCTTTAGCCAGGTTTTCTTCACTGCCGATTGCTGAATTCTCCAGTCTGCTGGACGGTCTCGACAGAGAAGTTTACGTGGTAAGCGGCTATCAATTATTCAGCAAACATGTCCAAACCACCGTAGTCGACGTTTCGATGAGTGTCTGCTGATCACATTGCATAACAGACTGGTGGTACTACAAAGGCTGATTTCTAAGCTTTGTTTCTTCACGATAACTTCACGTTAAAATCCCTTAAAATATTTGAAGCCTATTTAAGATATGGAATTTAAGTATAACCAAATCCCCTATTAAAGAATCCCAGCAAAGGTGATACTAATTTATTAAATACTTTTAATTGCATAAATATAATTATCATGGTTGTGCATACACTCTTAAATTTTTAATAATCTTGAAATGTTGAAATTTCCGCATTACATTCACTGAAAATAAGTTCAGTAGCTCTTCAAACTATCTTCGAATTTAAAATGAATGCGCGCCATGCCATTGAGATCGTTGTTGATTGTCCTTTTTCGAAAAATCCTTTTTATGAAACTCGTTTGAAAACTAAAAATTAGAAAAAAATAAATAAAACAATAAAACATCCATTCATTATGCTTATACAACAAAATATTTTTATTTTTCAACACACATACATATAACAGTCATAATTTTCCCCAATAATATTAAATACAATCTTTTGTTTTTTTGTTTATGATAGAAATGAAATGAAAAATCAAAAAATTGTTACAAAAAAAAAACTAGATAACAATAGACAATGACAGAAATTACGATAAGGTAAAGTGGTAATTTGATTAAGATATCACAAATGTTACAATTAAAAACATTAAAAAGGTTCTGTAGTTAATAATAATAATAATATTATATTTAAAAATTAAGTCCCATGATGATATTTATTTACGTATTCTCCCATGAAATCGGTGATTTCTGCATCTTCTTAGTAAGTGGATGTCATGCTTGAAGTAACGTAAGCAATGCCATTGGGGTACTGTCTTCATTGAGTATGTTTCCTGAAACAAAATTAAAAAAAATTGTTTTTTAATATTAAATTTCTAATCCTTTAACACATAATTCTTAGGGTCGGTTTCACAGTGAGACTAAGTATAAAAATTAACTTAAGTTACACTTAAGTATGGATGGCGGTTTCACAGTTGACACTTAAAATTTACTTAAGTGTGGCAGTTTCTCTAGACTTAAGTTTTTCTTAAATCAGAATGCATAGAAAATTCAAACGTCAGTTGATTCCCAGTACATTTCAAGGAAAGCGTGATTGAAAAGAAATTTTACATGTAAAGTTCGGCTATTATAAGTTCATAATTTACAATATTGATGTGCTGCCGTAAGAAACAAAAATAATAGTCTTCTTCTTCTTCTTTGATCCGTTAGCAACGCATACGCTGCTGTCGGTTCCGCTGGGTCTCGATTTCTATTCACGATTCGTTTCCATTCTTGCTGGTTTTCGGCGATGTCTCGAGCCTCGATAACTGATAATCGCTGATTCTTTAGGTCACCCTCGATATTCTTTAGCCAGATTTTCTTCAATGCCGATCGCTGGATTCTCCAGCCTGCGGGACGGTCTCGCCAGAGAAGTTTACGTGGCAAGCGGTCATCATCCATTCGGCAAACATGTCCGCACCACCGCAGTCGACGTTTTTGAATTTCTTCTTCGATCAGTGTCTGCTGATCGCATCTTTGTCTCGCTGTTTCGTTTCGAAGGCGATCGCGTAGTGAGGCACCGAGGATCTGCCTCAAGCATCGCGTTTGGAAGACTTCGACCTTCTTAACGTCCAGTTTGAGCAGTGTCCACGTTTCAGATCCGTAAAGAAGAATCGGAAGGATCAACGTGCGGTAAAGGCGTACTTTTGTTTTGATGGAAATATTTGTTCGTTTCCATATGCACCACCTAAACGAAGCGAAGGTTGTTGTTGCCTGGCCGATGCGGCTGTGAACGTCGGACGTCGATGATACTTTCGTTTCCTCAACCAATGATCCCAAATATTTGAACCTCAGAACCTGTTCGATTTCATCGAGCTAAACACTGGCCCTCAATCCGTCCGTTGTGAGCATTTTGGTCTTTTCCGCTTTGATTTTTAACCCGTGTGACTGCGCGATGCGGGAAATGTCGTATACGATGTCCGTTGCTTCAGCATCCGTGTCGGCGAAGACAGCGCTGTCGACGGCGAACATTAGGTCGGTTACGAAGTTGTTGTCGTCGTATCGAACTCCGAGTCGTCCATCGAATGCTTCACACATAATCGCGTCGATCACAACATTGAAGAGAAGTGGCGAAGCGACGGCTCCCTGTCGGACACCCGTTTGAATCGGGAACTCCTCGGATAAGTCGCCTTACGAACGCTGCTGGTTGAGCCATCGTACGACGCATGGAGAAGCTGGATGATTCTCAATGGCACGTGTTCGGTTTCCGAGACTCTCCACAAGCTGTTCCAATCGATGCAATCGAAAGCGGATTTGAAATCGATGAAAACGACGACAGTTCGTTTGCAGCAACGAATTCTTTCTTTCATTAGCTGACGGAGTGCGAATATTTGATCAATGCAACCTCGATGTGGTCTAAATCCCGCTTTTTCTTTCCGGTTCGTTTGCCCTCGATGTTTCTGTAGCCTCGATTGTATGATTTTCGTAAATACTTTGCCGTTCCGATTACATCTTCCGTCGAACTTCTTTGTTCAATCGTCGGTATTGCTCAAAGTCGACGTGTTTCATCCGCTTCCATACGCACACGTACGTCTTTAAGCGTCGATCGGAATCTTGCGTTGATCAAAACGTAGTCTAACATGGTCGAGTCGTTGCCGGATGGATTTGGCCAGGGGAGTTGGTGTTTGAGTGGATGACGGAAAATGCTGTTGCCAACCATCAAGTTGTTTGACGATGCGAATGAAAGCAGACGTAAGCCGTTGTCGTTAATTACTCTGTGTCCGAATTTGCCCATGGTTCCTTCCCACCCGATTCGATCTGCTCCTGAATGTGCATTAAAGTTCCCCGCGAGTATTAATAATTCGGTTCGAGGTATCACATCCAGCGTCTGTTGAAGCTGATCGTAAAATTTGTCCTTGTTCGCGTCCGTGCTGGTCTCGGTTGGCGCATAAACGGACACGATATTGGTCTTGACCGTTCGACTGATGGTAATCAACGCCAAACCCTCGGGTATCGGTTGGAATGCGATAACGCTGCTGACAGCCCGTCGATCGACCATATAGCCGACGCCGCACAGTGGGGCCCGCTCATAGAAGGTTCTGCTCAAAACTCAATTTTCAAATTGTGGAAATTTTTCAAAACAATTGTATCATCGTAGTTGTAATAATGTATCAGATCACGTGTAAAAATATTAAGTCGCTGACTGCTATGATTCATCGAGCGCATGAGCATAAAGTTCATAGTTTAGGCAAAATAATACTTCTGCGAAAAGGGAGTGCCAGTTTATGCGCGATATAAAAACATCAATTTCTAACGTTTAACGATAAAATCTATGGAAGTGTATTATGTCGGTGATCAAGCAAGGTATGTTAATTCTTATTTAATTTTGTATTATATGATAAGTTCATTGGTTTATGATACAGGGCTTAAAATTTGTGGTAGTGTGTATTTTTTCGTAGGAGGTTCTTTAAATGACATTTTCTCGAAAACGCGCAAAGTTCTATTGCTAATTTTTTCGATTAACTAATATACAAAGCCTTCCTTTTATAATAAAAAAAGAATCAAAAATAGAACTTTGCGCATTTTAGAGAAAATGTCATTTAAAGAACCTCCTACGAAAAAATACACACTACCACAAATTTTAAGCCCTGTATCATAAACCAATGAACTTATCATATAATACAAAATTAAATAAGAATTAACATACCTTGCTTGATCACCGACATAATACACTTCCATAGATTTTATCGTTAAACGTTAGAAATTGATGTTTTTATATCGCGCATAAACTGGCACTCCCTTTTCGCAGAAGTATTATTTTGCCTAAACTATGAACTTTATGCTCATGCGCTCGATGAATCATAGCAGTCAGCGACTTAATATTTTTACACGTGATCTGATACCTTATTACAACTACGATGATACATTTTTTTTGAAAAATTTCCACATTTTGAAAATTGAGTTTTGAGCAGAACCTTCTATGAGCGGGCCCCACTGTGCGCCGGCCTCTCGTCTCTCACCACCGGAATAGTAAAGCGTCATCGCTTCGTCGATTGTTGATAGCGCAGCAACTGATATTTTGCATTTCAACAATTCCATTGCTATGATTTCCTTTTGATCGACGTGATGTCCTGTTCGTACATTCCATTTAAATTCCATTTTCGGTGTGACTAATTTGGGTATAATAGTAAGAAGAAGAACAAATTGCACTGTGAAACCGAATTTGACTTAAGTTTAACTTAAGTGAAAAAATTTAAAGAAAATTTAAGAAAGTTTAAGGAAAACTTAAGTATGACTGTGAAACCGGCCCTTAAAGTTTAATATTACAGAAAACAATTTTAATAAAAATTGTTGCCGAGGTCAATGTACCTCAATTTTATATTAATAGAATCGCTTAACAAAAGGCTCGTATATAACATGCAACGTTTTAAGCAATCATTTTTATTATTTAAAGGTATCCTGTTCTCCTTGGCTCAAGCAGTTCCCTTACAGGAAGGTGTCTATTGTAATCTATCCTGAATTTCCCTCCCCTGTTATTACTTTGCGTGTCCTTCTTCTACGTCGCGTGTTATATTAAATGAAGAAATTCTAAATACTTCTTTTTTAACCCAAACTTCACGGCTATGATCCAATTGCATGACTGTATTAGTTTTTTTTTCAAAGGGATTAATTTAGGGCAAAAGCTTTGTTATTTCGGTTATTTAAAAAAATTAAATTAACCCACAGCATGGCGCTTCTCCTTGAAAATATTAAATAGTTGTAGGAAGTAATAAGCTCTGGTACTTTAATAGATTTTAAAATTGGGAAAAGGGGACAACTCAGTAACAATAATTCAATGGGTAGGAATATTGTATTTTTAGACTATATATTTTTCGCGTGCTAAACAATTATTATCCTATCGAATTGAGAGAGTGGGTTAACAGAAGCAATATAGGCAAGTTGTTCGAAACTACATCAAACATTTCAGTTCAACTTCTTTGTTGATAATAGAATAAATGTTGGATGACTCAAAACTGAATGATTCATGAAAGATGCATGTGAAATGGTCATAATTGGTAGTATACCAGATGTAACCTGCCTGCTGAAAAATTGATCCAATGAGTGCTTTTATACAAAAATTCCATTAATATGTTGCATATACAATGTTTCATAAGCTAACCTATTTTAAAATGCAAATCTAAAATCAGGGGCCATCAGCCCAGAGATCACTGGTTCGTTACCACGTAGTGCCGTGGTTCTTTGTTTTTCCAGTTCTCTAATCCATTGTTTCTCAACCTGAGGGACACCACTAGATATAAGAGGGGTCACAATCCGTCCGAAGATGCAAAAATATAGCCACAATTTTCCCAGTAAAGGTCAATAAAAACATATCCCTGTCGTGACGACGACCGGGGCATCAGTGAAAAAATAACGGCACGGTATAGTTCCATGGAAATAAATTGAGAAAGGCGCAGTAGGGCCTCGATGTACTCAGTAGCTTTCAGGCGTCCGTAAAAACTCCAATAAAATATGTTGCCACCAATATTTTTTAATTTATACTGGACGTGAAACAAATGTGTTGTAAATGCAACGGAAAATTTTATAAGAATTCAACAGAAATTTAGGTAAAGTTTATTTGAATGTGCACTCAAACCTGTTTCTGTACGATTTTTTTTGTAGGATTTTATTAAACAGAATAACACAGTACATATGCATAAGAATTTGGTTTCACTTGCCGTAGAGAATTTATTTTCACTTCCATGAGCTGAACCTACTCTCTTTTATATTCTTTTCCTTCTCGTCTAAGAGCAGCTCTATCGTAGCAAGATATCTCACGCTAAATTCCGTGATGCACTTGAGATCAGTGTCCAAATATCAAAACTAAAAAGTAATTGCAGATGCCATTGAACATTGAGCACTGATACGGTACGGTACGATAAACGTTCTTAGATTTTTCTCTTAACCATTTTTGCGACTATCTTGTTATTCGATATGGCACTTGGAAGACTCGGTAGTAAAAACTCTGAGGCCTATTCCTTAACATAAAAAATGCGTACAAACTCTGTATACATAGAGTTCGAGCTGCACAACATCTAGCCGATATAACACTTAAATTACAGCCATTCAAAAGATGCGTGTGATAGGGAATGGTGTCTTGCAACAACCTGAGTATGGCGGGTATTACAGCTCTCATATTTACCAAATGCAATACTCTTATTTTGAGAAAATAGAGCAATGTAATTCTTGCATTGTTGGATGATTTTGAACGAAATGCAGAGGTAAAGAATCCAACTAGATCTGTTTTTTGCTTTATTTCTCCAGTTTTTCATTACTATTATTTCTCTTAACACATCGTCTTTCCATCGCATCCTTGGTCGGCCTTTGCTTCTTGCTACATTTAGCTTGTAATATTTTTGGGACTCTGTTTTTGATTTTTTCGATAAGTTAGATATGATATGTAGATTTTATAGAACCGTATATTGTTCTTAAAATTCTTTTTTTCAAAAGTACATTTTTGCTACCTTTGTCATCGTCATTGGTGCCAATCCCTATGTAGCAACTGCTATAATGATGGGCGTATAGATTATTATTTTAGTATCTCTTCTGATTCTATCTTGAATTTTGTCTGTTTCTGTAAATAGCAAATAAAAACAGTACTCAGGTATGGATTGAAAATGTAAACGCTATGATATGACGAGGAAGTCCTGAACAAGTAGTCGTGAACAAGTTGTAGACGAGGAGGTGAATGAGCGGTGTTTATGACGAGTTTATGTTAAGTCAAACCAAACTATTTGCAACAAATTAGGTAATGTCATCCCTTTATTACGGGTTTCGTTGTCCTCTACTGATAAAACATCCTAGAGGGATGACTTCTTTCCTTTTCGCATTCCGGCCTCGCTTAACAGAGCCTGGTACAATGGATTTAATTCAAAGTTAAAAGGTCTACTACATCTTCGCCCCCTTCTTTTCTATGACAGTCCTTTGAGAAATTCTCAGAGAGTTGACAGTAACTGCCAATCTCAACATACCTTTCTCAATTTACGTAGTTTCGTTCAGTACATAATGCTTCACTTTGGAAGACATTCCTATAAGCAGCAAAAGCGGTGCGGTTGACAACGAGTACCCGTACTCTGAGCAGGACCGGTGCTTGGGGTTTTTGCGCCCGGTGCACTATGCCATATTGCGCCCCATGAGCTGTTCATTTTTGAACGCAGCGAAAAACAATGGAAAAAGACACAAACACTGGCTGGATCAGAGAAATAATAATGCGTTTAACCTAACAAAAGATTACATAGGAAGCTTTATATGGTTCAACATCCAACCAACATAAATCTGCTAAAAACGTTGTTTGCCGAGAAGAGAGTAGGAGGGGACGATGGGGTGGGTAGATTTATTGTACTTGTGAATTCTTTCACTGAATTTTTAAATCAACTTTTTGACAGCTGTACGGTTGTTGTTGTTTTGTTGTCTCCCTTTTGCTAGGAAAAGAAAAGAAAAGGGATAATTAAGATTAAAAACAACAACAACAATAAGCTAAAGCATTCTAACGTAATGTACGTTGGAAATGTTGGCTCTTGTGAAAATCCATGCGATTCTTCATCGAATTTCAAAAGGGAATGGATGATTACAGCCAATTTTTGTTGTTTGGCCCGTGTGGAACTGAACATATAAATTTTGTAAACAGTAAAGGTACCATCATTTCGGCCAGAGATTACGGGACCGATGGTGTTATCGCGACTGGGTTATTATGTATCTACACAGATGGCTGGAAACAACGTAGATTGTTGAAGCAAAAGTCACTGCGTTTTGGAAGGTTACAACATCCACGACTGTCCTGAACTGCCGCAAGACTCTGTGTGAGACTGCCACTTACTTTGATATAACTCTCGGTTGGGTTCCTGGATACAGTGTGGAATTAGGGGAAAATGCAGGGCAGATGAGCTTGCTAGACACGGAACAGAAGTGGAAAGGACACCCCACTTAACCCAGATGGGAATGCTCGCGAGGAAAAGAGCGATCTTTCTTGGCTCATCTTCTTAGTGTGAGTAGCTATGGTGCCTTTTACAGAATTTTCAACAAGTGCTCCAGCGTAGAATAAAAAACTGAAAGATTTTTCTCTCACTTGGGGGATTTTTTTCCCGAATTTTTGCTCCTGATTCTCGAAGAGGAAGGTGTGTTCCTTCACTTTTTGATTAAAATCTCGAGTAGCATTTCTTGAGTAAAATTTTATGAAAATCTTGAAGCAAATCTCTGGAAACTTCCAGCATGAGGAGAATTTCCCCGGTTTTTCTTGCATGAGAAAGCACAGAGACAGAAATTGGGAAAATTTGTGTAATTTCTTGCACCCGTGAGAATACTATTCATTTTTTTTTCCAAAACTTTAAACTTTTTTTTAAATCTTCATTTCTGAAATTGCGCCCCCGACAAATTGCGCCCGGTGTAAGTGCACCATTTGCACATATGAAAGCGCCGTCCCTGAGTCTGAGTTGCGAGAGAACGGCAATTCCACTTACTGCCTCATCTTACAACACTTCTTTAAATTACACTCACCCAGGCCGAAAACCATGCATGAGCCATCCGCCCATGGTATTTTGTGGAAGAGCTACGCTTAGGGCCCAAAGAGTCGCATGAGGCTCGCGAGCCATGGTTTGCCGAGCCGCTAGGCGAACGCTGGAGGAAGCCAAGGGCAACAATAGACGGTTGGAGCTGCTGATGATGATGAGATTAAAAGTCGGGATGACAATTCAAAGCCTATTCTCCTGAAGTGTGCTATTTCCTTCAAAAATGAATGTCTACCTGTTTAAATTACATTGTGATCATTTTCTTCACAATTTAAACTGAATTGAAAAAATAGGCACATGAGAACGATTATCTAAATAGTAACTTTCGGGAATGATCATAAATTGCAATCGCATATCTCCGGTATTATGTGAAAATATACGAAATTCGAATGAAAATTATTTTGCAATCTTGTAATACTATCTAATTTTTATACCACAAGTCATACACTTCTTTTTGTCGTGTTAAACAATTTAAAAGCTTCAAGAGTTTGAAAATGCATCCACAAGCTTCCACATGACTTAAAATGCTTTTGTATACAAAGTCCCGCGCTACATTCTCAATTATTTTCAAATCGCATTAAGGCATCATCTATTAATCCTACTTGAACTCTATTAAAAACCACTAAACTTCAGGAAAACCATTTCGCTGTCAACAAAAGCAAATAACAAGAAAAAGAAATTCCTACAATCTTTAAATGATGTTAAATTTGATTAAAGTAGTCTACGTGAGTTTTTTTATATAAACAGAACTTTCTTTGTGGTGCTATTTTCATTCATGTGGTTCTATAATTATTATTATTATGCTTCTAGGTTGGGAGCTCGTCTATGGTAAATACGAACTTCATAAGATTTTCTTTTTTTTTATAAAATTAATAAAAATATTTTCTGAATGAAGAGAACGAAAATAATTTTAAAACTATGTAAAAGGTTTGAAATTTCTTGTTTGGGAGTGATCATTTCAAATATGCTGCGGTGGTATCCAAAAATATCTTCTCTTCTTTCTCGAAAAAGTTGCAAAATATTCCTTTGAGTTAATTTAAGCCTTGGAAGTCCTTTTCGTATAAATATTATGTATAAAAAGGAGCATTTTTTCTGAAGACGACTCCCACATAAAGATTTTTGTTTTGATATTTCACTGATATTTATATCTCAACGCCTGAATGGTTTTTTGTGTATATGGTTTGAATTTTTGCGCATTTAATAATATTATATATCCTTAAATTAAATTTATTCTTTTATAGATATTACATCAAGCGCAATTTTGTATAATGTCGAAACAAAGTGTATTGTTTGTAATTAAGAAACATAAACAGCAACAATTCCCTATAGGGTTGTTTATTATCGCTGCAACGAAGGGTGGTTGGTATATTATCGCGTAAGCGAAGTTTTTCCTAAGTACACGAAATTATTTTATTTAATTTACTTTAGGGGTCGTCTATTAATTACGTGAGGCGTTTAGGGTGGGGGGGGGGGGGGTCCAGAGAATCTCATCCAATCTCACTAGACCTCTACAGGGGGCATCACGTAATTTTTTTCCTCAAGAAACAATGTAAAATTGCTAGAAAACTGGGTTTAATTAAGTAAAAAATGTTTCTCCACTAAAGACCCCCATTCACTTACGGGCCGCCGGCGATGGAGGCCACACAATACTCAATCTAATTGAGGGATGAGGACTTCAGATATCCGCCTGACAGGCCGTGACATGCAGGTGGCGTCATGATTCCCTACAGACACAGGCGAAGACGATAGTTTAGCATAGCAGGTTGTTAATTCAAGTGCAACAAAATGTCCATGGCCTCAACGAAAACTTTAAAGGCATAAACAGATTGGTGACTGGAAAATCCTTTAAAATACTCGGACTATCATATTTGCTGACAAAATGCGGAGAAATTAAATATATTGCCTCCGTACCAATATGTTTGTGCCTTAAGGTAGCTCCAGACTTCGTGAACGTTCGCGCGAATACGAGTGTGGATGGTTTTCGCGCCTTACTTTCAGGTCCGACTGGATACGGCGTGAACTACTGCGGTAAATTCACGGCTTGAGACGGAGTAGAAGTTCTGAGGTGGTAGTACGTAAGTTGTTTCAGTCGACCTCTACATACAAATATTCCTGTGTTACAAAAATGTTTGTATGAAGAGGTCGATTGAAACAACTTACATGCTACAACCCGAGATCTTCAGGCACAAACTGACGACAAATGCCCGCACATAGATTTTTATTAGTTTATTTTGGACTGCAGGCCACATCCGGTTGGTGGCCGGCGAAGTGTGTGGTGATACTTGGCTTCAACACGAAAACTTTCAGGTCATGGCCTGCCGTCGACCTGTGTGAAAGAGGGCCTTAAGATATGGCTACACAAAAATTTTTATGCGAACGCCAGGAAGTACCATAGTAGCCCCTCGATTGTTTAGCCGCCACCGGCCAGTCAAACGCGCTACCCGACGAATGCTGCGGCGTACGAACCAAGTAACACCGACCCCCGAAAGGGCCATTAGAATATAGAACTACAGGAAGGGCCCTCGCCGAATTTTAGCGTGATGAAATTCTCGTGATTATGAGTGCTTACTAGGGTATCCAAACCCGCGAACGCAACTTTTTTGCGGGATCAGTAATGCGGGACTAGACATGCGGGATCCGCAGAATTTGGGCAGTAGAATCAACTGTTATAAGAACCGGGACTTAACAAAGAAATACTAACAATATTGCAAAGTATTAAAAAAAATAGCTTGAGGCCCGCCGAACACGACTGATCGATTCATCTTGCCTGTATATGGATGTGGGAATCCATACATGGGTCGACGGAAACGAACCCCATTTGAAACTTGTTTGAACTGCTCGCGTGCGACTGTTCTTGCCGATCGGAAGCGATTCAAGTTGCGTGGTTGCATTTCATTTAAACTACTCGACATTTTGTCAAAACCTCGTGACTAAAATCTAACACCGATTGATCCAAAATTAGTCTTGCTCGTGTGTGGCCAAAGATTTCATTTTATTTGCAAACTGGTCGTGCTTGTGATTATTGCGAAACCTGTTTGAAATTGGGATTGCAAATCAGTCGACTCGTGAGCGGAGAGCCTTACACACCACAAAATTTAAATTCGTTAGTTGAAGATATCTGCCTACAAAATCGCCTAAGTATATTTATGTGCGTTTATCCGAAAGTGATCAATTACAAAGTTTCCATGCAAAGTTAACCCTGGGATAGCTCAGAGTATGCACCCATGGAAACGGGGGTTGAGTAAAGTTTCGTTGAATCCAAGAAAACTCCACGAAACACATCGGATTAATCCGGGTTTTGCATATGTGTTTGTTTAAATGTAAGTCTAAATGTAAAGTTATCCTACGCCTACGACAGGGGATTCTCCACGTGCATTACTGTGTTTCCATAAACCGAGGTAGGGTTTTCGTTGAGTAAACAGAAACCTTTTTCCCTCAAGTTAACTCGATGCTGTTTTCATGACAGCTTTGAGCGAAAGTGACCGATAAGTAATATTACATTGCATCGCCGTCAGTATATGTGCAGTAAAGGATACTAAATCGCACACATATGCAAAACTCGACTGAATCCGAAACTGGTTAACGAAACTTTAATCAACCTCCGTTTCCATGGTCGCCTACTTTGAGAAAACCCAGGGTAAACACTACATAGAAACACAGTAGTGAGCGTAATAGGATTACCCTCGCGGCTAATTGTGTTGTACATATTTCAAACGAACAACTGAGTCAGTCAAACAAAATATTCCGGCAATTTCTTAACTACGAATTGATTCCGCTGGAATTTTCCAACATCGGTGGTTAGAATATACTGCTGTAACTGAGAGCAATTTCGAAATTAAAATTTATGCTTCTATGTAAGAAAATTCCAGCGTAGTTCAGAATTCGCCTTGTTTGACTGGAGTTTGTTACGCTCTTATTTCATATAATACTTCATGAATTCGCGCGGGACTGCGGGATTGAGATTTTGAGATGCGGGATTGGATTCCCTAGTGTTCACGTTTTGATAGCTGTGTGTCCACTACAAGCGAAACAAAAAATCGCAAAAATCACCTCACGCAACCCCTTAATTGTTTAATTTACTTCAAGTGATATTATTATTATTATTAAAGTTTAATTTAATTTAAGCTTAATTGAAATGAAATGCACTCTTACCACTTCAGCTCTTGATACTGGCCCGGCGCTTGTAAACAGAACAAAAACTGATAAGATGACTGTGATGATGAAAACGAATGCTACACGTGGTTTCATTTTAATTTATTTTATTTATATTTTGTGTTATCCTTTGATGTATGTTATTCTTTTGTTTTGTGTGCACAAGTCACTTTTATTTTAATTAACACTCAACACTGTCTTTGCTATAAAGCAGACTCTACTCTGCTAAATTAAATTTTGTTAATCCCTTTTTGCTGTAGGGATTTATTTATATGAAAGAAGTAGAAGAGTACTTGAAGACGATATGTTGTTGATAAACTTAAAACAATTTTCTTATCGCGAAATTAAAAAAAAACAAATCTTATTCACTGGTTTTTTAGTTAGTATCAAGCGAGCGAGAACAGCTTTTCACGTAGAGTTCTCTGTCGTTACGATCTGACTCCTTCAAGTGCAGAATTCAATTTGTTCATTAAATGAATGGCTGTGTTCCCTTATATAGTTCTGATGAGAATCGCACTCTAGACTCTACACCAGTCTACACTATGCTTCTGCCTGGCTGGATGGTGCTGCTTTTGGTGGATGCGGTGGTGATTGTGACTCAGTTGTTGTTTATTGTATTCCTGAGTTTCATCTCATCCTCCTACCCCGTACCCCTTTAAAAAAAAAGTATGTACTTTCACCCACCACTGTGTGTACGTTCTTCAACATGCTCTAGCACTACTGATTGGGGTGGTGTTATCAGTGGAAGGAGGACTGACTATGCGTTGAAATTTTACATCAATTGCGTGCATCTCTTGTCTGTACGATGTTGGATCCATCCATCCGACAGTCTGTTTATTTGGTCTGTTGTTGTTACATCAAATAACAATTTTATCAAAGAAGTATATAAACAGATGGTCCGGTCGGATTGCGAAATTTTCGGCCGTGGACCGTGTTTTGTATGCTCGTTTACGAAATTACTATACCTATGGCTCTAGTATAGGCTATATGCCTTTGAACTGCTATGTTATGATTTTTAGTAGCTTTCCTAGGTCAAGTGGTTCAACAATCATTGTAAAAAGCTTTTCAGTACGTTCTTTGGTGTAGTACATACCATACTTACCTTGTAATTCCTTAACTCTATAGTTCCAAGCTCTGTTGAATGTTGAGAAATTGGGGGGAAGTTGCGTTTTGACTTTGGGGGATATACACATATAAATTGGTTGCTGTGCTGTTGTTGGGAATTTCTCCTAATTAATGCGTGGTTTAGTTGAATTTTCCGAGGGTTTATCATGGATGAATGAACGTTAATGGAAGGGAATTGTTGTTGCCAAAATAATGATACTATTATTTTGTTAATAATATAACTAATTAATAGAGTAACATCACTTGAATTTATTATTAATAATGAATTGATTAATAATTAATTTGTTTTCCACTACAATAAATTATTTGAATAATTTAACGTTAATCAAAGGATTCTCATACCACTACTCTTATTTTTAGAATATCCTTATTCTTTTTTTAGTTATTTAAAGACTGGAATATTTCATAGTACATATTAAAGTCTTTTTAGCTTGAATTAAAAAACGTACTAATGATGTCTGTGATTTAAAAAAAAACATGGATATAAGGTTCTCATTATTATATTATACGCTTGTAAAGATTTAGTAAAAATGAATCTGGCAAAAAATTAAGAAATCGAGACTTTGCGTGGTTTGATATTGTTTAATATTTTTGCATTTGTGTCTGCTTGATATTGGCTTTCAGTATTTTACAGAATTTTTTTGGGTCTCTTCAGAATGTTTTTTCTCGTAATATTTTGTTATATAAAAGATTTTTATTTTAATGTTAAAAGTAAAATTTATTTTGGTTTTAAAATGAGTGTAGGTTTAGACGCTTTTTGTATTGTAATTTGATTTTAGATCTTGATTTATCAATTTCAATACGAAATTAACAAATTAAATTTTTACCATTCTTCTTCTTATTATTTTATTTATTTATTCAATAAACATCACAAAAAGATTTTACAAGGATAAAACAGAATTAATGTGAAATTTAAATAAAATGGATAAAAAAATAACAAATGCTTGGGCGTACCCCAAGGCTCCGTTCTGGGTCCTCTCTTATTCATAATCTTTATTAACGATCTTCCTTCGGTAGTAACACATTCTAAGATTTATAATGTACGCTGACGATGTGCAACTTTATATGTCAGCGACTAATGATCAAATTCAAAGATGTGTGGAGGAGCTTGCTGCGGACCTACGCCGTGTTTCTTCCTGGTCGACCTCAAACTTACTTCAACCTAATCCTCAAGTCTGAAGTCCTCATTGAATCTTTTTCTCTTATTCTGCCACTCTTCGCCCCGATCTCTTCCCTATTCCTTTAAATGGGGTCCCTCTAGCAAGTGTTGAGAAGATAAGAAATCTAGGAGTTATCTTGAATGCTAAAATGACCTGCTGCGATCATGTTAGTTCTATAATTCGCAAAACATACGGGTAACTGTCGATACTTTGGCTCCATTGCGGTTTTCTAACTAGGACTGTCCGTATGTACTTAGTGAAGGCACTAGTTTTACTTCTTCTAACACAAGGTCTGTCTATGCTTTTGACGCCTCCTGCGCCCGAAACTTGAAATTGTTTTTTACGACTGTTTCATTTACAATTTTTTTCTTTCATCCTCTTATTAATATCTATGTTCTCCAAATTGTTAATTAATGTGCTTTAATTTAAGATTTAAATCTTTGTACATGAAAAAAAATATAAAAAAAAACACAGACAGCTTTCGCTGGTATAATAGTCTGATTATGTCTTAAAAAACGTCTTAAAAAACAGGGCATCACGAAAATGAAATTTCTAACCCTCTAATTTAATAGCACTCCGCGGGTTTTTCTTCTTAAATGACCTATTGAACGATTTCTGCAATAAAATCCCGTGAACGTCTTAGTTCCTTTCTATATGACATAATCAATAGCCTATAAGCATTGTTAGCCTAAAGGATAACAATTGCAACTATGTAATTAGCTACAAAAACTGGTACAATGGTCAATTTTAATCAAGTTATAATATTCTTTAGTGAATACAAGTTTAGTACTAGATATCTTGAGTTAAGAATTTTTTGAATGTTGAATGCTGTTGCTGAAAGTTCCATTCCATTCATCCCCCGTGAAGCAATTGCCGTCCGGCGGACTCTGTTTTATGCTACAGTTCTCAGCTTCATCCAGAATCTCCCTGTTGTTGTTACCAGGGTAAGGAAAATATCACTCACGAACGAAAAAATTCGATTCTTTCTCATTCTTTTCAGTTCATGAGTGATTCGAAAATCTTTTGACTCACGAGTGATAATTATTCCGAGAATTTTATCCTTTTCTGCTCATGAAATGAGTGAAATTTCTGACCTGCATATGTTTTCAATCACTCGTAATTGATTGGAAAAACCCAGGTAGAGAAAAATATCACTCATGAAAAATTCAGAGCAGAAAAGAATCTTTCACGAATGATTCACTTTGGTTTTGAAGTTTGAAGTGTTAACACCGTGACTGAATTTTCTGAATTTTTGCAACAAATTTGAAAAGTTGAAGTAAAAATTGAATCTTTTTTTATTCTGTGAATTTATAAAATGGGACGACGTAAGACCATTGACACAGCTTCGTTAGTGATGTTCGATGCGGAAACTAATAAATCCACTTGTAAGCAATGTGGAAAGTGCTTGACAGGGAATTTATCAGGAAATATAAAAAGACACTATAAGCTTGTTCACAATTATGTGGAAGATGCCAATGAAGGTAGTGAGAGTATTATTGAAGCATCTGCAGCAAAACGAAATAAAAGAAGCCAAATCCGTATTGAAATGGACAAAAATGAATTTTTAAAGTGTTGTGTTGGGCTGGTGACAGTGAAGAGCATTCCGTTCAGGATTTTCGATGACGAACAATATTTCAAAAAACTGATTAAACCCTATGAAGAACATTTCCGCACAAATTTAAATGCTAAAAGTATTGTTGACCATGTTTCCACAGTCAGCAGCGAAATAAAAATGTCAAGTGGAGGATTGCCGAAAAACGGTTAAAAATCTACGTGTTCGAATTCGAGGAGGAGACAATTTCAAGATGCCTGTAATCGATAATGCTACAAAGTGGAATTCTACATTTGAAATGATTAATTCGCTGTTTAAATTAAAAGAAGAGATCGAAAACAATGACCACCTTAGTGATTGCCCCGATGTGGATTGGCGCTTCGTGCAAAACTTTTTGAAAGCTTTTAAGCCATTGTCGGATTGCACAAAAAAATTTCAGACTGTGCACTATATATTAGGAGATTTTCACCGGGACTGGTTGTGTTGTGAAATCGAACTTGAGGAAATTAAAAACACCAACGAATACGCAAAATTATTGCTAGAATCAATGATCAAACGGAGGGACAATATGATGACAAACAATAAAGCTCTTGTTGCGGCACTTTATTTGGACCCAAGATTCAATTTTGCCAACAGTCCATTTCTAACAGATGAGCAAAAGCAAGAAGCAATTGTAAGTTTTTGAACACTTTTACATTTACAAAATTCCGTTCACTAATATTATCACTATTATTATTTTCAGAAACACTTACTCCACACAAATAGAGCCATCAGAGAATTGTGTGGAGAACTGGACAGCGAAGGCACTAATTCAACGGCAGAATCACAGTCTTCAGCAGTGAACACAAGCACCCCATCAACCTCAACAGCGGCCGGTTTGTATGCCAAATTAGAGAAGAAAATGTTAGGCACAATCGGAATTAACAATTCAATCGAGCAAAGGACATTAAAACAAAAATTGGAGAACCTTGGATATCGGGAACGACTTCCATTTGAGCAGGACGTGCTCGGTTACTGGAAAGATTTTTCCTGCAATGACAGGGAAATCGGGAAACTAGCATAAGTTGTACTCGCTGTGCCGTCTTCACAAGTGTCGGTTGAACGTGCGTTTAGTGCACTTTCAGTCATTTTAACTAAAAATAGAAGCAAATTGTCTAAGGAAACATTAAATAAGGTTCTTTAGCTAAACTGAATGGAAACATTTTAAAAGAATTAATATTAAATGATGTAGAGTAATAGAACAGTTAAGTTGTAACCGTATTATAATTAGAATAAAATTTTTCAATTAAACTTACAATATGTTCTTAAAGATTTGAATTTCTAATTTCGCGATTGTCCACATATCGTTAACATAATGAATCATTCGTGATTTATTCACATGCCTTAAAAATCATGAGTGATATATATATTTTAATCACCACTTTAAATATCACTCACGAACAAAAAGATTTTTTTCATGAGTCCAAAACAAAATTTCACTCATGAGTTAAAAATAAAATTCACAAGTTTTTTTTCACTCATGAGTGATTCGAATTTTTTCCGCTCTCCTTACCCTGGTAAATATCCTAGATACATACATAATGTGACTATGGGGCCTATTGTGGATATCGTCAATTTGACGACTTTGAGTCGATGTTAAAATTTCCTTCTGCGAAAGTCGATTTTTGTCGAAATTAGTCGATAAAAGAATTAATATGAGTCGATTACACAATTGTTAAGTCGACATCAAAAATGTAATCGACTCATATTTATGTTTTTATCGATAAAAATCGACTTTCTCAGTATGAAAATTTAACATCGACTCAAAGTCGTCGGATCGACTCGTTCCACAATAGGGCCCTATATGTATTATTTCGTTCAGATATGGTTTTATTCATTCAAGGGCAGAACCCGATATTCCAAATTTTAATAGCTTTGCAGTTAAAATATGGTGATCGACACAATCAAAGGACTTGCTGAATCAGTGTAAACAGTATCTATTTAATGGCCGTTCTCCGTACCAGAAAGCAGTTCAGAGATTAGAATTATAAAATTTGTGATGATCGAACGCTCTTTTTTGAACCCATGTTGTTGTTCGTTAAGGCATTAGTCCATTGGAAGGACCATCTTGTCAAATACAAGTTGTTCGAAGAGTTTAGGGGTTTACGATATGATGGCAATGCCTCTGTACTTATCTACCAAGTGCTTATCGCATGATTTATTAATTGGTGTGAGAAAGGAACCTTACCACATTGCAAAGGAATTTACTTGCGACAAGCATTTATTAGAGATAATATAAAGAGCAAATTTTCGGAGCACCATTTTGACGTCAAGACTGTTTATACAGGGAATGGTATATTGTTTATAAAAACTGGTGTTTCAGTTTTCTTTTCGGTGGAATGTGGGAATGTTCTAAATTAAGGGGTAGAAAAGAAGCTTGGCACCTAAATATGATAAAATCACAAAGGCCCTCCCCCTTTTGAGGGGTGCATTTTTTAGAGCCAACCATAAGTACCCCGTTTCAAAATAACTAGAAAACAAAGCGCAGTACGAGATTTTTACAAGAATACTTTTTTGTAGAAAATTAAATGTTTTTTTTTTAAATTTTACATCATGTATACGTACTTACAGAAACTTGAGTGCCTCCATTTAGAAGATATGTGCTCGCAGGTTCAAAGCATGAGAAAAATCCCAATATTATCTTGGTTTTTTAAGCATTTCGAGATTTACAATGTTTTTTTTTTTGACCCGAGTAAAAATAAAAGATGGCCTTACAGCTTTTAAGAGGTATATGATGGGCCATAGAGTTTTTAACTATTTTTAACGGGAGCACATACGAGCCCACGACCGTCCAAAAGAATTAAATGGCCGAGTACTGAGCTATACAAACGGGCATACGACGGAAAATTTGAGCCAAAAAAGAATCTGCACCAATGTATTTTTTAATATTGCTCCAGGCACATTTCCCAGGCACAACCATTTACTCAAAAGAGAACACAACTTCTGCTGGGCAGCGAACAGGCCAACTTTCTAAAGTGTCCAAAGCCGCCTGGACAGAAGCAAATACCTTGTTCAACCATGAAGCTATTAGGGAGGCGATTAGATCGTTCAAACCATACAATTCCCCTGGAGCAGACGGAATCTATCCCATTCTGCTACAGGAGGGCTGCGACCTAGTCACTCCCTTATTATGCAAATTATTTAGGGCTTCCTTCGCACATGGCTACATCCCATCCGTCTGGAGGAATGTCAACATAACATTTATACCTAAGCCAGGGCGTTCGGATTACACCTTGACTAAATCTTTCAGGCCAATAAGTCTCTCGTCTTTTGCCTTGAAGACAATGGAGAAAATTGTCGACCGGGCGATAAGGGAAACTTATCTTCAAAGCCAACCACTAAGCTCCTATCAGCATGCGTACCAGGCGGGCAAGTCTACCGAGACAGCACTGCACAATCTGGTGCTCAGGCTTGAACATGCAGCTCTAAACAAAGGAGTTGCGCTGACGGCCTTCCTCGATATCGAGGGAGCCTTTGACAACACATCCTTTGATACTATAGCTAGGGCTCTAAGTAGACACAGTCTAAGTAGCACTTTCTGCAACTGGATTGAGTCTATGCTGAGAACTCGCAAACTAATTGTTTCTCATGTTGAGGGGTCTCTGGAGGGCACTATAGCAAGAGGCTGCCCGCAGGGAGGAGTTTTATCTTCACTTCTCTGGTGTCTTGTTGTAGATGAACTCCTCGAGCTGCTCAACGGTCGAAACATTTTCGTCCAAGGTTACGCTGACGATGTCGTCATAGTAATTACAGGTGAATCTGAAGGCGCCATGTCAAGGCGCCTGCAGCAGTCACTTGATCTGGTCTCTAGCTGGTGCGAGAGCGTAGGTCTAAAAGTCAATCCCGACAAAACGATTCTAGTTCCTTTCACCAGGAAACGATCACTACCGGGAATTTGGGAACCTACATTCGCAGGCAGAACTATAGGCTTTTCACAACAAGCCAAATATTTAGGAGTGACGCTAGATGCCAAGCTCAACTGGAAACAGCATATGGACACTCTGATGTGTAGAACGCGCAGATCCCTGTGGGCTTGCCGCAGAGCTTGTGGTTCCACCTGGGGTTTGCAACCGAAAACCATGTATTGGATATACACCACCATCATAAGACCCATGGTAACTTATGGAGCTTTAGTTTGGTGGCACAGAACGAAGCTTAAGGGTTCCATAACCATTTTAAGCAAAATTCAAAGAATGGCTTGCCTCTCCATCACTGGGGCCATCCGCACTTCCCCAACGGCAGCGCTGGAGACTCTCCTCAATTTGGTACCCCTCCACCTTGAGGTAGAGAAGTCCGCCATAAACGCGGCGCTGCGGCTGAAAGCGAATGGTTACTTGGGCGCTGGTCTTGGGCGAGGACATTCTATAATAATCAACATCATAGAAGAGATTCCGGAAGCGGAGATGCTATCGGACGGCATGCCCTATAAAATCTCAAAATTTAAGCAACCTTCTGTACATATACAGGAAAGGCTTACCTGGACTTTTCCTAAAGTTTTGCCGGGCGGGCTAGTATGGTACACGGATGGCTCTAAAACGGAGACAGGTGTAGGCGCCGGAATCTGGAGTGAAAGTCCCAGATTCAGCAAGGCTATAAGTCTAGGCACTCTGGCAACTCTCTTTCAAGCAGAGGTGTACGCTATTCTAGCATGCACTCATGAGAACTTAAGAAGGGCCTACCAAAATAAACGGATTTTTATCTTCTCTGATAGCCAAGCGGCAATTAGAGCGATAAGGTCCCGTAGGACCAAGTCGAAATTAGTTTGGGACTGCCAACTGGGTCCCGGGTCAGCGGGGCTTCGAAGGCAATGAAAGTGCGGATGCCCTGGCTAAACAGGGCTCTGATTTAGAATTCATTGGTTCAGAGCCAGCTATTGGGGCACCGTCCAGCTTGCTGCAAAGGGCCCTGGCCGATCGGACTTTGATGAAACATATTGAACGCTGGAGGTCCGCGCCTGGACTGGCCAACTCTAAGCGGTTCCTTCCAGTGCCGTCCCCTAAGACGGCCAAGGAATTATTACGGCGCAGTAGGAGTGATGTTAGGACACTTGTTGGCTTAATTACCGGACACTGTGCCCTAAATTACCACTTATGGAAGATAGGAAGGGCGGAGAACCCTACATGTAGGCTTTGCCTAGAAGAGGCTGAGTCTGCCCTCCATGTTCTCTGTGAGTGCCCTGCAATAGCGAGGAGCAGGGTCTCTTTGTTCGAGAAGTCCCTGCTCGAACACTCAAGTCTAAGCGACAAACCACTAGGCAGACTGCTGAACTTGTTCAGGCGGTCTGGCCTACAAATATGAGATGTAGGGGTTGTAGTACAATAGGCCAACTTAATGGCCGCAGTACCCTTGGACCTAATACCTCACACAGGAAAAAAAATGTATTGTTGAGTGTGGTTTGTGGGAAATTGATCATTTTCGTTATGTACAATCGGCCTTTCGATTATCATACTTAAAGGCTCTCGATGCATAAGAAAACCAGGTTCAACAGTCGTCGGTTTATGAATGCGTCGCACACTTGACTTTTGGTGTTGATTTCTATTGTAGTGGAAAATTTTGTGATTTTAAGCGGTTCAAGAAAAAATCTAATCGAAAAAAAAATAAAACCCTTAATTGCAGTGCGTTAATAAATTTTTTGTAATATTCGAATACGAAGACATGAATAACAGATTTCATTATGTTTATCTCAATAAATCTGACGTACAGTCCGACAAACATCCTTCTGATCCCCGGCACAAGTCCTAGGACTATGTTTCAAACACGGCCGGTGTTCGCCCGTTATAAGGCCATATTTTTTTTTAGTCGGGGAATTATTTTATTCTTAAGCAGTAAATTTTTTTACTATCATTTTTAACTGTACCCAATGGGTACACCCGATGCTATTTCAGATAACATCATCTCCTGATTTTGAGTAAAATTTCTTTTAGCATGTCATGTTCTTATAAGGAACTGGCCCAGTTTTCCCCAAGTAAGATAAAAAGTCTTACAAGGATGGTATTCATTGCAATATACCAGAAAGTACCAGTCGAATTTTTGTTCAATCCAATAATTTTAAATCTTTCCATGCAAAAGATAAAAAAAATTCAACTGAATCTTGCTTGAAACATTTCACTAATGTTTGAATAAAATGTTGCTAGGTGCAATTATGATCCAGCGATACTCCAGATTAAATTTTTGTGGGATCTACATATGTACATGATTTTAAGGTTTTTTTGTACATCATTAAACTTAACAACGTCAAAGGAACTGACTGAAGATTTGCATTATCTTATTAGTTGGTTGGCTTAAACCAATTGTATCCTGTTTATATTTGTTTACTTACTAAAATTGTAATTTTTTAAGTGAATACACAAAATTTATTTTTAATTAAACGCATAATGTACAAAATATTGCATTCAATTTTACATAAATGTCATTGACATCTCACCCATTATTCTTGTTGCTAAGGTTACAAGATCATATTCAGGTCGCGTTTCTTCTAGATCAAGTTATCACATGAATCGTGTGTGGAGTTCTAGATTGAATACAGTTTTTTTTCCTCATGCAATTACATCATTGTAGCATTTCGGGAATGATGATGCTACATATTTTTAAAAATAAAATGGGAAATCGTGTTTACTAGAAATATTTGCTTAGTTTTTCTAGAATTTTCTCAGATATCAGAAGATGACCAGCGTCAGAAAGATTTAGCCGAAGCAAGATCTTACCAGCATCATCTGATCTGATCCAATTCGCTTTGGCATTATGAAAATGGCCTTGTTTAATTTTCATTAATTGCTTTAATTTTACAAAAAATCAATTAACCAATTAAGATGAACGTCTCCATTTCTCTCATTACTCACGTGATTTTTTTTTGTTGAGCTTGGAAATCTATGACACATTACAATTGTATCATGATCGGATACTGACTCTGGGTTGCCGCCTATCAATGACCACAGAAACATATGCGCGTACGTGACCCCCAGCAGCCTTTAGTTTGTTTATATGTTCTTTTTTCGCGTCATCAGTTGTTGATTGGCTTTGCAGTTAATGTGAAGTTGGACGACGACGCTAGACGTTGTGATAACATTGTTTATCAGTATTTGGTGCATAAAAAACCATAACAAACCCGCAACTAGCTGGCGATGCGCTATCTTCTTTATGGATTTTGTTTACACTTACTGAAATTAATCTACATAGATACAATTGTTCTGTTTTTATTACTATGGCGCTGCGGAAGCGCGTCAGGAGAGCTTTCTAGTAAATTCGATGTTTTGCCGGCACATATGGGGTTTTATTGGGAATTAATAAACTAGTAAACAAAAAATATTATTCCCTTTTTGGTTTCGGGGGAAATGAAATGTGGCGAGCACATGGGCGTCTGCATTGGTATTTTTTTATAAGTTTCGAAAGAATTGTTTTTGTTTAAATAATTTCGAAAAAAATTTTACTAGAAAACAAATTTGTCCTCGAAAGTGAACTACATGCGTCAAGTGAACATGGTCATGCTCTGTCTATAATCTCTATATCTATAATCTCTTGCAGGAAGGAACAAAAACAACTATTTTCTTGTACAAGCCTGTGGACTAATGCTGTGGTTGCATTATTCATGTTGGTTTCGAGGTATAGTTGGGGGTTCTGTCAAAGGCCTTGCCAGCCAATGAGCCAGATGGGAGGGGTGGGGTTTACGAGGTTGGCAGAAATATGAATGTACAGCGCGCAATGTACAAGGGTATAATTTAGAATTTAGACAATAACAATTATGGCGTGTTTTCTTCACCAAAACATACTTTAAGAGAAGCAATAATTGAATCCATGTATGTATGTTGTTATTAAAGACCTCTTCCAGAATTCTAGGGGCTTTCTGCTTCGATGTAGTTGTATCCCAAAGATTCGTGGTACTGATTCGGGGTCGCAAACCAGAAATCGGGATTTAGAAAATACCGGGATACCGGACCAAATAAAGAAGCTCCAAATACCGGTGGTGGTCAGTCGTCAGCGGAATAGGGGGAATAACATGTAACATAACACGCACGTGTCGCAACTATTTCGGACTAATGAAAGTGCGATCGTTACCTCCTAGCGGTGACCACTGGTAACTATTCTATGAGAGAGGATAGGCTAATAATAATCGGGCTAGTCCCTTCCAAGTAAGGTTGGCGTGAGGCTGTATTAATGTGCTGTATTAATTGTTTTTTCCGGGTGAGGTTAGGAAAAAACAATTATTACGGAACGAACAACATGCCTCGGATACTGGAATCAACGACGACGACCAAGGCAACGAAAAGGCCAACCGATTTACGAATTTTCTCATGGAATGTTCGAAGTCTGTACAGAACTCGAGCTACAAAACATCTGACCGACATCCTGTCAAAGTATAAAGCTGACATTAACGCCATCCTGGCGATGAGATGGACAGGGATAAAAATCATACTAGGAGATCTGAACTCCAAAGTAGGCAGGGAGCCCATATACAAGCAATATGTATGTTGGCAACCACAGCTTGCATGAAAACACTAATGACTCGGATCACTATCTTGTTGGTTTGGTGCTCTGAGAGCGCATTACAACGCTGAATAGCGTTGTATCCGCTGATCAGGCTCGAATCAACACAGCTGCACTACGCAATGAAATGCCCAGAAACAGCTACGGTCATGCATTAGAACTCGCCCTAAGTTTTGGGGATGAGATGCCGAGGGTCGGCGATTGCTGGATCCGCCTTTAAAATATTTTCATTGGTACTGCTGATTCCACCTTAGGCAGAAGTCGTAGAGATCGGAACGACTGGTTCGATAATGAATGAAAGCTGGCAACTGAACGTAAGAATGCTGCTTACCGAGCCAGGCAGCAGTCTCAGAGAAGACGGGCACGCGAAGAGAACTATAAAGAGCTCAGACAAGAAGAAAATAGAATTCACAGACGAAAAAAGGAAGCCTGGGAAAAAATCTCGTCTGCGAAGTAGACGACGGCCGCATCAGGCGCGGGAGTTCTACCGAAGAGTCCGCAGTATGACGCAATTCACACCACGTGTGCACCACGGGCACATACTGCAAGGGCAATGAATGGAATCTGATCGTCGATCCTAAAGGCATCTTGGAGCGATGGGAAGAGCACTTTCATGAATTGGTAAATGGCGAGCTGACTGAGGACTCGGAGGCTCCACCAATCTGCCGCCACTAAGCATAGAAAAAGTTAGCAGAGCCATCAGCCGGCTCAAAAACAACAAGACCTCGGGTGCAGACGGCATCGCAGCGGAGCTGGTTAAATATGGAGGGCCTACATTACACCAAGCGATTCATGAATTATTGGGCAAGTATGGGAGCAGGAAGTGATTCCAGAAGACTGGAGAAAAGGCATCCTCTACCCGATACATAAAAAAGGAGATATCACAGCATGCACTAATTATCGCGGTATAACGTTGTTGAGCACCGTGTATAAGATATTCTTCGCTATCCTACAAAACAGGATGGCCCCATACGCCAGAAACATCATAGGCCGTTACCAGTGTGGCTTCAGCCCAGGCAAATCAACGACTGATCAGATTTTCACCTTGAGGCAGGCTATGGAAAAATGTCTAGAGTTTCAAAACTCAATTCAACACCTCTTCATAGACTTTAAAGCCGCCTATGATAGCATAGCCAGGGTAGAACTCTACAAAGCCATGAGAGAATTCGGCATCCCCAACAAACTGACAAGACTATGTAGGTTGACCATGACCATTGTGTTAAGCCAAGTAAAGGTATCCGGAGCACTGTCCAGACCAATCAACATCTATAATGTACTCCGACAAGGGGACGGTCTGGCCTACCTCCTTTTCAACCTGGCGTTGGAGAAAGTGATCCGAGATTCGGGCGTGACATCAAGGGGCACAATCCTCCACAAATCTACCCAATTACTGGCTTATGTAGACCTCATCGACATCATTGGAAGAACAACAACAGCAGGAAATCTGGGACTACACATTAACGAAAGCAAAACAAAGTACATGGTGGCCTCGTCTATAAGAACACCTAACCTTGGTCCCACAATCAAGGTAGAGGAACACGAGTTTGACGTGGTAAAATCATTTACCTACCTTGGGTCAATAGTAGCAGCCGACAATAGCATGGAACCAGAAATACGCGCACGACTGCTAAAAGCCAACAAAGTCTACTATAGTCTGTCAAGGCTCTTTAAATCCGTAGGTGCTTAGCAAAAAGCACTCAAACCTCTTGGGCGTTTTTGAGAGAAAAATACTTCGGACCATTGTTGGCCCCGTATGTGAGGAAGGACGATTGCGGAGACTATACAATGACGAGATCTACGAGCGCTATCGCGACTTAGATGTTGTGAAGAAAATAAAGCTCGGTAGGCTCCGGTGGGCAGGGCATCTAGCTCGTATAAGTGAAGATGAGCCTGCTCAGAAAGTTCTCTGCGGTAAGACTAATGGGGTGCGACAGCGAAGGAAGCCCAACCTTCGCTGGAAGGATGGCGTGGACCAGGACGCTGGATGACATTGGCTCAGAATCGGGACCGGTGGAGATAACAGTTGCGAGAGGCCAGGACCGGATCCCGGTTGTGGAGCCGTTAAAGGAGAAGAAGAAGGTTGTTGAATTTAACCACCCCTTGATCACTAAACACCTATACAGTTCTCTTGTCAGACCATTACTCGAATATGCGTCCCAGGTTTGGTCTCCTCACTACAATTCGCATGTTAGAACTATTGAATCGGTTCAACAAGGGTTCGTTCGATTCACACTGAATCATCTTCCTTGGGAAAACCCATGAGTTCTTTCGTCTTATTTATCCCGGCTTAAGTTACTCAACTTAAGCTCTCTTCACAAGCGTCGTGTGGGGGCGTTGTGTTTGTTCATCAGCTCCTTAATGGAAAGGTTGACTCAGGTTTTCTAAGTCGCCGTGCATCGTTTAGAGAGAGTCGTTATAATCTGAGAAGACCATCTTTTTTACAAATCAACTGCTCTAACACGAATTACGGCAGATTTGAGCCTGTCAATCGTATGTTCATTAACGTGAACCAAAATATTAATGTCTTTAGCGTGAGCATTAGTAAAGATGTCCTTTTTTAATCTCACGTGACCGCTTATGTTTCCTGTTGCTTGCTTGGGTTACAAGTTAATTTGGATTTTTTAAATTTACTAATTTTATGTTTGCATGCTTAGCTGAGCCTCATCTCAGCGCTTGAATATGCTGAGTAGGTAAATTTTTCTTGGTCCAGCTGAGAAATGCGCCTTCTGTGTTAAAAGGGTTTACTCTATTATAAAAGAACGCGAGACATTTGCTCGGTTCCTATGTACCGATTCATTTCCACCATGCCCAAAGATCACATATCCCAGAAGTGAAATCCTACAATCTACCTTTGGGGCTATATTAAGAATTCCATTTTACAATATGAATGCTTAAAAACGCATTGTCAGAATATACCTAATGATCATTGTCAGAATATACCTAATGATCATATATCCCAACTGCAAACTAAAATTAATACATATTTTTTTCTGTTACAGCTTGTACAAATGTCAGCATATTCGATGGCACCACCAAATCTACTATGTGAAGGCTTCTTAAAATCATTTTTGAATATGGAGGAGAAGAAAACAACTAAACCTAAAAAAAAATTACCACCCTTCGTGTTCTGCAGGAAACAAGACAAGGATTCTGGTGACGAACTTTATGAATCTGAACGAAAGAAAATTAACTTAAGGAATGCCGTAGTCAATAAGCTGTCGAAGGAGGCCACCAGTAAAAGCACGGACGTTGTAACTGAGGACGAGAAACTTCAACAAATACTAAGTGAAAAAATAAAATTGGAATTTTAATTTTCTTTTTAAACAAAACACACAATATATTTTAATTTCTAATTTGTATTAGGTTAATATTGTACAATAATATAAAAAAAAAATCATATTTCATGATATTACAGAAACACAATTTTTTTTGTATACTACTTTTTTTCTGCGCATCTTAATTTTACATTGATCACAAAAAATTCATTAACAAAATCATTTAATATATTTTTTAACACTTAAATATTGAGTAAATAACAAGGACTTCTTTCGTTTTAAGGAAAACACTCTAAGCTTCTCTAGACTAATGAAATCGCATCCTTCGTGGTATTAATCCTGCATGTGTCAGAACTGAATAAATTTCTGAGCGTGGAATTTTTTCTGATTGTCTATCGAAAACCTGAAATGGAAATTGATATTCGCTATAGTTATTTTTAAAAGGTATATAATTATGTAATACAGGTTCTTCTCCTGGTCCAAACCAACTGAATTTCGCTAAAGCCTCTCGAACTCGCGGTGTTTTATAGAAGGGATTTCGAAATTCACTCGGCAGCATTTGTTCATACGCATCGTTTTCAATAACTGCTATGTGTTGATATTGGGCTTCCGTTAATACTATCACAGCAAGTATTGTGTAGATGATTTGGTGCAACCTGAACAAATAAAAAACAATACTATAATGTTCCATATATGTTGAATGGCATTGGTATCTAGGGTCATAAATCTTAATTATAATGATTGAGCAATATAAATATGTTATTTGTTACACCCTTGCTATAGACTAAGGGTGGCCAACCTTTTTATATCGTGGGCCAGAAATTTTTTTATGTTCTTTCCGTGGGCCGTAGCAGTCAATCGATACCTTTTTTATGACCTATAATTTTTATAAAGTTGAGCCGGACTTACACGAGGCAGTACATTCGCCCCTTATGATATAGTAAATTGTACTGAGGCCACAATTTTTTGGTTTAAAAATAAAGTCCTACTAGTGTATCAAGATGAATGAGGCGAAGTGTGATTGTATATACGTAGTGGAGAGGCAAGGGTTTCTTCTTTCTTTCTTTTTTTTTATGTGACAGACTAGAGGCTTAGGGAAAGTCCCTTTGTACTGTCGACAATCTATTTTTTCCGTATACACTGTCGAACAGCAGCTCTAGCCGGAAGATAGAGAAGAGAGAGAGAGAATAAAGGAAGGAACTGTCTGTCACAACCTAGCCGCGATATTTTTATTCCACCTACTCGCAACTATTTCGCGACTCTGACATCGGGGCATCGAGAACAGCTCTCTGGAGTGTTATGCCTCTTGAAACGAGTTGAATCTCATCAACCAACCGATGGCATGCGCTTGGTGGAGCGGGGAAGGACTAGGGAAGGCTATGACAGAAGGAATGTAAAGAGGGAAGAAGAGAGAAGGGAAGTTATGTAGGTGGGAGATTTCTTATTATTTTGCGGTAGTAAAACATCCAATTTGAGGTGAGGCGAGGTGAGGTTTTAAATAGAAATTGGAGAGATATTACGACTGGCTCAAAAGAAAAATGAGGCACCTCTTACAAACACATTTTATAGTATTGTCCCACACTAAATCCTTAATCTGCATTCGAAGTGAAAGATGCTGAAGATCATTCTATATATCGCTCGGTCCTCAACTTAAACCGGTTTGTGTATAATGTAGGTACTTCACTAAATAATCATTATTCTGTCTCGCTTTCGTGTAACCATTATGATGCCTGTACTAGTGATGAGCAAACGGAGGAACAAGACAAGACTAACCTAGTCTTGTTCTTGCAAGCATAACACCTAAGCTTAGACTATCACATAAAAAAAAATATGAGTGTGCTTAAGACCACTCTTTAGAAGTAAAACTTCTGTGCCCAACGGCTAGTAATATGCAATAGATATAGTGGAAAGTCTGTCGGATCTATAGTACGCTTGAGAAAATTCAGGCCAACGGCAGATGCAGGAAGAATAGTGACGAATCTACTGACGGACTTGATACAAATACTATTTGAAAATATCAATATTTATGAATTCCTATTTACATTAAAACCTAAAAGTAACCGAGTAAAAATAATTTTTATTGGCTAATTTTCTTAAAAGCATACACGCGGTGCACCTAGTACGTATAGCATATAAGTGCGCATCCCACACGAGTATGCACGCTTCCGCCACAGGCATGGATACTACCGCCACGGGCACGAAAATCTAAACATTCGCCTCATGGAAGTAAGCTGGTGACATATGCAAGCGTACATGCATTGCATTCAGAGGTTCATAAAATTGCATGGTTTTTTTCCGTCCCGGCTTTCACACACAGCCCGAAAATCTAAGTAACGAGCGCGTTCAAGGTGCATGTGTTTGTTGTGCATACTTGTGTGTGCTATTTCGAATGCAGCATTACAGAAAAAGTTAAAAGTAGTCCGACCTTTGCGTGGCATGCATTCCATTCATGGAACATTCCGTCAGGTCGCATTTGAATACACACACTTCTATATTATTTATCAACGAATTGAACGCATGTACGCTTGGATATGTCACCAGCTGTATGCATGCTCCCGCTACATTCATGATCATTAATAATTGCATCCGCATCGGCATAGACTATTCCAAACCCAAGTATTGTTTTACCAAGCAGTCCGCCAACCACATCCAATGAAGCTTTACATGCGCAAGCCGCTTTACCTACGCGAACGAGAGCCAGTCTACTTGAGTATGATATTGGCACCCTTTATGGCCACCTAGCCAATTACCTGATTTCTTCGTCCCATACAATCTTTTAGGGAGCCAATTAATTTTAAAGGGAGCAAATGGAGATGGAGTCGACTTCTAGGCCGGTCTCAGTATCAACCTCTTCGCCCTTAATAGTGGCCAACCCCCCGGTCACGGCATCTACAGTTCCCCTACAACCGTGCACCCCTCTGGTTACGATACCGAGACCTTTAGATATCTTTATATCACGATTCTCTCCTGAAACTATGACGGAGTCTGTCTGTGAATATTTAAGGAAGAAATCTTATAGACCCTGGAACTGTCTCCTGCAGAAAAGTCAGCAAGGCTTCCAAGCCTGTTGCTTCTTTTGTTTTGTCTGCACCGCCCGTTATTGCCGAGACTCTTTTAGATCCCGGTTTCTGGCCTGCTGGTGCCCTTACCAAGCTCTTTGTTCCGCGTACCCGTACTCAAGCGCATCGTGCAAACGCTTCTACTCCGAGCACTATACAGATGCCAAAAAACTCGAGACGCTTTCCCTCTACTACCAGAATGTAAGAGGGACCAGGTCAAAAACTAACGACATTCTTCAGGCATCGATGGCTAGCGGGTTCGATGTCATAGCATTTACTGAAACCTGGCTTCATGAAGGTATTCTTAATGCGGAACTCTTTGATTCCTCTTACCAAGTGTTTCGGAGGGATCGTTACACTGACTCGGATGCTCGTGGAGGTGGCGTACTTCTTGCTTGTAGTAGCCATCTGTCTTGTAATCCAATTTCTCTTCCTAGTTTTTCTATCCACCTTGACATTGAGCTTGTCGCTCTTAAAATTACCTTATCAAAAATTAATCTCTTTCTGCTGTGCTGCTATATCCCACCAGATATGTTAAGCACTCTTGACGATAGAGGTAAAAATCTCTATGATATTCTCATCTCTGGTGTTGATTATATCTCGAGTATGATGGACACTGGCGATGAATTACTTCTCCTTGGAGACTTTAATTTACCCAATATTCAGTGGGTAACGGATGTAGATGACGATAACTACTTTCCTGAAGGCAACCTGAATTCTAAGGAATCCTGTTTTCTTAATTCCTTATTCTCACTTGGCTTGAATCAAATGAGCGGTGTATCTAACGTTTTGGGGAGGCAGTTAGATCTTGTATTCTTTACTGACGCAGTCAATATGACTGTCGAACTCAGTCCAACAGTCATGACGTCTGTTGACAGTTACCATCCTCCGCTTCTGCTTAATTATTGCTTCAATTCAGAGAATAAGCCTTGTCCGGAGGAGGTAACCCATTCCTTTAACTTTAGAAAGGCTAACTTTGGGGAGCTGTCATCTAAGCTTGCCTCGATCGATTTTAACAGTTTGCTTTCCGCAAATGAGTTGGATGACGATGTGGCACTGTTTTATAACGTACTATACGAGGCCTTCGTTTCTTGTGTAACTGCCCAGTTCTTCTCCACCTTGGTTTAATAATGAACTCAGGCATTTAAAAAATCAGAAGAATAGACTTTGGAAAACCTATTTAAAGAGAAAGGACTCTCCTAGTCGCAATTCATTTATCAATTGCTATAACAGATTTCGTTCACTCTCTTTTACTCTGTATCGTGAACACCTTAGCAGCATGAGTGATAAAGTGTTTACTGATCCTAGGAACTTCTTTAAATTTGCCAACTCTAAGAAAAAAGTTGATAACTACCCCAATACTATGCAGCACACGAACTGGTCTAGTTCTGAGTCACTTGCGATTTGCAACATGTTTGCATCATTCTTTCATCAATCTTTTTTACTTTCTGACTTTCAGCCTAATGACAATAATTTTCGCCACATTACCCCTAACCGAGAGCCTCATTTTTTACCTCTCTCAATTACCCTTGCTGATATCGTGAAACATATTGATGAACTCCCTTTCGACTTCACTTCGGGCCCTGACGGTATTCCACCTGCTGTCCTGAAGTCCTGTGTGGAGGTTCTCCAGTCTCCACTGAAAACCCTGTTTCAGAAATCCCTGGATAAAGGGTGCTTCCCTACGCTTTGGAAGAATTCGTTTATAATTCCTATTCACAAAAGTGGTAGCAAAAACGAAATATCGAATTATAGACCAATTGCGAAGTTGTCTGTTATACCGGAGCTTTTCGAATCAATTATCTATTCTACGATCGCTCCGATCTGCAAGAGGCTTGTCTCAACGAATCAACATGGTTTTCTTGCAGGTCGTTCCACTACCACCAATCTTCTTGAGTTCACTTCTCATGCTGTCGAGGGCTTCGTTTCTGGTTGTCAAACTGATTGCGTTTACACTGATTTTAGCAAGGCATTTGACAAGCTCTCCCATTCTATTATAATTCTCAAATTAAGAAGGCTTGGCTTTCCGCAAGCACTTCTGGTGTGGTTCCAGTCTTACTTAGCTGACCGGACCTACCAAGTTCTTTTTCGAGGATCCAAATCAGTACCCATTGAAGCATCATCCGGTGTCCCTCAAGGAAGTCATCTTGGCCCTCTTCTCTTCATTTTATCAATTGATGACATTGTTTCCTTGTTAAGACACTGTAGAATATTGATTTACGCTGATGACATCAAGTTATACCGTCACATTAAGAGTATTGAGGATTGCAAACTTTTGCAAGCTGATCTTGACACCTTTTACTCTTGGTGTACTTATAACAACCTGGTTCTTAATATTAGTAAATGTGAAGTCATGACTTTTAGTAGGAGACGTGATCCTATAATTTTTAACTACACCTTTCTTAATGAAGGTGTCCCTCGTGTAAACTTTGTTAAAGATCTCGGGATTAGATTTGATAGTAAGCTGGATTTTTCCACTCACATCAACTATATCTCTTCTAGAGGTAGTTTAGTCCTGGGTTTTATAAAAAGGTGGTCCAAAGAATTTAACAACCCCTTGATTACTAAACACCTTTATATTTCTCTTGTCAGACCATTACTCGAATATGCGTCCCAGGTTTGGTCTCCTCACTACTCTGTGCATGTTAGAACTATTGAATCGGTCCAACGAAGGTTCGTTCGATTCGCACTGAATCATCTTCCTTGGGAAAACCCATTAGTTCTTCCATCTTATGAATCTCGGCTTAAGTTACTTAACTTAAGCTCTCTTCACAAGCGCCGTGAGGTGGCCGATGTTGTTTTTGTTCATCAGCTCCTTAATGGAAAGGTTGACTCAGGTTTTCTAGATCACCGTGCATCGTTTAGAGTGAGTCGTTACAATCTAAGAGGACCACCTCTCTTACAAATCAACTCTTCTAATACGAATTACGGCAGATTCGAACCTGTCAATCGCATGTTCATTAACGTGAACAACAATATTAATGTGTTTAACGTGAGTATTGGTAAAGAGTTGTGTTTACTAATATTTTATGTTTGCATGTCTCAGCTGAGCCACGGAAGTGGTAAATATTTCTCAGCCCTGCTGGGAAGTGTGCCTTCTGTGTTAGAAGGGAAACTCTATATATATCTCTCTATATAAACTCTCTCTATATATATATATATATATATATATATATATATATATATATATATATATATATATATATATATATATATATATATATATCATATATATATACATATATATTCATATATATATATATATATATATATATATATATATATATATATATATATATTCAGGGTTCCACAACAAAATGGGGCTGAGGAAAACGCTCTGAAACATAGAAGTGTTGGGTGCCTTTATATCAATTTCGCTGACTGTATATATATGTATATATATATATATATATATATATATATACATATATATATATATATATATATATATATATATATATATATATATACATATATATATATATATATATATATATATATATATATATATATATATATATATGTATGTATGTATGTATGTGTTTGCATATATAGATTTTCATGCTTAGCTGAAAAGTGCGCCTTCTGTGCTAGAAGGGTTAACTCTTGCTAATTTTAAATTTAAAAAGAAATGCCATAAACAATCAACCTTTTTTCAAATTCTTCTTTCTAGGCGTAGTTGAAAATAATTTATTTTAGCTGATTAAACCGAATTTGAAGCATAAAGTTGAAAAAACATTTTTTTCAAACCTTTATATTTTCAGACGATGTAGGGATTGTTTCAGCCCTTTACTATTATCCCTTATCATAAAATTTGCTTTGTTATAAATCAACCACTTTTGAATATAAATATTGCAAAAAATGTATTTTATTGGATTGTTTTTGATTATAATTAAAATTATCGCGAAAATCCTTAAAAAAGGGAGTTTTTAATCATATTTAAAGGTGACATGCATATTTTAAGACTGTGGGACCCCGATTTTCGTAATCAGCGACCCAAAAAACATATCAGGAACGATTTTCACAACAGTGTAATGTTTTACATAAACGATTCGTCGATTTGTGCAAGTTAAAAAATAGGAATTTAAAAAGGGGAAAGGTCCAGCACATCTCACCAAAGGGGAAGTGGGTGCCAATTTAAAACAAGAGCACCTCACACATTTAATTCACCACTCCCTTTTGGTATTCTAAGCACCCAAACCACAGGACATACGGTTTTAGCAACTTCGGTTTTATCAATTGAAGCGTGCAAAAAGTATTTTATATTGGAAACAATAACAAAATAAACGTAAGAAAGATGTATTGTTCATTTCTTCTTTCATTTTTTCATATTTGTTTACATCGTGTGGCATTTTAAGAAAGTCTCAAGTGTTTATACCGTAACTTCCCGGCAGTACCACATGTTTGGCCACGCCAAAAAGCATATCCACTTGCTCCGGCTGCGCCGAAAATTCTTGTTGTATATGCCGCTTCCAACATGTCAGTCAACTCCAAAGTCTCCGCGGCATAAGCCCGGCCAGTCACTGACATATAGAATGGACTGCTTATGAGAAATTTTTCATGGCACCAATTTGTTCCATAGGCTAAAAACCTTTTTTCACTCCATGTAAACACCGGAATCACTTTTGAAATTTACATTTTTTTAAATACGTACTTAAAACATTAAAACAACACAAATATTTTGTTTAAAAAAATTAATAAACACTATTTTCACTTTTTCACCTTTTAAAATGCCTTTTTTTCATTAATTTGCAAATTTTATGTGTATCTGATTTAAGTTCTTAACGCCTGTCTTAGCAACTGACATTCTGTATGTCAAAATCCGGGGGCTTATGGGGAAAAGAGCAAAAGATATAAACATCACTATACCCGTCTATTTTTTTCTAATTGATTTTATTTCTGAGTGCTTCTGTCAGTTTGGGGGCTTATGGATGAGCGAGCGACTATACCTTTTCGGTGCCATCGGTTTGTATGGGAATAATTGCTGATGAGCAGTCCATTATTATATGTCAGTGCGGCCAGTGATCAAACCACAAGAAAAATCTCAAATAATTCACCTCTACATAATGGTGAATTTGTATTCCTATAATGAGATAAAGCAAAGTCTGTGCGACGACGTAGCTAACATGCCAGAAAATCTATGCAGTAAGGCAGAGTGTATTTTAACTGTTGCACACACAGCCCCGAGTTTCTTCGTCTCTTGTACCCCGTCCGCCCCATTTCCCATCGTTATACGAAAGTTCTGACGATTTTTCATGTGTGAGAGCGTTACGCGAATGAAATTGATTCACTCTCATGTAAATTTTTTTAAGCAAACGTCCCTAAAGAAGTTTTACTTCAAAAATCTTGTTCTTGTTTTTGAACAAGATAAGACTGCAGGAACAAGACCAGTTTTGCTCATCACTAGCAATAAACACTAATGAGAAGCGGAATTTCTTAAAGTTTTCGCAGACCACCGTGAACGATGTTATAATTCGCCTAGTGTGATGGATGGGTGAGTCTGACAAATTTTCTGAGGCAAAGTGGAAAAAAAACAAATTGTCCTGCGACCTTCTGTCTCTAAAACTAGTTTGTGTATGAGGGTAATAAAAGAAATGATGCATAGTGTAGCATACCCCAATGGATGTAAGTTTTAACATTAGTACTAAATTGTGTACTACGTGCGTTTAACCCTTTGCGGTCGGTGGCCCCATAGCGGAGACACTTTTAAATCGTCTTAGAAATTGATTACCCAGCATCGAACTAGCAAAAATAACAAAACACTATCGTCCACCGTCCGCTCAATTTAAACTAGACGAATTACACCGAAAAATATTTTTTTTATAATTTCTTCAAAAGATCTCGCGGGCCGGAGAGAAGCTTTTCATGGAGAGTGCCCACCGTTTCTATAGACCATATACTGATTAGTACAAGGTAAAGCTCCAGCAAAATAGTTGTTAGAACGTACCGTGGAGCAAACGTGGACTCAGACCATTTTCTGGTGGGGCTAAGATAAGAGCCAGGATATCATGCAGGAAAGAGAGAACAAAGCGAACGAAAATATAATACCGCGGCCCTCAAAGAAGAACAAATTAGGGAAGAATATGCAGCAGAGCTAAATAGAAGGTTCAGTGCATCAGGTAATGAGGCTGCAAGTATCAATACCAATAGAGATGACAAAAATGAGAGTGAAAATGATGTGAACTAACCCAATACAAATGTACCAGCCAATAACGAGAGTGATACTGGTGCTGCTAATGAAAGTGATTTGCCTACAATGGACGAGGTACAAAAAGCTATGAGGAATCTCAAAATCAATAAAGCCACAGGAAAAGATAGCATAGCAATATTGAGATGTGAAAATATTGTAGCCAAGAATTAAGGAATAGATTATATAAGCTTAAAGAATCCATCTGGCGTCAGAAAAAGATCCCACTTGAATGGACGGAAGGTGTGATATGCCCCATGCATAAAAACGGAGATCAACACTTACGTAAGAACTATAGGGGTATAACCGTGCTCAACTCAGCGTATAAAATACTATCCACTATTTTATTCAAAAGACGGTGCCATTGCCGATGCCATAATAGGTAGTTATCAATGTGGCTTTCGACCAGGTAGGTCCACTACAAACCATATTTCCACTTTTAAGAAGAATTTTGGAAAAATCATGGGAACTCTACATCAATATTCACGTACGTACTTATAGACTTCAAGCAAGCATATGACGGCGTCAAGCGTGAGGAGTTATTTAAAGCTATGGAGTGTTTCCGATTTCCAGGTGCTTTGAAGTAATCGAAGTAACAAAAGCTACAATCGAGGTAGTCCGATGCAGAGTAAGAGTTGAACGAGACCTCTCAGAAAGTTTCACATCACAGAGAGTCCTGAGACAAGGTAACGCACTGTCATGCATTCATCAAACTGGACACAGCTGCGAAAAAATGGGATTACTCGTCAACGAAGCAAAAACGAAGTACCTTTGTACTTCAAAAAGATACACAACTCTAAGACAAAACATTACAATAGATGCATATAATATAGAGACCGTTAAAGAATTTGCGTATCTTGGAACATTTTTGCCAGCTGACGTGGTGTCTTGGAGACAGCAGGGATCAGAAGGAGAATAAATGTCATCTTACATCACACATTTTGTCTCTAGAGGAATGAAGTGCAAACTATATAGTATATACCATGCTAAAAACAAGCCCGTTCTGATGTTTGGATCAGTGGCATGGACTTTGAAAGTGGCTGAAGAACTCTTCTAGGCACTTTTGAAAGAAAGATTCTACGCACAATATTTGTCGCGTGGTGTCTGCGAAAACGTTGAATGAAGAAGGAGATATAATCACGAATTATACCAACTGTACTGGGAACTCGAAATTGTCAAAAGTATGAAATTAAGTAGATTACGGCACACGTACAAGGTTTGAATTTAGCGACCCTACAAAAATAACGTTAAATCGAATCCCTGAAGGAAAGCGAAATTCAAGTCGGCCAAAGAAGCAATACATGGACTCCGTTGAGGAAGATTTAGTAAAGCTAGGCGTACGTAACTGGAAGGCATTAGCCATGAACCGAAGGGCATGGAGAGAATTGCTGGAGGAAGCCAAGGCCAAAAAGAAGCTGATGATGATTTGTTTAATCAGAAAATGGCTTACACTAGTTAACACCCAGAGTTCCTGAGTCGTCGGTGTATTTTTTACATTCTAGCTTTCTGGACAATGTGGAAGAGATGGTGAAGCACAAACAAAGGAATTGAAGATAAGTAATAGAAACAATCGTACTAACATATAAAAAATTTGGTCACGCAGACAATTTTTAAGGAGAGTGAAAGAATATCAGATACCACGTTGGGAGAGCCTTGAATGTCAATCGTAAATTGAGCTTTATAGTAAAATGATAAGTGATTTGCTTAACGTGGGGATTTTTCAGAATGGTTATTAAAGCCTTATGGTTTTCGAAACTGTATTTAGCATATTGCCAGCAGCGCTCTATTGAAGGTACAGCAGCTGATTACTGAATAAGACTCATACGATACTAAAATATATAAAAAAATAATACAAATATATAAAGTTTATTTTGTTAGATATATATTTTCGAATTTTTCTTTTTATAAATCATCATTACTGGCAGTACAGCATTCGGCGAGCCTTATCCTCCTCAAGAATCTTCTTCCAAAGTTCTCGGACTTACGTCTTGCTCCTCCAGTTGGTAATCACATTTGGGCGTTTGCTCATTTCCATGTCAACTTTATATCTCTTTCTAAGGTCTTTTGTGGCCTTATTCTCTTTGGCGTTTAGAAAAACAAGGTTTTTGTGGGCGGTTTTTCAGGAATTCTTGTTATATGTCCTATCCACCGTAGCCCGATTCGTAGTAAGCGTCTATCCATCCGATCCGTACATGAGTACTAGTTTCATTACAGTTTTGTACAACTTAAATTTTATAGTACTGCTTATTATTATGACTTAAAATATTTTAACATACTGTGATGATCTCATCTGCGATTGAACTGTTATTAGTCCAGTGCAATTAGTAAATCAAATTGCATTTCATGATGTACAAAATTTTTTTTTTTGGAATTTGTTCGGGTACATCTGACAATGATAAAACCAAGTTTGTGGGGTCGCAGTGTGATGGGAAAAGCCGCCATCTTGAAAAAGAGGTAGAGGTCGTTTATACCAAATAACTCGGTTGTGTGCAATGATAGCTGAAAATGATCGATACAAAGTCATTAGAGAATAAAATTATCTACAAAATGAGCCCTTAACGAGGTCTGTAAGTTAATTTGGCTCAAAGTTATGGCCGCTCAAAGTTCGAACTTGTTCGGGTGGTTGAGGTTGAATGCAGTTTTTTGCGATTAACTCGTAAGATATTAATTTGGGTGGGTTAATGCCGATTACCGAACTTATAGTGCTAGTGATTACCTTTAGAATAAGCCCTTAGTCATCGTTCTCGCTTGTATAGTTTGCGAGTAATACAACGCCAAAGTTCGCACTTCACGTGCCTGAAATAACTGATAACGCAATTTTTTTTGAATATCTCCTTAACGGTTGCTCATATGAAAAAGTAGTAAACAGCAGAAATACGGGCATTAAAATATCTTTCAGATGGGCTATTGACCGAAACTCTATGTCGTTTCATGTCCGCAACATAACGGGTGAAAAGTCAATAGCGAAGGTTGTGACACTTCTCGACGAATAACTCGCTTCCAGCCAGTTTCGCGTGTCGGATGAATTAGAATTTTATGGAACCCCCTAAATTATCTATATTTTGGGTTATTTAACTACTTTGGAAAATTATAATAATGGGAAATAGTAGCTAAGAATCATCATTTTCGAGGTTCTAAAAGTAAAGTTTTTGATGAGACTGCCTCAGATGCGGAAAATAATAAAATGTGAAATGTAAGGTAAAACTTTCTGACGAGACTGTCTTTGGAATCCGGGAAACATAACGTGTGCAAAGAGACGTAAGTGAAGGTCAAGTGAAAGCTGTTTAAGAGAAGGTGGTGCAATCATTTTTAAGAGGAGCAGTGCAAGAAAAGACAAAGAAAGTGGGAAATTACTAAGAAGTGTCTCGACCGTCAACATGAAGATGAAGGTATTCTCCCACAAAAAAATTACTCACAGTATTGTTTATATTAAAGATTTATCGAAATAAAAAATATATGATATATTGAAAGGGAGTGCTTTAGTTTTCGCAAAAATGATGATTCTTAGCTACTATTTCCCATTATTATAATTTTGCAAAGTAGTTAAATAATTACTCGCAAACTATACAAGCGAGAACGATGACTAAGGGCTTATTCTAAAGATAATCACTAGCACTATAAGTTTGGTAATCGGCATTAACCCACCCAAATTAATATCTTACGAGTTAATCGCAAAAAACTGCATTCAACCTCAACCACCCGAACAAGTTCGAACTTTGAGCGGCCATAACTTTGAGCCAAATTAACTTACAGACCTCGTTAAGGGCTCATTTTGTAGATAATTTTATTCTCTAATGACTTTGTATTGATCATTTTCAGCTATCATTGCACACAACCGAGTTATTTGGTATAAACGACCTCTACCTCCTTTTCAAGATGGCGGCTTTTCCCATCACACTGCCACCCCACAAACTTGGTTTTAACATTGTCAGATGTACCCGAACAAATTCCAAAAAAAAAAATTTGTACATCATGAAATGCAATTTCATGCCCTTTTTTCGACTAATTGCACTGGGCTATATTTGAATTAACGATTTGTAACGATGTACAAATCTACTAAACTAAAATTAGACTAGAATTGGAACTGAAGTTAATTAAAGACAAAGTTTCTCAAACTTCCCGGAAGGAAAGAATATTCCACCACGGTCTAGAAAATGGTCGAAATTTCTAGAAGTTAGATAAAGGGGGAGCTTGGATATATATAAATGTGGTGGCAACGGCATTTGGAAGTCAGTTTAATTTGAAAAGCGACTAAAGTGTTCTAAAGTGATAAAAGAGATCTAAAGCGAAAAGTGGCGATTGAAGAGTGAATTAAAAAGCGATAAATAGAATTCAATAGTGAACTTTAAGAATTGTGTTTGTAATTGAATTGTGTTTGGTTGTTTAATAAATAAGTTTTTGTGTGAATATTTCAAAAGTGCATTCCTACGAATCCGTTAATCCGTAAAAATGTAATAATGTCATAGCCAGAGTAGCACTCTACAAAGCCATGCGAGAATTCGGTATCCCCAACAGTCTAACAAGACTATGTAGGTTGACCATGAGCAATGTGACAAGCCAAGTAAAGGTATCCGGAACACTGTCCAACATCTATAATGGACTTCGACAAGTGGATTTTTTGGCCTGCCTTCTTTTCAACCTGGCGTTGGAGAAAGCGATCCGAGATGCGGGAGGGACTTCAAGGGCACAATCCTCCACAAGTCCACCCAATTACTGGCTTATGCAGACGGCAGGAAATCTGGGTCTGCAGATTAATGAAAGCAAAACAAAGTACATGGTGGCCTCGTCTGCAAGAGCACCTAACATTGCTCCCACAATCAAGGTAGAGAAACACGAGTTTGAAGTGATAAAATCATTTACCTACCTTGGGTCAATAGTAGCAGCCAACAATAGCATGAAACTAGAAATACACGCACGACTGCTAAAAGCTGAAACGAATCCTACTATTGTCTGTAGAGGCTCTTTAAATCCAAGCGTCTAACCATAATGTCTCAACTTCGTCTATATAAGACCATAGCTTAGCAAAAAGCCCTCGAAAGAAAAATATTTCGGAGGATTTTTTTGGCCCCTTATGTGAGGAAGGACGATTCCGGAGACTCTACAATGCGAGATCTACAAGCGCTATCGCGACAAAAATGTTGTGAAGAAATTAAAGCTTGGTAGGCTCCTCCTAGAGATCAGCCTGCTTGGAGAGTTCGCTGCGGTAAGACCTATAGTCGAAAAGATTTTAAGGGTCGGTGCATACTACTTTAACATAAAGGCGACAAAAATCGAAATCTGTCCATTCCCACAGATGCATTTTGGTGATTTCATTGCTGAAACGGAAAAGGGGTTTTTTGGTTACTAAAGATACTTCTACGTCCGTATCAATAAGGAACTATTTTTTAAATTATTTTACTAACTAGTCGGGTTGAATTAGAGTCGATTGAACTCGACTCAGCTCTGCTACCTCGGTTGAGTTGAAATTATGCATATAGACGGGAGTTAAGTAATTGAGTGGTTGAATTTAATTGATAATAGCATCTTTTGTTTGAGATTTTTTGTAACGTGTAGGAAGTCCTTTTTTACTTTCAACTCAACCTCAACTCAACTATTTAACTCATCATGCATATGTAGCTCCTAAGCATTTTCTAGCTTCTGGTCCAATCGAAATGGGGTGAGATCTTTCAATTCTATTTTCATAATATTGCCAATCTTTCGAATGAGTTTGATGAATTTCTAGTTGGCTTATGCCGTTTGAGAGCTGTTGTGCCGTACTAACCAGAAGATCATTGGTTTCTGAACGTTGGATAGGTACCCGCAATAGATTAAACTCCGTGAATTCCGGTACCGCGATTACAAAAGGTCGAAGCGGTGGAACTTGGGGCGAATTGTTTACTTTGTTATTATTCCCAGCTACAAATTTAAATTTGTTCCGATAGTTTCCCCATCACCGAGCTCAATTTTGTGCAATATCGGAAACCCTGCTGCAGGCTATTAGGGAGGAGTTTAGTTTTTCACACATTAGTTTTTCCGTTTGGTTCGGTTTTAAAGAAAGACCTGTGGTCAATTCCATGACTACTGCTAGAATAATTCGTTTAAGACTCTCCAAACTTAACTAGAATAATTCGTTTAAGACTCTCCGCTACTCATGTAGACCTCTTCACTTCACTTGGTACTTCATAGTAGTTTTTGATATCAACGGTGGTCACACTTGAGTTACTACAAGAAAAATGACCATTTGAAACCAACAAAATTTAGATATGTATTTCAGCATAAACCAAAATTCATTCAAAATTTCATGTTAGAACTAGGTCTCTATTGCTACGTTTCAATGAAATATTATAGTAAAAAACCATATATTTTCAATAGGCTGATAAAAAACTTTTAAAATTTTACAACAAACTGGGAATTTAAAATGTTAAATAAAAATTAACAAAAGTTAAGTTAACAATAAATTTATGTCGATGTCTTGATACACTTGGAGCAATTTTTGCAACATGTTTAAGCGATTTTCGATCCTTTTTAATTTCTCATTTCGTAATGCAATAAAATTCTTGCGGCATTGCTTTTTCTCCAAATCACGCAATTCCTTCAAGAATTCTACTTCACGATTTTCACACTTTTTCCTCGTTTTTTTTCTCATTTCACTTTCAACAATATTAATTTGGTCAGCCCAGTGCACCTTAACCATTTTTTTCTAAAATATTTATTTATCTAGTTTGTCAAAATTTGTCAAACTCGAGAATTGATTTTGAACATACTAAGGGCCTGTGCGAATACTGGCTAAATGACTAAATCTTTCCACGAAATACTAAATCGTTCCAAAAAATTTCCAATGTTCAATTTAGTTCGGTTGGGGTGTGCGAATTCTCAATTGACTAAATTTGATTTTGACAGAATGAGATTTGAGTTTCGTTTCTCAATTTTAATTTAATTTAAATATACAATCGGCCAGCTCCGATGGATATTAGATGCTCTCGACAACATAAATGATTCTTATAGGAAATTAATCATAAATCTATCGCAATCTCATACAATGGATCTACCTTTACAGATCTGAAGTTAAAAATTCAGAGTAGGGGCTTGCTTAGTTGCCTAAATTTGATATTTATATTATCTCCCCGTCGAACTCCATGTATTAATGTAGTTTTTTAATATTATATATATTATTTTTTAATTTAGTAGCTATTTTTTATTTTCCTAAGATAAGGAATTCTACATATAAACATAAAATACCATCAAAAAAAAATTTAGTCAGTAGCTGTCAACTTTAGCCACCTCGTGAAAAGACTAAATCGCACTGCAATACCGGCCTTTCCAATAATTTAGTTTAGTCGCAATTTAGCCAGTATTCGCACAGGCCCTAAATGCAATATTTTCCAGTGTTTGGAGCCCGGGTATTCAGTGCATTAGTATTTTTTACAATCACAATTGTTGTATTTGTATTTCCACCAGGTGGACTTTTGGCAGCTAGGGACCTTCGTACACAGCACCCTACAGTAAAACTTTTCTGGATCCTCTAAATAGGTGGTAATTCAAGAGTTGGACTTAGGTCAGTGTGGCGAAACCTGCGTCGTCTCTCTAGTGCAGCATAATAAATTGTAAAGGATATCGATTTTATCCATATGATATCTGACTGGAGTATGTCCTGTGAGAAGGTCTGTTTGAATTTAGTAAGCCCCAGTGGTGTTGTGCTAATTTTTTTTCTACCGGAACGCGTACCGGAACGCGAACGGGAATCTATTTGAATAAGAAAACAGCTGTTTGATTTTTGTTTGAATGACAACCCGAGTCGAAATTTTAAGACATCAGACCTCCTCGTACGGTCTCACTTCTATTGTTCTCTCGTGCGGCGACCATTTTTAGGGTCTCCTTACGATTTCAGACGGTCTCACAATTGAAAATACAAATTTTCTGTCCTTTTCGGACGATATCCGAAGATCTCATTCGATTTCACACAAGATTTTTCTTAGAATTCGTGACTCATCGAAAACTGGACTTAGACTGAAATTTAATTTTCATTTCACTTAGTTTTCGGCGATTTTCCCCAAGCTAAAATCTAATATAATGTCTAAAGCATTTCAGGTTTCAACTATCTCACAGGCTCCAACTACCTCGCCAGGAAGAGAAAAATAACTTCAGTATATATATGAGAAAAAAAATTTTTTATTTTTATTTATATTAATTTTAATAATTTGAAATTAAAAATATCGAATTTTGATTAATTTTTATTAATTACAAATTAATATATTGAATACATCAATGTAGCACACATGCCGTACGATTTCATTTCGAGAGGTTATTAATGCCCGAAAAGGGAAAATGACCTGCGCAGGTCATTTCCCGCGCGATAGAATTTAAGACATCAAACGATCTCAGACCTGCGCAGGTCATTTCCCGCGCGATAGAATTTAAGACATCAAACGATCTCAGACGCCCTGAAAAAGCACAAAAGAAGACCGTCTGATGTCGTCTGAGATCGTCCAAACAATAGAACTGAACTTGCTTTTACGCTATCGTACGATATCGGACGTCCTCAAAACAGGTAGCAAAATCGAGACAAAATTTTTCGACTCGGGAAAAATCAATTTCACATTTGGAGGCAATTACAAATTTTGTTTTTTCAGGTCAGACTTTTTGGTTTTTACTACTTTGCAAAAGTAAGTAAAACCGTTTATTTTGTGCGAATTTTGATTTCGTTTTGATTTACAAAAATATTTCCGCAATATGTTTATTTTTCAGATTGGGAAATGTTTAATTTTCGTAAAGATTCAGTTGAAAATTATTGCGTTTTGCAAGATTTCAAGATGTAAAATAGTAACAAATTTAAAAATATGAAGTGGAAATTATACTTTATGGTTATTAATGGATATTCTCAATTAATAGTGCAACTCTCTCAGCAATAGGAAAGCTCTTTCGTCAGGAAAGTGCACACTTTTCCTATTTGAAATGGAACATCTTTCCGTTTATTTGTCCATGATAATTACATATAAAAATTCGTCAAAAATTAGATAAAAAAATCAGCAATTCTTTTTAATTTTTTTTTTTCAATACGTCAGCCAATTCTCGTTATCAGAAATCATCTTTAGTTCCGGAACGCGTTCCTGTCCAAAAAGGAAGTACCGGAACGACGTTCCGGAGCGTTCCGGCTCGACAACACCACTGGTAAGCCCGTGCATTTCTTTAGTTTTTGCTGAAGCAGTAGCAATGAATTTGAACCAACCTTTTCTAATGTGATTGACTTGACTCTTGCTAGCACGTTCGTCAGTTCCAGAATACTGAATTGGCTCGTCTTAAGTGAGCCATCAATGTCCGATCATAGACATATAAGGTTTAACTTGAGAGCTTCTGCAATATCCTCGGAAGCATTCCACGGCAGACTGACTGGGAGGCTTATCGCACAGCCCTCAGGTTAGAAGTCAGCCATGTTCATAATAATCCCATTACTAAGGCCGATCTCGATCTTGTCTCTACCAATCTGCAGAAAACGATCATCGCAGCCCGAAAGTAGCTGCTCTGCGAAACCTCGAAGCACCAAACGAAAGATTTCGTGGTGGAACAATGATCTCTGTAGGCAAAGGAGAGAAGTCAGAAAACTATTTTATAGGGCTAAGGTCTCGGGCAACTGGGTCCTCTGCAAGAAAGCCCTCACCAATTATAACAGAGATTTGAGAAGATCCAAATGAAGGTCATGGAAAGCCTTCTGCGAAGAAATAGACAAGCTTCCAGCCTCTACGATGTTACACAAAGTTCTGTCTAAGGATCACTCCAATGGCGTTGTCTCTCTCAAAACTTCTGAAGGTTCCTTTACGGAGAGCACCAGGGATACCATGAAGCTATTAATGAGCACTCATTTCCCAGGTAACTGACCCTGGATTGGCCTTGGGACCTAAGATTGAATCGGAGGTAGTACTTGCCCACCGGTCCTACAATAGGAACAAAAGCTTGGCAAACAGGGGCCACATTTGGTTTCTCGAGTCGATGGATCGACTCGACAAAAAAGCTTCTCGACTTTCTTTAACTTTCATATTTGGCATCACGACCAAACCGACACATAAGCGCGGCCATACAAAACCACCAAATTGTAGTATTACTCCAAGGGCAGCAAACCACGTATATTTAATTAAAATAGAAATTGTTAAAAGTTTATTGTATGCATAAATTGAGCTTTTTAATAATCGTCAAACGTCTTCATCGACACGTAAAGAGACGATATCGTGTCGCCAAATGCCAATTTTTATTTATCGACAGACGACAATGTCAACTCGAAAAACCAAATATGGCCCCAGGATTTTCACTGCCGCGCCGGTAAGATTGAGTGGGTCATGGGCACCTTCAAATCTATTAAAGTTGCTGGAATGGACCACATCTTCCCAGCTCTCCTTTAGAGAGGCTTGGAAGAGATTTTACCAATCCTGCTACCACTATCTCGGGGTAGCTTTGCGCTGGCCCTTATTCAGAGGTATTGGAGAGAGGCTAGAGTAGTCTTTATCCCTAAATCGGGGAGAAGATCATATAAAGAAGTAAAATGCTATCGACCCATCAGCCTCTCCTCCTTTCTCCTGAAAACGATGTTGAAAGTTCTAGACAGGCATATTAGAGAGGGTCTTACAACGAATCCACTTCAGTGCCTGCAATTCACCTACCGGCCGGGCAAATCTACAGAGAATGCCATTCAGTGCTAGTGAGAGTTATTGTGAAGTCCCTCAGCGCCAAGGAAATCTCTCTCTCTCTCTGCGCCTTTGCAGACATTGAGTGTGAGCGTTTGACAACGTCACCTTCGACGCGATCAATGAAGCGGCAGTAAAAAAATGCATTCATCCTCCCACTGAGAGATGGATCAGGTCGCTTCTCAGCAGCAAATTGATAACTGCTGAGAAGAATGGTGAATCGTTTACGGTAATGCCTGCTAAAGGCTGTCCTCAAGAGGGCGCCCTATCACCCCTCTTATGGCCAATCGTGATCAACGAATTTCTTGCCGACCTGAATAGCCGGGGATTTAAAGCACAGACCTATGCAGACGATATCGACATAACGATTAGCGGCGGTCATGATAGCACCGTTTCCGACCTCATGCAAGCCGCTCTGTCATATGTGGATAGCTGGTGCTGAACTTGGGTTAACCCACAAAAAATTGTCATCGTACCATTTACTAATAGAAGGAAGCTAAATTTAAAGCTCCCTCTTTGGGCGGCAAAGAAATGGTTTTCTCAAAGGAGGCTAATGCCTAATCTCCAATGGCAAAACCAACCACGAACCAACCAACCAAAGTGCTGCTTCCTATTCCCTCTCATTGAAAATTGAATTGTCTGTCTCGCTCGTGTTTTGGTCGACATGGGTTAACTTTCCGTATGTGTTAGTTAAACCATTTGAGTTGCCAGATGAAATTCAGCAACAATTTAGTACAAAAAATTTCAAAAATCAAGTCAAAAATGACAAATGACAAATAAATATGACAAATAAAATCGTGAAAATGTCAATTAATTGGAACTGACATTTCACATAAATGACGTTAATTGTATTTGCAATATCCCGCCAAAAAATTTGTCAACAGAAAAGTCTAATCTAGTAATAATGTGTGTTCGATGACTGCTTAAAAAGTTCGGAGCAGACCAGAGCGGCTCAATTGGGAGCGGCTGTCAAATTGGTGTCAGAGCAGAAAAAATCAGATTATAGCAACAAGCTCAAAAAACACCTTTCTGCTAAATTCTGCTCCAAATTCTGTTTTTAGAGGTTAGATACGAATGTCAATTTTAGAAGAAGAAATATATACCAATAAAAACAATTGAAAGGCATCGAAATGTTATTTTTATAAAAATTAATGTGTATTTTTTAATATTTCCAAGTATTTTCCGAATAAATCATTCATAAATCAATTTTCCGATTTTCCCTGCTTTCAATTTGACAATTGTCAAAAGAAAAAGAAGAAGAAGAATTTGGCTGCTCTGTCTGCTCCTACAAATTTGGTGGAGCAGAAAAAGTGAGAATTCTCAACTCAGAGCAGGCTCAAAAAACGCAGAGCAAGGCAAATGGGAGCAGGAAAGATCTGTCAAAACGTCTCAAAAAACGCAAATTGCTGATTTTTTCTGCTTAAAGTTGAGCTGGAGCAGTCATCGAACACACCTATAATAACAAAACAGACATTCTGACAATTCACATCTACAGTGATAGAAATGTGTGTGAACACATTTTGTAAGCTAATTCAGCCAACTGGTGCGTGGTTGGTTCGTGGTTGGTTTTCTCATTGGAGATTAGGCATAAATGTCTAGGCAGAATCCTGGATAAAAAGCTCTCCTGGAAATCGCAAATTGAGAGAGTAATGCCTAATCTCCAATGGCAAAACCAACCACGAACCAACCAACCAAAGTGCTGCTTCCTATTCCCTCTCATTGTAAATTGAATTATCCGTCTCGCTCGTGTTTTGGTCGACATGGGTAACTTTCCGTATGTGTTAGTTAAACCATTTGAGTTGCCACATGAAATTCAGCGGCCAATTTAGTACAAAAAATGTCAAAAATCAAGGCATAAATGACGTTTAATTGTATTTGCAATATCCCGCCAAAAAATTTGTCAACAGAAAAGTCTAATCTAGTAATAATAATAACAAAACAGACATTTCTGACAATTCACATCTACAGTGATAGAAATATGTGTGAACACATTTCGTCAGCGAATTCAGCCTACTGGTACGTGGTTGGTTCGTGGCTGGTTTTCTCATTGGAGATTAGGCATAACTGCCAAGGCATTTACATCTCTCCGTGTTTGTCGCCGAATTGCAGGAAAATCCTAGGGCCTCAAACCTAGATTAATGTTTTGGCTATATACGACGGTCGTAAGGCCCATGGTCATGTATACATCCATTGCATGTTGCATCAAGACAGGGTGCAAAAACTGGCTTGTGTACAGGTGTCTCAAAGAGCTCGACGCCAATAAATCCACTGGACCCGATAATATACCCCCCATCGTCTTAAAACAATGCGCCTCACCTTTGGCTAAACCTCTGCGCAAACTTTTTGCCCTATCATACTTCTCCGGAGTTTATCCAGATTCTTGGAAACTTGCCCATGCTCAGCCAATACCGAAAAAAGGTGACTCCAGCTTTCCCTCCAACTACCGCCCAATAGCAATTACTTCTATTCTCTCCAAAACCATGGAGACGATAATCAACAAAAAGCTTATGGGATATCTAGAATCCAACCAACTTATAAACGACAAATAATACGGCTTCCGACAAAAAAGATCCACTGGTGATCTTTTAGTTTGCCTTACAGAACACCTCAACCGAAGTTTGCATGGATCTGGTGAATCTAGTTTGGTTGCTTTGGATATCTCCAAGGCTTTTGATAGAGTATGGCACTCAGCCTTGTTAGCTAAACTCAAAGCTATTGGAATTGACTCGCTTCTGTATAAGTGGGTTGAGAGTTTCCTTTCCGGCCGTTCAATTAAGGTAGTATTGGATGGCGTCAAATCTGAATCTCACCCCATCTCTGCGGGAGTCCCCCAGGGTATTTCTCATTTTTATAAATGACATACTTTCAGTCCCCTCCAACCCACTTCTCAGCTTCGCTGACGACGGTACTCTACGTTACTCGTACAGATTCGATACAAGACAGACTCATGCCAGATCCTGTCTTGATGATCGCGAACTAATGTCCAAGTCGATTAATAACGACATTAAGCCGATTCTAGAGTGGGGAAAGAAGAATCGTGTTGAATTCAACTCCGACAAAACCAAGTACTGTCTTATCTCCAAAAAGAAGTTCAACACCTCACCATCCTTGAAAGTGTATGACGTGGTACTAAAGCCCGACCCATCCCTACACATCTTAGGCGTGACTTTAGCCAAAGACTTGCGATGGAATGACCACATATTCCAAATCGCCAAACAAGGATCTCAGTGCTTGGGATTTCTTAAGAGGTGCAAGTTCCTCCTCCAGCCATCGGCCCGTGCTGTTATTTATAAATCCTACATTCGGCCTCTTCTCGAATATAACTCCATCGTTTGGGGCGGCGCTCCAATAACCACCTTGGCATGGTTAGATAAGGTCCAAAAAAGGGCCCTTAAACTAATTGATGGCGACACCATTTGCTCCACCATCGACCCCTTGAGCCACCGTAGGAATGTAGCCGCACTGACAAAATTTTATCGCTACTTTCATAGTGACTGTTCCTCCGAGCTAAAATCTCTCCTGCCTCCACGGCAATCTTTCACGCACTCAACAAGATATGAATTCGTTTGTAAATAGAACAACTCGACTGTGGAATAATCTCTCGCAGTCAGTTTTTCCGAGCTCCTACAACATCCAAGAGTTCAAACGCAGGGTTCATCACCACCTTCTTCAATACCCCCCCGTACCTTTATAATCCTTAACCTATTCCCCCTCCCTCCCTCCCGTACTAAGCTTACTGCTAGACATTGCACCATGACATGACAAATGACATGACGGACTGGTAGTACAAAGGGTGACTCCTGAGCTTAGCACTGCCACATAAAAAAAAATACTGGTGTGTGATCACATTTGGATTAATAGAGTTCCAAATAGCTCTAAAATTGTTGTTTTATCGGATATTCAAGATGCACTGCTGGCCATTAAATCTCACAGACTGTCATCAAAGACTGTCCTGGATTGTCTCCTATCTCTGAAATCCCTCAGCAGGAACATCAGTGTCAAACTGTTGTGGATTCTGGGCCACGAAGATCACATTGGTAATGAAATTGCCGACAGCCTGACTTGAGTAGGGGCAAACTCATCACTTATCGTTCCGGAACCTTTCTGTCGCTTAGCAAGCTGCCACGTAAGAACGGCTATCAAAAATTGGGTCGACCAGCTATTTCTTCATAGCTGGACAAGGACCCAGTGTGCTCGTCAAGCTAAAAATTCATCCAAATCGATAAAGCTAAAGCGGACAAACTTTCAAATCTCAGGAAGTGGGAGGAAGGAAAATAATAACAGAGCTCCTGACGGGCCACTGTTCGCTTAACTACCATCTAAACAAAATGGGTCTGGTGATCGATTCTGGCTGTCGGCTCTACGGGGCAGCTCCTGGAGTACTTGTTGTGCGACTGTGAGGCTACAGCGAGGAAGAGTTTGAGCCTCCTCCATCGCGACTTCCCTACTCCCAGGGAGATTTGAGACAGAAACCCTAAATCAGTTTCAGGCTATTTTAGGAGCCTTAGCCTTGATGGTTTTTAAAGACGGGGATGGCACAATAGACCAAACAAAATAAGTCGCAGTGCCCGCCAAGGCGCCCCTCAACAAGAAATAGTAATAGAATAGCAATGAATTTCTTTACTTGCCTCAGTAGTGCGATAAGTCCTTTTCGCCCTCTTATCCGAAGACGTTCGTTCGCGTGGCTAGTATATGTTCCACGGAAAGGCTCTGGATCGGTAAACGAGAATGGCACTTTTATTGCTAGACGATCTACCGATTATCCATTATCCATCAGTATCCAATTAAGGAAAAAATTTAGAGGATGCGAGAATGTTTTTTAACCGAAAATATAAAGATAAGAATCCCCCTTTGCACTACCAGTCCACCATGACGATCAGGTTACTGCGAACTATTAAGTAATAAGCTTAATTTACTCCCGCCTATCTGAAACTGTGAAAGTCAAGGTTCGAACCAACCAACTCCCAGAGCTATGAGTCTCCAAAGCGGTTGCCCTGGCTAAACAAGGCTCTGAAATTGTATTCATATGTCCAGACCCGGCTATTGGGGCGCCCATCAGCTTAATGAAAAGGGCCCTGGACGATCGGACTTTTATGAAACGTGCTGAGCGCTGGGGGTCCGCGCCTGGACTGGCCAACTCTAAGTGGTTCCTCCTTGGTTCGTTTCTTAACGCGGCCAAGGAATTATTGAGGCGCAGTAAAAGCTATGTCAGCACACTTCTTGCCTTAGATTACTCCGGACACTGCTCCCCAAATTATCACTTATTGAGGACTAGCAAAAACTCGCGTGCGACGCCAACGCCTTTAAATAAAAAAGATGTGCACAGTCCGCTGTAGGAAAAAGGTACATACATATGTTGGAAAAAAGAACAAATCTGCAAATATTGTTGAACTATAAAGAGATCTTCATTTAAATGTGAAACTTATTGCTACCGTTTCTAACCGTTTTTACTGTTTCTATACTGGTTAGGGGAAATTTAATAAATTTCCTACATTTCAGAATGTGGCAAACTTCACGACAATTTGGGAAATGACCTGGAGCGCGTTCAAAAACATTACTATAGTAAACCACGAGGTAAGCTGTGGTTATGCTACATCACTTCACGTAACCACGAAAGTTTATGTTTAACCATGGAGGTTTTTGAACGCACCGTGGTTAACTACGTGGTAAAGAAAATTAAAAAAAAATTTCCATAAAATAGTGTCGGCTCTTTGCCTCAATTATTTCCAATAATTATTTATTTAAAATAATCTCACAAATCCCACTTCGATTTGTTCATTATTAACATTAAAACAAATGTCAAAAAATTGTTTTTATTCTTATTCTTCTTAACTATCGCTAACCATGTTCCCGAGCTTGGTTAAAATTTAACTACACCATGGTTAACCACGGGAGTTTTTGAACGCCAAAAAGTTATGCTCGTGGTTATGTTGTAGTTAACCACGGAGTGTTTGAACGACAAAAGTTTACCATAGTTAACCATGATTAACCATAGTAAGGTTTTTGAACGCGCTCCAGGATACACTTTGGTCAATGTTATTCCATTTGGAGCTAGGATGTGAAGATTGCAACTCTTGAACAACCAACCAACCAACTCGATTTTCCAACTCTTCCAACAACCTACATAGAGATGATCAGGAAATTACACTTATTTGGCAAAATTCGCACGCCATATTAGCCCCGCAATTTTAAATTTATAAGTTTTGATAATAAATTCGCTATTTGCTACCTTAAAAATCCCCAGATATCGATTTTCATGGAAAACGGAACATAATTCGGAAAATTTACCTTTTTGTGGCTATTTTGAATCTAGGTCATATTTCGGCGGCCATTTTGAATTTCGACCTTCATGCAAAATTTCGAAGCTTTGCGATGACTGGTGCGCCCGCTACAGCGCTTTGTCCTAGCGGCCGTACAGGCTGCCATTTGCTCGGCGTGTATGTCCAAAGGATTAAGATGGAATAAGATATCCAGCGCAGCTGTGGGGGTGCTTCCCATTGCACCACTGATACACAGCTCAGCTATTCTTTGGACTCTTTACAGTATCTTACGATACTTAGATAATCTTCTGGAATGCAGTCCACCATACCGATATGCCATGCATAAGTATAGGTCTGATTACGGCTGTATACAACCAGTGGACGATGCGGGGTTTAAGGGGGTAGACTACAGTAAAATTTTCAAAAAAATCATTTCTTTTTTTTTTGCTTTAAATTTGAAATCAGCCACTTCGAAAACCACCGAGTTAGAAATTTCATCACAAAATAATCAAGATTTCACGTTTTGGCCAGAAATTTGGGACTCTGTCCCACAGTGCAATGTTCAAACGCGTTTTTCTCGAAACGATGTTTTTCAAAACGGTGTACATGATATCTCAAGATCTAATCAACGAATTGACTTGAAATTTGACACACTTCTTTTATGGATGAGTGCCTCTGGCGTCACGTAGGATTTTGTCAATATCTTGCTTTGTTCAATAATTATTAACAATCATAACATGAAATTTGTGCAAATACGTTTTTTCGGCACAAATTTCATGTTATGATTGTTAATAATTATTGAACAAAGCAAGATATTGACAAAATCCTACGTGACGCCAGAGGCACTCATCCATAAAAGAAGTGTGTCAAATTTCAAGTCAATTCGTTGATTAGATCTTGAGATATCATGTACACCGTTTTGAAAAACATCGTTTCGAGAAAAACGCGTTTGAACATTGCACTGTGGGACAGAGTCCCAAATTTCTGGCCAAAACGTGAAATCTTGATTATTTTGTGAAATTTCTAACTCGGTGGTTTTCGAGGTGGCTGATTTCAAATTTAAAGCAAAAAAAAGAAATGAATTTTTTGAAAATTTTACTGTAGTCTACCCCCTTAAGACCCTAAGTGACTCCGATCGTTCTCTGGCATAAGAAGAGAGCTGTTTTGGCTTTATTGGCTCTTTCCAAAAGATTTGGCCTCCACGTTAGTTTCCTATCGAGTACAAGACCTACCTTCGCATCCTTCTTTAGATGCAGTGTTTTATTGCAGAGTCTTAAAGAAGGAAGTCTATGCTTCTTTGTAAAGAGCAGTCTTGGTTGGGTTAACGCCTAGACCCTTGTTGCCTGTGCTTGTTGCATTATATCTACAATTTAATAACAAACACAAGTCTTAAAGCTTACTTGTAATTTAATATCTCACATTATTAAATTCTATTTATCGCTTTTTTATACACGTTTACGTTAAATACGTTTACACGTTTCAACAGCCACTTTTCGCTTTCGGTCACGTCACATTGTCGTTTCCACCACATTTATAATATTTAAGCTCCCCCTTTATCTAACTTTTAGAACCTTCGCCCATTTTCTAGTTCGTCGTTGAATATTCTTTCCTAATAGATCTAGAGTTTAATAGATGGCACCTTGTTAGCATAGTGGATAAATCGTAAATTCGAAACTTAACAAAGTCGTTATCAATAACCGTTGATTCAATTTCTAAGAGATGGCGCATAAATCATCACAATATTAACACTGAGGCCTGTCAACTGGTATATCCTCCTAGTTCCGCTAGGAGGCTGAAAAGAAAAAATCCTCTTGAATTAGCGTGACATTTCTAGTCACTTCTATCAAAGAGCTGCAAACCTTCCTAGATCAAAGTTACCATAAACTGGTTGGTCCTTCTGATCAGTTTTAATTCGTGTTCGTGTTTTAGTGGACTAAAGCCCCACACTATTTATACCCAATACTCGAATTTCTGATTACCCCCTTTTTTAAATCCTTAAGAAATATAACGTAAGGTTGAAAATATCATCAGGTTAAAAAAATGTTTTCTTAAGTTTACTGGTATGTGTCTAAATTCCGGTCCTCCTGTTTCATACAAATAAAAAATTTCCATTTGCAGTCTGAAGTCCACGGGAATCTCCATGTTGTCATGACTTTTAACAAGAGCTGCTGGAATGATTAAAGGTTTAACAAAGTGCAAATTTCCATAATCACAAAAGATCCATATCATAAACTAATTAGCGGTTAAGTTTTTTATGCCCAGCGCGCCATCTGCATGTTAATGAGGAAGTGAAAAACTTAATGCACCCTAACTGGTCGTCATAAAACGATTTATTATTTATAACTGAGTGATATCAGTTTCATTCACGTGGAATTTTCTCATCATTTTTTAGTTTTTCGCTTAAAAATTCAAAATTATGAAAAACGTGCGACCATCAGCGTCCGATTATTTCTGCAATTCCGCGGCCCAATAACTCCACGAGAAAAACGTATGCAAATCGCTTTTATGTTTTTGTGAATGCAAATTTATTGTGAATTATTGTAACAGTGACAATAAAAGGCAGCAGTGACAATAAATAAAAAATATTTTATCGGTGATCGAAGGCGAGAACTCTGCGTTGTGAAAACACGCCGATTTGTCAAAGTCCACAAAAAGTCACTTTCGAGCCTTCTCCATTTTTTTTTGTTGTAACCAGAGCAAAATGAATATTTAATTGAAAATTATATTTTTTATGGCGATGGATTGCTGTTGCCCAAATGGTCACTGGCAAGCAGTTGTCCCGCTTTGTCAACCGCGGCCGGTCTTGAATTTCAATAAAATCGATTGGCAAATGCCACTTGGGCTGGACGCATGCGCGAATCAAAAGTTTGGCAGCTCTTCGTATCGTTAATTGGCATGCGAACCTGTAATCAGTATTCAACGGCCCAGGTGTGTTGTGTAGGAGTCGTTGCCGGGCTACTGGCTCTCGATTTCAACACCCTGGATGCATCGGTTGCGCGCGACAATTTGTTTACAACGACGCACCAACGGAGAAAGTGAAGTCCAAGTTGAATTCATGGCGGTATCGATTACATGGCGCAAAATTCGTAACTGGAAAATGAATCGATTCCCATTACTTGAGCGCACACTCGCCGTTGACGTTGTCGTCCGCGGCGCGATGCTTCCGTAATTGCAGGTAAGATTCGAGCTGTGGTAATGGATGTCGAACAGGTTCTGACGTTCACTTTCATTTGAGGCGATTAAAACGCTCGAAATTCCGCGATTCCGATGTCACGAACGAAGATGCTGTGCTGTGGCGACACATCCATCCGATCCGGACGGGCCAGCAACGTACCGTCATAATTGAGCCAATGAGTGTCGAGATGAACTTGAAATATTTCTGGTCTGGTGTGCGCCTTCTAATCCGATTAGTTTCGCTATTTTTAACCCGCGCGACGCTTCTAGGGGCTGATTTGGCTCCCAATTAAGGGATTTAGAGTGCGATTCATCTGCCTTGATTGTGATTTATGGCGATCATGTTTGGAGAGATTTGATGGGGCTGCCAGCGTGCGATGATCTGACTCCAGCTTGACCCATTTTTTGGGGTTAACAATTGAGTTATGATCCGTTTGAATGCCGGAGCAAACCAACATTATCTTGAAGAGATCTTTATTATAAGTATCGAGAAAACTATGAACTTTAGGAAGAACCAGATAAAAACCGAGGCTTGTTTTATAAGCTTCACCTTGACTCATTGTTCATGTCCCTTAAACCGACGAAGGTCTGTCAGTGTGGCTTCATTCAAATGGGGCCTTGTTAATGTTTGCTTTATATATAATGACACTTGACTAATCTGTTTTTGAGCTGGGCAAGCATCCATCAACTGATCGACCATTTGAGTGGTGATCGTAGTCATTTTTGTAGCACTTATGCCGGTACTATTATTGCTTTTGTTAACGTGCGAACTCTGTTTGAAGAGTCGTTTAAGTGATTCGTTCAGCATGTAAGAAGAAGCTATTGATCTTGAATTTTATTTGGTGCTTGGTTCAATGTTTTAGTGCCTTGGTAGTATTATAGCTACTCAACGGATAATCTCTCGTCTGACTTTAATAACGGTGCTGGGTCATCAGCGGAATAGGGAGGTTAGCATATAACGTAGTATATGAAAATATGCACATGCCGCAACTATTCCGGGCTGGGAATGGTGTCTCGCAAAAATCTAAGCTGTCATTCAAAACACCATGTGCTTCCGGTATTTTTCATCTCCATCACAAGCTTCATAGCACGTTATTGGTCCTCCGCCAGAGCTGTCGATTCCTGGCTTGAAGTCTCCAATTTTTTATACCTATGTTTCGGCTGTCATCACTGCTACGTTTAGCATATGTGGGTGATTCTTGGGCATATTTGGAGAATATGGGTAGGGAGCCTATGAGCACTATCTGATACTGAGTTACAGGGAGTTTACGAAAATACATATTGAAAAGTTTTGAACATACTGAAACTTTAATAACTTTTATACGGATTATCGTAGAGCAGCATAGTTAGGCTTATTAACTTCCCAGTTTATTGGGAAGTTATTGTAATCGGTCCAAAATCCAAATCGAAATTTTCAACGTATTTTCATTTTTCAAGGCCCCAATAGCATTTTAAGCAAAAATTTGAGAAGAAGTTATTGCTAAGCAGCTCATGTACTATCTAAATCAAAGTGGTCATTTTTCCTGCACGATATCGCGCGAACCAAAAAAGATATCGGCTTCGTTGAGGTGTCTTTCGAAGCGTATTAACCGAAATATGATCTGAAAAGATTTTTATAAAATTCGGTTGAACCGTTTTTTTGTTTAAACGTCATTCGTTTGTAATTTTGTACCTGCACGATACAGCGTGAACCAAAACCTAAATCGACTTCTTTGAGGTGCTGAAAGAAGAACATTAACGAAAAAATACTTTGAAAAAAAAATTCATAACATTCGGTCGGGCCTTTTTGTTTAAATGGAAAAACTTCGGCTAAGTGTCAGAAAGACCTTAAATTGATAAGTTTTGCTAATATATAATAAACTTGATGGAATGAGATCCTCCCTAAACGAAGTGACCTTTTTTGGATTCTGCACAGCGATAGCTTTCTACCAAAACATCACTTGTCAAAATCTGACAAATTTTAAAAATCGTGCAAAAATTACGTTACCCTTTACAAATTTCACGAATTTTTCAAATCTTGGATCAGCACTTTTTTGACGGAGAATTGTTTTCTTCGTCCTATAGTTTCAGGATTTGCGGCTGAATGAGGTTTTTCGCTCTATTCCAAGGGGAGACATCATTGTATTAATGGGTGACTTAAACGCACAGATCGGCCGTGACAACACCGGCCTTGAACAAACAATTGGAAATCAAGGTCTAAGCCAAGTTACCAGTAACAATGGTGAGATTTTCGTTGACTTCTGTAGCTCCCACCAACTCATGGTAGGTGGAACTTACTTTTGTCACAAGAAGATACACAAAGAGACCTGGGTATCGCCCGATGGTAGAACGAGAAATCAGATAGATCATGCGGCCGTCAGCCGCAGATGGAGAACTATCCTTGAGGATGTCAGGAGTTTCAGGGGAGCAGACACTGGAAGCGAATACCATTTGGTAGTAGCAACTATTCGCCTTAAAATCGCCGCAATCAGAAACGTACAACGCAATGCTATAAACCGTAGACGGTTCAACGTAGATCTTCTGCGGGAGAGCGTTAAAAAGCGGGAATTTGCTGGAAACCTACAGCAAATATTAAACCAGCACAACGTTTCTGACGACACAAATATTGAAGTGCTGTGGAGTAGGACAAAGGGCGCAATATTGACGGCTGCGGAAACGAGCATCGGTTATGTCCAAAGAAACCAGCAAGACTGGATCTCGGACACAACCTGGCAAAAAATAGAACGCAGGAGAGCCCTAAAAAATAACGTAAACTCTACAAGCCCTGAAAGACGTTACCAACTGGAACGGGAATACTCCCAATTACACCGGGAGGTAAAGAGAAGTGTCCGGCGTGATAAAAGGCAGCAGATAAATGAGCTCGCAGAAAAAGCGGAAAACGCGGCAAACACAGGCAACAGTAAGGTGCTGTACCAAATTACTAAACAGCTCACGGGAAAGCACTCTACTAAAAAGCATGCCGTTAAGAGTGCGGATGGAAGGCTGCTGTGCAGCGACGAGGAGCAGCTCCAAAGATGGAGAGATTACTTCTTCCGCCCTGAATGGTTCATTTACACAGGAACCTCAGGAAAACAGCAACAATGCACAGCCAATAAGAATTACCACCCGGGCCCCATCCAAGACGGAAATAGTAACCGCAATTCATGCGATGGCCAATGGTGAAGCAGCTGGAAAAGAGGGCATCCCGCCAGAATTGTTGAAAGCCGATTCAAGCCTCATAGCAGATGCGCTTCAGCCAATCCTGGAAATAGCATAGAACACCTGTACCTTTCCGGAGGATTGAACGGAAGGTATCATAGTCAAAATACCAAAAAAGGAGGACCTAACAATATGCGACAACTGGAGAGGCATCTGTTTACTATTTACAGTGGGCAAAATTTTGTCCCATATATTACTATCTAGGATAAGTGAGGCAGTAGACCGAACGCTTAAGAGGCAGCAGGCCGGATTCAGGAAGGGCCGCTCATGTATTGATCATATCAACACCTTACGAATAATAGTGGAGCAGTCTACTGAATTCCGATCCCCCCTTTACCTTGCTTTCGTAGATTATGAGAAAGCGTTCGACTCGGTCAATAGGAGCTTTATATGGCAGGCACTACGGCGACGTGGTCTGCCTGATAAAATAATAGAATTGATAAAAGCCCTATATAACAATTCCAAATGCAGAGTTCTCCATAATGGAAAATTACCCGACAGCTACGAGGTGAGCTCAGGAGTACGACAAGGATGCCTACTCTCGCCTTTACTATTTCTTATAGTAATAAATGACATCCTTGTCGGCGCTCTAGATAGTAGAACAGGCGGAATACAATGGGGTTTGTTAGACCGCCTTAAGGATCTTGACTACGCAGATCATATCTGTTTGCTGGCCCACAGACACCAGGACCTCAAAAACATGATTAACAATTTGGCAACAGAAAGTAGTCCAGCAGGCTTAAGGCTAAATCCAAATAAAACTAAAGAAATGCGGATAACTGCAAACACCATTGAACGGACTGCGCTGAATAACCGTGACGTGGTCGATAAATTCTGCTACCTCGGTAGTATTATTACCGAAAATGGCGGTGCAGAAGAAGATGTCAGTTCCAGAATAAATAAAGCACAAGGCGCATATGCATGCCTGTTCCTCATATGGAGATCAACGGAGATCTCAACTAACACCAAATTGCGGCTGTTCAACTCCAACGTTAAGACAGTAATTTTGTATGGTTGCGAAACATGGAAAGTCACCCATTTCATCACAGGGCGCCTACAAGTCTTCATCAACAGATGCCTGCGTCGTATCCTAAAAATCCGCTGGCAGGATAGAATTTCAAACGAAGAACTATGGCGCCATGCCGGCCAAGAAAGGATAGACGACCAAATCAGACGAAGGAAATGGAATTGGGTTGGCCACACTTTGCGACGCGAAAACGAAAATCTAGCCAAACAGGCCCTCGACTGGAATCCGCAAGGATCCCGTCGAGTCGGAAGACCTAGAACAACGTGGAGGAGAACCCTACTAGCAGAAGCCGCAACAACTGGGAGATCCTGGTCGGAGCTGAGAGCTGTCGCGCAAAACAGAGTCCGCTGGAAGGCCACTGTTTCCGCCCTATGTCCCATGAGGGATTAAAGGGGCGCAATGAATGAATAGTTTCAGGAAATTGCGGTTCATCCCGGGATTTCCAGTAGTTACCTAAAAATTTTGTTCTTTTTGGTCAAGTCTGATAAGTACTTTAAATTGATTAGTTTTGCTAATATCTCCAGAATGAAGTCATTCGCTTCACAGTTTATCAGCGGCGCTTCAACACGCTCAATACGAATTCGAACACCCGGTTTAGAGTAGCGAACGAAGTACGAAGGAAATGTTTCCTTGCTAACTTTCGGGAAAAACAAATTCCCTAGAAAAATCTTGTGGATTTACCTCTATTATAGTTATTTGAACTATCTTCAGTCTGGCTCGTCAATTTCCCACTAGTGCTAAACGTATTACTATTTTGTAAGAACAGATAAACTCACGTTCTCATCGTTCCAGAATCGCATTATTAAAATTCTCACTGAAAAGACTTTTCACAGTTACAGAATAACCGCTCAAGAACTCTTCCAACAATTAGTCGCATATTGGGAGAAAGGTATTAATGTCAGTTGTTGGTCCTTGTAAACAATACTTCTTCATGGCACTCATGGTATTTTGATCTTGTTTTCTTTTCTTCTTCTTTCTCTTGTGATAGCTTCTGAATTCGTCTGTGCATTTCTTCTTACCAGTCTCCTAAAAAGCATCAACAGATTCCTGTTTGTTCTCTGTAATAAGTAGTAAAAGTGTGAAAGTGAAACTAACTCTAACTACTAACTTTTTGGTGACCCGGGTCACTTTTTACAGCTTCAAGAGCCGTCGCCTTCTAATTTTTGTTAAGGGCCAAATAAACGAGCGCTCCATCCGACCCCGTCACGCCAAACAACAGCAATTTGTATGCACTCGAAATTTGTTTGGCCCTTTAAGGCTGGCACAGGCATCGTATCTAGCTGACAATCGCGTATATCACAACTTTTTTAAAGTTACATTATTTCAGACTTGGGTTAAAAAAGGCTATTTATTTCTCTCAGTGTGTTAAGTGACGATTATTAAAGGCCTATGGCCATAGAACAGTGGCGGCGGAGCATAATCATTATGGGTGGGGAGCACGCGAACCAGTAACCGTTAAAATGTAAAAAGTTAATCGGTCAATTGGATTGCCAGCTGTCTGTTGAGTCTGCCTATAAAGCTCGTCTGGTGGGGTTAAAATGCTTAGGCAATACAGTTATAAGGTCTTTATAACTTTAATATGATATATTTAGTTTTCGTAGGAAAAGCTTTGCTTGGGTGCAGTCCTTCGCCAACACATTCCTTTGTCGCCAGCGACCAAGATAGCCCTCCTCAACAGTTTAGGTTATCAGATGTGCATGGAATATTAAGGGTGTGGATTTCTCCACCTAAAGCGATTCCCACCCGCGTCACCGCCCCTGCCCTAGGGTAAATACCCCACTACTTGCGATGTACTTTCGGTGGCGTATATCTTCAATTGTGAATCAACAGTCCTGATCGATCCAGTCAGTTCTAGCCTAGTGTTTTATTTGTCGTTGATGTTAATCAGAGCCGGATTAAGGATCTGGAAGGCCCTGGGAACAACCTGTGGTGCGGGTCCCTTCACCTTCTAGGTTGTTTAGGCAAGAGAGGCTCGCACTATCTATGTATATTGCGGGGGAGTGGAACTAGGTCGTCGTTGCATAGTAGAAATTTCTAATGAAGGTCGCTCGACACTTTCGTATTACAAACACACCGAAATTTTTTTCCAACTCTTGATACGGCGCATACTCACAATTAGAGAAAAAAGGCATACTGGAACGGCTATGTTGGTCCGGGGCACCTATTCGAAAATATTGCGCAATCAAGCTTTACGTTTGTGTCTTGGGCTAAAGCTTTTGCGGTTTGTGTCTTGGGAACCCTTTGTGGTTTGATGAGTTTTTTGATACCTTTGCGTCACATGTGTGAAACTAGTTGAACTTCACTGTAGTGTGTATTGGATGGGCTTTCATGGTGGGGTAGTCTACCAAGCATACCAACTTACCTATCTAGTTGGTTGCCTGTATAGCTGCCTACTTGAGAGCTTTAATTTAATTCAAAATGTTTCGTATACAAAATGATCCAACTATACAGATAGACTAGGCAGGCAGCTACATGGCTAGCCTAGTTTGTTTATCTGGTCTGCCTGTTTAGACTCTCTAGACTATTTAGTTAAGTTTGAGTTGTATGTGTTTTGTGTGAAAAATTATTATAAAATGTTACTATTCCAAATTCCAATTTGTATGGGAAACGTTTCAGAATACAAAAACAAATTTCTGTGCGATAAAAGAGTTACAAAGTGCACTTTCGCGTTGACTTTGGGATGTAAACGCTGCTTTATTTTCGTATGAATTGACGCTGTTTTGAAGATTAAAAATACTCATATGTCCACAGAGGTAGCTCTAATAAGGCATCCCGCTCGCTTAATCGGTTATTACTAGGGTGCCAGAGTTCGCTTAGTTCTGGTTTTCACCTTTTTCACCTGGTGGTCTGGTACTGCCTGCGTCACAGCCGTTGTTGGAAACATAACCAGATCCGCCACATCACCTTGCGTGGCGTGGGGCTAAAATATGTTTGGGGCGCCTTCAGGATATTGACATTCCAAAAAATCGATGACTAAAAAAGTTTGTGGTAAGAATAATTCAGAGCATTGAATATATAGGTATTGAACGGTCGTTTCTTTATTCGCGAATAAACCTAAAGTTACTTAGTGTTTCCTAGAATAGAACAGGTCTTATGTGGACAGGCCCTTGTGCTTAGCTCTGGGGCTCAGCACTCATCTTAGCCGCAAAAAACGAAGCGCTACTATGAGGAGCGAATTTGGAGCGCTGTTAATATCCTCTGAGTTTTAAGGAATTGCTTTGGGCGAAGAAAACGGATAAACGTAGACCTGTTCTCCTTCGTTGCGGTAGTCGACCAGCATATTGGACGTGGCTGGTATTTAGTTGGAGGATCGCTCGGTAAAATTCTTGTCGACACCCCCCCCCAAGAGCTGCTTCTGGATCCACCAAATTTTTGAACCAAATAAAGCTAAATTTAACGTCACAGCTCTCAAAATAAACTCATTGAACCATCGAAATTCGGAAGCTTAGGCAAAATTATATTGCTTATGGACTATTCCATTCATCCTTCTAATGCCGCTACACTCAAATCGAGCCGAGGCCTCTGGCATTAGCCCGTTATAGCATGTCTCCAGTTCCGGATGTTAAGCATTACCACTGCGTCAGCCTCGCAAAGTCTGTTCATCTCCTGGCCCTGCCAACTAGCGTATTTCACGAAATTTATGCAACCATGAGCCGTTTTGGGATACCGTTATTCTCCATTCTGATAACGTGGCTGGCTAGTCTTAGTCTGTTGATTTTTAGCTTTTAAAAAAAAAAACTTATGCAGAGGCTCTGTCAGTCTGTCCGTCTGTGACCTTCAATCTCTGAAAGTACTGTCGCTACAGACTTGGGCCATATGTCAAATTGTAGCTCTTGATCAAGAGACCTAAAACTGAGAAAATGGTCTGGAAATTCCAACCGGAAGTATATTTAACAAAAAAGAGATTTCTAATAAAGTACCTACATATATCGGTACCTTAGAGCTAAGGCGCTGGAATCCTACCCCGGTGAACCAAGTTCAATCCTCGGCCGCGCAATGGTAAAATACATATTTTTTTTTACTTCGGTGGAACATGTTTTGAATCTATCACTAAATTATATTATTTAATAATGATACTCAGGAGAACATAAACATTTACATAATTAAAAGTAAAAAAATATCATTTGCTTGATTTTTTATGGTCATCCAGTCTGAAGTGTTATTCAACAGAAAGAATACCATGAAAAAGCGTAATTAGTGGCTAGTCTATAGGCACAACATCCTACTAGTTATAAATGTTGAGAGTTGTGCATTGTCAAACATTTTATACAACTCGCTGTTGAATCTCCTTCGCACTATTCTATCCCCTCTTGCTGGGCCTTGGGTCAGGGGTACAGAGAACTTTTCAGTTAAACCTAGGTCCTGGGCCATACTCCAAGTCTTGCTCCCATGGAACAGTACTGGTCGAACAATGAGAGCTTAGTTTTTTTGTGCAGAATCAAGGTTCAGTTACGTATTCGTCTAGTTATCTCTTCCGTTTCTTCGTTTCTCTTTGTAATTGCAGACCCAAGCTATACTGAGTTTGTAACAGAGCTCAAACAAAGTTGAGCCCGAGTTATACGTCATGGAAACAGACACAGTTAAGAGCTCAACAAAAATAGGTAGGCCGAACTGAGTTCACGGCCAAAACTAAAAACGGCACACTTGCAAGTGTAAAAAAGTGACAATGCCATGCCTCGCTGGGATGTCAGAAGGGACTTTACATTTTATAAATACTTTGAACAAAAAAATCTATAATAAAATTAATTGATGGAAAAGATGGAAGAAGACGAAAAGCAGAAATGGAAACGTATAGTTGAATTTAGTCGTTTAGTTGAGTCGTTTGGATGAAGTATCATTTCAACTCAACCACAACTCAATTCGGCTCCCATGAAAACTCGGTAATAGAATGTTTTATAGACTAGTTCTAGGTCTTTGTTTCTTTACAGTTGTCTTCCAGCTCTGGACTGTTGCATAAGCTTTGTTTTTTCTTCGATGATGTTCAGGATTATTTCCTTTGCGGTTCAGTTCGATATAAGCTTCTTTTGCTACCAACAACACTTGGCGATTCGTTGCTTTTTGTTGCTTTTTGCCTTTTTACAATTTCAGGCACCTTATCTAGTGTCTGTGGTTCTATTGAAACATTATCTTGATGAATTACAAATATCTCCATTAGTAGATCCTCGTTGACTATGGGGATCGGATTCAATAAGTTTTGACACCTTTATTTCATTCTATTAGTCTCTGCCCTAAGGTTCCCATCTTTGGGCCTTGCGATGTTCTCTCGATGGATCTGGTTTCTTTCTTCAATTGTATATCAACAGTCCTGGTCGAACCAGTCAGTTCTTGTCTAGTGTTTCATTTGTCGTTGATGTTGCTGCTGTTCTCCTTCTGCCTTACAATAAATGATATTCGCCATCCACGGGTTTGTTCGCGCATACCTCTCTCTAGGAATTCTTTTGTAGTTAGAATAACTCGAATGCGCAAAAACCTTTCAGCGCCAGTTTTCGGGAACCAATTGTGGTATGACATGACGAACTATTAGTATTATACATACAGTGGCGGATACAAGGGGGAAATGAGGGACATCCCTCCCTAGAGTTCGTTTTATTTATGGATTACTTTATTTCTGGAAAAAGTCGAATGAAAGCAATTTTACTAGGAAATTTTTAACAAAAAAAAAATCTTGACAAAATGCCACCTAATTTTTAACTTGTAGCTCTTTGCTTAGTTTGAAATGTTATTTAATTAATATATACATATCTGTATTTGAAATTGTTGTATTTTGAAAAATGCAGCTTAATAGAAAATTCATTTTAGAACCTACACCTAGCTTCAATACCTTTGTAACACATTCCCTCCGGTTAGACTTCAGCAGGACTTATACGAGACCACTAACATATAGAATGGACTGCTCATGAGGAATTTTTCATGGCACCAATTTGTTCCATAGGCTACAAACCTTTTTTCACTCCATGTAAACACCGGAATCACTTTTTAAATTTACATTTTTTTAAATACGTACTTAAAACATTAAAACAACACAAATATTTTGTTTAAAAAAATTAATAAACACTATTTTCACTTTTTCACCTTTTAAAATGCCTTTTTTTATAATTTTATGTCCACTGCCATCCACTGACATATAATAATGGACTGCTCATCAGCAATTATTCCCATACAAACCGATGGCACCAAAAAGGTATAGTCGACTCGCTCATCAATAAGCCCCAAACTGACACAAGCACTCACAAGTAAAATCAGACTGACAGAAATAAAATCAGGTTAAATCAATTAGAAAAAAATAGACGGGTATAGTGATGTTTATATCTTTTGCTCTTTTCCCCATAGACCCCCGGATTTTGACATACAGAATGTCAGTTGCTAAAACAGGCGTTAAGAACTTAAATCAGATACACATAAAATTAGCAAATTAATGAAAAAAAGGCATTTTAAAAGGTGAAAAAGTGAAAATAGTGTTTATTAATTTTTTTAAACAAAATATTTGTGTTGTTTTAATGTTTTAAGTACGTATTTAAAAAAATGTAAATTTCAAAAGTGATTCCGGTGTTTACATGGAGTGAAAAAAGGTTTGTAGCCTATGGAACAAATTGGTGCCGTGAAAAATTCCTCATGAGCAGTCCATTCTATATGTCAGTGGTGCCATCGGTTTGTATGGGAATAATTGCTGATGAGCAGTCCATTATTATATGTCAGTGTACGAGACAGTATATTTTTCACATACACGAGGGTTTTGCCATCGCAGCAGACCACAAACCTCAGTGGCAAAGGAGGAAGAGAGTCAGCAGACCTCGTTGTTAAACCATCGAACTAGAACAATCAAGTTAAAACCGAGCACGGAAATTGATTGCCGCAGATTTATAAGAGCGTGTGAGCTATGTCAAAAAGGTAAAATTAAGAAGTCCGTTAGCCCAATTCAACATAGCTAACTGCCGTTTTGAACATGTTCAAATGGACATCATAGGACCTTTTTCACCATCAGAAGGGAATAAGTATTGCTTAAGGATCGCAGGTATTTTTTAAGATGGGTGGAAGTGTTGCTAATGGAAATTATTAGGGCAGAAATTGTAGCCGTTACATTTTATTCTGGATGGACAAGCCGATTTGGAGTGCCACTAAGGATGTCAACAGACCAGGGGGGGGGGGGGGGGGATTTATTATTAGGATCTAAACGTATTCATTTATTCATAAGCAAGGTTTTTAGAAGACTTAAAAAGCTACGTTTAGAGGACTAAATGAGAGAGAGTTGAGCAGTTGAAACGTAGATTACTCAAATACTCCTCGCCATTAGCAGCGTTCAAAGAGGACCTTAACGCATCTACAGCAGAGATGGTCTATGGTCAAGGGGAACTCTACCAGGATAGTTTTTTTTTAGATTCTACCAGCCCAGAGGTAACGGAAACCGAATTTGTGGACAAGCTCAAGTTACACTTCGACGCGGTCACGTCGCCATACGATAAACCTTTTAAGCTAATAAAAAAAGGACCATCGACTTTCAAAATTTTACGAAAATGAAAAGAAGTCGTCATATTTGTCGATCGGATCAAATCGGCTTACATGATAAAAGGGCCATAGTCAGATCATGATTCGTCAGAATAATCACCGAGTTATCAAACAAAACGGGCTCGGAAAATAGTCAAGCTCGTCAGGTTCAAGGACTAATGATCACATCGGGAAGAGGGGTATTGTGGTGGCACTTGCTTTTATTTTTGTAAAAAAAGTGCGAATAGACACGTCGTTTTTCATACCCTTGACAGACAGTCAAAATAAACTTTCAACTATGGGGTGATTCCGGGATACATTTTGAGAAAAAAATAGTTCTATAGAGGGAGCTATCCCCACTATCCGCTCAGATACAAGATATTTACGAAAAATAGACTCTTGAGCGACCCCATTTATATAAAGGAATTTCGCAATTTACAATGTCATTCCGCCCTATGTCCCATGAGGGATTAAAGGAGTTTAAAGAAAGAAGAAGAATATTGTTGCTATAATTTTTAACAGTATACCGAATACTATTTCAAATAACATCATCTCCAGATTTTGAGCCACGTTTCGTTCCTTCTCCACTCCCGCCCTCAGGAATTGTTTCTGGATCCGCTCCTGATCATGTATGACATCTGAGGATATTCTTTCACCAGGGGCGGCGCTTTCATAGGTGCATATGGTGCACTTGCACCGGGCGCCATTGGACAGGGGCGCAATTTCAGAAAAAAGGATTTTTAATAATTTAAAGTTTAAAAAAAATGAAATGAGGTTCCCGGACTTTTTTTTAAAGTATTACAGGAATTCATTTTTATTACCGCGAATTGTTTTTAAATTTTCCGCGGGTGCATGAAATTACACAATTGTACCAAATTTGGTTCCTGTTCTTTCTCATGCAAGAAAAACCGTGCAAATTTTGTTTAACCGAGATTTTAACTTCGAGATTTTCATGAAATTTTACGCAAGAAAGAGAAACGTCTTAGAGAATTTCAAGTAAAAATTCTGGAGAAAACTCTCTCAATTGAGAGAAAAGTCTCTAATTCATTAATACTACGCTGGAGCACTTTCTTTTTTTGTCTTTTTCCATAGTCTTTCACGGCGATCAAAAAATGAACAGCAGATGGGGCGCAATATGGTATACTGCACCGGGCGCAATATGGTATACTGCACCAGGCGCAAAAGACTCAAGCGACGGCCCTGTCTTTCACTTAACAAAAGGAAAAAAAGATGCTCAAGAAATGGGTCCTAGAAGATTTACGAAAAGTTCGCAAATTGAATCAGAGAGAATTAGCAAAAGATAGAGCCAACTGAAGGAGCAGACTTCAAGAGGACCAGCTTCTACAAGGACTACAGTACTATTCAAGAAGAAGGTCTGATTTGCCAAGGGGTAAGTCAACATCGAAAGAGCACTTAAATATTATTAAATAATTCTCTTCATATTTTAATCAACTCTATAAATTAAGATTGCAAACATTATGGACTGCTTAGATAACATCATATACAAAAAATTTGGTAACGCATAACTTTTATTCAATTATTGCTTTCAATTTAAAATTGGTGGTTACGCTAGTCTGGGCCTAAGTTCAACGATGTATGTAGAAATGCTGTCATTAATTTTTCCTTAAAAAGCAGCACACGAACTTTCCAAACAATAAAAAAAACTTTCATTTTTTTGTTAATTTTCACATTTCTTCCCACAATTCACTTACTATAACAACTACACAAGAAACAAAAAAATCTTCATCCACATTTTTTTTTCCCAAAAAGAATATTCATAATTTTTCGTTAAGTTTAAGAAAAAAAACTTCGTCAAATTTTTTTATTAGATTAAAAAATAAAGTCACAAAAATGCTTCCGGTTGTTTTTAGATGCAAATTTCGTGATGACAAAAGTGATAATTCCTTTTTTTTGTTATAATTGATTGAAACGAAAAATTTGCACACACGAAAAAAATTTTGAAATTTCGATTTGCATTTTGATAATATCTACACTGTTAGTTTTTTTGTTGACATGTTTTTTTGAGGAATTCCTAAAAGAAAATGTTTGAATAAAAATACCAAAACGCAAGGTCAAGTGTAGTCGTCATCGTGATGCGAGTGGAATAGTGCATCGCCAATTACGACAGATTATGACATACTAACGACTGTTTACGACTCTCTTAGTGGGTATCAAAGAAACCTCTGGCATCCTTTATTGAAAGCATTAACTCATAAGACAAACAGACTTTATTTGCACAAAATTCCATCCGACTAATAACCACTGAAAACATACAATCGGCATTGCAAAATACTTCAAGGATTGTTGGTCGAGAAGTGGACGTGTAGTGATCACAAAACATCACAATAATGACTTACATTTTTTCTTCTACACAAATTGACTGCAATTTTTTTTTTTTTGACGAAATTTCAATTAGCGTAAGCCGAAAAGGTGAAGCGCGGTAACCACTTAATAAAAAAGACGACGTCGGCAGGTGCTACTTAACTGACCACGGGCTGCGCGATTATTGATAACCGAAGCACAAGAGTGACCAACTGACCAAACACTAAACCGAAAACGTGCAAACTCCAGCCGCGACTGTCCGGATGGGGGCCGAGTGGTGGATTGTTGGACGTTGGTGTTTTGTGCGCGGAAAATGTTGTGCAACCTTCACCCCTCTCGGCAGGTCTGGTGGTGCAATGAAAGTAATAAGGTGGCCGTGATAGTAGTAATGGTGGTTACAGAACTGCAGGCGGAGAGTGCCCATGGTGAGGAGAGGCTGCTGGAGCACTTTTCCGGCACTGGCTATCCAGCATGGGGCTTCGCTGTTTTGACCGTTTCACTTTCTTCTCCGGTCCATGTACATCGTCCCGTACGGCCGAATGGTGAAGTAATAAATAATCTCGACGAAGCTGAGCAGACTTGCTCCGACGAAGAGTCCGGTAGTTCCTCCCATCGACACTGCGGAAGCAGAAAACGCCAAGAAAATTAGCAAGAAAATCCGAGTCCAAGAGAGAAATGCGCCTTACCTACTAGGTCCAATTTCCCATGGAGCACGTTGCGTTTGTAGCGCTCCGTTGGCAGCGCAATTAGCCCCAGCTCCACAATGGCAATGGCCTTCTGGTGTTCGTAGATGCTGCAAAAGAAATTTCGGGTTAATTGCAATTTAATTTCGGCGCTTTTAATTGCTGGATGCCAGGAAGTACTTATCTCTGCTGTCATGCACCACGGAAATGTCGACTTCGGTGCAAGATGGTAGGCAATCGCAGATCAAACCTGAAAGGTGAAGATCTTTGAGGTGGGACTCGACAAAAACTAGATCGTAAAAAAGCGGCGAGCATAATGAGAGATGTGGATGATAAGTGTTGCGTGGTGCCGAAATGTGCTGATTAGCATGAGATGTTAGTGAGCTACCTTTGCGTCCGTGCGACCACTTGGCTATTATGACCGAGAGCTCCTCGTAGTGCCTGTTGAGGCATTCTAGCCCGGACATGTTGCAGTGCTGATGGACCGGACTGTTAGGCGTCAGGTGGCTCGTGCAGTCGCATACCGCCAGCTGTTTATCTTTTCGGCATTGCACGGTGCATGCGCTGTAGCTATAAAACTTGTGAACGTTGAGCAGGTTCTCGTCACTAAATCGGCAATTGCGCTGCTCGACGCTGACGTCTCGTGTACCTTCAGCGTTTTCGATGTTTTTAATCGATATTAATCGCCTAAAAATGGCAATGGAAAGTGGCGAATAACACTCAACAACAACAACAACACAAGAAACATACAAGTAAGAAACAAAAGGCCCAACGGTCAAGATGTCCGTCTTGGGGGTGACCAGTGTCGGGACGTCCTCCTCGCCGATTGTGTAAATCTGAAATTTCAAAAATTCCAAACGATGACGTTACGTAACGCATTCACCGCAAAACGCTCTTACATTGGCTTCGGTCAACACTTCCATTTTCAGTGACCCTGGCCCTGTGTACTTGTTGGAGATCATGTTCAGTTTCTGGGCCCCCGGCTCGTCGCTGCAATCACGTTCTTGTATAAGTGCCTGTCGTCGACTTGAAGCAGCAAATTTGTTTTTTCGCTAATGGCCATACTTACTTGCTCTGAAGGGAGTTGAGTGCAAAGCAGATTCCCAGCTCGGTTTCTATAAGGCGAAAATACCTGCAACAGTCGAAAGGTACTCCGTTCCAGGCACATGTGGTTATGGTCTTGTCGCAGGTGCTTCTGGCCAGTTTTGCATAGAAGGAGAAATTCGATTGGAAGCAGTTTTCGGCGGGTTCGCTGCCGCCGCACTCGTGGACCGTGTGGTAGGATTCGCCCCGGAAGTAGGCGATCTCGCTTAAGACTTCTTCCAGAGTGAAATCATGATCGGCGCCCCAAAGCCTGCAGTGATCGGAATTTAAGAAAAGGGGATCTTTTGGTGTCTTTTATGAGAAGTAGTTGGGGATTCTTACTGCTCTGCGATTTCTTGTATTCGGTCCATGTTTTTCGCCTCGCAGACGACAACGGCTGGAAAGTTTGTGTCCCAGTGGAGGTAGGAGGTTTCAACCACAAAACTGATCGCATTATTCTCGAAAGCATCTGGAAAGTATTAATCATCTGTAATTTTTCATTGTGGTCTAAATTTGTTAGTAAGGTGCTGTATTTATTTCTACAGTATGAGAATTTATTTAAATAAAAGAAAATTTAATCTAGCTTATGATCTTAGCAAGCTGTTTTTCGTGTTTCTGTCTCTTCAATTTAAACCTTCATATTGCGCTTTCATCCACGAAAATTTATTGTTTCCTTCAGTCGCGTCCCCCGAAACGCCTTTTGTATGAAGAAAATTCAACTTGAACATTTATAATATTATTTTATAATTTTGGTGTTTGTTAGGATGGACGATAGACTCAGGAGGAGATGGATGGACTCTGTGACGGTTGACGCAGAGACAATGCTCAACATTCGGAACTGGAGAACTGCTGCAAGGAACCGTCAAACTTGGAGAAATGCCCTAGAGGAGGCCAAGGATCGATTTGGGCTGTAGCGCCATTGGATGGATGGAATTTTGGTGGTACATTCAGCGCGAAGGAAATACACTAGAAATATCACCTGGTAGTTGTTAAAATTTGATTTATTTTAAATATCGCAAGTGGTTCATAAATCAGGGAGGAATTCGGACAATGCAGATCTTTGATTTCACGCTAAGTTTCCCGACGCTAGGATTTAAAAGTGCGCTTTCTGACCCCCTCAAATTTTTTTGATGAATTTCATTTCAAAACTCACAAATTATTTTACATCTTTAGAAAGCTACCTTACAATAGCCAAAATCAGCGACGGTGCATATCGAATCATTAAGCCACAGTCACTCTATCATCGAGCAAGTAGTGCAAATCAGGACCACCCTAACCACAGGGTTAAAATGGCTACAGCCCGGGGCACAAGCCCTTTCGGGGAAGCAATATTTGTTGGTGTTATATTTATTGGTTATTATTAGTTATTAGTTATTTTTATTTAAAACTTTTCATGACAAAATAACCAAATTATCTGTTCTAATGAAATAGAAAATATTATTCATACATATATGTATGTGAGGATCTGCTTTGGTGAACCGAACCCCAAAGTGGTTTTGAGGGTTGCACTTGGGACTTGGGTGGTCGCCTGCAATTAAACAAAACACTACTATTTTGCAAAATGATTGTCAAAAAAATACGTCTATCACTAATAATCACTGTATCTCTTTCTAGGACTCAAATTTTGGTTTACTTCAATAGATAGTTAGTCCAATCAATCTACAAATCCATCTAATAATTGTCAACAGGAAACAAAAGATATGGTCATATAGGAAAAACTAGTTGGGATGTGGGTTTGACCCCTTCGGTCCACACGATTAACTTCCCAGTATGATGAACGAAGATGGAATAAACTGACTTCTTACAAAATAGTTATACGTTTAGCACTAATGGAAAATTGGCTAGTATCAGAACTGATGACAAAGCAATCCCGAGAGAAGCTAGTTCAAATAACTATAATAATATTAAATCCACAAGATTTTTCTAGAGAATTTGTGTTTCCTGAACTTTGGCAAACAAACATTTCCTCCGTATTTCGTTCGATGCATTAAAGCGGGTGTTCAAATTCGTATTGAGCGGGCTGAAGCACCATTGACAAACTGAGAAGCGAATGACTTCATTTGGAAATTCCAAAGCTTTCCGGAGGTATTAGCAAAACTGTAACTGTTAAGTACTTGTCAGACTTGACCAAAACGAACAAATTTTGCGGTAACTACTGGAAATCCCGGGATTAACCGTAATTTTTTGGAACTGCATCACGCGTAGAAAACAATTCCCCGTCAAAAAGTGCTAATCCAAGGTTTGAAAAATTCGCGCTGTTTGTAAAGGGTAACGAAATTTTTGCACGATTTTGAAAGGTTGTCGGATTTTGACAAGTGATGTTTTGTTCGAAGGCTATCGCTTTGCAGAACCCAAAAAAGATCACTTCGTTTAGAACGGGTCTCATTCCATTGAGTTTATTAGATATTAGCAAAACTTGTCAATTTAAGGTCTTTCTGACACTTAACCGAAGTTTTTCTATTTAAACAAAAAAGGCCCGAACGAATATTATGAAATTTTTTTCAGAGCATTTCTTCGTTAATATTCCTTTTTCGGCACCTCAATTAAGTCGATATAGTTTTTAGTTTGCTCGGTATCGTGCAGATACAAAAATCATAAACGTGGTTTAAACAAAAAAAAAAAACGGTTCGAACGAATTTTATGAAAATCTTTTCAGATCATATTTTGGTTAATACTCTTCGAACGCCACGTCAGCTAAGTCGATATCTTTTATAGTTCGCGCGATATCGTGCAGGTACAAAAATCACTTATGTCATTTAAACCAAAAAACCGCTCGACCGAATATTATAAAAATCTTTTGAGTTTATATTGTCGCTAATACGCTTCGAACGGCACCTCAAGTAAGTTAATATCTTTCGTGGTTCGGGCGATATCGTGCAGGTAAAAAATCGCTTACGCCGCTTAAACAAAAAAACGGCTTGACCGAATTTTATGAAAATCTTTTCAGATCATATTTCGGTTAATACGCTTCGAACGACACCTTAACGAAGTCGATATTTTTTTTGGTTCGCGCGATATCGTGCAGGAAAAAATCCGTACGCGCACACACACACTCACACACACACACATACTTCCACCCAATTTTTTGCTTAAAATGCTCCTGGGACCTTGAAAGATGAAAATACGTCGAAATTTTCGATTTCGATTTTCGGACCGATTACAATAACTTCCTATACTGGGAAGTTAAAAATTCTAAAAAAGATAGCGTTTTCTTTTTTGGAATTTGGAATAGCGAACCTAACCTAAAAAATCGTGTAAAAAACGCTTTTTAACGAATAAAAGAAAAACGTGAACTCGGATCGAAAAAATCAAGTTACAAAGTTGTAGCTACATATTCAAATTATCTTTCGATTGAAGTATATTGAGTTATAGCACAGATAAGTAAATAACTTATCTGTGGTTATAGGTTAGGGCACAAAACATAGAGAAAAATGGGAAAAACTGTAGAAAATCGTGTTTTTTAATTTGTTAATAACTTTTGTTTAACGCCACTTACATATTTGTTATTTGGTATAAATATTGCTTCTTACTAGCTGAGAAAATAGTGTTATATTTGCTGCGTAATATTGAACAGTTTCCTTTAAATTTTACTTTTTGTAAAAAAAAGTCGTTCTTGTAAAAACTTTTCTCGTAGAACTGTGACCTTTCCACAAGCATTGCACTGAAACCATTGATCATGCATGTCAATAGTTAATAAACTGAATTCTTCTAAAACACTTTCTCTGGTCTTATTTCTATTAAAACATAACTAAAAGTTATATCAATTTTGAAAGATAGTGCTTAAAGTTCAGGACTCGACTTATAACTATTTAACCCCGCCCTGAAAATATTTCTTGCTACGCCATTGCTGGATTGCTGGACCAATCGTCACCGCTCTGTCACATCACAAAGGTGGATGATGGACCACACTGGATCCAATTGAAGACGGCTAATCAATGGATACATTTATTAAATGAGAAAACGACGCTGCACGCAGTTTGTGGAGAAAATACAACACGATCTACTTTACAGCAAGCACGACTACTAAAGGTAGAGCCCGACTGTGTCATTAAACATCAGTTATTAACCATTCAAGGACATAGTGTGTATCCATCACTTACCAGGTTATCATACACACCCTCAGAAAGCACTAAACTAGCGCTTACGCGCTAAAGGTAATTTTTAAGCGCCAAAACACATTGATTAGCACCAAATCAAGCGCCCAAAGGGCTAACTTGGCAGCACTGGGTGGCCCACCCAAATGGTATCGCGGGCCACTTTGAAAATGCTTTATGATCCCGCGGGCCGATGAATCAAGTTTAATTTAATTTAATTTAGGGAAAGAGTTCCAAAGTTTTGTTGCGAAGACAAAGAAAGAACGATGACCAATTAACGCGCGGAATTATTAAATTATTATTTCTGAGGAATTGCTAAAGCTGCACAGACCGCTCCTGCTTCTGTAGGATATCGTGAAACAGTCGTAGAAGCCTATACTCATGATCGTCACTTAAGGCTCGATTATATTGAGAGAGTTTACAAGTCACTAGCCGGCGAGTCAGCTACTGCGACAGCCACGGTGACACCCAAAACTTTCCACTCCCTCAGAAGCCAACTAGCCAGCGCGAACTAATTCCGTCATTTTCTAGTCAATGAAACCAAATAGTGAGATACTCGCAGCTAGTTTACTAGCAACTATGATAGCACACGGCTAGTTTACTACCTATAGCCTAGCCCACACACCAGAGAGTAGCGAGTAAAGTAGCGCGTTTACAATCTGCTGGTTAGTTAGTCAACATGATGATACTGGGGACTGGACTAGTTTATTGGCAGCTAGTGAATTCGCCGGCCAGTAGCTTGTAAACCCGCTCAATGTAATCGAGCCTTTAGAGAGCAGCCTAAAACGGAGTTCGAGTAGGGCAAAGTGTGGCCGAAACGGCGTACACAATCGTTAGACGCTACTTCAAGTTTATGGGCGCATGAAGAATCGATGGAAACGCCATGCATTAGAAGAGTTAGTCTTCTTCTTCTTCTTCTTTGATCCGTTAGCTGGCGGTCCGTGCGGGACGTCCCCGCAACGGATACGCTGCTGTCGGTGCCGCTGGGTCCCGAACTCTATTCACGATTCGCTTCCATTCTTCTCGGTTTTTGGCGGTGTCTCGAGCCTCGGTAACTGATAATCGTTGATTCTTTAAGTCACCCTCGATATTCTTCAACCAGGTTTTCTTCGGTGCCGATCGCTGTATTCTCCAGTCTGCAGGACGGTCTCGCCAGAGAAGTTTACGTGGCAAGCGGTTATCATCCATTCGGCAAACATGTCCAAACCACCGTAGTCGACGTTTTTGCATTTCTTCTTCGATCAGTGTTTGCTGATCGCATCTTTGTCTGACAACCTCGTTTCGAAGGCGATCACGGAGTGAGACACGGAGGATCTGCCTCAAACATCGCATTTGGAAGACCTCGAGCTTCTTAACGTCCGGTTTGAGCAGTGTCCACGTTTCAGATCCATAAAGAAGAATCGGAAGAATCAACGTTCGGTAAAGACGTAGTTTTGTTTTGATGGAGATATTTGCTCGTTTCCATATGCACCACTTGAGCGAGGCGAATGTTGCTGTTGCCTGGCCGATACGGCTGTGAACGTCGGCCGTCGATGCTACTTTCGTTTCCTCAACCAATGATCCCAAATATTTGAACCTTGGAACCTGTTCGATTTGGGTTCCATCGAGGTGAACACTGGCTCTTGATCCATCCGTTGTGAGCACTTTGGTCTTTTCCGCATTGATGTTTAACCCGTATGATTGGGCGATGCGGGAAATATCGTATAAGATGTCCGTTGCTTCGGCATCCGTGTCGGCGAAAACAGCGCTATCGTCGGCGAACATTAAGTCTGTTACGAAGTTGTTGTCGTCGTATTGAACTCCGAGTCGTCCATCGAATGCTTCACGCATAATCGCGTCGATCACAACGTTGAAGAGAAGTGGCGAAGCGACGTCTCCCTGTCGGACACGCGTCTGAATCGGGAACTCCTCGTATAAGTCGTTTCGAATACGAACGCTGCTGGTTGAGCCATCGTACGCCGCTTGGAGAAGTTGGATGATTCTCAATGGCACGTGTTCGGTTACCAAGACTCTCCACAAGCTGTTCCAATCGATGCAATCGAAAGCGGATTTGAAATCGATGAAAACGACGACAATTCGTTTGCCGCAACGAATTCTTTCTTCCATTAACTGACGGAGGGCGAATATTTGATCAATGCATCCTCGATGTGGTCTAAATCCCGCTTGTTCCTCCCGGCTCGTTTGCTCTCGATGTTTCTGTAGCCTCGATTGTATTATTTTCGTAAATACTTTACCGACCATCGAAAGAAGGCTAATACCGCGATAATTCTTGCATTCCCGACTGTCGCCTTTCTTCAAAAGAGTTAGTAGTAGGGCTTTAATCAAATTCATAAGCACAGCCCTTTCCAACAAGCCACAATGATAAAGAAGCTTAGACAGGAGGTTTCCGTAGGTTTTACTAACAATGAATTTGGCAGATTCTTACAAAATCATATCAAAACATGTCTGACTTGGCCCGCACTAAAACAACTATGGTTTTAACCATATACACAAAGCTGGATACACAATGTAACTCCCCAGAGGTTAAAAACGAAAAACATGATAGACCGAATTAATGTCCCATTTCCGAAACGGCTCAAAATCGATGACACAAAATGAGACAGCCTCGCCGCAATGTGAGGTCTCCTGAAACAAGAGAATCCCGCTAACCAGTCGATAAAGGCTACTGTGGGTAACTGTAGAGATTGGCACGAATTAAATAGTAAGAACGGCGTTATCTTCGACCGCAACAAAGCTCGACCATATTTTGGTTTTTTTTTTTTTATGTGATAGACTAGAAGCTTAGGGAAAGCCCCTTTGTACTGTTCGACAATCTATTTTTTTTTTTTTATTCGTATAGAATGTCGAACAGCAGCTCTAGCCGGAAGATAGAGAGTAGAAAGGAGAGAGAGAGAAGTAGGAAGGAGCTGCCACAACCTAGCCGCGATATTTTATTCCACCTACTTCCAACCATTTCGCGACTCTGGCATCGGGGCATTTGAGAAACAACTCGCTGGAGTGTTATGCCTCCTGAAACGAGTTGAATCTCATCAGCCAACCGATGACATGCGCTTGGTGGAGCGGGGAAGGACTAGCGAAGGCTATGACAGGAGGAATCAGGAATGTAAACAGGGGAGAAGAAAGAAGGGAAGTTATGTGGGTGGGAAAGTGGAAAAGGCGAAGGACCTTGGGGCTGGCCGGGATTCGAACCCGGGACCTCTGGGATAGTAATCTGGCGCCTTACCTCTAGACCACCGAGGCCCCCAAAGTTGGAAGTTTTGATGGCATAGAACCCCCTAACTACATTTATGTGGAGAACTTCTGGCTTTTGCTTTAGGTTTTAAATTACATATTACAGAATTTTTTCACCCATGACATTATGACTCTACCCGCAAAATGGTGAAACAATGTCGATAATATGACTTAAATAGCTCAATTTTCGCACTATAAGAAAACCAGTTTAATTTTTCTAAAAGAGCGCTACGAACTTTTTCGTCGTACTATCTTAAGGGGGGAGCCTGCTTTAGAGACTTTAAAAAATCGATTTTTTGAAGCGTCTAAAGCAGGCTCCCCCCTTAAATAGAATAAAGACAAACATCTTGAGAGTGGGTGATCACTGTATTTCTTCATCTGATATTCAAAAGCGTAGTTAAAATAGAACAAACCCAACGACTCCGATATCAACCATCCAGATCCAATCCACGACATCAAAACACAAATTAACCAGAACAACTTTTCGAACAAATTATTGTTATCATCCACAATGAACTTGGCCCCATGCAGAGTAGAATTGAGCATGTACTCCTTAACTAGTTTCTTCAAGCCCATTTTGCCACTAACTAGACTAAAACCACACCGTCTCCAGCCACTGGAGTTAAGTAAACTGAGCGTTCCCCAAGAGAACAATAAAAATCACGAACTTTAATAAAAATGATTTAATTACATAAAAAAGGCACACTTTTGTTACTGATAGGCAATTACTGATAATAAAAACGATTTCCCGAGAAAATTGACTTGCGCCAGGTGCGACTGTTCTCACACCTTTGTCATCGATGAATGTTTCCCTAGAATGTAGTTATCCACGACGTCCGAGATCATATCTGTTAATCGTTCGCGATAAAGATCGTCGATTTGGAACGCCTTTACACAGAGTGCGCTGCGTTGCTTCAGCAGGAATTCGTCGAAACTGTCGGAGTTATTCACGAGAGCAGACGAAATTTCGTCCGGCAGAATCGTGAGGTGAGAGAACAAGCAGCTTTCGATGAGACCGGCCAGCTGATAACGTTGTATACTGCGGTTGTATTCGGAGCGTGGGAGGGCGTCTTCTACGTTGACGTTGTGCCGCTGTAGATGCTGGCCTAGGAAGTGGTAGTAGTTGTCTAGTAGGTTAATTAGATGTGCCTTGCGGAAGGAGTTGGTAGTTGGGATTGTAAGGACTGTGATGACATCTAGAATTGGCGGTGCGTATCTAGCTAGCTGGAAGTCAACCATTCGGCATTCAACTGGCCCAGAAGATCCGTTGTAGCCGGAGTTGTTGCGGTCACTATACTTGAACATTAAGTTATTCGCCCATAAATCTCCGTGACTGAAGACGTTCTTGAAGACGGTTGAAGTCTTGCAGAGATCGAAGATAGTTCGGAATATCACAGGAAACGTTTCGAGGATTCTGTTTAGCTCGGCAGAGTCTCGATACTTTGGAATTTGTTTGATCAATTCACTGAGAGCACCCACAGCCTTATTGAATGTTATTGTCCTGATACCGCCACTAGGATACGCGTTCTCTTCAGTGCATCCTTTATACAATTCCGGAATTGTTTTGTTTGTTCTCATTTCAAGGATAATCGACGCCGAATGCAGATTTGCTAACGACTTGAGAGCGCACATCAAATGATCATAGTCCAGGATTCCATCCCTCTTGGCGCCCAACTTGAATCCTTGCTCAATTAAATTTTCAAAAACTAAAAAATCCTTCTTCGTCGAGAAGCACTTCGGTGCGAAGTATCCGCTTTCAATATTGATGTCCTGCAGTCTCGGTATTGCGTACTTGTAGCAGGTGGTTTCCTTCTTGAACACTCCGAATCCTTCAACGTACTCCATGTAAGCCGGCACATCGCTAGGAGCTGTCTTCATGAAAAACCGGATTTTCTCCTCTCTATTCCCTGATGGCAATCGTCTGTTTACAAGGACATTCAGGTAGTTGTGCCTCCCGAGGTATCCAACCGGGGCATTCCCCATCTTAGCCACTTCATAGCTGATGACGTCGATGTTATCCTCGCATTTTTCCAGGAAGTAACGTAAACAGAAACTTTTCACTTCTTCCTTGGTGATTTCAACCGCTGATCCTGGCACCTCCATCTTGGCACAGAATCTAGGCACAAGTAACTCTGCACCTTGGGATTTCTCACTTAAAAACCTTATCTCCGTCGTCGCAAAGACTCATGATGGGAGCAATCTAGTGGCTGTAAAATGAACTTACGGAAAGTACTACTCAAATATTTAAACTGTTGGTAAACACGAGCACGAGGCCCAGTGACGCTGATGGAGGAGCAGAGACGAAACTGAATCTCTTTGGAAAAGGTCAAATGCAGCTGAACGAAACGGTGCGATATCCTGGCGGGAAACAGCCTCGACTGACGTGCATTTCAGAGATGCATTTTGGGACGTGCATTTCAGATGCATTGAGGGGAATCTTTAAATAGTTTCTAGTCGGGGGCGGCAGATGACGGCTCACGTCAGAATTTATGCTCCTCAGTTTACATACCCTTGGGCTGTTGGCGCTTTTGCTGCTGACATTCAAGACAGTTACGTAAGTTGTCAGATAGTAAACGATTTTTTTATTTTGCTACTGTTTTATCTTTTATCAGATGAAGACCTGGAGACATGTGCGGAAATCTCGTGGAAAAATTGCAATCTGTTTTTTTTTCCTGGTAAATGTTGACTTGGAGCAAATATTTTGGGAGGATTAAGATTGTTTGCAATCATGTAAAGTATTTTTGTAGATTTGTAGCTGTATTAATTTTATAGGAGAAAATAAGTGATAAAAACATAAACATTTTATAACAAACTATAGCAATGTAATAAGAAAGCGCAAATCTTTGACCTCTACATGGCGTTTTTGTGGTTCGGTACTTTCCTCGACTGATGAAAAATTCGATTAGGTACAGACGTATTTTAATTATTAAGAAAAATATAAGGCATGGGAAAAATTTCAGGGCGTTTTTAAGTAAAACTACTTGTTTTCTTATGTATATGGAGTGCGAAAAATAATTTTTTTAACGAAGCACCGCAAATGCAAAATTCGTCATTAGGTCTGTTCCTGAACTCGAATGTGGGATCACGCGGGACAAAAATTTTCCCAATTTGTGTTTCTTTACTTTCTCATGCAAGAAAAAGCGGGGAAATTTTCACTTCCCCTCTTGCAGGAATTTGCAGGAGGTTTTCGGTCCGGCGATTTCTTGCAAATTGTCAAAAGGTGTCAATTGACATTTTGTTTATGTGTGTGGGTATCTTGAAAAGCGGCATACACATAGACAATCGACATTTATGTTATCTTCTTCTTTATTTGCAAGAAATTGCCCAAAACGTGTTTCTTTACTTTCTGAATTTTTGACAAAATTATCCCCACCATTCACTAAGTTTTTGCCAAACAAATTTTTACAGGAAAAGTACAGGAACAGAACAGACCTATTATGATTTGACAGTTGTAATAAGTGGATGTGTAGTGAAGAATAGGTCTGTTTCTTTACTTTCCGTTCAATAATTTTTTGTGTAAAAACTTTCTCATGTGGTGGGGGAAATAACAAGAAAGTAAAAAAACAATTTTCGTGCATGTTCATTAAAAATAAGAAGAAGTTTATTTTGAAGTTTCGTTTATTTTGAAGTGAACGTGCGTGTAATAGATCGTTTTTTGTGAATAAACTTATTTTTGAATTTAAATTAGAGAAATCTATATTTTAGTGCGATGGAAAATTTAAATGACCGTGAAAGTCAGTTAGGAGTATTAGCTGTAGCGCTAGGAGAAGAGGACAGTAGCGATGAAGAGATGGAGACATTACTCTCTGGCCAAAATTACGAAGATATCCTATTAATGCTAGCGCTTCGGGTCAAGAGGAATAAAAGAAATTGTGTGTTGAACTATGTCGACGAAGTTGTTCCGACATATACGGAAACAGAGTTCAGGACACACTTTAGAGTCAGTTCTGATGTTTATAAAACACTAACAACAAAATTCGAAAATAGCGAATTCTTTGCTAATCTCCGCTCCGACAAACGGGTTGCTGCTTCCAAGCATATGCTTGTATTTTTATGGTTTGCTGGCCATGAAGCATGCAACTTCAGAGATGTCGGAGATCGTTTTGATATATGCATAGCCACAGTGCATCGTATCATTACCAGGGTGACCATGTTCCTTAGTTTTATGGGTGATGAAGTAATCACTTGGCCAGACAGTGTAGGAATGACTAGAGCTTCAACACATTTTCAAGGAAAATATGGCTTCCCAAACATTATTGGTACGAATAGTATAATTTATGTTTAACAAACAAGTTATTTATATTACGAATCTGCGGTCAGATTCGTGATCTACGAGTCAAAAAACCCTTATGTATTAAGGTTCATTTTTTGAATTTTGGTCCGCCATCTTGGCTGCCATTTTGAATTTTGAAAATCTGACCGCAGATTCGTAAACAGCGACCAAAAAAACCCCGATAAACAAGTTTTGGTGAAAATTGGTGACGTTTCAAAAATATCCAGGTCAAAGGGTTCAATAAACATTAATGATTATAAACAAATACTCATAATTTTTGAAATCTTTGAGGGCCCATCGAGATTTTTTATCGAGGTGTTAGAGTGACTTCTCCCGAACATTTTGAGACCAATAACGTCCATTTCGATGATGGGGTATTTGAGAAATTGAATTTTAAAGTTTTTTACTATTTTTTGACCTTTTGACATTGAATTCGAAAATATGTTTATGTTTTTCAGCAAATTTGTTTATAAACAACCCCTCTGACCTGAAAACATTTAAAACCTATCAAAAACGTCGACCCCAACGAAAGATATAGAGCCAAAATCAAAAAAGAAAGTCAAAATTCATGAAAATCCCGAAAAACACATTTAATTTTTATTGATCAATAGATTAATGAAAAAATTCTAAAAAATTTTTTTTGTAGTCTTAAATAGTTGCCCAAAGTCCCTGAAAAGTTTCAGCCAAAAGGGAGGGGGGTCGAAAAATTTTGTCCGATTTGACGTGGAATGTCCCATATCCTAAATTTGAAGCGCTTTGCAAAGGTTTATTATTTAATTAATCTTGAAATTATTTTTTAAGTACTTCAATTTTAGATTATTACATTGTGGGCGACTCCGCATACCCTTTAATGACAAATTTGTTAACGCCGTATAGGGATAATGGGATGTTAACAGGAGCTCAAAAATTATACAACAAAAAATTGAGCTCTTGCCGTGTGGTCATTGAACATTCCTTTGGAATGCTGAAACAAAGATTTCGGCAGCTATATTACTGCAAATTAAAGGGTATAGACAAATTATGCCACTTCAACAAAGCTTGCTGCGCGCTTCATAATTTATGCAGTTCTACAGACTTGCCTTTCACTGAAGTACTTGAGAATACGTCGGAGCAAGTAATACCAGGTGAAGTAGTGCGAAATGCATCTTTAGCAAAATCAAATCGCGACCATATTTGCGCTCAACTCCAGGAGAATAATTAAACGTAACAAGTCTTTAAGTTAACAAAAATGTATTTCAATATAAAAAATCAAATGTTTCTTCAAAAAATAAATTAAAATAAAATAAAAATTCTCTATTATTAAAAAAGTTCATTTAAATTATATGTATGTATAACACTAAAACCCAATTTTTATTTAGAGCTCCCGCAACGCTCCTCAATATTTCATTGCGCTCTTCCTTCAGTTTATTACTTTTTTGGATTTCTTTTAAAATGTTGTCGTTCCGTGTTTGCATGAGTTCCCTCAATTCTTCTAAAACGTCTTCCGTTTTCCTTTTTCTCTGCTTGGGGGATGGACTCTCAATATCGGATGAATTCGACATCTCCTTCTCTTTACCTTCAGTGCAGAAGTAAAATAAAATTATTTTATTGTTTTTAACATAATAATTGTACATACCATAATTTGATACGCTACTTTCACTGTCCCTATCATTGGAGCGTTCGCAAAACAAATCATTTTTTGTCAATATATTGCCTGGCCCTGTTCCCGCAAGGAAGGTGGGAAACACGGACGGCCTCTCATTCAAAATTTCCGCAATTTCCCTTTAGAAATATAATTTGTAAAACACATTTATAAAATATAATTCAATTATTTTACTTTTCGTAGGCGCACACTGCCCTGTCTCTGCCTGTTTTTGAATTGTGCTGTTTTGTTTTTTTAAAGGCCCGTTCCAGTGCACGGTATTTATTTTCTATTTGTATATGAGTAAAATTGAAGCCTTTTTCAGTCAATTTTTTCTCAATTTCCTTCCACATTTTCAATTTGTTTTTAAAGCGGAGAGATTTGCCAAGTTTGGGCTGAAATTCTGCAACCAAGGACAGCATTAATTTTACGGCTGCATCAACCCGAACTACTTTTTCCGCTGAACTGGAAGTGCCTTGTAACATGCTTGCTGGATCAGTGGCGTCGGGTGGTAGAATGTCTGTTTAAAATATGTATAAGTATATGCAAATCAATTTTAATTACATATTTACCTGTATATTCATATTCTATAATGGAATTTAGCGGATCGTTGTGCTGCGTTCCATCATCTCTAGGTGGTGTAGCCTCTACATTTTCTACCAGTTGTTGTAAAAAGTCTGGATCTTTAAAATTGCAAAAGTTCATTTATACTAATTCGTGCCTATATACAAATTTCATTTACCTCTTTGAGCTCTAGCAAATGTGCCAGGAGAGCACTGCAAAGTTAAATTCCTTGCAGCCATATCCCAAACAGGTGCGTGGTGTTTACGTTTACTAACCCGATTGACACTTTGACACTTATGCAAGAAAAAATGGCGACTTGCACGACGAAAATTCTCTGGGTAAGTTCATACTGGAGGGGAAGCTGTGACGTCAGCAAATTTTATAAAGTTTTTGATGCACGAAAAGGTAAAGAAACGGAAACTGTACAAGTTCGTGCGATCGCATTATAATGCGTTATGTAAAGAAACAAAGCTTTTGTTACGTTGTTGACCATGTGCCGGTGGTTTGTGGGATGTATGGGGAATGATGGATCTGCCATAGGAAATAACACTACTGAAAAAACACTCCTTTTCCTTAATTATTCATAATTCTGGTTTTACTTCAATTTAACTTCAGTTTAATACCTTGTTTTCGATATTGATATGCTATAATAGTACATTCTGATGATATCGTGTGGGTGATCTTGTCGGCTGTTCGTAAAAAAGTGAAGTTCTTCTCCTACCATCGTTATCTCCCTTGATCGGTTAGCAAAGATAATAAAAATGAGAGTGATGAATGGTGGGGCGAATCCTTGGCCAATTTGGAGATTTGAACAGCCGCACAGTGTTTCGAATAGACCAAACTAGCTGGACAAAAGTCATTTTTGAAATTCAGAGAAATGATTATAGAAAGAGATAAAAAACACTCTGAAACTAAGGAAAAAGGGTTTTTTATTGCACCGGTTTACCTAAGAAGGTGGGTAGTTGGAAGGCTATATAAAAAAGAGGGAAAAATGCATTATTTCATTCCTAATTTGACTGTTCTTGTGATAGCACATTAAATAGATTTTTGTCACTGTGAGTAATATATTTTAGTGATGAATTTGGAAGCTAAAGGTGAGTATTTTTTATTTTTTATAACATTTAGTACCTAACGTTAAGCATTAACTTAGAAAAAAATCCGAAAACTTAAATTTTCAATTTTTTTTAAAGTTTTTTGCATTCATTGGACTGGGAGTTGTCTGCCCCCGCTTGACCCCGGGCTAAATTTTGGATATATCGTAGCTGTGACTATCTACTTTCGAAATATATCAATTTCTGGCAGCACACTTTAGTACAACTATTTTTTTTTATTTTTTTTTTAGATTACTCCTACTCTGTTTCCAAAACAGAGCTCTTTGAAGAATGGCTGAAGCACGACAAAGGTGAGCAAAATAGAAAGCTGTATGAGTTGGTAACTTGCAAATATGGAATTTCTGGGATCACCGAGTCATCGATGAGGAATACCAAAAATATCATATCTAGGTTTCCTTCAAAAGTACTGGAAAAGTGGACAAAATGCGGCAAAAGTAGGGACCGATTTCTGAAAACTCACAACCAATGGATCAAGGGAGATCTGGTTTTTCGTAGCTCCTTTCAACAAGTTCAGCCTTCAACATCTGCAACTTTAACACCAGGACGACCTCACATGGATTTCGAGGAATCGAGCGACAAAACAAAAAAAAGAAGAGTTGAAGACCTGATCCCTTCAAGGACTACATCAGAATTATTGACTGCTGCGGAAGCTTCAGCGCGATTATCTGGCAACAGGGATCTGGCGAGAGTTATTAACGAAGCCAGCACTAGTCCTGAAAATTGTAAAAAAATGAAAAAAAGTGTTAGTTTTAGCGGCACATCTGAACAGAGGTGTTTAACCAAAGAAGAGGCATTGGCTTATTACGTGGACTCTAAATCTACCACCCACTCCTACAAACAGACTCGGAAGTGGAGCATCAAAGCAGGACACAAGGTATTTAAATCATTTTATAGTATTAGACAAGCTAAGTTAGAATGTTTTCCTTGTGAGGATCAAATAATTGTGAACGAAACGCGTGCAGAAATTAAACTTCAGGCGATTTTAGATAGAACCGTTGAACGTTTAGTTACTGCTCAGTGTGACGTTTTACAAAATTTGTCTTCTGGCTCATCATTCACTCTTATCAGTAAGTGGGGTTGTGATGGAAGTTCTGGTCATAGCACATACAAACAGAAATTCAGCAGTAGTGACGACACTGATGAGTTTTTGTTTGTGTTTTCATTTGTACCGCTTCAATTGCATGACGAAGGTGGTAATATTGCTTGGCAGAACCCTCGTCCATCTTCTACTACATATTGTCGGCCAATTAAGTTTATTTTCTCTAAAGAAAGTACCGATTTGACGGTGTCTGAGACAAATGTCGTTTTGGAGGAAATAAATAGGTTGCAACCGGCAAAGTGTAGTATTTTTGGTACCGAGGTATCTGTCAAGCACGAATTACTTTTCACGATGATTGATGGTAAAGTGTGCAATGCTTTAACTGAAACATCTTCATCACTAAAGTGCTACATTTGCGGAGCAACCCCAAAAATGATGAATGATGAGTCCAGAGAGTTTTTAGCAAATACAAACAATCTCGGTTTTGGTTTATCTACTCTTCACGCCTGAATTCGTTGTTTCGAATGCTTGCTTCACATTAGTTATCACCTCGAGATTAAAAAATGGCAAGTTCGAGACGCAGCTGAAAAAGCTAAAGTGAAGCAACGTTCTGCGGATATTCAGAAACGATTCAAAAATGAGATGGGTTTGATTGTAGATAAACCAAGACCAGGATATGGAAATACGAATGACGGAAATACTGCTCGCCGCTTTTTTAAAAACGCCGAGAAAAGTGCAGAGATTACAGGATTAAATGTACATCTTATAAAAAAGTTTCATATTATACTATCAGTCTTGTCATCTGGCTATGACATTAATTTGGAAAAATTCGTTAATTTAGCACAAGACACGAAAAAAGCTTATTTGAGTCTCTATTCGTGGTATTATATGCCAGCTACTGTGCACAAAATCCTTGTGCATGGTGCCGAGATTATAAAATCGGCTCTTCTGCCAATCGGGCAGCTTTCTGAGGAAGCTCAAGAAGCTCGCAATAAAGATTGCAGAAGATTCCGAGAGCATAATACTCGGAAGCGATCACGTACTGCTACGAATAGAGACTTACTTAATATGTTGCTGATCACATCTGATCCTGTAATTAATAGTCCAGTCAATGAAGGTGTTGAAATAGAAAAAATTAAGGGCAGGAATTTTGCTTCATATTTCGATAAGTAGCCTAAAAATAAGAAACTATAAAATTTTGCAACCCTCTGGGGGGTGCGCAAGGGGTTGAAAATCGCAAAAAACGTTTTTATTTAATAACTTTGTTAAAAAAATTTAGGCAAGGTTGCAAATTTGGGAAACGATTAAACATCGTTAAAACAATGTTGTATTAAATTTGCACACTTTTTTAACATACGGAACATTGTTTTTTAATAAAAAACAATGTTTTTATTAATAACATTGACAAAAAAATTACAGAATGTGTGCAAACTTTAGGAAAGGTAGTTGTTATTGAGTTCATTAATCTATTAAATTTGCACACTTTTTTGACAACGGCTTTTGTTATAAACAAATAAAATTCAATGGAAACTTCGATCGAAAAATCTTGAAAACTGTTTTCTTATGTTTTCGTATGTTTGAACATGAGAAAATGTTGTATGTGTTATATTTAATACATTTCTAAGTTTTCAGACAATTTTCTAATTGTTTTTTGTATGTTTTTAGAATTTATAATTGAAACTACCTACTTTGAATAATCATATATTGCTTATATGGTATAAATATACTCACAATACATTGATGATCTATCGGACATACATATATGTAATATATCGGCAGTAGATTGTCAATCTATTGTCCATATATGTCCGTATATTTAAACAACAATCTTATTAATGCATAAATAAAAGCATATGACAAAATTAATGAAAAATTATGAAAATGTACCACGTTTACCTACGCGCGCTACAGCGATCCTTCGGGAAGCTGCCCCCTCTCTCGGCAGATTTCTCTTCCCACAGGTACGGTCTCGTCTTAGAAAATCTAATGATCATTGTCAGTTTGAACGAAAATGTCGAATGAAGACACGTGCTTTATTTGTGGCAATTCGTTGTCTGCCGATTTATTTGACGAAGTTAAAGAAAAAGGATTGAAAAAAATTAAGGAATGTAGTGCGAAGAGAAACGACGGGAATTCAGATTTCTTAGCGAATCGCGTTAGTGTAAAAGTTCATCAAAAATGCCGAAAAAAATATACGAACGAGAAAAGTGTTCTTGCTGCAGCGAAACAAACTTCAAGACAAGTGTCAATACCTAATGTGCTACCGATTCGAACATCTGACTTTCCATTTGAAAAACAGTGTTTTTTTTGTGAAGGTGACGTGACAGAAACTTTTTTGAAAAATGAAAAGAAAAAACCTGCGGACAAAAGAATTGTTGTATCACAAGTTTCTAGTGCACATACTACTAAGAGTATTATGGATGCTGCCAAAGATGATGAGTGGAGTGTAAAGGTAGGATTAAAAAATAAGTAAATATATATTTATAAGTTGATACACGTGCGTATATAAAGAGAATGTGAGTGTGAGAGAGAGGTTTATTCACGTCATAGGTACACGTGGGCACAGTTATTTTTCAATTTGTTGTTTTTTGATTATTTTGTTTCCTTATTTTTCGCTGTTCATTAGTTTTGTTTTTTTTAGTTTCGTTTTTAAACTAACGGTCACATGTATACAATGTAATATGTTGAACATGAGAAAAACAAACATCGCGATCGATGTTTTAGATGCGTCGATTTAGTTGCTGTTGGAGCACAGTACCATCGGCCATGCTACAAGAAGTTCTGCCTAGCATCTAGAAATTCTACTTGCCCAATAGGTAGACCAATTTCTGAAGGTATATTGTCTTCAATGGAAATTATTTTCCAATACATAGAAGACAATAAAGAGCAATGCCAATTCACTTTGCAAGAGCTGTCCAATCTCATTGAAGATCCTCCTTCCAATGCGACACTGAAAACAAAGTTGATCGAGAAATATGGAGAAAATATATATATACACTCCAGGACCGGGCACCCTACAATCGTTTCAATCCGAAATCATCAAGCTTTGTTGGATTCGTGGTATTCTAGTAAAATACCCGATCTAGCAGCTGAGCGGATGCGAATCGTCAAAGCAGCAGCAGCAATCATTCGTGAAGACATCCAGACAAAAATATACGACACAGACTACTACCCCAGTCCGGACAGATTTTTGGAAGCAGTCGAGGATGATGTTCCTGAAACTTTGCAAGAATTTCTAAAGACGGTCATCTTAACGAACAAAAAATCTTCTTGTGATGTCTACGAGAAACAATGTACAGCAATTGCGCATTGGATTATAGCTGCCGAGAGACCTCGAACATTTAGATCTTCGCTGCAAGTGGGATTATCTGCGTATATTCATTCACGGTACGGATCAAAGAATCTTGTTGATGTTCTGTCTGCATTAGGCTGTTGTGCATCGTACTACGAAACTGAGACGTTTCAACTGTCATCTATATTACACCCTGATGAAGATGCTGCAACAGGATTTCTGCAATTTGTGGCGGACAACGCTGATGTGAACGTGGGAACATTGGACGGCCATGGAACTTTTCATTCGATGGGAATGATCCAGTGCGTTACACCGAAACCGAACAGTGCTGCTTCAAAAAAAATTTTTAGAGTGACAGGAGTATACGGCAAACGAGTGATACAAAATGCTGGCCAAGTGACTGTACAAAATTTTGAACGAGGAAACAACGCACCAGGTTTGAGAGCAATTACAGCTGAGATGTTATGCAACAAGGATCCAATCACACCTCGGATTGCAGACGTTCTTTGGATGTACGGTAAACTGAAAGACATCCCTCGTATCTGCGGGTGGAATGGATTCATGGAAAAACTTACATCTCAACGAAAGTATGCAGTCTCCGACATTACAGCTATGCCCTTCATTAACGCTCCACCAAGTGATTATAACACCATTTACACCACTTTGATTTGTGCTGCCAAAAGAACAATTGACGCAAAACAACAATCCTGCTTTGTAACCTTCGACCAACCACTGTACCAGAAGGCTCGTGACATAATCTCATCGACGTCGGATCCACTGTTGCAGAATGTCATTGTTCGTCTCGGAGGATTTCACTTGCTGATGTCATTTCTTGGATGTATTGGATACATCATGGCTGGTAGCGGATTGAAGGAAGTCTTGTCTCTTATTTATGCTCCAGTTTCAGTTGACAAAATGTTAACAGGCCATGCTTACGCCCGAGCTATCAGCAAGGGCGTTTCCAGCCAACTAGCTTAGGGGGGTAATTAAAAAAAAGAAAAAAAAAAGAAATATTTTTTTTATTCCTTAAATACAAAACAATCGACATCAAAAAATATAATTTGTATAAAAAGGAATTTATATAATAATAAAATAAAATTCTATTCATCCTTACTCCATCATCCATCCATCATCCACTACGATACAGGGTGTTTACGAAAGAAAAAAATGTATATTTTTAATATTTACTTAAAGTTGAATAACTCCTAGACGAATTATCGTAGAGCAATGTAATTAGGTTCATCTTTTAGGTAAATGCGTATTATTTTATATGATAATTAGAACCGGAACTTGAGTGACTCCGTTTACACGATATGGAATTAAAAATTGGGATCTAAATCCCAATATTCTTCGTTTTTCCAGAAAAATTCCAATATTTTAGCAGTTTGGTCATATTTTGAACCTACATATCTTGTAGATATTAAAAAAAAATACATTTTTTCTTTGGTAAACACACTGTACCGTAGTGGATAGTGGGGATAGCCCCCTCTCTAGAACAATTTGTCTCTTCAAAACCATCCTGGAATCACTCCTGAAAATATTAGCCATATAGTGCAACAGAGGATTTATTAAACGTCTGATGACCTATACAAGTTGAGAATTAGGGGATGAGTATTTTAAATCTTTAAAATGGCGATATCTCATGAACAACGATTCGTACGAGAAAATGTATGACATCAATTTTTGTAGATAATCGCATGATCTACAAACTTTGTAAACAATATTTTAGGATAGGACTTTCCCTTTAAGAGATATTAGCCAAAAACGAAATTTTCTGTTTTTAGGGGGTTGTTTTTAGGGGTAGCGTACAACCGATTTTCCGAAATTTTTTTTTAACATATTCTACTCACGAAAAACTATATTTTTAGAAAAAGTTTCGTGAGTTAACATTTAGTCTGACTCTGTCGATTGAACTATAATGAAATAACAAAAATATCGTTTTGTTAAATGAATATTTACAGCGTTCTGGCGGCTCTTTGGTGACGGGGAAATGTTCTGGCATAATTTTTATAAATAGAGAATACCATCAAAAATAATCTCCTGAAAATTCATGACTAATACTATATCAAAATTGAACTTTATTTCCTACCCCCTTTGTAATTTTAGGGTACTACATTCCGGCCACTGGGGGTTGCCAGAACTAGCTTTTATTGTTCAGCAGGTTTATAAGATTCAGTGTGGAAATTTTCATGACTAATGAAATGACAACCCAAAATACGTCGCTGGCTCTTGGTCTATGCGATTCTCTTAATTTAACACGATGTAACGATTAACAATTGCTGCGTTTTTTAATCTGTTCTATTCTTTCCATACAAATTAGTGTTGGGTAGGACACGATTATTAAATGAGTTTGTAAGAGGAGCCTCTTTTTCCTTTTGAACCAGTACAATGTCTCACTTCAAATGAGGCGAGGTGCTATTGTATTGCTAGCACGTCACGTAGTGAATGGCTCAAATGTAGCGATGCGGGTAGATCTATTGGGTTTGCGAAAGAGGGGATACGATAAATGATGAATGAATGAAATTTAATTACAAAAATATTCTTTAAATTTTTTGTAAACTGTATAAGGAAAAACATATTTACAGATTTAAAATGAAATTCCCTAAAATTGAAAATGACACGAAAATATTCCAGAAATAATATTTCTATTTTACAATCGCACCTCGCCTAAAAAGTAGTAAGAAATGTCTCTCGAGTACAAAACTTCACTCCTTCGACAAATGTAAGAATTGTCTCTCCAGTACAAAATTTACCTCCCTCGAAAAATGTAAGAAATATCTCTCGAGTATTAAATTTCACTCCCTCCAAAAATGTAAGAGATTTCTCTCCAGTTCGTATTTACAATCTCACCACGTCTCGGTTTAAATTCGATATTTTACTGCGGCAAAAGCTGTAAGAAAATGTCTCGGCAGTTCGTGTTTACCTCGCCACCTCGCCGCAATTCGAATTGGATATTTTACAGTCGCCAAAGAAATAAGAAAATGTTGTTCCATCCAGTTCGTGTTTAAATACCAAGCTGTATTCAGAAGAAATAGACCAACAATGGACCAACTTTTTCCGTAAATGCTGGGAATACAACATTGACGTGTATCAACTTTTCATCGACTTTAAACAAGCATACGACAGCATCGACAGAGAATAAAAGTATGCAACAATGCTGGACCTAAACATCTCCCTAAAGATAGTAAAATTAACAAAAATTACAATGGAAAATAAAAGGTGTACAGTCAGAATACAAGGAGAATTGACGGCGTCTTTCCCAGTCAAGCAAGGGCGATGAGCTGGCGCCCATGCTGTTTAATCTCTGCCTGTTTACAATCTCACCTCGGCGCAGTTCAAATTGGATATTTTACTGCGGCAAAAGAAGAAATAAATGTCTCTCCACTTCGTAATTTACAATCGTACGATACACGCTCATATCCCAGTAGTACATTATTTTTGAACCGGGACATTTAAAAAAGTTGAGGCCTCAGTACAATTTAATATCGTGTACGGGACAAATAAACTGCCTCTTGTAAGTCCGGCTCAACTCTAATACAAATTCTTGTCCCCGACAATTACTGAGAACCGTATCCAGGCCAAAGAGAAATTAAATTTAAATGAAATTTCCCTTTTCCCTTATACGTTTTTTAAATTGGCAGTTTACAAATAAAATAAATTCTTTGTTTACTGAATAAAAAACGCAAAAAATTGATAGATTTTTATAAAATAGTAAAAGAAATTAAAAAGTCCACAGCCGTAATTTATGCAAATGAAAATTAAAATGTTCCTTGCGTTTTTTTAATGTTCCAGGACAGAACAGGTTTAAAAAACACACCTAATATCAAAGAGACTAATAGTATCAACGTATGTCGCGTATATTTAGAAAAAGGAACCCGTGCAAAGGAAGAAGTTCATCACTTCTCTTTCGGCGCTTGAGCAGTTAACTTCGGTTTGTTTACATAGCGTGCTATATTAGCTTAAGCCACGGGTATCGGTCCCTTCCACGATTCTCCAGGAGAAAAAATTCACAGTCATAGATCGCCGACTAGATTCACCATACACTTAACTTGTTTGTTTGTAATATTGGTAATTTTTAAGAATAAAAATAAATAAGGCAACGCAAATCTTAGGGGGGGGGGGGGGTAATTACCCAATTACCCCCCTCTGAAACCGCCACTGGCTATCAGAGGTCATTTATTGACTCAGTTAACTTTGGGTCGTATGATTTTGGCAAAACTCGAATTCACTGTTAAGGAACAGATTGAAATTGAGGATTTGTTGGAACATTTTGACAGCGAAACCGGTGAGCAACGAATGGCAGACGAGATGTTTTCTTTGATTTCGCAACGCGTTGCTCAAGAACTGCAGAAACTAGAAGGAAATGGACCGACTGCAGCGTTGTGGATTCAGTATTTCCGTATGGTGATTTTGGTAAAGCAGTTCATCGAGGCAGAACGTACTGGAAATTGGAAATTACATTTGTCTACCATCGCACAAATGCTACCGTTTTTTCACGCAGCAGGTCATTTTAACTATGCATTATCAGCGCATTTATACCTGCAGGACATGACTGACTTGGAATCTAAAATGGGATACCGCGAATACCACAATTTTGTCACCAACGGATACTTCAGTATTAGAAGAACGGATAAATTTTGGTCAGGAATTTGGAGTGATATGACCATTGAGCAAACTTTGATGAGGTCCATGAAATCCACCGGAGGTTTAACTCGAGGCAGAGGCTTGACTAATAGCGTTCTTACTAAATGGATCCTGGGAATGCCTATCATGCAAAAAGTATCTGAAGCGATTGAGGATTTTGCTGGAGTTGAATCTTCTACATCGGAACAACACGTTGACGCCAGACCCTCTCGTCAAGTAAGAGATAACGCCGACGTTGAGAAACTTTTGCAGTGGTTCCAGGATCATGATCCTTTTCCGTCGTTAGACAAACTTGTCTCCTTGAGCACCGGTGTAGTTGGAGGCAATGAAATAGACTGCTTCAAGGCACAGTCTATTGGATTTAACGGAGTGGAAGCAATAATTGGAAAAAGTTTCGCCGACATATCCTTTTCACGAAAGAAACGCGTGCTTCCCTTATCAGCGATGACATCATCACTCAAAATCGCTGATACTGTCGTTCCTGTGGATCCGACTCTACTGTTCCAGAGAATTTCATTCACTAAGGAGTCTCAAGAGCAGCTGAAAAGTTTCTTCGCGTTTGAACTCGCACCGTTTCCTTTGTCCCTTTTTGATGAAGTTGGCATGCGCAAAAGCAAGAAAGCAGCAATGTACGATCTTTTCACTCCAATAACAACGGATGTGACATCTGGAGATGTAGCCTACGTTATAGATGGTGGCCATCTGCTGCATAAAGTTGTATGGCGAAAAGGACACACGTTCGACGTAATCTGCAAAAAATACGTTGATTACATAAAGAAACAGTACGGAGAACATGCTACAATTGTTTTTGATGGATACCCCGAAGAAGCTGCTGCTAAGAGTACCAAAACTGCAGAACGGTTAAGGCGGCTGAAATCTGTGTCGGTTGAAGTTATCATCGATGAGTTCATGCCATCAACAACGAGCCAAGATAAGTTTCTATCCAATGAACGAAATAAGTCTCGGTTGATAACTTTGCTCATGTCAAAGCTGCGACGTGCTGGGTATAATGTGAAACAACACGTTGAAGATGCCGATACCTTGACTGTGTACACTGCTTTGGAGATAGCTGGTGACTATGAGACTGTCATTATTGTTGGCGAAGATGTTGACTTGCTTATCATGCTAACTGGCGTTGCACAAGAAATTCACACCAATGTATACTTCATGAAGTGTGGCAAAAAGTCTTTGAAGTCCATTTACTCCACTAACAGTCTCAAAAACAAAGACTTGGCACCGTACATTTTAATGTGCCATGCGTTCACCGGATGCGACACAACATCAGCTCTGTTCAACCAAGGTAAAACGAAGTTGGCTTCACTTGTCATGAAAGACGACAATGTCCGGGCGGCCATGGACTGCTTCAAGGTACAGAATGCTGATCCAGATGTAATAGCTGATGCAGGAGAAAGGATTTTGATCAGGATGTATGGAGGAAAACTGCCCAAAACCATTGATGAACTTCGGTACGAGGGGTTTGCTCGATCTATAACAAAGAGCAAATTCAACCTTGCTGGTCTGCCACCTACAAAAGCTGCTGCCGATCAACATTGTTATCGCGTGTACCATCAAATTCAACAATGGATGGGTACGTACATATTTCACTGGCTATATTAAAAAAAAGTAGCGAATTTCTTTAATTACTTATATAAAAATCCTCAAACTTAACTCAGCATTTTTTTCTGAAAATTTATCTAATAGGACGAGACTTGCCTGCTACTTTATGGGGCTGGGAACGAGGACCAAGTGGTTTGATTCCAAAATTAACAACCCTGGAAGCTGCACCGTCAGAATTATTGAAACTGGTCTCCTGCAGATGTGAGAAAGGGTGTGGACGTATGTGCAGTTGTAGAAAAAGTGGCTTGAAGTGTTCAGAAATCTGCTACTCTTGTCACGGTCGAACCTGCACAAACGTTAAGCCATTTGAGGTGGACGACTTGAACGAGGATGACGACCGAAATACGGTTGAAAACACCATCTTCAACGTAGGACACAACGAATTCGGAGAACCTCAAGATGAATTTTTCGATAGCGAAGACGAGAATGCTGATGTTCATGCATCACCTGAACCAGCAGGCACGACTGGTGACATTCCTGAGGAAAATCTTCCTTCGTCTGATAATCTTGGCTCACCTGGACCTTCAACAAGGAAAAGAAGACGAGTAAATGATGACAAAACCAGTGATGAAAGTAAGTCTTTTGCCATGAATCAATTACAATAGAAATGATTAAGTAACATTGTTTTATATTTGTATGTAATTTTTAGGTGTACCTGATGGACGATAAACGGAGAAAGACGCAATCCAAAGAGCTTTGTTTTTCGTTTGCTATTAATTTTAATTACATTTCATTTTTTTGTAATATAATTTTAATTTTTTGAATTGCTCAAATACATTATAACGTAGAAGATAGCTTGAAAATATCTATATGTAAATAACTGATCTTATGTACTTAAGTGCAATTTTATTATTATAACTCTAAATGTCTTGCTCGAGTTTTTCCTAAATTTAAACCTGCATTACTAGTGTCCAACTACTTTGTAATTTAATTTGCAGCCATTTGTAAATAAATTTTCATGTTATGTTTATCCCTTGTCTTACACACCTCTAAAAAAACACGTAACTTACACACTGAGGTCTCTTTGACCACAGCGTATAAAATTGTTGATAGCTTTTTTAAATTAACTCTTTTCAAAAATTACTGTATGATTGTTGAAACCAATTGTTACTGTTTAATCATAAAAACAATTGTAAAAAACTTCGCATAATTCAAAACTTTGAAAAAACTGTTAGGTCAATTTGACCCCGTGTGTAAGTTAAGGGTTATAATAATTTTTTTTAATGTCTAATTCATACGATGGACGACGTAAAAATGGACCAAAAAGGTAAGAATGTCATACATAAAATATTTTCTCACGTTCAAACATACGAAAACATAAGAAAACAGTTTTCAAGATTTTTCGATCGAAGTTTCATTTGAATTTAGGGAAATTCCTAAAAAGATGACTGGCAAGCTCCATTCCGAAGTGATAGACTTATTAATACCACCTAGTGTAAATTCAATTAAAAATATAGGGACCACGGATGGTAATGATTTTATTATACTATAGACGATTCATCGGAGGAGGAACTTAGCGATTAATTAGATAGTTTAAGTAATAAGGTAGTTAGTGTAAGTTCTTGTCATTGCAATTAGGCTAATGTATTATTTGAAATATATGTGTATATTGTATTAATAGCTCAAAATATTTTTTAATTAGTATGGAATTTTATATTTAATTATTTTTTTAATAGAAGTTAAGGCAATAATTTTTATTTTACATTTTACACACTGCAAGTATTGTACAAGGGAATATAAATAAAATTGTCATAAATAAAATTATTCGAAACTTATTTTTTTGCCAAATTTTTCAAACATTATTGCCCCAAATAAAATCCAGGTTTATTTTTTACAAGCAGGTCATAAAAAAATTTCAAGTTTTCCTTTGAACTATATCCGCCGTATTGTTTACAATTCTTTCTTTGAACTTTTTTATCTTTACCTCCAGGTAGCATTTCAGGTACATTATCGATAATTACTAGAATTGTTGATAAATGGGATTTTCCAAATAATAATATCTTGCTAGTTGGAAGGCGAAAGTCGTAAAAATGAAATTTTCTTTTTATGATTTTTTGTTTTTTACTATTTTCAATGTACAACTGGTCACTTATGTATGTAATTCGTTTCGAATAGGTTAATTACACTTTTATTACATAAAAAAGTTCATAACATTAATAGATACGATCATTGGAGTCAGAAAATTCAACTAAATAATTTTGTCCAGCTAGCTTGTTCTATTCGAAACACTGTGAGCCGGTCTCCTAATCGGTTAATCTGGAAGCAGGTAATATTTTTTATTAATTTTCAAATAAAATTAAATTCTAAATCAGCTGACACCGTATGACACTGGGTAAAAGACTAAAAGTCAGTTTTTTGCAATAATCTACCAACTAAGTATAAAGCCTAGTATGGAGTTTGAACGTTCAGCATTTTTGGTATATATTTCTACACCGGAAAATTCCGTGTAGAATACCGTGGAGAAAAAGTCAAAAACGAAGAAAATGTCAACAGCTGATTGTTTAAAAACCACACACACACACATATATATATATATATATATATATATATATATATATATATATATATATATATACAGGGTGTCCCACATAAACTTACAAAGCGGCCGGCTGTTGATAGGTCTTGGATATACGAACAAAAAATCGATGGGCGATTCATAACTCCAAAAGTTGGTAAGATAGGACCATTATTTTTACCGTTGTAGATAGGTGGAGGAATTCTGCGTGCACTGGTACCATAACCATGAAAATAGGTTATACGGTTACAAAAATACAGGGTGATATGTTGTTTGACTTAGTTTCCATTGCATTCTTCTGCATGGACGCATTCTTCAAGTCTCAAGCGCATTTAGTTTTAGTGCTTTTGTCTCGGTCTAGTTGAAATATGTAGGGTAGATGCAATGATGCTAGATTAGTGCATGCGAAGACACGATTTCAGCGCGCCCCCCGATCCTCGCGCCCTAGGCTGCAGCCTAATTAGCCTAAGGCTTAATCAGGCCCTGCTTGCATAAAGTATTTTTGCATGACGTCATTTCTGTCAATCAAATATTTTACTGGGCATTTGATTGCATGAAATTTTAATTGTGAAAATGTCGTTAACAAGGCAGTAACTCATGTGTGCTTGTTCCCTATTAGTGTTGAGGGAATTAGAGTGTCTGAAAAAAGAGAAAACTGAACCCCATTCTTTTTCCTTCAGATCCTCTCTTCTATATAACTTTGTTTTTCCACAGAATCTCTTTATCATTTATTAATTTGATTATGTCTTCTCTAGTCCACTTGCGTTCCGCCATTTTTACTTGATATGTCAAATTAAATATTGCAGCAAAGATAGCATGCAAAAATGGCATGCTATCTCACTACAATATTTCATGCAAGTATATTCTTGCTGCCATGTGTGGTCTAGATAAGCAATTTTGTTGCAATAACATATTTCATGCAAGGGAAAATTGCACGTCGAGACCCAGGGTAACAACAACACGGAAAATTGTCTAACTATTTATTCCTTGTCAACGTGTACGGAAGTAGTCTCCAAATTCCTTGCAGAGCCACCTGCTAGAGAGTAGCACAAGCGATATACATATTTCAAACAGAACTCGGTTCGAACTTCGAACTCACAAACAGTGGCGTAAAAAACGCCCCCGCAAGCTACACGTCGCGGGACGGCGCAGCAAATCCAGAGGCGTGCTAAGGACTCTGGACAATAAATCTTACTAATATTATAATGTTTGATGTTTGTTACTCTTTCACGCAAAAGTTACTGAATGGATTTTAATGAAACTTTACAATCATCATCATTGTGCTCCTTTAATCCCTCATGGGACATAGGGCGGAAACCGTTGCCCTCCAGCGGACTCTGTTTTGCGCGACAGCTCTCAGCTCCGACCAGGATCACTCAGTTGTTGCGGCTTCTGTTAGTAGGGTTCTCCACGTTGTTCTAGGTCTTCCGACTCGACGGGATCCTTGCGGATTCCAGTCGAGGGCCTGTTTGGCTAGATTTTCGTTTTCGCGTCGCAAGGTGTGGCCAACCCAATTCCATTTCCTTCGTCTGATTTGGTCGTCTATCCTTTCTTGGCCGGCACGGCGCCATAGTTCTTCGTTTGAAATTCTATCCTGCCAGCGGATATTTAGGATACGACGCTGGCATCTGTTGATGAAGACTTGTAGGCGCCCTGTGATGAATTGGGTTACTTTCCATGTTTCGCAACCGTACAAAAGTACTGCCTTAGCGTTGGAGTTGAACAGCCGCAATTTGGTGTTAGTTGAGATCTCCGTTGATCTCCATATGCGGAACAGGCATGCATATGCGCCTCGTGCTTTATTTATTCTGGAACTGACATCTTCTTCTGCACCGCCATTTTCGGTAATAATACTACCGAGGTAGCAGAATTTATTTACCAGTTCCACGTCACGGTTATTCTGCGCAGTCCGTTCAATGGTGTTTGCAGTTATCCGCATTTCTGTAGTTTTAGTCGGATTTAGCCTTAAGCCTGCTGGACTACTTTCTGTTGCCAAATTTTTAATCATGTTTTTGAGGTCTTGGTGTCTGTGGGCCAGCAAACAGATATGATCTGCGTAGTCGAGATCCTTAAGGCGGTCTAACAAACCCCATTGTATGCCGCCTGTTCTACTATCTAGAGCGCCGACAAGGATGTCATTTATTACTATAAGAAATAGTAAAGGCGAGAGTAGGCATCCTTGTCGTACTCCTGAGCTCACCTCGTAGCTGTCGGGTAATTTTCCATCATGGAGAACTCTGCATTTGGAATTGTTATATAGGGCTTTTATCAATTCTATTATTTTATCAGGCAGACCACGTCGCCGTAGTGCCTGCCATATAAAGCTCCTATTGACCGAGTCGAACGCTTTCTCATAATCTACGAAAGCAAGGTAAAGGGGGGATCGGAATTCAGTAGACTGCTCCACTATTATTCGTAAGGTGTTGATATGATCAATACATGAGCGGCCCTTCCTGAATCCGGCCTGCTGCCTCCTAAGCGTTCGATCAACTGCCTCACTTATCCTAGATAGTAATATATGGGACAAAATTTTGCCCACAGTAGATAATAAACAGATACCTCTCCAGTTGTCGCATATTGTTAGGTCCCCCTTTTTTGGTATTTTGACTATGATACCTTCCGTCCAATCCTCCGGAAAGGTACAGGTGTTCCATGCTATTTCCAGGATTGGCTGAAGCGCATCTGCTATGAGGCTTGAATCGGCTTTCAACAATTCTGGCGGAATGCCCTCTTTTCCAGCTGCTTCACCATTGGCCATCGCATGAATTGCGGTTACTATTTCCGTCTTGGATGGGGCCCGGGTGGTAATTCTTATTGGCTGTGCATTGTTGCTGTTTTCCTGAGGTTCCTGTGTAAATGAACCATTCAGGGCGGCGAAGAAGTAATCTCTCCATCTTTGGAGCTGCTCCTCGTCGCTGCACAGCAGCCTTCCATCCGCACTCTTAACGGCATGCTTTTTAGTAGAGTGCTTTCCCGAGAGCTGTTTAGTAATTTGGTACAGCACCTTACTGTTGCCTGTGTTTGCCGCGTTTTCCGCTTTTTCTGCGAGCTCGTTTATCTGCTGCCTTTTATCACGCCGGACACTTCTCTTTACCTCCCGGTGTAATTGGGAGTATTCCCGTTCCAGTTGGTAACGTCTTTCAGGGTCGCTTGTAGAGTTTACGTTATTTTTTAGGGCTCTCCTGCGTTCTATTTTTTGCCAGGTTGTGTCCGAGATCCAGTGTTGCTGGTTTCTTTGGACATAACCGATGCTCGTTTCCGTAGCCGTCAATATTGCGCCCTTTGTCCTACTCCACAGCACTTCAATATTTGTGTCGTCAGAAACGTTGTGCTGGTTTAATATTTGCTGTAGGTTTCCAGCAAATTCCCGCTTTTTAACGCTCTCCCGCAGAAGATCTACGTTGAACCGTCTACGGTTTATAGCATCGCGTTGTACGTTTCTGATTGCGGCGATTTTAAGGCGAATAATTGCTACTACCAAATGGTATTCGCTTCCAGTGTCTGCTCCCCTGAAACTCCTGACATCCTCAAGGATAGTTCTCCATCTGCGGCTGACGGCCACATGATCTATCTGATTTCTCGTCCTACCATCGGGCGATACCCAGGTCTCTTTGTGTATCTTCTTGTGACAAAAGTAAGTTCCACCTACCATGAGTTGGTGGGAGCTACAGAAGTCAACGAAAAGCTCACCATTGTTATTGGTAACTTGGCTTAGACCTTGATTTCCAATTGTTTGTTCAAGGCCGGTGTTGTCACGGCCGATCTGTGCGTTTAAGTCACCCATTAATACAATGATGTCTCCCCTTGGAATAGAGCGAAAAACCTCATTCAGCCGCAAATAGAACTCGTCTTTGATGTCATCTTCTGCGTCTTCAGTTGGAGCATAGCATTGGACTACCGTAGTACTTCTTAGTCTGGTACGCAGGCGCACGGTAATAATCCTCTCAGAAACTGGTGACCAGCTAATGTGGCTGGACCTGGCTTCTTTGGTGAGTATTACACCAACGCCACTCCTACGGCTTTCAGTTTCGTTTCTCCCACAATATAAAAAGGACTCACTATTTGGGCAGATATGTTCCCCCGCATCGGGCCATCTGGTCTCGCTAAGTCCCATGATCTTGATTTTATACCGATTCATCTCGTTGAGGACTTCATCCAGCCGTCCCTCAGCCAGCAGTGTTCTCACATTCCAAGATCCGATTCGTGTCCTTGTTCGAAAAGCAAAGGTCGTCGTCGTGTTGTCCATCCGGTTCCGTGGCATGGTTTGCCGATTCGTAGCAATGGTATTTTTTTATGGGAGCGGGTTGTTAACCCTCAGCCCAACCGACTTAAAGCTCTGTTTTGTGGCGCAGAGAGCTCGCCATTCGCCCATCTCCCGTTAGCTCCTTCCGAAGAAGTACCCCAGGGGGCACCGCGGGGAGGTGGGATTAGGACTTGCTAACAGGTCTGCTAGGTTTTCTCGGGTTTTGGCAGAGGTGGCAAATCGGGTACCACCACTTTCCGAGGTCTTTGTTAGCCGTTTGCCCCCCCGTTGGCCACTTTACAATAATATAGCCTATATATCAGAATAACATATAGGCTATATAGTCCAATCAATCTAAAATAGCTCCATGTAATTTTTGCGTTAATTGCCAACAGGAAACAAAAAATATGGTCATATAGGAAAAAATATTCTAAAAAAGATAGCGTTTTCTTTTTTTGATTTTGGAATGGCGAACCTAACCTAAAAAATCCTGGAAAGTGTAAAAAATGCTTTTTAGCGAATAAAAGAAAAACGTGACCTCGGATCGAAATAAATCAAATTATAAAGTTGTAACTATTCAAATTATCTTTCGATTGATGTATATTGAGTTATAGGTTAGTGTTATAATTAATAATTAAACGAACCCGTATGCGATTATTGGTTTTATTTGCGATTATTATATAAAGGTTAAACAAGACCGCGGGAGCCACGTGTCTGCACTTCTCTAAGTCTCTTTCAAGAAGAAGGAAGGAAAGAGGGTAATTAAGTTAGCCACCATTCGCTAGCTTCAATAGGAAGTAATGGGGAGCGTTGCCAGATATGACAGTTAGGGCACAAAACATAGAGAAAAGTGAGAAAAACGATCGAAAATCGGGATTTTTTAATTTGTTAATAACTTTTGTTTAACACGACTTACATATTTGTTATTTGGTACAAATATTGCTTCTTAATGGCTTAAATAATGGGCCTTATCATGGTTGGCGCCTGAAGCGACAAATGGCGCGAGGACCGAAAAACTGAATCATAATTCTCGTAAAACACTGACATTTGTCGGCAAAAACGAATTCAGGCGTATCATAATTGGCGAACTATGTACGCCTGAATTCGTTTTTTCCGACAAATTTCAGTTTTTTTCGAGAATTATGATTCCGTTTTTCGGTCCTCGCGCCATTTGTCACCTCAAACGCCAACCATGATAAGGCCCAATGGTGTTATTTTTGTTGCGAAATATTGAACAGTTTCCTTGAAATTTCACTTTTTGTAAAAAAGGCGTTCTTGTAAAAACGCCCCTCTTGGTCCATGGATTTCGCTGGATCAACGTTCGAGAGCTGAAAATTCGATTTAAAATGTCCGGGCGCTGGAGCATTTCCAGTGGGTTTGGCGTGATGTAACGGACTTTTTTGGTGGAATCGGTCAGAAATGACATCGTCAACAATATCTAGGGGGTGCGCAAGCATGAAACTCCCAGGAAACATTGTAGTAGCCCAAAAACTGAAAAATTCACTAAAAATTCCCTGTTCTTTGACCTTTCTTGTTAAATTTCTCTTAACGAAGGCTTCTAGGCGAAAAATTTGTTGAGCATGTTTTGTTCGTTATTGGATTTGCTAAAACTTACCCTAAGGTGGATTTTTGAAATTTGAAATTTTGCATTGCAAAATAGCCGAAAACTGCGAAAAAAGTACCTCACTTTAAAGTTATCGCAAGGAAAGAAGAGACCATTATTTTCCAATTTAATTTTGGAATTAGATAGTTAAAGGCATGCTTAACTTATATCCAAAAACCCGATCACTGTCGGTCAAATAGTTTTTGCATAATGCATTTTGCAATTAAGTGAATTTAAAAAGTTAAATTTGTTACTGCGCCAAAAGAAAATCTCCCATGTTGGTCCTGATTTTTTTACGTATGCTCTAAGACTCTCTTTACAATGTGCAATCATTAAAATTCTGGTTTTTAAATTTTTTTTATGGTTTTTAAAATTTTTAAGTACTTTTTGGAGCGAATTTGAAACGCGCCTAGCATTCCTGGCGGCGCCGAGTTAGCAATTTTTCTGGAAAAAACGCCTTAGTTGCAGTTTTTTGCCAAAAATCTTAAAAAAATTAAAAACCATATAAAAAAAATTACAAACCAGAATTTTAATGATTGGACATTGTAAAGAGAGTCTTAGAGCATACGTAAAAAAATCAGGACCAACATAGGAGATTTTCTTTTGGCGCAGTAACAAATTTAACTTTTTAAATTCACTTAATTGCAAAATGCATTATGCAAAAACTATTTGACCGACAGTGATCGGGTTTTGGATATAATAGTCTAAGATCCGGTATAAGAAATATATACCCTCATCTGTTATTTGATGATGACAACTATTATATGATAGATAATATATATGTACATTGAAAAAGCGCACATGGGTTGCCTAGCTAAATCGCGTACCGAAGGTGTTAAATAAAAGATATTGTAATTAACTTTTTTGGGCCAACTACCCTCATTTGTTAATCATAAAATTCGACCATTAACTGACAGAATATGACACAAAGAAGAGGAAAAATAGGGGTTGCCTGATTTCTGCCGGGCCCAATTGTGGGGTTGCCAGGTATAAACAGGTAAGCAAGCGTAGATAATATACCCTCATCTGTTATTTAATCAATTTTTTTATGAAATGAAAGGTTATTTCATTCCCTATCCAATAGTATTGGGTTGCCTCAGCAAAAGTGTGGCACAACGAAGGTTGCCTAGATTTTAGAGTTCTTCTGAAAGAACTCTTTTTCCGATTGTGTGAGCGCAGCTGCATTGATCAAATGCTAGATTCAAATTAGATTAAATATTAATAATTATTTTTTTTATTCACACATTAATTTAACAGCAACAACAACATGGAATGCAAACTATATAAAAACTTATTCCGACTCTGACTCGTCAGAAGTACCTATCTAAAAATGTATTTCCATTTCTTCATCGCTCTCATTTTTTTGATTTTTTTTTTTTTGAGAATTTGCTCAACTTGTAAGGGCGTTGGATCACCTACGAACCACGTTGACTTTAAATAGTTATCAAAAACCCAACCGCATTCCTCAGGACGCATTTTGACGAAGTTCCGCTTTTGTGAAATTAATCAACTAAAGCTCGAGTTGCATTATCATTGTTTCCGTAAGAAATATGGAATCAAGCGATGCCGTTCGTTGTCCATGTACAAGTTTTGCTAAAGCCAGTGCGCCTGCAAAACCAAGAAGAGCGAAAAAATGCGAAAACTCTATGGATCACAGAGGACAAAAGTTCAAGATCCCGCTGATGTCTGGTCCTTCGTCTTTGCACTTCTATATTTTTATAAGATTTCTTGCCTGTAAATAGGGAATACCTTGTCATTCCTTGTCCTTTTTGCTGACGTCACCTGTAAGCACAATAAGAGATTAGCTATATGCAGTTCAATTACAAAAAACAGCGTTCTGTCGTGATAGTATTGCATGAAAGTGAGTAGAGTAATCAACCGTATGTTCCCGTTGACAGTTCTTTCATTCTTCTCTGCACTACATTTTCGAATATATATTGCTCTTTGTTTGACATGGCTATAGATGGAATAGTCAATAGTACATAGGTGGCTTATCTCAAAGTCTAGTAATAACAAGTCTTTCATCTTCATACAAAAATTTCCGACCGTTGATTGTGTGCGTGCATATATGAACATCACTGCTGAGCAAAACTCAACGCATACTTCGTGAACTCGGCCAGACAAAGCCAGATTCTCTCTCTTCGATCAAGTATGCAGACCAGAAAAGGAAAGACAATTGAATCAGCTGTCAAAATTGAAGTCATCAAAACAAACGAGCAAATATGCACCAATACATCCCCATATAAACTCATAAAATGTTCCGACTTATGGTTGTATTCCAGCGCGTATAAAAATGTTGCATTCTCTCTCTGATAGCCTGACATCGTCATTTGAAAAACTTGTGCATGCAGCTGTTCGCCTTTCACTCATTAACCATATGAAGATGAAAGACTTGTTAATTTCTAGACTTTGGCTTATCTCTGAGCTCTGCGGTTCTCTATAAAAGAAATCGTTACTGAATCGCATAATTCATTCCCTTGCTAGTAAAATAATACACGAGCTCTAGTTATAAATACGGAAATGTTTAACTCAACACGATTCTTGTGGGACTACATTAAAATTGCTCTAGAATCATCCTTTGTGTCACTAGTCCGTCATGTATCGCATGTTTCAAAAAAACATATGGAACGAACAAAAACAAAGAACAAAAAAATCTTCTTACAGAAGAACTCTAAAATCTAGGCAACCTTCGTTGTGCCACACTTTTGCTGAGGCAACCCAATACTATTGGATAGGGAATGAAATAACCTTTCATTTCATAAAAAAATTGATTAAATAACAGATGAGGGTATATTATCTACGCTTGCTTACCTGTTTATACCTGGCAACCCCACAATTGGGCCCGGCAGAAATCAGGCAACCCCTATTTTTCCTCTTCTTTGTGTCATATTCTGTCAGTTAATGGTCGAATTTTATGATTAACAAATGAGGGTAGTTGGCCCAAAAAAGTTAATTACAATATCTTTTATTTAACACCTTCGGTACGCGATTTAGCTAGGCAACCCATGTGCGCTTTATCAATGTATATATTATCTATCATATAATAGTTGTCATCATCAAATAACAGATGAGGGTATATATTTCTTATACCGGATCTTGCACTATAAGTTAAACATGCCTTTAACTATCTAATTCCAAAATTAAATTGGAAAATAATGGTCTCTTCTTTCCTTGTGATAACTTTAAAGTGAGGTACTTTTTTCGCAGTTTTCGGCTATTTTGCAATGCAAAAATTCAAATTTCAAAAATCCACTTTAGGGTAAGTTTTAGCAAATCCAATAACGAACAAACATGCTCAACAAATTTTTCGCCTAGAAGCCTTCGTTAAGAGAAATTTAACAAGAAAGGTCAAAGAACAGGGAATTTTTAGTGAATTTTTCAGTTTTTGGGCTACCCCAAATTTTCCTGGGAGTTTCATGCTTGCGCACCCCCTAGATATTGTTGGCGATGTCATTTCTGACCGATTCCACCAAAAAAGTCCGTTACATCACGCCAAACCCACTGGAAATGCTCCAGCGCCCGGACTAAAACTGATTTTATTATAGTGTGAAAGTTGATTTAGTCAAAAATGCTAAATTAATACCAATTGCTATGAACCCGTAGCGCAGTCTCGGACAGGTAGGATAACACAACGACGACCTAGCAAACGTAAATGGGGCAATGATTTCGGAAATTTTTACGTTGACCGTGCGTACGCTATCCAACTCTGGTAAGGTAAAAGTACTATTGGACCAGCTTAAAAATACAAGGCTGATATAATAGTGATCCAAGAAGTTAGATGGTTTGGAGAGGCATAAAGGAGAAAAGGAATTACATAATATACTACAGCGGCAGAAAAACAGAGCACATCCTCATCAGCGCCGGCTTTAGGTGATTTGGCGCCCTGTGCCAGATATTTTTATGCGCCCTTTAACTTTTTAGACATTTCTTTTAGGTAGATATCTATGTTATTCACATATGGCTTTACAACGGGCGAAAACTGGCCGCTTGGGAGCACATACTGGCTCACGACGGGGAAACTTGACCAAAAGTTTTAAATGGCCGAGAGCTGAGCTATTCACACGGGCATATGACGCAAATTTGAACCAAAAAAAGTAATCTGCACCAAATGTATTGTTGAATGTGCTTTATGTGAACTTGATCAATTTCGTTATGTACAATCATTTTTGTATGCTTATTGTGTCGAACTTGATTCTATCGGGCAGGAACTCTACCTTTAATGGTATCGTTTAACACGTCTAAAGTAAAGCAAGAGATAAACACTTGCCTCCTATGTGACAGCGGCATGAGTTCCAACTTCTTGAGTCTGTCCGTAAAGGGCGATAAGCTGCGAAAATCGCGGATCGTGTAGATACCTCAGAGCGCAGAGGAGAAATTTCTTCCATACGGATTTCAACCTACCGCTTCTTACCTGACATATAGGGTCCAAGATCGGGCACGTGATGCAAAATCACAATGTCCTGAGTTATTTATCGCTAATATTTGAAAGCGTGAGTAATAGAATGAACTCCGCCTCCGCGGCGGCAGTATCTGATGACGCCCGCAGCTACGGGAGCAGCTTCTTTCTGCACCCACAGCTGTTTCTCTAACGGAGGATGATACAGCTACTCTAAACTTCACACCCTTGAATGACGCGGCCATAATACTTGAAAAGGGCCTTCGGTGGCGGCTGCCTCCAGTCTGGCTAGCTGAGACGCAGTCGTAAAGTAAAGCTAGTGACAGAATTACGCGCATAGATAGAATAGAATATGTGTATTGAAATGCGAACTAACGAAATGTGGCTTGTGCGCTACGCACACACCGCGTAAGTTGCTTTACTTTATACTTTTTGCGCGTTGCCGCGCGGTCTAGTGTAAAAAGGGTTGTTTGTGTGTTGTGTTTTGAGTCGTGTTTTGGTGTTGGTGGGCATTTTGTTTATGTTTAGAGTCGTGTGTAGTGATGGCGATGGGAAATTTGTTAAATTTCATAATTATTTCGAAGTTGTGGTGATGAAATTAGTACCTAGAACAAATACAAGTCCTGTAGGATAGAAAATTAATACGAAAATCATACAGCTTTTTCAATTTATTTCGTATCACGTCCACTTGTCACTTTGATTTGTAGGTTGTGCCAAAGCCGGAACGCGACACCAGCACCGCGACTTTGTGTCAGTGAAAAATCCGCACACATCGCGAAGCCAATGCCCGCACCGCCATTGCGCGTAATTCTGTCACTAGCTTTAACGTTATGGATGCTGTCATTGCGAACCCCTCCACTAGTTGGCTTGTTCCCGCCCCTTCACTCCCAATGGGCTCAAACTATATCCCAGAACCGGATGCGGCATCAGCTTCTTCTGTTAGTATCGTTGGACCTTCGAGCACTGGGGATATGAGTCGTCGGTAACCTGCGCCAATTTGATAACGGTACCCAGACCGCGAAATATTTTCATTTCGCGTTTCTCCCCTGGAACTATTTGCGAGGCAATTAAAGAGTATCTAAGGGTACAGTCTCCCGTAGGAAATTCAGCAATGTTTCCAAACCGGTTGCATCTTTCGTCTTGACTGCACCGCCCTGCATTAGACGTTGGGCAAACAACTTCAATGAAGTTGTCAGCAAATATGTTGTAAATTTTTTGGTGAATATTGTTTTCTGCGGTTTGTCACAGTCGAAGAAGAAAAGAGAGAGCAATGGAGAGTCCTATACCTATCTCAGTTGAACTCACAAGCAGGATGTGTCCCAAGAGCTGCTAGTTTATTGGTAGAAACTGAAGACCGTTTATTGTTAGTTGAAAAAGACCGAATAATAAAGAGCCTTGCCAGCTATCTTTTACGTTTTTTCAAACACAATCTTTGTTTACTTCCTGTGCATATCCGGCGTTGTGTCTTGTATTGTGGAGGTGTTATCATTTAATAACTAAATGAACGAGCACATTCCTGGATTGCGCCCTAGGGCGGTCGCCCGGGTTCGCCTACCCCTAAAGCCGGTACTGGGTGTGCACAAGTTTTTTTATACCAAGTCAAAATATACATTCAACTGCAGCATAAATCGGGAATAGCTGAAAATTGGAGCAGCCCTTAAAATAATCAATGAAATGTCAAATGAGGATGCCAGAAAATGTATGGATTTTGGTACTACCTCCAATAGCTACATATGTGTAATATGTCGTCGGATAGGTATTTTTGAGCTGAATATAAGTTACTACGGCCCCTGTGCTGAATGTCGAGTCGTGATTTGTGACAAGTTTTTTGAGTTGAAGAAAGTGACGTTTTAATCGAATTACGATTTTCAGCATAGTGGCCTAGAGTGGAAGTGCCAAGTGCGAGTTTAGCCCCCTATGCTGAAAGTCGCAATTCGTCTGAAAATCCACTTTCTTCAACTCAAAAAACTTGTCACAAATGACGACTCGACATTCAGCACAGGGCCTATGGCGCCTAGTTCGAAATCTTTGTCCGTTTTGAGTAATAAGGTCAGAACTGTACAAATATAGAGTTTTACAATCACCCTGCATTTTAGTAACCCTACAACCTATTCCAATGAACCAATGAACGCAAAATTTATCCACCTACCTATGATGGTAAAATTGACGGTTCTATCTTCCCAACTTTCGAGTTATGAGTCGTCGAAAGTCCAACTTTAGGGTTTTTTTAAACAAAAATATCAACTTCAGCTACATATTTTTTGGAGGAAGGTAAGATGACTACACTTAGGTGTGTTATTAAATAGAAGTTATTAGGATTTCTGTATAGAAAACTGCTTAGGAAGTAAAGTTTAAAGACTGAAATGGTTAGCATTAGATGAATTACTGTTGTACACCTGCTGAAAGTTTGCGTCTTTTCTAATACATATAAATGGCAAATATCCTATCAGTGGGGAGATTATGTACTAAAGTTTACTCGGAGACCTGGTAACAATTTAAGCTGTCATTAGGTCAGATTTTGTTTTACTTACTTCGAAAATTGGGAGAGAATATTTTTATAGATGGCACATCACGGAACAGAAATTTGCTTGAATCCCACAAGTATTGCAAAAATTCAACCAAAAATGATTTTATCGTCGCTTTGCATGCAAAAAGATCTAAGCCTCAATTGTAGCCGGTAACACTTCATAGACTGGTAGTACAAAGGATGATTCCTAAATTTACATATATATGTAACATAAGAACCCCGTTTCTTCCTTTCCAAAGATGGAAAAGAGCGGAACGATACGTTCGATTAAAGTTTATAAAAATAAATTGGTGCAACGTAGAAAAGCATCCTACAATTTTAATTTTATTTAAGTACAGTCCTAGCTTTTCTTTAACACGATTACAAAATTCAAATACTTAAAAGCCGCCTCTATTTTTTCTTGTAAATCATGTCAACAATTTCTTCAACAGTTTCAAACATAATCTTCTTAAATCCTTCATTCTCCTCCAGCTGCTCCAGAACAATCTCACTTCTGTTAACGTTCACGTGGGAATTGAATTTGTCTGGATTATGCGTCTTCAAGTTGGTCAGGAGGCCTTCTGGCAAGTGGATAAGTGTAGCAGCAATACCACTATAGACGACTGAGAACAGCCTCAGTTCTTCACAACTTTCAAAAAACTCTTTTTCACTGATCTGATCCTTTGGCAGGATCCCCATAGCGTTTAGTTCACTCTGCAGGCAATCATAGTAAAAATGTAAGCACTCGTCCAAAATACTGTCACGGAAGGTTCGGCGAGTATTCATGTAAATGCAGAAAAGGACATCAACAGCTGGAGGACAGTATCGACATATTTGAAAGTCCACTAGGCAACAAGCAAGGCCTGTGCTACTGGTGCTATCCGGCTTGAACAGGACATTCCTTCCCCAGGAATCCCGATGGCAAAAGGTGTTTCGATATTTTGGTGAGGTATTCACAATATCGTAGACTGGTTCGATACTTTTGACGAAGTCATTCTTGATGAACTCTTGGTATTCGGTTGACTGATACTTTGGGTGTCGTAGCGCCGCATCCTGAACAGCCTGCAAAACACAAAACTCTCCTGTTAAATATCCTGTTTCTAGAGTGAATGAAAAACCTTACCCTAATCCCGATCAAAAACCATGCGATATCGGGAGCGATTGACGTTTCAAAAAGCAGATCGTTGTATTTGTCACCAATGTTAACTCCATTATGAACTTCGTAAGCTATGCTGCAGGCGTGCATTGCTGCCAGACTTTTCAGGTTGATTTTGATGTGTTGAATTGTGAAAGGGGTTTTGCTTGGGACATGGTGGTAGCCTAGGTCTATTAGATCTTCGAGAACAATGATGTCGGGTCTGTCGTAGTAGCATAATGGGAACCATTTCGTTTTGCCTGAAATAAAAAATGGTTTTGAGTAAATCCAGAAGAGAGATTGTTTTGTATGAAAATAAAACTTACAGTATTTTGTGAAGTCATTCAGTAATTTCTTATATGTTGTTGATTCTTTTACAAATATCCCAGTCGTCTCCAAATATTCCCTTTGTATCTTTTCATGTATTGGTAAAGTTTTGATAAAATACTTGTGTTGTGATGTGTTTCCTTGTTTCTGCAAAATATCAAATTAAGTAAAATTGAATATGGTGGAGCAATATAAAAATTGGTAGTAGTAGTAAAAACAGTTTAGAACGATATCTTATTTTGGCAATTTGAGTTATCTGAACAAGGACAGTGAAGTGGAAATGGTGAAGAACGCCATCATTCAACGCTCGATTCGGAACAGTGAGTACAGAGACCCGTGAGCTCGGCCCAGCTGACGTCAAATCCTTTATCGGTCATAATCGTTGATTATTGATACATTTCAACTCATGCATGTCTCTCCAACGAAACTGATTTTTCTTAGCCCCAATGCTTGTGTTGCAGACACCAATTAATTACACTTTTCTATGTTTTGACTGGCGATACTAGAGGTAAAGTTACCTGGGTCTCGAGCTGGTGGCATATACAAACGTACATGCATTGCATTCAGCATTCATGATGTGCGGCGAATTTCCTCTGACACATAATTGCATGTTGTCGTTCCGTCCTGGCTTTCACACATAACTCAAAATTCTAAGTAACGAGTGCCTGTGTTTGCTATGTATCCTTGTGTGCTATGTCAAATGCAGCAATGCAGAAAAAGTTGAAAGTAGCCCGAAATTTGCGTTGCATATATGTATGTATGTATGAAGGCCATTTAAGAAAGGGAATTTTTTAAAGCATACCCTGCGAGATAGTTTTATGCCCTTAAGTTTTTAGACATTTCTTGTAGGTAGATTACTTATGTTATTATGAACAAATTATACAATATCCCAAGTAAAAATAAAAGATGGCGACGACGGACGGCCAAACTTGACCAAAAGATTTAAATGGCTGAGAACTGAGCTGGGACACAGGCATACGACGTCAAATTTGTACCAAAAAAAAATCTGTATCTGAATCAAATGTATTCTTGAATGTGCTCTATGGGAAGTTGACTATTTAATTTAGGCTCAATCGTTCTTTGGATTATTCGGCCAATTTGCGCACAATTGTGTTAACACATTAATTATGATAAGGGTAAGATCAAGCTGTATTAGGCGCTAGTTCGTAAAAGCACGTGGAAACAGTTTACAGTTTTGATGCTACCTTTCCCATCTGTAGAATAATTTGTCTATGGAATTATGAACAAATGGTATTCAATATCCCACAAAGGTTTGATAGTCCATTTCTGGGAAAACAAAAGATTTTTGTCCAAAAATAATAATAGTTGACCCAAGTACAAGATTGTAATGTACATATGCGGTCGTCTGCCTCGACCAATGTTATTTTTGTTTAAATAAATTAATAATACTTGTTAATTTCTGTTTAAACTAGATTGCACAGAAGAAATTCGCATTTTGTTATTATTATTATATGGTTTATTACTATTATTAGGTTTTAGATTTTAATTCTAGCTCTTGATATTTTAGGAAATCTCCAACTAAGTTTTAGACGCGTCCGTATCAAGAAACTATTGATAAGCGAGAGTTAGAGATGCCGGAAAAGGCTCGGAGCATAAAAATGGCGGAATTGCCAGAAGTTCTAGATCACTGAACTGTCAGTTTAGTGATCGATGGAGTGTTCTGATTGATCGTGTTTCTCGTGGGGACGTTGTTGTGTGACTGCGTAAAACATGCATATGCAAACTGCAATCAATGCGTCGTCCAGTACTTCTGTTTTTTGCAGAGCCGCGCAATTGTTGGCTTTCTCAAAGCACCAGCAAAGGTTTTGTTGTGGTATGTGGAGCGTATAGAACTTCTATAAATCTCGTTTTTCTAATATTTTTATTATTTTATTTATTTTTTTTATTTTGGCATACTTAAACTTACTACAAAAATCATATACAATGAATTACCACATAATAGTGGAACGAATCGAGAATAGAGTTCGAGACCGCAGCGAATCCGTTGCGGGGACCTCCCGCTTGGACCGCCAGCTAACGGATCAAAGAAGAAAGAAGAAGAAGACCACATTATGACTAATAGTCTAGGTGCCCACTCTCTTAAAACTTTCTGAATGGATTAAGGACGCCTAGTCTACCAACTTTTCTTACATTCTTGAAGCCGCGCCTTTTTTCCTCCACGTTCCTCGAAAGTCGACCATTTTAAGGTGCCCAAAAAATGTATACATACTGTTTTTTACCAATCATTGTCGCATGAAATGGCGATGATACCCGCGAAACAAAACTCGTTCGACTTGCTAAATTATGGGCTTCCAAAAATTTATTAATAACCAGCTGATTTTTTTAGGATCGCTTAAGAAAAATATGTGGAATTACATGGTATATGCGTCCGACAAAATTTGTTTGCCCATTTTGCCGTCCGACGAGTCAAAGTCGTTTACTTCATGAAGGGAAACAATTTATACATAACCTCTTTTTTCTTTTATATTTAATTTTATAATAGAAAAACAAACATTCCATGACAAAAAAATGTTTCTTTTACATGCCTCTCTTTCGTGTAACGAAACACAGGCAACTTGCACAATAAATGCCAATGAGGACGTCATAAATATTGATATTTCTAAATCGTACTTCTTTGTATCAAGTTTCTCGGTAGGCTCGTCATTATACTTCCTGCAACTGTAGTTTTTTTTTGTGGCAAGATGAAGCTTAGGAGTCACCCTTTGTACTACTAGTCCGTCATGTCTTACAAGTCATAGTGCAATGTATAGTAGTAAGCTTGATCTGAAGGAAAGATGAGATAGGATAGGTTAGGGGTCTGGAGGGTGCATGAGTAGATGTCGATGAACCTTGCGTTTGAACTCTGAGACGTTATATGAGCTCGGAAACACCGACTGCGGAAGAGAGTTCCACAATCGAGTTGTTCTATTTATAAACGAACTGCTAAAACGTAATGTGCGTGAAGGGGAGGGCTGAAGGGTGAAGTGGTGAGCCGAGTTGGGTAGTCTTGTGTTGCGGGAGAAAAATTGCCGTGTAGGCAGAAGGTTTTTGATTTCAGTGGAGCAGTCGCTATGAAAATAGCGGTAAAACTTGCTGAGCGCTGCTACATTCCTACGGTGGCTTAAAGGTCATGCAAAGGGTGCTATCGCCAATGAGTTTGATGGCGCGGTTTTGCACCTTGTCTAGCCAAGCCAAGGTGGTTTTAGGGGCGCCCGCCCAGATACGAGTTGTATTCAAGGCGTGGCCGAATGTAGGACTTGTAGATTGTAGCCAAGGCAGTTGGATGAAGGAGAAACTTGCATCTCTTAAGGAAGCCGAGGCATTGATACGCTTGTTTGGTGACTTGGAGTATGTGATTATTCCATCGCAAGTCGTTGGATAGAGTCACGCCGAGGATGTTAAGATATGGATCAGCTGTTATATTATCCTCGCCCACTGAAATGGAGGGAAGGTTGGTGCAGGTTTTAGTGGAGAATAGACAGTACTTGGTTTTGGTTTCATTGAACTCGACAAGATTCTTGCGGCCCCAATCAAGAATGAGTTTAATGTCCGCGTTAAGAGAGTTGGACATGAGTTCACGTTCTAAGAGACAAGGTCTGGCACTTGCTTGTCCTGTGTTGGCGGAGGGGTATGAGTAACGCAAAGTACCGTCATCGGCGAAACTATGAAGTGGATTGGAGGGGACTGAGTTGGCCTGACTTTTCTCAAAGAGTACTATACAGGGTGTATTGCTGTAACTATCGAAACGGGTGTGAGGTCTTGGACGGGCGAACAAAAAATCGTATGGATGGGGAAATCGTAAAGGTTTAGTCGCTAGGTGTTTTGAATTCTTTTTGGTAGAGGTTTACATATTACTCTGTTTTTTTGTATTTATGTTAGATATTTTCATGAATAAGGCACCAATCTACGCAGAATACTCCTACCTATCTGAAACTGCAAAGGTCAAGGTTTTAACCAACCAAGATCCAGAGTTATGAGCCGCCACAAAGGAAATTAAATTTTGATGTTGTTTTTACTAAAATTTCAACTTCAACCACCTTTTTCTCCAAAAAATACGTAGTTAATCAATACCTTTTTTTACAAAATTGGAAAGTTTGGAGAATTTCCTATGAATAATGTTCGACATTTTTTACGCTACGGGCTTTAGTTTTGAAGTTATGAGCAATTTTAATGCTAAAATTGGCCTTATTTAGTGCTTTTTTGGTGCGTTTCGACAGGGTTGAAACGAAAAACGAAACGAAAATTCCCACCCCCACCCTAGAGTAGAGGGCACACTCTCACTTTATCTTTCAGAGTGAAATTTCTGGGTCTACTCACATCGAGGAAAGGGTAAGAAAAAGCCTGTAGTCTAATACGACCAACCAATGGTTCGCTAATATGGCGGCCAGAGCAGGGCAGGACCTGCAATATCATACAGTTGGGAAGGACTCAGAAAACGTTAACAATAAGGGTAACAGGGGCCATGAGAACATGCCCCACGAAAGCCCTTGATGTTCTCTTGCACTTACCTTCCCCAACTTCCACATAAAACATCTATCCTCGTATACTGCCCTCAGACTGAGGGAATCCGGAGCCTGGACCTCTAAACTCTACGGTATCGATATCTTGAATCTGCTACCTGAGGGTTTGATTGCTACAACCACAGACTACCTTCCCCCTACATTGACCTTTAGGAAAGACTTCTCGTTCAAAATACCCAGAGGGCAAAAGAGCAGGGCTTAATCTAGAGACCACTAACAGTTCACTGTCTTGGCACCTCCCAGTGTACGCTAGTATCTTTCAAGCGGAAGTGATGGCGATCCTGAAGGCCTGCCAGTGAACTTAGAACCTACACAAAAATGTAGCATTGGAATTTTCATGGACAGTCAAACCTCTATAAAAGCTCTAGATTCAGCAAGAATACGCTTCAGAGCGATGTAGAACTGAAGTAGATAGGCTTGGCAGAACTGTAACTGGTGAAGTTATTATCAGAGGTGCCACAATGAAAGAAACAATCAGCACACTTCAGTTATATCCAGTCAAAATGGTAGTAGAATTAATCCATCGCGTTAAAACGGATTTGACGACCAGAGAAAATATTAACTGCTTTTTGATAGAACACTCTACGAAAAAACAAAATTTTAGATAAACTTCACTGTTTTATTCCCTTATCGGAGGAAAGAGTATGTAAAAGAGAAATTGAATCTTTTAAAATCTTTTTGTTTTATAAAGATCTTAAGTTAAAACTAACTTTCCCAGCGTTTTAATCAACACAGTGTCACCAATGATGATATGGGAAAAACACATAGATAAAACGTTGTTTACGCGTGAAATTCCAGACTATTGGCATAACAATTTAAAAAAAACACCTTTTAATTCCGTATCATTAAAAATGTAACACGTTCCATATAATTAATTGTTCAATCATAGTTTGAGATAAAATTTGTAACTGATAATCACTCGTCAACATAAGTTTGAAATAAATCTCGAAAATTAGATAAGATAAAACCCCGCCCGCCACGAGCATTCCTTTTTTATCGCTATGAATTTCATAATCCTTATCTTTTATCTTGTTCTTATCAGATTGAAAACACTCTCACGCAAACAACATATTTCATAACAATTCGCAACTGATCTTCCGTTTTGCTACTAGATACTTCATGGCAACAATATGCACTTCACAGCGGTCCGATCGCGACGTTCAAATGTGAAAAACAAACCACCACATTTTGAAACTGAAGATTTTTTTTGGATAAAATAAAACAAAATTAACATATCGGGCACATATCCAAATTCTAAATTTAGTTTCACAGTCACTTGTAAATGCGCAGCGCACGATCACGAAATTTATCGCCAGATCGCGGCGGGCCTAATTAAGTATTAATTTCACCAAAATAAAGCAAATGGCCGTTGACCTACTTACGTCTTCAATTGAAATGGTTAAGTTGAAGTAAACTCCAAGGAAGCCCACAGTGTCTTTCGATGGACACTCGATCTTATAATCGATCACTTTTCTTAAATCGTCACCTACGGTCCGTTCTGCAATGATCTCGCATTCTTCCCTGGACAGAAGCTCTGCCTGCGAACATATGGCTGCCATCGCGTCTAAATGTGGAAAAAACAACGCACTTCCTTAACAGCAATTTCTGTCTATAGAACAATTAGATTCTAATTAGTTTCCTGAATTAATGAGCACCGATCTTTGACCCAGCAGCGTCGGCGGTTTGGACTAGAGAGATTCCCCGGAATTTGTGCGGTGCTTAGTCGTTTCGCAACTAGACTTCGCCAGAACTCTGCCTTATGTTTCATTTATCCAACGGCGGCCACCAATAACAATGCGAAATATGTTATCTTATCATATCGCACAATTAAAATTGAAAGTGTGAAAATTGAAGATTACGCGGCGACAAACTGGAGTTATGTAAGAGAAATCGACGCGGAAGGTCTGGGCTAGTCTGAGGTCGGGCACCCAATTTGGGACTGCAAAAGGAGGGATGACGAAAAATATAGGTCGGTGCATGCCTGAGAAGGCTTTGAGGTGAGTTTTAGCGGTCACGTGAAGTTAGCAAAAATATGGAAACTATGATAAATAAACAAAACCGAACAAGTCTCGAGAATATCTATGTTCACTTCATGCGGCAACCATAGTACTCAATGAATTTATTCTTGGAAACGGTTGTGTTTGCTTAAACTTCGCCGTTTATTTATAGTATCTGAGTGAAAACAAATCGGATTATACATAAACAGCGGAAAATTAATAAGGAAAAGGTGAATGGTAGTAAATAAATGCCAGAGAGAATTAAGTGATTTTTTATAGAGCTAAAATTAAAGCGAAAGTGTCTTCGTTGTAAATGTCTAGTATTGAAAAAGCCATTTTTGGAATTTTATAGCTTGTTAATTTAACAATACAAGGACGAAAGTATAAGATGTTTACAGACAAATCTCAAGGAACACTTAAAGGAGCATAGGCTTCACTTCACTCTTACTGCTAGACATTGTACCATGACGTGACAAACGCCATAACGGACTAGTAGTACAAAGGGTGACTCCTAAGCTTAGAACTACCACATAAAAAAAACTCTCTCTCTAAAAGAACAACTAACACCACTGGAGCCAACGATGGGACAAACGCTGCAGTATGAGAATCACACACAAACGTGTGCTCTTTGAATTTGGAATGATTGCCAGATACCACCTCAGAAGTCCGCCGTCAGATCAATTCATCTGCCTTCGCGATGTCATCCATGTTTCTGTGACCCTGCAACTACTGAAAAGTACCCTATACCTCCTTTTCAGAGAGAGGAGATTTTTTTGGGGCAGTTTTCGACCGGCTTGGAAGTTATACGCGCCGAGCCTAATGCCTTCAAGGACGCTTGGCTATCTGATAACCTTGGCTTCCGATCTTAGGTAAGCTTTGCACTTTTAGGCAGGTTTGGTAGATTGTCAAAAGATCTGCCTAGATTAAGCGATAAGGAAACAGTTCTTTGCAGGGTTGGAAATCTTACAATTCATTTTGTGACCCCCATCCCTTTTCCTTTGACAGAGAACGCAGTATATTGCTGTGTCCGTAGACTTTCTCGATCTAGGCTTCTCGCTTCACGCAGCCGCGGGGCTTTACAGACCAGTCGCCAGATGTATAAATCGAATTACGATGAGGTTTTTCGTCGGAGCTGTATAAATGGCGCCCGTTATTCCAAGGCAATCCATTTTTTGTACTTGATCAAATCTGAATCTGTTCAATTCTTTGGAAAGACCGGAGGCACCATGCAGTGGAGCGACATATCAGCACTGGTCTAATCCTTGGGCATGTATAGCCAGTGCACCATGTGCGACTTCAAACTCCATCTATTGCCGAAAGTCCATTTATAGGCATTCAAAGGTATACACTCTTGCCTTGTATATGACTTCTTTGACATTCTTCAACCTCCAATTCATTTTTGGGTACTTAGCTGACTTGGATAGGCTCAGTACTCGACCGTTAATAAATTTAAGGTACACTAAAGATGGGTTTTTTAATCCTATTGGTGAAAAGAATCAGTACTGTCTGACTATAGCCCGCAGAAGTTGGACCATGCGCTAATCTTTCCAAGAGCCCTCTTTATAATCTCATTGATTGTGGGAAGGAATTTTCCGGATACAAATATCACCATGTCGTCCACATAGGCGACCACTGTTATTCTGTGGCTCTCTAGTGTTGTACTGTGGACCTCAGGTTGGATGTCCGAAGAGGCCAACCTCAGATTCCCATACAACAAACTACAAATTTAAACAATGGACAATCCAAAATGAGACAGAGACTGAACTCGGTCCGGTGGCCCACATGGCCGCCAGAAGGCCTGCTCGTCGGCAGGTCGTACCACCTACTTGCATACATCACCACTTACCTGTAGAGAGAACGCCCCTATCAGAGCGGACGCGGAGTACTTAATAATGCCAGGGGGTAACCTGAAACAGAAAGTTCGGAGCGAGATTCATCGCCGCCGCTATGACATTACCGGGCCTTTAGCCCATCATCCTAAAAAATCAATATGACTGAAACCAAACCAAACTAGGACTTTTTCTTTACGTTACTAATTTAATTCAAATATTTCCTACAACAATCAAATATGAGTTATGCCCTTCTTCTTCTTTGATCCGTTAGCTGGCGGTCCGAGCGAGACGTCCCCGCAACGGATACGCTGCTGCGGGTGCCGCTGGGTCTCAACTCTATTTACGATTCGTTCCATTCTTGCTGGTTTTTGGGGACGTCTCGAGTCTCGGTAACTGATAACCGTTGGTTCTTTGGGTCACCCTTCTTTAGCCAGGTTTTCTTCGGTGCCGATCGTTGGATGATCCAGCCAGCGGGAAGATCTCGCCAGAGAAGTTTACGTGGCAAGTTAGGAATTATGTTAATGATAATAAAGAGTTAAATTACATTGCAGATGGTGAAAAGGAAAAGTGTGTTTCAACGTTTTGCACAACAATTGGAGAAAGAAATAAAAACCGCCCTGGTACCATGACGCTTTTGTTTTGTACACAGTTACAATAATGGCAAACGAATTATTGGATACTTAATACAAATGTTCCCAGAAAGCTTGAGGTGTGATGAGATCACATACAAAAATACAGTGGAATGTAGGTACGAATATTCCAATCTGGTGTTATATAGAGGTGAAATTGTAAAATAACAGTGTAACAAAAATAATAAAATATGGTTGAGAATGCTTGTTAATTTATAAGATAATTGCCTTGGTCACGTCATAACTTGAGAGTGACTTTACCTATTTAATTCATCTTTTTTTAATATTCTAATACTTTGTAGAAGGCTCTTACGATAAGAAACTAGTGGGATGTCGTGCCTAGAGACTAGCCACTAATTACGCTTTTTCATGGTATTCCTTTTGTTGAATAACACTTCAGACTGGATCAAGAAAATGATATTTTTTTCACTTTTAATTAAGTAAATGTTTATGTTCTCCTGAGTATCATTATTAAATATTATAATTTAGTGATAGATTCAAAACTTGTTCCACCGAAGTAAAAAAAATTATATTTCACCATTTCGCGGCCGAGGATTGAACTTGCTTCCCCGGGATAGGACTCCAGCGCCTTAGCTCTGGGCTACCGATATATATTAGGTTAGGTTATAGTCTAAGAGCTGGCTACATAAAAAAGCAAGGTATAAGGTACATGAAATACGAATATCTAGATAGGTGCCATTAGCGGTCCCGGACACCGAGTGGCTAATCTGCCAGCGCGATTAGGAAGATTAAGGCGGGGGCGGACGATCAAAGATGACAAATTATACATAGAAAAAAATGATAATGCTCATGGATAAAAATTATTGATAAGTGAAGTATTTGTTGCTACGAAACGCGAAAATTATTGGCAGACGATTTCGTGGAAGATAAATGGCCGGCAGACGTCAACAAAGTGGCGTTATCGTTGATGCGAAAAAATTAATGATAAGCCTCATGATTAAAAATTTTTGAGAATTATCATTAAACTGTTGAGGAAGCTGTGTGTTGAATGGCAGACGAAAAAATGAAAGACAACATCGAGGCAGACGGTATTGAAGAGCGCGGTCTCGATAGATATATTTTCGTATGTTATTCTGATATCTCTATGCCAACATTATACATAATTAATGCGGGATTAAGAGTGTTTATATGAGGCATGAGAGTGTGCGTATCTCTATGTATATGCGAGTGCGAGTAGGTATATAGCATCGAATAGATGTAACGGCGAGCTTGCAGAACTCACGTTGGCACTTCATATGTATATATACATCAGAAAGTATAATTTGATGCCCTCTTATTACATTTTGTTTGATTACGCGAGCTGTGAATTTTTGTACACGGGTTACTTTTTCATTTTTTTGATTGTTTGAATTTATTTGCAAAAGAAGTTAGTTAGTTTTTCAGCAGATGTTAACGAAAGCCAATGTGAGGATGATATCGATTGCGAAAGCGAAGAAGATATGCAGTACGATGAATCCGACGCCAATAGCGAAGTAGAATAATTCTAAAATTTATTTGTATTATTTGTTAATAAAAAAATTGTTTTAATGGTAAACATATTTTTTAGCACTCTTGTATAATAGAGGAATTGTTAACTTATTGTCCTCACAATATAATAAAGAAAATAATAAATCTTTCAATACACCGTACGTAACTATATAACTCGTTAATACGAGACCGCGCTCTTCAATACCGTCTGCCTCGATGTTGTCTTTCAATTTTTCGTCTGCCATTCAACACACAGCTTCCTCAACAGTTTAATGATAATTCTCAAAAAATTTTAATCATGAGGCTTATCATTAATTTTTTCGCATCAACGATAACGCCACTTTGTTGACGTCTGCCGGCCATTTATCTTCCACGAAATCGTCTGCCAATAATTTTCGCGTTTCGTAGCAACAAATACTTCACTTATCAATAATTTTTATCCATGAGCATTATCATTTTTTTCTATGTATAATTTGTCATCTTTGATCGTCCGCCCCCGCCTTAATCTTCCTAATCGCGCTGGCAGATTAGCCACTCGGTGTCCGGGACCGCTAATGGCACCTATCTAGATATTCATATTTTATGTACCTTATACCTTGCTTTTTTATGTAGCCAGCTCTCCGTCTATTAGGTTAGATATGGCTGAGCTATTGGTTCAAGCCCACACACTTAGGCCAGAAGGATAGGCCCATTGCGATGCCATAGTGATCCCACTTTAAACTTGATGTTAAAATGTCGTTTCTTCGTTAAACCATCTCGAGGAAGTAATGAATCTTCTAAGTTGCGGGATCCCAAACTTCGAGATTTCCGCAAGGTTGCTTAGAAAGGGTTCACCAAATGTGGTTAGCCTTATCCTGCTTAGGGCCGGGCAGTGACAGAGGAGGTGTAGTACACTTTCCGCCTCGTCAGGGTTTTTACAGCTTCTGCAGAAATCGTGGGTCTCAAGACCTAAACGGGTCGCATGCGTCCCTATCAGACAGTGTCCGGTTAAGACTCCCACTATAACTGAGAGTTCTTGTCTCCCAAGGCTCAGTAATAAGGTAGTTCGCCTGAGATCATAGGAGGGCCAGGTTAATTTGGCCAAAGTGCATTTATTAAGATCCCTCCAATGCTTTTTCGCTTGTGTGATTGTGTGTTGCTTGCATCGGAGTTTAAAGGAGGCCCAAGGCATACCAACTCTTTCCTTTTCTGGAAGGAGAGTAGCGGTCGTGCCTCTCCTAGCCAGTTCGTCAGCTTTACAATTTCCCTCTATATTTCGGTGACCGGGCACCCAAACGAGGAGGGTCCTGAACTGCTGAGCCATCTCGTTAAGAGATCTGCGACATTCAGAGGTAGTTCTAGAGCTGTTTGTGCAGGAGCGCAGGGCTTTCAGAGCTGCCTGACTATCTGAGAAGATGTAGACAGTCCGGTTCCCATCGCCTTGCTGGTTAATTTGCAGAACAGCTTCTTGTATGGCTAGAATCTCCGCTTGGTATACACTGCAGTGATCGGGAAGTCGGAAGGAGATTTCAATCCCAAGTTCTGGGGAAAATACTCCTCCTCCCACTCGACCCTCGAGCTCAGAGCCATCAGTAAAAACGTTTATGGCATCCTGAAACCTATGTGGTCTATTTATCCATTCACGATGTGAAGGGATGTGGACTCCGTAGTTCCTCGTGAAGGTAATTTCGGGAATGCAGAAGTCGGTTTTTGTGGGGATAGTAACTGAGTTCAGTACCTTCGTGTGTCCTCCCCTGATTCCAGTCCAGAAACCGGATTTTTTTTATTCTAAGGGCTGCAATGGTTGCGCTTTCCCTTGCCACGAGATTTAAAGGAGGGAGGTATAACATAACATTTAAGGCCTCTGTAGGAGTGGAGCGAAGTGCTCCTGTTATGCATAACTCCGCACATCTTTGTACTCTCTGTAATTTGTTTAACACGGTGGATTTACTCAGAGTTGGCCACCACACTAAAACCCCGCACAATGTAAGGGGAGAAGCCCCATTTCTTACCAATGGATTTTTTGCAGGCGAAAAGCGCGATGTTTGCTTTCTTAATGCGCTCTTCTGTGTTTTCATGCCAGAGGAGTTTCTTGTCCAGGATTACTCCCAGATATTTGGCACTGTTGTTAATTTTGAGCCTAACATTGTTAAGCCGGGGGGGTGTTAACGGAGAGGTCTTATACCTCCTTGTGAAGAGGACCAGCTCCGTTTTTACTGGGTTAACGCTGAGTCCGCGGGTAGCAGTCCAGCTTGAGAGGGTTTGTAGCGCTGCCTCCATGAGATCACAGAGGACTTGAGGAAATTTTCCTTTTTTGATGATAACAACATCATCCGCGTACGCCAGGACGTCATGTCCCTCTGCCTGCATGCGTCGCAACAGCTGGTTCATAGTTACGACCCATAGCAGCGGGGAGAGTCCTCCTCCTTGCGGAGTGCCTCTATTTACGGCCTTTCGGACCGAGCTATCGCCCAAGATCGCGCTCACCATCCTGCCAGTAAGCATTTGGTGGATAAGAGACACCAACGATGTCTCGATCCCATGTTCTGTCAAGGCCAGGGTAATGGCATTCGGAAAAACATTGTTAAATGCTCCTTCAATGTCAAGAAATGCTACTAATGTATATTCCTTAACCTCGAGGGATTTTTTAATGGTTGAGACCAGTGAGTGAAGAGCAGTATCAGTAGATTTGCCCTTTGTATAGGCGTGTTGTGCGCCAGAGAGTTCCGAGGTCAATATGGTCTGCCTCAGATATATTTCTATTAGCCTCTCCAGAGTCTTTAATAGAAAGGATGATAGGCTGATTGGCCTGAAGTCTTTGGGTGTTACGTGGGAGGCTTTTCCTGCCTTGGGTATAAAAACTACTTTAACCTCTTTCCAACTAGAGGGAATGCAGTTATTTTGGAGGCACCCGGTAAACATGGTTTGCAACCAGGGCATAATATAACTAAGAGTGTGCTGCAGTTGTGCCGGCACTATGCCGTCAGGGCCTGGTGATTTGTAGGGCCGAGGTACCGATATATGTACTTTATTAGAAATCTCTTTTTGTCGTTAAATATACTTCCGGTTGGATCTTCCAGACCCTTTTCTCAGTTTTAGGTTTCTTCGTCAAGAGCTACAATTTGAGATATGGCCCAAGTCTGTAGCGAAAGTACTTTCAGAGATGAAAGAAAGTCACAGACGGACAGACAGACAGACGGACTCTGTATAAGCTTTTTTTTTGAAAAAGATAAAATTAAGAAAATTGCGCAGAAAATTGAATAATTTCAGAAAACTTAACTACTAGTGCTTGTATGTCCGTATATTCGCAATAGGCTTCTATACCGCGCAACCGATATTAATGAAATTTTAACCATGTGCTATTTATATTAACAGAAAGAACATAGGCTATTATACTATTTTCTAAAGCTACTGCTAAATGGCGCTGGCATGGAAATCTTTGTTGAAAATCATCGCAGAGCTTCGAATTTTTGCATGAAGGTCCGTGGGGGTCTCCCATGATGCACCTCGTAGTTTGGTTTTTGAAAAATTCAAACTGACCGCCGAAATATGAACAAAATTCAAAATGGAATATGCCAATTTTGTTCCGATTTCAATACAAATGGGTATCTAGGGGGTTTTAAGGTCGTAAATAACGAATTTGTGGTCAAAACTTATAAATTCAAAATGGCCGCGCCAATATGGCAGACGAATTTTGTAAATTTTGTTCCGATTCTAATGAAATTGGGTATCTGGGGTTTTCTAAGGTAGCAAATAAAGAACTCCAAATTTTCCAATGAAAATCGTTAACGAATTTATGATCGAAACTTATAAATTCAAAATTGCGGGGCCAATATGGCGAAGGATTTTGTCAAATAAGTGTCATTCCCCGTTAGCTGTATGTAGGTTGTTCAGAGCTGGAAAATCGGAAAATCTTGACATCCTACACTGATAAAAAAATTCTTGGCTTAAGAGACTTTTTCTTGAACCAAGCAAATAATGTTTTGGATATAACGAAAACAAAATTGTCTTCGGATAAGCAATACTCATAGTCTTGGTTTTATGTTCTTGGATGAAGACAAAAGTTGACTAGAAGTAAGAAAAAAAATGTCTTGGTTTGAGATACTCATTTTTTTAATTTAAGCAACTCAAGGTAATAAAATAGTGAATTGCCTCAATAAATATTCTCGAATTAAAACTTCATCGTGTCTTTATTTAATACAAATTTTCTTTTGAATAAAAAATATTAAGTTTCTTGAGTAAAAAATTAAAAAATCTTATTTCGGAAAAGACATATCTTGGTCGAAAAGTATAAGTGTTGAGCGAATGGGAAAGCATTGAATATAGTATATCCTGAAGCTCTCCAAGCAATTTATATGGATGCAATTAGCAAAAACCCGCGTGAGTTGCATGGTAATAAAAAAAGATGATGCGTGCACAGCCCGCGGTAAAAGGGATAATGAAAACAGAACAAATCTGCAAAAAATGATTTTGGATACTTCAATAAATTTAGAGTATGTTACAGCTGGCTAAGGATACGATGATGAAAAATTATGCACTACGTACACAACAGAACCTAGCCAAACATATTCAGAATCGTCTGCATAGATTTTGCTGTGGCGGGAGACTAGACGCCTTGTGCAGAACTTTGCTCATGGCGCCCACCTGTCCTCCAGATTGTTTTTCCCAGAAAAAGTGCCAAAAAAGTAATCAAATTTGCAAATTTGGTACCCACCGTGCAACCCAAAAATACACAATTTGGGGCCCAAAAACACTATAAAACCTTGTATTAACGCTGGAACTTTTCGTTAGCGCTCCACGCTTTTTTACATTTCGAAATGTACATATATGTTGTTTCTATAGATATATTGGCCGGAGCTACTACTGGACTCTACATTCAAAATTATTTTTTATTTTTAGTTCAGCTCAAAAGCATATTTTTTATTTTCTATTTTCATTTTTTAATTTTTAGTATGTTATATCTTCCGCCATTTGGTGGTGACCGCGATATTTGAATTAAAATGACCCCACGCAGTTCACTGTACTACACTCGTCATACAATTTCATTTGATACCCATATCCAATGGCTTGTAAAGAAAAAGCTAATCCGCCTTTTTTTATTGGCCACCATTTTGCATTTTGAATGCTAATAGTATTTTACTTGTCACACCCTTCCATTAGATTCCTATACCGAGTGGCATGCAAATGAAAAAGTGTTTTGTGTTGGTCGCCATTTTGGGTTTGCCGCCATTTTGAATTTAGAATAACACTACTCAACGCTTTAGTTTTCAATCTTTTGGCCACTTTATTGCTGCCCAGGGGACATGACGTGCGTTTGCGCCACGTTCTATGATGATCTGAAACTGCCGATCAACCCTATTCAGTTGCGGAAGGCAATGGATGACCGCATTCATGGACGTTTTCTGATGTTTTCCCATCTATACCTGTAAGAACTTAGCTCGTCAGCAACGGCTTTTGCCATTGATATTGAACAAGGTTTCTGCTTTCCATAAACTTAAAACTAGTTTAAACCAAATCTTCGAAATGAGACCAATGAAAGGTCGTCCACATGTCTTAAAATATTTTCCAAAATTAAACAAAAGGTCAGACGAAGCGGGCCTCTCTATTCGACAGTCTAGTCCATACCATTCCCGAACCTCAACTCATAGTTCATGTTTGGAAAATATTCATGCTTAAATATTAAACGTTTCTAACATTTGGCATGCTTATCACACTTATTTCAATAGATTATGCCAATTTTTCAATGTTCAATTATTATGCTGGGCGTGTTTGTTTTAACGGCATTAAACAAATAACTTAGTTAACTTCAAGGTTCGACGTCGCAAGACAAGGTTCCCGATCAATGCTGCATTACAAATCAAGTATGAACACACATTCAGTTTAAAAAGGTAGTAGTACATATAATGTAGTCAAAGGTACACTATAGATCGCGTTGCAGGAAAAAATGTTTATTTTTATGTAATAACTTTACTGTTGATCTTGTGAAGCTATTATACCATCTGTGTTGAAAGTAAGTAATCATTGAAGCAAAAAAGGTAATTTGTTCAACAAAATTTATTCCGCCAGCTTCAAATTAGGCGTAGAGCTCCCATGCCCAATGCGGTCCTCATTCTTTCTACTCCTCTAGCTCTTATATGAAATTCTTCTCTCAGGATTAATTTTTCGACGGTGAACTCATTGTTATTTTCTTCTGAAATTGCAGCAATGCTTTGTACGTAGCATTGCTGCATTCGTCATCGAGCCAGCCCAGTTTCGGTCGCTGCATCTTCTGTTTAACAAAGATCCTGCAGCACTATTCACAGTATTTTTAATGCGTGTACAATTATCGTTGACTCCCGGCATCTCGTTCCCAGGACTTACTATTCCATAATTAGCCCGAACCTAATATGGCGTACAGTACGGTAAGAAAACTGAACGAATTTGAGCTTATTTACGTCATTGGCCCTAAATGAAACCGTGAAGAGCGAAGTGTAAAATGGATTCCGTAAATGGAGATTAAAACAAGCGTCCGTTTCCATGGCATCCTTGATTTTATTGACAAGTGAGTGAATTTGGAAATTATATTTACTCAATCTACAAAAAAGTGAGGTAACGTTTCCGTCATTCCGTTCAAAAGTTGAAATTTGTTCTTGTTCCGTTCTTTTTTTGTTTATCTGGTCAAACAGTATTAAGACTTAGTAATCAACTTTGACAGGAAACGGAACACGGAACACGGAGAGCGGAAGACGTGTGCTATGTGGCCCTAGCTTAAAACGAAACAATTTAACTGAAAAATTGCTTGGGGACTGATTTCGCTTGCGGATACTTGCGTCTTGTGCTCTTCTTACGGCACCGTATGTAACATTTCAAGAATTTAACGAGCATTCGTCAAGTTTATTACGTCAATTTAAGTTGTTGGTACTTTAGGTTGGGTATAGCAATATTACGGTACGTCATAATATGTTCTGGCTATTGAGAATATTCTCTAACGCATGGCCGTAGGTGCTTCCGGACTTTTCGTTCTATAGTTGATTTTGCAATTATAAGCTTAACTGAGTTCTTACGTGCCCGCGTAGTTCCGTATCAATAATCTAGTGGTCCGTGTCGATGACAGGACTCCGGTATGCACCTGATGAGCGAAAGGTGGCGAGGTAGTGGTCCATTTGAATAAAGACTTTTGTGGATTTTCACAAAAGCGTTTACTACGCACAAATGTGAAGCTTGTCCAGACTTTGAGGGGGCGGCTATAAGCGTATTCGCGCGAATAAGGAAATAATTTTCTCCAAAGCCTTCTATATTCATACATAATATCGCAATATTATTACGTCAAAGTTCACTTCAAACTGAACAGCATGAAAAGCTTGCAGTGGACGACCCCTGTAGCGTGTAGCCGCGTATCTCAGAGCCGCTTGTAGCCGATCACGTAGAGGAAGCACGTAGCCGCTCGTCTTACTCTGCGTGGGAAAAAATCAATACTAATTCTAGGGGCGAATACCTTCTTGATTTCATTACTACCTATAATTTACAGGTTATGAACAAGGAGCACGAGCCTACCGGTAGTGTTTATCTCTAAATCGGGGAAAAGATTGTTTTGTGAAGCAAAACCCTATCAGCCTCTCCTACTTTCTCCTGCGAGATGGATCCCGTCTCTTCTCAGCAGCAGATTGTTAACTGCTGAGATGAATGGAGAATCGAATACAGTAATGGCTGTTAAAGGATGTCCTCAAGGGTGTGCCCTATCACCCATTTCAGTACCAGATAGTACCATCAGATAGTACCATTTCAGACCTCATGTCAGTCGCCTTATGATATGTGCGTAGCTTTGGTGTCAGTGCAAGAACTTTGGTACTGACCCACAAAAAACTGTCATTTACTAATATAGAAGGAAGCTAAATTTAAAGGAGGCTAAATAGGCATAATCCAGGATCAAAAGCTCTTCTGGAAACCCCAGATTGAGAGAGTAACTAACAAGGCAAGTACATCTCTCCATATCTGTCCTTAATTTGTAAGTAAGATCTGGGACCTCAAACCGGGGATAATGTTTTGGCTATATGACGGTCATAGGGCCCATGGTCACGTATGCATCCATCGCATGGTGCGCCAAGACCAAATCAAAAGGGTGCTGTGATTAAGCTGGCCAAGGTGCAAAGGCGGGCCTGTCTTGTTATCTCCGGAGCTAAAACCACCTGTACGACTGGGGCTGTGGAGGGAGACCCTACTGAACCTACATCCACTCCACCTAGTGGTGAAGAAGGAGGCTCTCGAGAGTTGCGTCTACAGGAGTTATTCTCATTTAAACCAGGAGACCTTTTGGATTATTTATTGATCCTCAAGGAGCTAAACCTGAAGGCAATAATATCATTATCCGATACCATTCCTGCCACTCTTAGCTTCGACGATGATTATTCGAAGTATGTAGGTCAGAACGGGCAACATGATGGCCCCTTTTTTAGAGGAAGCACGACCTTTTGGTATATGGACGGTTCCAAAACCGATAAAGCAGCAAAATATCCATGGCTCTGGGCACGTTTTTCGGGATGAGGTACTCGTCATCCAGGTGTGCTCAGACTTATTAATAGCCATAACATTATTATTTTCTCGAACAGTCAAGTTGTCCTGTTGGCCATTAAATCTCACCAGGTGTCATCAAAGATTGTCCTAGATTGTCTCGTCTTTCTGAAATCTCTCAGCTGGAACAATTAGTACGCTGATGTGCATTCCGGGCCACGAAGGTCACATTGGTAATGAAAATGCCGAAGCCTGGCTAGTGTAGGGGCAAACCCATCACTTGTCGGTCCGGAACCTTTCTGCAGTTTAGCAAGCTGCCACATATGAACGGCCATTAAAAATTGAGTCGACCAGCTGTTTCCCCATAGCTGCACCAGGAGATAGGGTGCTCGTCAAGCTAAAAGATTCACTAAAATCGATAAAGCTAAGGCGAGCAAACTTTTAGATTTCAAGAGATCGGAGCTAAAAACAATAACACAGCTCCTGACGGGCCACTGTTCGTTTAATTATCATCTAAGCCGAATAGGGCTGTTAGTTGATTGTAGCTGTCGATTCTAAAAGGCAACTCTCGAAACTGCGAAGCACTAGTTGTGCGACTGTAAGACTACAGCGAGGAAGAGCTTGAGTCTCCTTCATCGCGACTTCCCTGCTTCCAGGGAGATTTTGGTTATAAACCCTAAATCAATTTTAGCCTATTTTAAAAGCCTTAACCCGGAACGTTTTTAGCGATGGGGTTGGCACAATAGACCAAATAAAATAGGCCCCAGTGCTCGCCAAGGCGCTCCTGAGAATAGAATAGAATATCCTGTGAGAACTGCTCCGACGTGAACCCGATTGCAACTGCTCCTTTTGGGCTAAGGACGGCTCGAGGGAAGAAGGCTAACCAGTCTTGATTTGGGGTAAACAGCGCACCTCGTAAAGGTGGTAGTAGAAGATTTGGAAGAAGAGGTAGGAGGCTTCATATGTATATGAGAATCGTCCATCAGGTGGCATATCTAGCTCCATTTTAACGCCGAGATTACACTACACAAAAATAACAGCTCCATTACCTAAAGAAAATATGTATTCATGGTTCGTAATCCCTTGAAAAGCCAAGTCAAAAACACCTTGCAAAAAGTAATAGAAATTCCATTAAACCTTATCTGGAGTTTGTCACTTAGATGGACAACATTAACCCCACTAAACCAGATTGAGTAACCGAAACTGTAATTCAGATCGTTTGTTATTTGAAGAGATACTGTAATTGCCGACCGAGTGTCATCTTGTGTAAAACACCGTATTGTTGCTACACCTACGCTCATATATGTTTCCCCATTGTTGACAGCTGTAGTAAGGATCGCGTTCACGTCTAGAACATTAGTAAATTAATTGGTTAAATAAAGCGCCCCCTCAATGCTATCTGAAGAGTGGTTTAATAATGTTTGTGTAAGATAGCGGCTGCCTAGTTACCTTTGGTTGCATTCTAGCCGATTGCGTACTTACTAGACGAGCTCAGGCACCAAATCGAGCTTTCTTGATCGAGCTTTTGCAGTGCGATCGTTCATCTCCTTTAGTACCGCTCAGAGACTCTGCAGTGAAGATCCGGTTTCAATTCGCAAGTTGCGGCCAGTCTCCAGGAATTATTTATATAGAAAATTTGTTTTTGTTTTTATTTTATTTATTATTAAACTATGGCTAAGTTGTTGTTATCTAAGGCTGAGTGCGTTGAAGTTGTGCGAAATGCTCTAGACCTTCCGCCCGACGAAGAAGCCGTGGTGCAGGACTTTGTTGTGAGCCCGGCTTCCAGTGATACAATGGGTTTTATGGGAGAATACTTTAAGCTTAAAGTTGAAGCAATTCATGTAAGTAATGCAATTGAACAAGTTAAGTGGATGTTTAAGTATGTTTCAATTGATGTACTTGTGTCAAATCATATTGATGCACTCATAAAACTAATCTAAAACACTTCGAACTGTCATTAATAAATGTTCCAATGCAATGATGTAAACAAAGAGAGGTGCTTGACGTTTCTCTGATTAAAGTCCATTGTTTGTTTTCCATTTTGGCTTGTGCCTCAAACAAGTTTGGATGCTATTCCCAAAACTGCTCGAGCGAAGAATAACGGATGCTGGATTACATAAATTGGAGAGAGATGCGACAAAAGTCTGAAATGAAGTTGGTCTTTGTGATTGTTTTGACTTTTAGTTTTACGACTGCGAATGGGTACAATATAATTAAAGAGCACATTATTGTTTTGATGATAATCTCTATTTTGCTTGACTTGGTCATGGCACTACCCACTACGTTAAACAAATTTTAATGAACTGTATAATACACTCAAATTACTACATATTACATGCGTGATCAACTTCATAAACAATTTCATTGTTGATAAAATTTAAAAATAAAGCGTGTAACAGGATGAGGTTTCACCTTTATCGAGTATTCAAATCGGTAATGAGAGCATATAATTTATTAATATTTAATTGCATTTTGAAATTTCATACAGAGGGGACGATAAGGTGATCAAGTCCAAAATGATCCAAAATTTCTTTACCGAGTTTTCTTGAGAAATTTTTACTAAAAAATGACGATATTTTAATTGGTTTATATTTCTTAAACTGCAAAATACTGTAATTTATCTTTATAAATATAATTGGAGTGTCTGTCTGTGATTTCAAAATAATTATGTTTTCAGTTCATATATGGTTATTGACATTAGTAGCAAGAAACATTTTCAGGGGGACTTATAATTTATTTAAGTTGAGTTCTGAACTTTAAAAATTATCTTTCCAAATTGATATAATTTTTAATTATGTTTTAATAGTAATAAGACCAGAAGTGTTTTAAAGAAATTCATTTTATTAACTGAGGAGTGGGCGAACAAAACGGCACATGTCCATGGTTGGCCGTTTTAAGTGTTTTGACGGAATCGTGTTCATTACACTAAACTGCAACTAATTTCAATCTCAGACACTTCAAAAATCACTTTCATGTAATATTTTTTTGTTAGCAAAGTAACGGTTTCCCTGCAGAAAGGCACATGTCCTACGAATATTCATATTTTTTAACCATTCGTTAATGTGGATTTTCAAAAGGGCACGTATTTCATACAAAAAAGTTTTTAATCAACAATGGAAGTTCATAAAAAATTTAAAAAAAAAAAAAAAAAACCGACTTCAAAACTACATATACCTATGCATGCATATGTACAAACTTAAACTAAAAAGTAAAAAATAATATTTTAATTACCTCAAAGCAAGAGCCTTAAAGGACAGTTAAAAAAATTATTGATATTTATATATGTATGTATCTATTTAATATTTTTAAAAAGTTCATTTTGGAGTCGGTGCCAGCCAAAGAACAATTACGTTTATACATACCCTGAAAGCTTGGGTGCAAAAGAAAACTTACGTTAATACATACCTTTGGCTGGCACCGACTCCAAAATGAACTTTTTAAAAATATTAAATAGATACATACATATATAAATATCAATAATTTTTTTAACTGTCCTTTAAGGCTCTTGCTTTGAGGTAATTAAAATATTATTTTTTACTTTTTAGTTTAAGTTTGTACATATGCATGCATAGGTATATGTAGTTTTGAAGTCGGCTTTTTTTTTTTTAAATTTTTTATTTTTTACTTTTTAGTTTAAGTTTTTTTACAAAATTGTATTCTACTCGTCATACCCTTTCATTTGATATCCATGAAGGGGGTCGGGAAACAAAATTGCAAAATTCGGCCGCCATCTTGGAACCGACCGCCATTTTTTTACAAAATTTATATGGGACCACCTCTGAGGTATAACGTACCAAACAAAAAAAGAATCATCAAAATCGATTCATAATTGGCGGAGTAATCGCGTAACATACATAGAAAAAAAAAAAAAAACATACATTCGAATTGATAACCTCCTCTTTTTTGAAGTCGGTTAAAAAAGGCACATGTCCTGTCCGTCAGCCCCTCAAATGTATTTTTTAAGCTGAAAATACAGTGATGATGACCATTTCAAAATCGGTTTATACCTCTTTTGTTTTTCTTTTGAGGAATTTCTAGTTCGGTGTGCTCGTTATATTGCAGCAATAAAACAGGTTAGAATTTCTTTGAAAAAATGATCCCTTGGTGCAACCCTTGTAAAAAAATTTATTGCAGTATTTGATCTAAAAAACTGAGGTGTTTTTTGGTTGTATGCATATTTCTATTTTTAAAAAAACACAAGGGTTTGTCTTACTTTCATTGAAAGGAAGCCTATTTTCGAAGCTGTAAAACTTCATTCAGTTCGGCCGTGGTATCGAAAAGCTGAAGTCGTTCGTTCGCGTGAAGAATTTTTAGTAAGTGAAATTTTCCAGTAAGTTTCCAGTAAAAAGACTTTGTCATTGTGTCAGCTTGTCAGGCGCTTTATGTACCACAAGCATAATCAATTATTTTTCGTTTTTATTTCTGTTATGTATACGAAATGGAGAAAAGTGTAGACCAAATAAATGTTGGAGCCAGAAAACCCCCAAGGAAACATCGTAGCACGGAATCTGCTCGTTTAAAAAAGTAAGTAGAAAACTTAACAATTATCATGATCGTGGCGCAGGTTTTCTGTATATATTTACTAATTTGATTTACTCTTTCAAGGTACCAGGATAAGGATCCACTGGCAATTCGATTTATTCATCCATGTACCCATAGAAACAAGAAGTTCAAGTGTTTAAAAATCCATGGTTGCACAAGAGCGACATCGAGCGAAGAAATCACCACCGCGCTCACATCAAAAATTGAGCGGAATCAATTCCGATAGGAATCAGCAATGTGAGCGGAATCAGTAGGAATCCAATTTGATTCCGCTCATAAATTGATTCCTATCATATTCTGATCGGAATCAACTTTTGATCGGAATCATTGATATGAGCGGAATCAAATTCGATCGGAAATTCATTTGATTATTCAAAAAGATTTTAATAGGGAATAGGACTTTTAATATGTGTTAAGTTAAGTAAACACTTCGTTCATAAGTTCATATGGATATGCATAGTATATTTTGCTATGTACAAAACTTACTGTTTTAGGAATTATATTCTGCTTTCAGTTCTGGTAATTCTATGAAATTTAAAAATACATTTATGTTAATATAGTACATAAGATGTTTATTTTATTTTTAAAATGGAAAGTAGACATTGAGTGGAATAGAATTAACTATCCGGCTATCAGCTAATCGAATTTCGGTATTAAAAAAATATCAATTATTATCTTTAAATCTTAACTCGGCAAGTGTTATTTACTTAATCTTTTAGATGTGCAGCATAATACATCTGAAATCTAAATTTCCAATAAATTATCTGAACATACAACACACATTCAGTCGAAGCATATTAGAAAAGGCATACAAGCTCAACGCCTGATGTTCAGTGAGCGGCGCTCACATCAAAAACTGAGCGGAATCAAATTCGATAGGAATCAGCAATGTGAGCGGAATCAATACTATCCAATTTGATTTCGCTCATAAAGTGATTCTTATCATATTCTGATCGGAATCAACTTCTGATCGGAATCAAATTTTGAGCGGAATCAGTGATGTGAGCGGAAATCACATATTTTGCAACCATGTAAAAATCACTCGAAAAGATGTTGTTCTGAATCGGAAACTGCTTTATAAAAACCAAGGATTGCAGAAACAAAATCTCTATTTGACTCGTCTAATTTCTACTTGTAACAAAGTAAGGGGCAGAGCAAGAGTAACAACAGCACCAGGAAAACAAAAACTGAAGTCTTTCGTAAGTACATTTTTTTTACTTCGAAAAAAGAAAGCTATTACCGTCTGCAAGAAATTATTTACTACCGCCCTGGGCGTGAGTAACAGACGCGTTCTGAACTTGTCTAAAGTAATATTTAGAGGAGAAATGCCAAAAGAGAATAGAGGAGGGGACCGCAAATTGAAAAAGAATGAGCCAAAAAAAGAAGCGGTCAAGGAATTCATTAGGAAATTCAAAGCAGTTGAAAGTCACTATGGGCGAAAAAAATCCTGCAGAATTTACCTTTCCTGTGAACTCAATTTAAGCAAAATGCTAAAAATGTATAATGAGTCTGTCGAACCCTCTCTGCAAGTGAAACGGAATAGGTTTACCGAGGTTTTCAAGACAAAATTTAATATTGGATTTTCGTCTCCCTCCTCCGACGTCTGTACTTATTGTACTTTAATAAGAAATCAACTGGCGCTTGAAACACAGGAGAATAAAAAACAAGAGTTGAGAACCAAAATTCGCATACACATATTGAGAGCTAAACAATTCTATTCTATGATGAAAAATCCTAGTGAAAAATCCCTTCACATTTGCTTTGATCTACAGCAAGTTCATCCTCTGCCGAAAACTCCCATTCAGGAAGCTTTTTACTCGAGACGAATAAGTTTCTACACATTTTTTATTGTGAAAACTGATGCTATTGACCCCTACTTTTATTGCTGGACTGAGGACCAAAGTGGTCGAGGATCTATTGAAGTTGCTTCAGCACTTCTCTCATATCTCAACTCACAAGATTTGTCTGCAATAGAAAACATCAGAATGTTTGCAGACGGTTGTGGGGGTCAGAATAAAAATAATCATGTCATACAGGCACTTATGTTCTGGTTTGACAAAAAATCACCCTCAAGCCTAAAAGAAATAGAGCTAGTGTTTCCAGTACGGGGACACAGCTTTTTACCAGCAGATAGAGTTTTTGAGAGAGTAGAAAAGGTTTTGAAGAAAAAAACAATAGTCACCACTGTAACAGCATAATGGCGCGATAAAAATAGTGGGCGCCACTTATGCGAGGTATTACCCCCTTAGCCACAAGCCCGGAAAAGCATGACCAAGGAGCCAATACCATACATAAGAAATGAAAAGAAAATCCGGAACTCCTACGCCGGCCACACGGAGTTATCTAGCTCGCCGGAGGGGTCGTGGGGTGTGTGGCCGGGGCTTACCGCGGTTGGTTCACCACTTACCTGTGCCAGTGCAATCTTGAATTCCACCTCCATCCTTCGCCGGACATCATCTGAGGCTCGTCAAACCCTGAAAAGAAATGATCCCCCCTCAACCATTCCACAAAAACATTTACCACCTGGACATTCTAATATTTACAATCCTTTATTATATCTGTAAACCTCAACACAAACATTACATTGGAACCTTAACAACCACGACACTGATTAGCTGCCCGTGTCAAATATTAACAATTAACTGATTCAATTCCTAAGTGTTACGTTATTTTTGGGACATGTGCATGAAGGACAACAATAAAGCGCGCAGTACTGGCCAATACTCCTCGCTTTGTACAAACGAGATTACAATCAACAGAATCACTTAGAGGAAAAAACACATTTCCCGGAACCAACAAAGAACAAAATATTTCTGACAAGGGGCAACACAAATTCACAAATAATTAAAAAGAATATTATAAAGTTAATACTAACTACTATTAAAATTATTATTTTAGTAATAAATTTTTTTTTTAAATTAAAGCAAAAAGAAAATTTTTTTTTGTTATTTTATTTTGTGTAATTTTTTTGTGTGGTTTTTTTTTCTCTGATCCAGCTGGTGTGGATGCACTATAGGTATTGCTTAATTACCTGACTATCGAACGGTATATCAATTGGTAGTAATGAAATATACAGTTCCTCCTTTATACTAGTGTCTGCTGTTTGATAAACATCATCTAATTTTCCGGCAACTTTTTTTCTATTTAAACCATATTCGAGTAATTTTGGATAATCTTCGGTCTGTTCTCCATCCCCCCTCGGTCTTCTGATTTTAAACCTGTTACTTCGTCCACCAACTCTCCATTGCCTTCCGCCATTTCTCTACACGTTTTTCCCGTTTTTTCTGAAATTTTGGTGACAGATAAACGAAGAGTATTATAAACACAGGGTCCTTCCCCTTAAATAAATAAAACAGTTTGTACAGATTAACACCAATCCGCACGTTTCACTGCTAAAATTCCAACCACGTAAAACACCGAAACATGCATATCCTGCTCCATAAACTAAAGGGCAAAAAGCAATTTTTGTATTGCTGGTATCCCCTTCGGTACCTCTCCAAACTCCTTTCCTATTTGTTAATTTTTTTTGTGCCTAATCTTTCTTGTATCTTCGACTAGAATTCACAGCACCGAAATAGTCCTGATTGTTGCTAATTCGAAACGAAATTGTTATTTTTTTTTCAAATGAACTGAATAATGAAGGTTTTTGTCTTCCAGCCAGTCGTATGTGTTCAAAACTGATTTTTTTCCTTTTTTTATCTTAACTTTTTCCGAACACAAACTTTTGCCGGACAAATCTCCTTACGTCCAAATTCGAACTCTCCTTTTCCGTTTTTTTTCATTTCTCCTGACTGATTGCAAAAATATTAGCAAATCATTCCAAAAAAACTCTACGAGCTGACTCACACGAACTGAACTCCCAAATTTTTCTTTTTTCCTGACTCTCAATTATTTTTTTGTTCTCGCCTACCTCTTTTTAAATTTTTCCTTTTCCTCAAAAGTGATTTACAATAAATTTCCCATTGCCTACAAGGTGATTTCCCAACTAAATTTCCCCACCCAAATAACTAATAATTCCGACCGTTACACCACCAAAGATCAATATGAGGAAGTGTATGGTATGTTTGGAACTGTCAAGAAATTGGGCACGGACTGGGATATCTTAAATGTAAAGACTTATGAACTTTTATAAAAAAGTAAAAGGTATACAAGACATAAAACGGATAATATTACGAAGAGATCACGGCCGCTGCAAATACAAGGTGTATGGGACCTATAGTTTTGAGATTGCAGAGAAACAACTTAAGGAGTTATTGAAACCCAGGCGATCTGTAAGGCGCTTTGAGCTGGAAAAAGTTGCTTTAGGTAAAGCAATCACTGAGGCGAAGAAAAAAGATGTTGAAAATCTTCTACAAAAACAGTTCGGAAATAATTGGCAACAGATTGAAGAGCTATCGTGGTATGTGTCAGTATTAACGGGAACAAGTAATGAAGAAAATGTAGAGGAAGATGCTGATTCTGATAATGACTGCAGTTGTGTCGACGAGGAGGTGGAAATTTTAAGAATTTGAAGATTAATGTAACAGTTTTAGTACGTAAGATTTCTTTTTTAATAAAATAATACAAGGAATTAACATTATTATTGTATGCGTCTAATTTTACCCAGCATAAAGGAAAATGTCCAGTCAAGGCTTTAACAAAAAAGCACATGTCCAGTTGGGTTCCTGCAAAAGGACACATGTCCATTCAAGGGTTTAACAAAACGGGACATGTCCAGTTGTGTCCCTGCAAAAGGGCACATGTCCATTTTTGTTTTAATTTTTTCTCTTAAAGTATTAAACATATGTAAAAAAAAATTTTTCCGTCTGAATGTAGCATAACCTACCATACTCATAAATAGTTAATGTGATCAGTTCAGAGGCAGAAACAGTTTTTTGCGATTTCTGAACAATTTGCAAAACTGGACATGTGCCGTTTTGTTCGCCCACTCCTCAACTATAGACAAACATGATCAATGGTTCCAGAACAATGCTTGTGGAAAAGTCATAGTTCTATGTTTCTAAGCTTTTCAGCAAATTTGTTGATTACTTCCTTAGCCGTTACGTCGATTTCCCTGTGAATACTCCAAAGAGGAAGACCGTTCAGCCGCTGTTCTTCAGTCGCACTACTTTGCTGATCCTTTAAACGCCCTTAAAATTGAAAAACTTTTTTCGCTGCTAGCAATAATGGAGCGACTTTCGGAAAAGGTGTGATTAAAGATTAAAACATCGATGAAGAGGTGTGTGCGTTGGACGATGGACTAATACATGTATATTGACCAAAAGACTGATTTGCACCAGTGTCGTCCTAAGATATTCGGCGCCGTGGGCCAGCGCTGCCACCCAAACAAGTTTAAAATGTATTAATCCAACGAACAATATGTAGTAAACCAATTAAAATAGTAGTAGATCCTAAAAGTATATGTATCCAGGGATATAATACTTATACGTAAATATGTTGATTCTATTTTAATCCCAAATTCAAATGAAATTGAGCTGTCTGATAACACTTGCCAGAAAGCATAAACTAAAACACATGTATACCACGATATAAATGCTTATTAAGTTGCACCTTGCTCTTGCTTATACGCATATATAATCGAGTAAAAAGTGTTCTAAAATCAAAAAGTAGCAAGTAAAAAGTTGCAACATAAAAATCGTAGCAGAAATATGTAACCTTCTGGAAATTTCTCCCGCTAGGGGCGCCAATGTACTGTAACGAAAACATGAGGTGACATTTGTCTTTGCCTGTCAGACAGTTCTTGATTATTGTGATTTTTCGGTTACTCAATAATAATCTTATATTCTAATAAATATGCATCAATGTTGCGTAGTTGGTTGCAATAATACCTACTTATTATGGGTTCATTTATTTCCTAAAGACCAACAATTACGGGAGCTATGGGGTATAGCTGTGCGTTGCAGAAAGTTTAAGGGTACAAAACATTCAAGACTTTGTCCAGATCACCTTAGATCTAAAGATTATGTTAAAGCATTTGAGACGAGTCAATAGATGAATATTATATTTGTGTTGCTGTTCCTGTTATGTTGTTGTTGCTTGTTTACGTTATACTTCGGTGGCGCCATCTGAGTTAACCTTTGCGTAAGATTCCCTATTGTAGAAGGGTGGCAGCACTGCCGTGGGCTACTAAAAAACTGCGCCCTTCTTCATAAGAAAATACACGCAAGTTCTAGCCGGGGCAAAGACCATCAGAGGAGAGGACTAAAGTAGTAATTGAGTTTCGTCTTTAATATACCAAATGATAGGAAAACTTTACAAAGGTCACTGGGACTAACCCCTACTTCAGAAGATTTCTAGCAGCCTGTTGAAGCAAAGCCGTTCAGCGAATTGCTAACAAAAAGGCCATATTTAAAAAAGAAACTGAACAGCAAAATGCATTTACAGCATTGCATTAAAAGAAAACTACGAAGATTCATGCCGATGCTTGTAAAGACGAATTCGGAGCATGAGTCGTAAGCCCAGCCGAACAACGCTCTCACGCTTCCGAGCTAGAAATATTCGCTATAGTACACTCCCTAAGGAAGTGGAGAGTTTACGTTCTGAGAAGGAGGATTAAGATTGTCACCGACTGCAATGCTTTCGCCACGAAAATGAAAAGATGTTCCACTGAGAGTGGCTGGATGGGCTATGTTTCTTAAGGAATTTAAATGCTACGTTAAACATCGTTCAAGTACTAAAATGAGGCACTTAGATGCGTTGAGCAGAGTTGCAATATCATAGAATTACCATAGTCAAAATACCCAAAAATAAGGGGTTAACTGGACCGCCTTAGGGATCTCGACTACGCGGATGATATCTGTTTGCTGGCCCACAGACATCAGGACTTCAAAAGCAAGTTAAGCAATTTGGCAACAGAAAGTAGTCCAACAGGCTTAAGGCTAAATCCGACTAAAACTAAAGAAATGCGGATAAATTCAAACACCCTTGAACGCACTCCGTTGAATAACCGTGACGTGGAATTGGTAGATACCTCGGTAGCATTTTTACCGAAAATGGCGGTGCAGAAGAAGATGTCAGTTCCAGAATAAATAAAGCATGAGGCGCATATGTTCCGCATATGGAGATCAACGAAGATCACAACTAACATCAAACTGCGGCTGTTTAAGTCCAATGTCGAAATGGGCGCATCCAGCGCACTCAGCGAAAAAGCCGCTTAGCTGAACAGCACAGCGTAAAAAGTAACTCAGCGATATGTGCCGGCTGGATGGGATAGCTGAGTTAAAATTTATTTTGACAGCTAAACTTTTTTTATTTTAAATAACAGCAATTAACTACCGCTGAGCTACTTAGCATAAAATTTTTACGCTGAGAAATTTTCCAGCCGCTGAGCTAAGCTGCTTAGTTCAGCTAGCCATCCAACGAGCTCAGCACTTAGCCGCTACTCAGCTGCTGAGTGCGCTGGATGCGCCCAATGGCAGTACTTTTGTACGGTTACGAAACATGGAAATTCACCCAATTCATCACACGGCGCCTACAAATTTTCATCAACAGATGCAAGATAGAATTTCAAATGACGAACTATGCCGACCAAGAAAGGATATACGAATTGGGTTGATTGGCCACACCTTGCGACGCAAAAACGAAAATCTAGCCAAACAGGCTCTTGACTGGAATCCGCAAGGATCCCGTCGAGTCGGAAGGCCTAGACCAACGTGGAGGAGAATCCTATTAGCAGAGGCCGCAACAACTGGAAGATCCTGGCCGGAGCTGAGAGCTGTCGCACAAAACAGAGTTAGCTGGAGGGCAACTGTTTCCGCCCTATGTCCCATGAGGGATTAAAGGTGAATAACAAATAAAGAAAAGAAGAAAAATTGTATATTCAACTTAGATGGAGTCATCTATTCCAGGGCCATAAAATGAACCCTCTGCATCATTCCAAAAATTCCCGGGGAACCAAGTTCAATCCTCGCGCAATGGTGAAATAAATTTTTTTTACTTCGGAGGAACATGTTTTGAATCTATCACTAAATTATATTGTTTAATAATGATACTCAGGAGAACATAAACATTTACTTAATTAAAAGTGAAAAAATATCACTTTCTTGATTTTTTATGGCTCTTCGGCGGCTTTATAAAACATTAAAAAATTTCGCGGAAATAATATAAAGTCTGAAGTGTTATTCAACAGAAAGAATACCATGAAAAAGCGTAATTAGTGACTAGTCTCTAGGCCTACTAGTTTATAAACATTGAGAGTTCTGGGTCGTCAAAAATTTCATACAAGTTCACACAATTTTCATACAACTCGTTGTATGTATGAGGGATTACAATTGCCTCCGCCTGTTGGGCCTTCGTTTATTCTCGGGGTAGGATTTAAAAACTTTTGAAATTATTGTCTCCATCTTTCCTTTATCCTATCAGGGTCTGTTAATTGGTTCCCATCTATGTCCCTGCAAATATTCGTTCTTGGCTGAAACTTATTGCTGATCTGGCGTGTTCCTTTGTGGGCTTGCCTAATTCTCCCTCCGTTGTAGACTTCCTGTATCTGTAGGATCCTCCTGTTTAGATACTCTCTCTTCTTCTTTCTGCACAGCTTGTCTGCAGTTCTTTTAAGCTTAAAGACTTCCATCCTTGCTATGGGCCACGTGATGTACCATCGGTAGCTCTGTTTTCGTTCTTCTATTGCGGCTCTACAATCCTTTTATAATTAACAACTAATAACATGACCATTGTTCCAGGTCGCCTTTAAAAATGCATTTTGAAAAAATTTGGCTTTATATTGCGTACATAATTTATGGTTGCGGCGTTACTTTTGTGATGTTATTTTGTACCTTTTCTTTTTCAAGGGAATTTTCGCATTTATATTTAGGAAAAAAACACCTATTGTTTTTTAACTAACAGGAGATTTTTGTTGATTGTGTTTGTAAATCGACAGTGTCACATCTTATTGAAAATAGATAATCTTTGGCCAAGAAGTCGTTGTTTTCAGCAACTATTGAAAATCGCTCTTGTTAACTTCCTATGTTTTGAAAGATCTTAATTCATATGTAATTTATTCACTATTTACAGAATGGAAAGCATCACAACCTATCTTTCTTTGTTAAATCGATTCCCATAACAAATCCTTTTCATAGAAAAGAAATCGAGGAAAAAGGAGTGTTCAAAAAGGAATCGTTTCTTTACACGCACTTCTTAAAAGAACTTCAGAAATTTGGTAAAAACACTCGCACACCATAAAAATTACCTAAAACAAAATCTATCTTCTAGGTCTTCCAAAATGGCATGCGAATTGCTACTTCAGTCGTCCTGGTAACCTTATAGTCCTGGAGGATTTGTGTCACATAGGATTCAGGCACATCGGTGAAGGGCAGAAGCTCTCCATTCAGCACTTTCAGGCGATTTTACGGAACATGTCAGTTCTGCATGCCACAAGTATTGCCTACGAGCTGAAAACTGGAATAAATATTGGAGAAAAATACGGAGACATAATGCCCGAAGATCAACTTCTGCCGCACAATCCTTGGCTTGTGGCGGGACTTAAGGTAATTCTGGATTCTTTTTCAAAATTTGCAAAATATTAAAATTTTGATTTCTAGGCAATCAAAGCAGCCGCCTTAATACATCCGAAATTCCAAACCGAAGAATACAAGAAGTTCATCGAGACGGAGTTTACCGGTGCAGTTTCCGTAATATTCGAATTGGTGAAAGCGTCTAAAGAATTTCGAAATGTCCTCTGTCATCGCGATGCTTGGGAGAAAAACCTTTTCTTCAAATACGACTCTGCAGGGAACATCGAGGAGAGTGCATTGGTTGACTTCCAGCTGACTCGTTATCATCCTCCAGCTATTGACGTCATGTTCTTCGTGCACGTTAACTCCACCAAAGAAGTTAGAAGAGAAATTTTGGGCGAACTTTTGCAGTATTATCACAAAACCTTGGAGAAGAACTTTGGAATTTTGAAGATTCCCGCTGAAGAAAGGATTTCTTGGACGGAATTCGAGAGAAGTTGCGAAGCCTTGAAACCAGTTGCTCTGCTGATAAACGCCCTCGACGCTCCACTAAGCTATCTTCCCAGTGATCTTGTCAACGAACTCAAAGAACGTGACCCGGAAGAGTTCAGCAATTGCATGACAGTAAATCGTGACGCACTTATTCTGGATTTTGCGACCAAGAACGAATTTTTCAAGCAAATTGTGCTTGAAGCGGCAGAAGAACTTGTTGATTACCTTTTTCAAATTAGAACAACCTAGAGAAATTATTAGAACTTTTGTAGTGCTAAGTAGAAAATTAAAGTTGTTAACAAACTTTGCCTCATTAGGAATGATTGAGATTTATTTATTTTTTAAGAATACTATACAACATGTACGAAGTAGGTAGACAACGGCCCTGTCAGTACATGAACAGGGCCACACCTATCATCGGCAACTTGACTATGTGTGGTGACTGTTCTCCATCCTACGGTTCGCACTTTGATCTTCAGGGACCCCTTAGTCAGGAGATGAATAATACACTTTACTTCATCCAAGTTATAAATGTCAAGGTGACGATCGCAGCAATAGTGATCTTTCATGAAGCAAATAGCATCTTCACAAAAAACATTGACATCGCAGATGACATCCATAATTGGACGCAAAGCAAACATTGTTGAAAATAGTTTGGCAAAGTCTAATGTAAAAGTAAATGACAGAATAGTTGCTTACGAGCATTTTATCGAAATTGTAGACATATGTATTTTAACGACGGGGCAATTCCCTTAGGCAAATTCAGTGGGTATCAGGCGCTGGAACAAACAAGAGAAAAATCACTTCAGAAATATAATTTTTTTGTTAGGTTTAGGAAAATGAAAAAAAGTTGATTGTTTTTTCACTAGTGGGAAATTGACTAGCATCAGAGCTGGCGACAAAGTAATCCTGAGAGAAGCTAGTTCAAATAACTATAATAGTGGTAAGTCCACAAGGTTTTTCTAGAGAACATTTCCTTCGTACTTCGTACGCTACACTAAAACGGGTGTTCGAATTCGTATTGAGGGTGTTGAAGCGCCGCTGATAAACTGCGAAGAGAATGATTTCATTTGGAAATTCCAAAGCTTTCCGAAGATAGTATTTGTCAGACTTGACCGAATGAACGAATTTTTCGGTAACTACTGGAAATCCCGGGAACCTCGAACGAATTTATAAAAATCTTTTTAAATTATATTGTCGTTAATACGCTTCGAACGGCACCTCAAATAAGTTGATATCAGGAAAAAATGACCACATACGTACGCGCACACACACATACTTCCTCTCAAATTTAATATTGCAGATTCTCACAATTACTTCCTGATAACTTTGGCTTAAACCAATCAATTTCGGTTTAAGCTATAATTCGAATTATATATTTATACAACAAAAAATGTTGTAGTCATAAGTCGAATTATTTTTGGAGCAGTAAACTGTCGATATCTATGTATAGGCATAAACTGTGCAAGCCCGATTTTGGTATCGGAGTGGTTTGTATAACTGATCGCTAGATGGCATAGTTAATTAGGGAGCATTCGGAAATATTCTGGCTATAGCTAAAACGTGAAAAAAAGTTTACACTTGACGTTTTACACACCTTTTTCACTTCATCACTGCACTGAACCTGAAAAAGCGATTCTCGTTGCATTCGTGAAAACTTAATGCTTAATAAAGGCTGAATTGAATTTTTAACTGGCAAGTGTCAGTTTATCAAATCTAGTAGGTACATATCTAAAATGTCAACTTTTCACGACTTCACTTTAAATTTCACGGTGTAAAAAAATGTTAAACGTGCAAAGTTTTTGACAGTGGTTTGCACGATGTAAGAATCGCAAAAAAAGTGTAAAGGTGTAAAGTGTTTACACGTTTTCACTACAACGAACCAGAATTGACCCCCAGCCCATTTAAAAAAAAGCTGAATTCAACGACCGCTCATTAAAATGAGATCCCTCAAAGGTGCTTACCAGTGGCGGTCATCTAACTAGTCTAGTCATCTAGCTACCTAGCTGCTATATCTCCCTTCATTTCTTTGCCTTTCTCTGTTACATTGTCCAACCTTATCCAATAGTTATAGTTCAAGATGATCCCAGAAGTTAACTGCATTTCAGCTACTGCTTCCAACGCAATACTGTGGTCTGGGAACCTCGGGCATTTAAGGAAGACATGCTCCGCGTCCTCTTTATCGTCCGGGCAATCGGTGCGGTGTGGTGAAGGTATGCCCTATAACCTCCATGCCCACTCAGGAACTGTGTAAGGTAATATCTCCTTCCCCATGTTTTCTTATAACTCCACATTTGGTGTGGGTTAGTGGATTCGTCAAACCTTTTCTGCCATATTGCGAAGGCTCTATCCGCTCTTGTGATGAGGAGGCGTTGTCGGCTTGGCCTGGGGTCTCCTAAATTAGACAGCATCCTCCTTCCCCCACAAGCTTGTGCCTCGATGAACACTTGCAATTTTAATTTTGTCTTCCATGGCCAAGAATTCATAAGCTGGCGCCCCAAATGAAATGTGTCTGTGATCTAGCATCAGCCACAGAGTTGTGTCAGTATGCGGCTGCTACATAGAATAACGTCTATGGCTTCTCCTCCCCTACAATAGACAATAGACAGAATGTTTCAAACAGTGGTATACAGAAACAAGGTAATGCAAAAGAGAAATGTAATTTTGGTGCTGACGTCACCTGGTGACTGTTTTCCACGGTATTCGAAGCTGTCAGTCTCTTTTACATTACCTTGTTCTGTGTACCGTGGTTGCAGACTACAAATGCAAGCTGAGTCTCTTAAGAGATCTTCCATATACCTCCCTCGAGGAGATCTCGCTCCATTTCCTACTGGGTTCTCTGCGGTTGTAGTTGGTGTTGTATTTTGTGTATTGGGTTCCAACCTCGGCTCTTTGTATTTGTCATCACAGCATCTCACCAGCATATCCAGTTCTCTAGTGAGTCACATGGTAGGTAGGCTTAAAATTTTGCAAAAGCTTTACTTCTTGTACCCTCGCCTGGGAGATCTGTAGCTCGTTACAGTAACCCGCAATAAGCAAGCCCTCTACCAAACATTTTCTATTTGACATCATTTTGTGCCCGCATTTCACCGCATCATTCTTAACAGGCACTGTACGCGTGACGACATGGGATAGGGATTTTTCTCCACACTCCACTGAAGTTACAGAAGCGAGCTACTGATGTTTACAAGTGCGGCTTCACCAGCAAACAAGTTATTTGTTGAAGGGGAACGGAGTTACATCTATTTCAGGTAGAATGGTACCAAAAATTCCAGTAGGACTTTTCATTTCTTAAGCTATTTAATGTTGGTATCGTCATGAAAACATTACATCAAGATTTCTGAAGGGTTAAGGTGGATTTACATATCTGACATTTTTCCGTCGCGCCGTATCACAGCTGATCATTTCTGTCGCAGATTTTCAATACGCGTTTTACATTTGTGACGAATTCTGTCGCGGACAAAAACAATCGTGAATTTTGATAACAGACTTGGAGAGAGTAAAAATGAAAGTAACTAAAAAATATAAATTAACAAACAAACTATTTTAAATAAAACCTCTCTTTAATCCACGCAAAAAAATGAAATTTCTAATAAATAAACATTTCAGCGACACATAACCACAAATTTTGCTTACAATCAGCTGTTTCTATCACGCTGTCACAGGAAAAGTTGAAGTTCGTTCAGCTCTTGCCCGTGACGGTAAGATGTCGCAGAGATTGTTTCCTATTGGTCGAAATTGGAAAAAAGAGCGGCGCGACAGAAAAACGTCGGATATGTAAATCCACCTTTACTCAGTATCTGGCGTGAACTTTTACCCAAATCCACTTCAAAATCTAGTAAGGACATCTTAGTATGCCGTATCCCACATCTGATTAGAAGCATGCAGCGCAGTAGAGCACCAAATTTTGTCGGCTAAACTCTAATCTTTTGGCATTAACTTAGTTCTCAAAAACTGGATTGAAAGCTATTTTTCTGACCGATCAATCATATTAGTATTGAATGGCGTCGAACTTAAATATTTTACGATCTCTACCAACGTCCATCAGGCCTCATTTCTATAGGTACCACCGGAATTCCAAAAAAAACTCTGGGTGTCTGGGCGCAAGGCGCTCGGACGTTATATTCGTGACAACGTATCCTAAATACATATGTAACAGTGAATAGGTACACAAGTTTATAAATCAAAATTAAAGTATTTTTATTCCCATTACACATATATGTAAATGAAATTTTTTACTTCTTAAAATTTTACATTTTGTGACATATGTTTATATTTCTGTTCCATATTTTATTTTACACTGAAATATTGCCTTCGATTGCTTTTATTCTATTGACGATTGGACGATGATACGAGAAGTAAGATATCAATGGTAACATCTCAACTGTAACGTGTCTCAAGAAGCTCAGGTCGAGGGTTGTTCCTCTTAATGTTGTAAGCTTGTTGACATTCGATGCGCATTCGAGATTAAACATACTCTTCATGAAGTTAAGAAATGCACTGTCAGTTGTGTCATTTATATTGAAGCCGCCACAAAGAAGAATTGGTATGTCTGCAACAACTTCATAGATCGTCGGTACACTCTGATTGTGTACATATGGGAGTAATGCTTGGTGCAACAACAAACCAATGTTCGGAATACTTGATCCAGGATGAATGTACACTGCACCGAGTAATACTCTGTACATTCTATCAGCAGTGAAACATGTAATTTAGGCCAAACACACATCGCCCGTATCGGACAATTCGACTCGAACAATTTCTTTTGCCATTGATGGTGATGATTATCTAATCCCCAGCCGATCGAACAGAGCGATGAGTCATAAGGTAACGGAGAATTTGCTGAGAACTTTTTTGCGAATGCCTCCTAGGGTATACCGATTTATAAGACGTTGTCACGTCAAAAAATGGCTGCCAAATGTGTTTCTCTAAAAGTCAATAGTAATCGATATGTTGTTTAGCTCAGAACACAAAACTCGGACTTAAACACAAGTACCCAAAGTATTTCCCCAATTGTTCTACGAGACATGTTTTTCCGATCGTGACCATTAAGCCATTGCGTAATGTGCTGACGCATGCGCGGTACAAAAAATTCAAAATTTTGTCTATTGCACGTGTGCGCTGTACGAAATAAAAACTGATAACAAAGTTTTTTAATCAGAAAGCTCTTGTGTTTTGTTCTGATCAATTAAGCACAGAAAGAAGCTCGAATTAAGCCAACCGCGAGTAGTTCAAATTAAGTCGAGCTGTTGAAGAAAGCTTTTAGTCGATCCATGATGAGATCATAATATTGTTCCCGCCAGTTTAGTACAAATCCGTACAAGTCAGAAGAAGTTCTGTTGTTTTTGTTGACGTTTAGTTCGAACGTTTTAGTACATCACAACATTTTCTTGATTTTAAATCTATTTTATTTGTAATTTTTACCCGTTTTCTTTGGGTTTTGGTGCTATCGACATGGCTGCATTGGTGTCTAACTCCGAGTGCATTGAAGTTGTCCGGAATGCTTTGAATCTTTCGCCATCGGACGAAGTTGTAATTCAAAATTTTACTGTGAATCCCGCTTCAAGTGACGCTATGGGCTCAGACGGAGAATACTTCAAGCTGAAGATTACAGCGATTTGTGTAAGTATTTAAATATTTGTCGTATTTTTGGTATTCAATAAACATTATGAAATAATTGTCATTTTGAAATTTGGCGATGTACATGCATTTGCCCCACCCATTATACGACAAACGCGCTCCTATAGGCTGTATCAGAACCTAACTTTCAAGCAACGACTGCCTTCTGAATCAGATTGGAGTAAAGCAGCAGCAGCAACCTTTATATTTGACAGCTACCTAAAATCATATTTTTTTCGAATAGCTTGTCTTCCAATTTTTTTACTCCTTTTGTAATATTTAAGGGGAAGTTGAAGCAAAAACTGTATTTTTAATTAAAAACCATAGCTTTTCCTCCATTTCACCTCACTTACTTGAAACCAGCCATCAAATTTTGAAATGTCAAAAATTGCTCCCTTCTGTGCAAAGCAGAAAAATTAGTAATAGAGATGAAGAAGCAGGTATATGACCACCATTAGCCATTTTTGCTGCTGATCTTAAAACAAATCTACAGACCCATTTAGAGAGTGTTGCTGCTTTTTCATCTTTAGTCCTAATTTTGCTCCTTTCTCGGACGGCAGTGTTTTTTGTCATTGCAAAGTTTGCCAACTATATAGCAACTGTCTAATAAAAAGTGTCCTGGTGCTAAATTCCGATTTAAAAGGTTGTATGCTGCATGTACCTAGTGCAGTGTGATTTAGGCTAAAATTTAACCCGTTAAGGGGTAATTCCTGGGTATATTTGGAGCAAAAATTGTACTAAAGAAGGAGCTTATCGGCACTATCCACTGATATACAGGGTCTTTACGAAAAGACGTTTGGAAACATTTTTTAACTTAAATTTTACTCAAAATCTCGAGGTGATGTCATCTGAAATAGTATTCGGTGTACAGTTAAAAATTATAGTAAAAAACAGTGGGAGTGTGTACTTATGTACGCGCATTAGAAGTTATACTTCTTTGGCGTGATTTTAAGACTAATTTTTAATTTCTACACAAATATTTTATTGGATTCTTTCTATTTTCGTGCGTTGGAAGGTGCAAGCATTATGATGCCGACACACTCAAGGCTGTCGGTTATACCGTATTCTAATCCTAACTAAAATCACCAACTAGTTGGGTCATTAGGCCTAATTACAATTATCTTAAGATGGGCTTAAGATGCCTCATGAAATTCTCTTAAGACTGGCTAATTTTCTACCAAAACGTAATGAATGTTAAGTTTAATATGCGTCGCAAAGCTGGATCAGCATTTATTTACCTGATAATACTACTGGTACTTCTAAGCCCAACTCACTTCTTTTTTGTTCATTTCCGCCTTAGCTTCTGATTGAGGAATTTAGCTTCTCCTCCACTTTAGTCAGTAGATCAAACGATCGTACCATTATAGTCTAATAAAGCCCGGTACCCACTTGTTGCAAACCGGCGTTTCGTATCACCGTTCTTTAAATTTTTTTCTAAAAAAATTGCAACGCTTCGTTTCAAAATGTGCGAAATGATACAATCCAAACCCGATCTCTCATTTAGCGGTTTTTCTCCGTCACATCAAAGGAATGATACGATACGCTTTAGGAGGAAGTGTGGACGGGCATGCGCGTATCCTGTTCATCGTCACTTCAAATCACACACTGACCAGATAACCGTATCGCGCTCCCGCATCAAACATGATACAGGCTGGATGATTCGAAACGCAGTGATGATACACGAAAAATTTGGGTTCCTGTTTTGTTCGTATCAATCAACAATTGAAACGATACAGGGATACGAAACGCCGGTTTGCAACAAGTGGGTACCGGGCTTTAGACGTTCGTTGCTCTTAGCCGTGCCTTTAGCTGTAGGTTACAGTGCAGCAGTTTGCTCGGCTAATCTCCGGCAATCCAAAAGGACATCGTCTGTGTCCTCTGTCACAATGAGGAATTCCAGGCGTTGCGTAGACTCATTTTGCCGGTATGCTCTCGTAACTCACCTGTGGGTTCATCGACCTTGGGTAGATTCATTACGTCACTTCCAAATTCTGTTCACTTCCCCAGCTTCTTCTTTTAGTTGTTACTCAATTAAATTGAGTGTGTTAGGGTAATTGAAATATGATACGAAGAGTTTCATACTAAGGACATTAATGTATCGGCAAATACAGCATCAACGCTTCCAAAGTTTGAGTGACAACACTCCGAACCTGTCCAAACACCATCGTTGGACGCTTGACATTGGACATACGTAGTTCGAGTAGCGGCCACACGATGCGTTCTACCATCAAACGTCCAACGTTGGAAAGTGCTCATAGCATCGTTTAGAGCCGGCTTTAGCTGAAAACTAGGATATGTAATTTATTTCCCTCCATAGCCTCTGGGTAAAAACCTCCTCACCCATGGACATCGTGAACGGACTTTGGCTACGAATTTTCATATGCCCATATAATAATAAACTTAAAGCTAAAGGATTGGAGTTGCAATGCTTCCCCCCTCTACCCCTTCGCCTATATCGTTCGCAGGCCGTATCAGAACATCAAAATTGGCAGCGTGCAGTAAATTCGGGCATGAAATAAAAATGCAGCACGCTGCAATCAAAAGTATTTCAATTGGCTCAGGCTGGTAAAATGACAAGCAAAGCAGCGTGCTGCATGTTCATATCATGTCTTAAATTTGCAGTACGCTGCATATTTGAGGTTCTGATAGGGCCTCCAGCAAACCCATCGTAGCTACAGGCCTGGAAGCAGCCGGTGCCGATCCTACATTTGCTTGAATGGATGACATTTCTCGTGTAATAACATAGTGGAGCCAAGTTTTTTAGTTCATTTTTTCAATAAAAAGTTGTAAAATATTGTATTTTATCACTTTTTTCTGCACCTGGATTACCAGTGATTAGTGTTTCAGTGATTGAATTAAAACAATTTCAAAAAATTTAGTGAACCAATATGTTTTAATGGTTTAATTGTGAAGGTGACCAATTTTGTTTACATTCGCTGTGGTTTTGTCGAGTTATTTTAGGGCAAAAATGTTGAATTTGTGTGGTTATTGAGTTAAAAGTGAATTTAAAGTGATTAAAGCTTGTTGAAGCATAATGTGTAGGAAAAATATCAAAATTTTTGTTGTTCATGTTGTGTGGTGGTACTTGCACTTATGTTTTAAAAACTATTCCGTAATAATTTTTAACCATTTTAAATTCACTTTTAATTTCATCACCACATAAATCCAACATTTTTGCCCTAAATTAACCCGAAAAAACCACCATGAATGTAAACAAAACTGGTCACCTTATTAATTTCTTTCACTCGGATCACTAACCAACTTATCACCGGTAATACACGTGCAGTAAAAAATGTTAAAATACAATATTTTGCCACTTTTTACGAGTTGAAAACTTGGCGAGTCCATGATATTACACTACGAGAAATTGCCTTCTATTCAGTAAAACCCCTCACCCACAAACAGCACACAATAAACACTACGAATCTTCCTTTCCTATGCCCACGAAAAAACAAACATACGCTTAGCTGATGACTCGAACATGAAATTTATTTCCCTCCATAGCCTCAGCATAGAAACCCCCTCACCTATCGACATCGCGAACCGGCATCGGCTGCGAGTTTTCATATGCCCATAGTAATCACGGTATTCAGAAACAAGGTAATGTAAAAGACTGTATACCGTATACGGTATTTTAGTGCTGATGTTACGTGGGGGACACTTCCCATATAAAATCGAAGCTGTTGTTGTTGTTTCAGCATTACGGCTGATGTCACCAGGCGCCCATTTTTTACGGTATTCGAAGCTGGCGTCGCTTTTACATTACCTACGTTTGCTGTATAATGAACGTCAAGCTAGCGGCGAAGCAAGCGGCGGTTGCACTGAAAAGGGCCGTGACTTTGCAATTAAGCTCAAAAACGCTGGCTGGAAAATTTTAATCCTATTTCCTTCAGAACCATGGAACTATCCTGAAATTTTTACACAATCTTCCTCACACATATAGATACACTAGCTGGAACCCGTTGCGCCTCGCTGCACCCATCAATGTGGTGGATGGGTACCATTCAGCTCTTTCCGCAGCATTATCCGTTGTACAATATATACGCTGGCCATTTTCTAGATGTCCAACCAAATGAACAACAGTTGGATATCTTTTATGAATGGCGAATGAAAGAAATTGCCATACCGCTAGATTATTGCTAACATTACGTCCCATTTAATATTGTGTTATTTTGCCGATCGCATTTGCATTAGCAGCACCAAAAACAGCCATGTCGCTCCCCTTCATTATATATTTGAATATGAATTTGATTGATTCGACGGAATTGCAAAATTCAACATTTATGAGAGCATTGAACGTCTTGGACAATAATGGCGAATAGAGTACGACCCAACGATTGTCAGCTTCACAATCGTAACCTTCCAAGTTATCTCTTTGCCATTGACCTTAGTCGGTCGACGAAGATTGGGTAACCATTGTTCCCGATTACATTTTCAGAAATCAATACTCTTGAATACCGCTTTGAATATTTCTATCATGCATCATGATTCAGTCCCATCCCATTGTGGATTGCAAGTAAAAGTTATCAACAAATCTGACGACCATATTGATATTGGACATATGCTTTCCGACACATAATGCATCAACGATTTTCCAACGTTCGTTTCGAACTGTATCGATTTTCTTTGCTGAACCTAACTAAAATTGTTAAAGTAACCGCTCGGCTGCGCCATCTTTGATATTTTTTGTTCTTTTTCACATATGCCTTTGTCGAAAACTACTAAATAAAGTCCATTTTAACATACAAATTGGGTCAATAGCAAGAGAGGGAAGTATTGTACCTTGTTCAACAAAAATTTTTGCTTAAAAACTAACACATGCACAAATGCCTTATAGATAAAGAAACATTACTCGGCCATAGCCGTTGATATCCCATCTAAAGATAATAAGTTAATCTTCGTGAAGCAATACCCATCTACCCCGAGAGTATGATAACAAACCGGTTAACCAAGTGGTAAATATTGACCCGTGTACGCCAGCCTAATGAGAGTAACATGTAAACGCACTATAACGTTACTACTGTTACGTTTCAGTTAATGCATTTATAATTTGACACCACTATCGCTGCTACAATCCTTTTTTAGAACGATTTTACTTTTTTTTATTTCATTTAATAAAACAAACCGATTTCACGTACAAATCATATCAATTAAATGCGAAGAAAAAATTTCCAATAGGGATATCGACAATTCTTTTTCAAGCGCCATTACAAAAATACCAACAGACATAATCATGAAAACTATATACATAAACCTTGCTATTGAGGTCTTCTAACATAAACCACACTCAATCAGTCATTTCATACAGCCAATTTTTCAAACATCGATTACATACAAAACAATGATTCATTTTTATATCTTACTAATATTATAAACGTGAATGTTTGTATGTATGTTTGTTACTCTTTCACGCAAAAACTACTGAATGGATTTTAATGAAACTTTACAATAATATAGCTCATATATCAGAATAACATATAGGCTATAATTTATAAAAAAATTCAACATGGCCATCGAAAACTCAAAATGGCTACGCAAATTGTGTTCCGATTTCAATGAAAGTTGGTATACAGAGGTTTTTAAGGTCGCTAATAACGAATTTCTTGTCAAAACTTATAAATTCAAAATGGCCGTGCCAATATGGCCGACGAATTTGCCAATTGTGTTCCGATTCCAATGAAAATCGAAATCTGGGGGATTTTAAGGTTGCAAATAACGAATTTATGATCAAAACTTATAAATTCAAAATGGCGGACGAATTTTTCCAATTGTATTCCGATTCCAATGAAAGTGAATATCTAGGTGTTTTTAAGGTTGCAAATAACGAATTTATGATCAAAACTTATAAATTCAAAATGGCCGCGCCAATATGGCCGACGAATTTTTCCAATTGTATTCCGATTGCAATGAAAATCTGTATCTGGGGGCTTTTAGGGCAAACAACGAATTTATGATCAAAGCTTATAAATTCAAAATTGCGGGTCCAATATGACGCACGAATTTTCCCAAGCCACATTCTGAAATGCAGTAAATTTCTAAAATTCCCTCTAAACAGTATAGAAACAGTAAAAACGGTAGAAAGAGTCGAAGTTTGCAAATTTGTGCGCCCCTACATTGTCATCACGAGGTTAAACGATGTCATCTATCGCTTCCAAAAAGTTCGATCGGAAAAAACGGGACCTGGAGGAAGCTGTGTTCGGGACGAATACTGAGTAAAGGTGCCGGCCCATAGAACGCGTTAACGCGATGCGCGCGCAAGATGCGTGTGACATTTCAGTTGAAGTAAATGGTATTTAATGGAACCAGTCCCAATGACTACCGCGACACACGCAAATAAAGCTCCCAACGCTTGGAGTTGACCAATTTTCAACATTTCCATGCGATAGGCGCGTTTGACGTTTGTTGTGTACATAATTTGAATTTTCAATCTTTTTTTAATCTAGTGTGCGAAGTTTAAAAACAGGAATTTTTATTAAATGAGTTGAAATGTCATACGCGTACAACGCGTTCATTGGGTCTGTCGAATTTTTCGGAAACGGAACTCTCACACGCATCTTGCGCGCGCATCGCGTTAACGCGTTCTATGGGCCGGCACCTTAAGAAGGGAGCAGTGTAACGGCTAACCGAAAAGAGAAAGTTAAAATTCCAATTCACCGAGAAGTTATATGTTTAGATGCATCTACTTGAATACATAACGCTGTTCTAATTGAATCACCGATAAGATTGGGAAGAGGCAATTTTTTCCAGATTTATTGTTTTTTCATTATACTTTTTTTCCTACCGCGTATAACGCACACATAATTTTTTGAAGTGAAAACTTCTTTAGCCGCGTTGGGCACTTTTTGATAGGGGAAAATGTTATGGGTTCGCGTCACCGACATGCTCATGACTGGCGCACGCGCTCAATCGATTATAATCAAAAACTTTTTGATTTTGAATAAAAAAATAAATCTGACCGCCTACTATTATTCAATTAAGTATCGAAAATGAAAATATAAAACCAGTCATTTTGTCTGATGTGTTAAATATCTGTTTTCCTGTCTTCGAATTTGCATGAATGGTATTCTTGGAGATATAAGTCTTTCTGTGACCAAATCTAATGGAGAATTTCTTAGATTTTCCGGAAGTGGAGAATATTTGAATCCATTATATACCGAAAGTGGTGGAACACGATTCTTATTAATTGTTGTCAAGCAAGTTGAGCAAATTTTTATCTCAGCTAAATCAGCGTTTTCGACCATTGTTCTTATAAATTGAATATTGGGAGTCATATCGTTATTGACAAAAATTTTCAAATCTTTTTTAAACCACTGTCTATCACAAATGTCACAAACATGGCCAAAATCATTTTCAAGAAAATCTTTTTGAAATTCTCGATGGGCACTGGAATTTTGTTGGAAAGAAGAGTATGTTTGTACAGATAGGTTATGTTGAGAACATAGGCTTTGAATATTATTTTGAGCATCACGTGGAAGAATATTTTGGGGATTTGATGCATAGTTTACTATGCTTGGTTCATCTAACCAAATATAAAACGACGATCGATGCGGTTTTTACGCGATACTTAGATAAATTTGAATCAAACATTTGAGGCGTGCAGTTGCAAAACTCGCTAACTGCACTTTTTGAAAAAAATGAGTTAACCATGCCAAATTACTCTTTAGGTTATGTTCTACCATTTGAACTATATTTTTGTTCAAAATTTGCTCATAAGGCGTTTTTTTCCAGCTGTCAAACATCAATAGTTAATTCAAGAGCCAAAGAAAAGCCAAAGTAATTCAAAAGTTTTTGGCGTTTTTCTCAAAATTACTTAACTTGCAGTTAGCGAGTTTTGCAACTGCACGCCTCATTTTCATTTCTTACTTTAGTTACCATAACCCGATTGTATCTTTTTTACAATAAGTGCTAATGAAATAGGATGGTCAAAATTTCTACAATTATTACATAATTTAAAAAATAATTCTGAGATATCGGTTGAAGATGCAGCAGCATTAAATTTTATAGAAAAAAGTACACTTATTAATGAAGACGCAGTTACTTGTGCTACATATTTTAATAAGTTGGTTAATGTCCTAATGAAAATACTGCAATCAAAAAGATTTAGTTCTTTCAAGAAATATAGAATTTTGTATTACTTCAAAAGAATCGAATTTCAACATCTAAGTTCTAAGTTTTCACTTCTATCGGCAGTCCCTATAACTGCCAATTTTTTTTATTTAAAAGCCTTGCAACGCACACGGGTTTTTTGCTATAGGCTATAATTTATAAAGGTATTGAGTAAATAGGCCAAAATATAACAATATATGTAAGTATCACGTAAATCGGAAAAAATTCGCCCATTCTGGGGTGCGCTGCAAAAAGCTTAAAAGTTACACGAATATAATGTATGATGGAAATGTATCTTTACAAAAAAATTTATACAAAAAAAGTCCGCGAAAGCATATACATATCTATCTTTTATTTGTAAGCCATTATCGCTAAAAAATAGTGAATCGAAAATACAATACAATTTGATATTTATTTCCAAATGCATATTTTTATTAACAACTAGCTGCGTTCCTTTTCTGCTAATTTTTACAATTTTTTACAAGTGCGTACTAGCAACTACACTTGCTCTTATAAACGAGTGGATATCACTTGCAATAACGCAATTGAAATCCGCTAGAAGAAAGCTCTTATTTGGAGTCTATTTTGAATTATTTTGCATTTACTGAAAATCCCATAGATGGCTTTTGATTGTTTTGAGCTTTTTTCATATAAAAACATCTATAAACAAAATTTTATTTGTATAATTATCTAAAACTATTCTTTCGTTTCATTTTGAAAATTAATCACATAAATTTCTATTTTGTTGTAAATTCCTTTAACTTTTTGTTTATATATACGGGGCCTCGGTAGCCTAGAGAGTAAGGCGTCTGGCTACTATCCCAGAGGTCCCGGGTTCGATTCCCGGCCAGCCCAGGGTCCTTCGCCTTTTCCACTTTCCCACCTACATAACTTTCCTTCTTTCTTCTTCCCTCTTTATATTCCAGATTCCTGCTGTCATAAACTTCCTTCGCCCTTCCCCGCTCCACCAAAAAGCGCATGTCATCGGTTGGTTGATGAGATTCAACACGTTTCAGGAGGCATAACACTCCAGCGAGTTGTTTCTCGATGCCCCGATGTCAAAGTCGCAGTAGTCATGGTTGGAAGTAGGTGGACTAAAAATATCGTGGGTAGGTTGTGGCAGTTCCTTCCTTCCCCGACTAGAGCTACTGTTCGACATTGCACTCTATACGAAGAAAATAGATTGTCGACAGTATAAAGGGCCTTTCCTGAGACTCTAGTCTTTCACATAAAAAAAAAATAAAAAATAAAATAATATCAAAAATGTTAAGATAGGTTTTACTCAAATCAACAAATTTTGCGTTCCTTTTCTGCTCTGCTCACAAGTACTAAAAAGTAGAAAAGGAACACAGCTAATGTTGCCAACGTATTCTGAATATGATTGCCTAGGTGTCCGTTATGCACGTAGTACACAATTTTTCCGATAGGTGGTGCTCAACCTCGAATTTTAATAAATTTGAAGCATATTTTTTATAGGTAATTCTAAATTCTTTTATGTACCCATAACCATGCTTCATTATAACCATTTCCTATCCCGGAGTATGCCCACATAATTTTTTTTTTATTAAAAGGCGTTGCAACGCACGCGGGTTTTTGCTAGTATATAGATAAAACAAATAATTTAAATGAGGGACATTACCTTTTTATTTTTAAATAGAGTTGAGTTTTAACTTCGCCGCTTTTCCGTGCAACCGGCCGCTAGCATCGCCGCTAGCTTGACGTTCATTGCTGTATACCGTGCATAATAATGATAATCCCAGTGCGCATGAAGAATGGAAGTTGAAATGCTTGCCCTCCATTGCCTCCACCCCTTCGCCCATATCCTCAAGTTGCGTTGCGAATTCGTCAAAATTCACTCTCATAATATTTTTCAAAACGCGCCTAAAGAAGTATAACTTCAAAAAAATGGACTCACCTAGAATAAAATATGTAACTCACAAGAAAAAACAAACATTGTAAGTCGCAAAATACTAAAAAAACGGAGAATTTGGGATTTTTCTCATGCTTTGAACTTACATATCTTCTGAATTGAATCACAAGTTTCAGTTATTCGTAAATATGCTGTACCTATCTTGTGGGATAGTACTGATAGTCCACTCCCTGCGAAGTTTTTTGTGAAAGTCTAAGCTTAGGTAAAACCCTTTACACTACCAGTCCGTCATGTCATTCACGTCATGGTGCAATGTTTAATACTAAGCTTAGCTTGTAGATATAAAAAGCATGTGCTAGGTTAAGGGTGCTCTAGACTCTAGACTCTAGAGAATGCTTTACCAAGCGATGCCCCAACTAAGTACTCACCACGTCCAATGCTGCTTGACCTACGCAATCGAAAGAAAACCGGCCTTCTGAATATGCTTCATGGCACAGCCCTAATTTTACTCCCTTCAGTATAAAACACTGTGAGCTTACCGTGCTTCGTTTTGATTTGGACTTTCCGTTCATGCCTGTAGAGAAATATAATTTTTATTCAGGCATACTGTGCTCGTTGCGGGTTAAGGGTCCTTTTGCAGGCTAAGAACGAGCGAGTCTTATGTTTACTCAGGCGTTCCGTGGTTATTTTGGCGTTGTGGGTGCTTGTTTCAAACTAAGAACGGACGAGTCTGATTTTTACTCGGTAAGGGAATACACTTTCGTGCAACAGATACAATAAAAGATGCTATAAAAGAGTTTCAATTTGCGTTTGGGACGTTTTTTCTGGCTCAATTAAGAAGAGCTTAGGGATGTCCCTGAAATGAGGCAGAAAAATACTTATAATGTGTAAAGCCTTTATATGTCATATTTATTTTTAATGTGACAAACGATACCATTTGGGTTGGCCACCATGGAATAGAGCCAGAAATGCTTTTCGCCGGCCCTCTCAATATCCTCAGGTGATGTCGAGTGATTTGCAAATATTGCTGAGATTTCACGGGTGAAGCCAGGATTTGATGTAAAGAGTTAAATATTCCCACTTTGCTTTTTCTATGTTTCGCCGAGGTGGTGTTGCATCCGGAGAAGCTAACTAGCAGGAAGATCGTCGTGACAAACAAAAGCGGTTGAAGTTGGTTCCTCCTTCATGGTTCATAACACAGTTCCATAACCGGCGAATAATATGGGTATGGTGGGTAGCAGTACTCACCTGGAAAATTCCGGATGGGTAAAATACCCACTCGGAATTTATGAGTACCTGAGCGTGTAACATGAACAAGCCCTCTGGTCCCGGCCCATATTCGCCCAATCTCACACATTAAAGGAAGCTGTGCTGGTTACTTAGTCATACCAGTCACAACACTGGGCCATCGTGCTTAAAACGATGAAAGTGTTTTCTATATCTTCCATTACGTTACAGATTCGCAATTCATCATCTGTCGCCACACTCCCCGCTATTCCCGCTATTACGCACGCCGCATCGTTGAATATGGTCCTGTAAGCGCAGCACGCACGAAGGTCATTTAAGTTGGAGTCAGATACATGTGTACGCTGGTGCGTGCGTGCATTCAAATGCAAACTGTCATATAGTTACGTAAACATAACGCTCGCAACGCAAGAGTTGATCTATTTCAAACTTTTCCGCATTCGCCATAGTCTCAAATGCCCAAACACAAACAGCACACAAAATTGACACATGCACTCGTCGTTTAGATTTTTTTGGTTATTTGTAAAAGACTAGACGAAACCCAAGCATGCAACTATCTGTCAGCGGAAATTCGCCGCACACACCTCACGCACTATACGCACGCACATATTAGTCAGTATTACTTACCAGTGGCGGTTCGTAAGGTTTAGGATAAGGGAAGCAATGCGCAAGGCGAACGATAAAAGTAAAAGTATCGAAGGCTTTAACTAAAAAGCTGAAAAATAACATATAGTGGAATCAGATAAACAAAACATTAGGAATTGTTATGAAAATAAAGGCTGTTCGTCATAATATTGGCTACCAGCGGTTACAATATGAAATTTTTATCTGTACATAAAAAAAAGTTAGTTTTTTGGTTATAACTTCGGGTTTTTTCAGTGAACTTTTATGGATTTTTCGGAAATTGTACTTTATAATGTGAACAATAACTGGTTAAAATTTCAAGTCAAAATATCTTATTTACATACATGTATGTACATACGTCCTAAAATTAGACTTCAAATTTGAAAATTGATTGCCCAATAAATTCGCTTCGCAATCGCTTCGTATGTGGTTCTTTCTTATTTTTAAATATAGGTTCTTTTATGCTTGAAAAAAGTGAAAAAAAATTGAATCGAAAATCGTGAACTTTTGGACTTTTTCGTCAATTTTTTCGAAATAGTTTCGCTGCTAGAGGGCGTTTTGCGCCTTTTTTCAGATTCTTTTGATAATTAAAGCGTCAAAAAAAACCTTGAAAAATTGCAACTACTAATTTGATATCATTTAATTTTTCATACCAATCCATTATTTTGCTAAAAATCTAAAAAAAGATGGTAATAATAAAACCCACCCCCTAAACCACCCACCAACCATCATTACATTCTCCTTGCAAAAAAAAAGGCTTCAGGCAACCCGTACTCGAAAATACAATTCATAAAAATATTCTCTAAAGCAGTGGTTCCCAAACTTTATTTCGTACGGAACCTTTCTACAATGTATAAAATTTGGCGGAACCCAACGATGAAAAAATAAAATAATATATGTATATATTTATTCTTTAATATATTTTAAAACGTTTTTATTAGCTCGCTTTCTTGTCTGTCTGTTTGTCCGGTACATATCTTGCAATCGATTGAATACTTCCGGTTACCCGATTACCCTGAAATTTTGCACACAACTTCAGCTCCGATGACAATGAAATATGGTATACTCATTATACCGTTAGATCCATGGCGGCCGTCTCAAGAGGACGGATTACTGGTTCTTCGGCAATCAATTTTTCAAATACTTCCGAATATCCTATCATGCTGAAATTTTGCATACAGCTTTAGCTCCAATGACAATGCAATATAGTATACTCAATATGCCTTTAGATCCATGGCGGCAGTCTCAAGAGGGTGGATTGAAATATTCTTCACAACACCCGAGACATGGGTATCAAATGAAAGGGTATGATAAGTAGAACACCATAAGCAATATTGTATAGTATATAGTATACTCAATATAACGTGTTACCATTTTCTTCACAACCCCCTCGACATGGGAAAATGAAATGGCGGCCAAAATGTTACGCGGCGTGGACGTAGACCAAATTTCAAGGAAGAAGGGGTACTTGCACTTTCTGATTAGCAAGAACGCGTTAAACGGCCGGCACAGCGCCAGTGAGTCTGCGCATGTATTTGCGCTTCGGCGCTGGTGACACGGAACCCTAAAATTTTTTCGTGGAACCGTAAGGTTCCGCGGAACCCACTTTGGGAATCACTGCTCTAAAGGGTTCATCATTAAAGAGAATCTTAAAAAATATAATGGAAGCTGCAAAGTTATCAGCTTATATTCATTATATACCGCCTGCCACCCCATAATAGATAAAGAGAAACTTCACCTATCTTCGATCTCTTTTTTCTTAACTCAATTATACAAACGAAAATTCATATTTTAAGAAGAGTCAAAAACAAAATTTCGAAGCAAATTTTGAGTAGATTTAACATTGCTCGAAGCCAGAGTAGATTACCAGAAAACGAAACCAAGGAAACAAAGAGAATGGTGGATACAGAAAAATTCTCTATCTTCGACTTTTTATATCCCACTGTTCGGTTCCGAAGAAGCTGCGTTTAGCTCAGCTTCTGAGGGCACCGTATCTACGCAAACCTTTGAGTGAGTGTGAGTTCAATTCAATTGAATGTGTTGGAATTTTCACATTGCTTTTCTGTGGCAAAGAAGCTGACGATATTACAGCATCCTCATGTGTAAGGCCTCGGCCACGATAAGAGCGGCGAGAATCCATTCTGCCGCTCACCACTCGTATTGTGCCTAAGGTTTTACTCTTTCTTTACAGTAGGATGATAAATTTGAATTGTATTGTATTTTATATAAAAAAAAATCGGTACATTGCATCCTTAGTGTTTCCAGAGGAAGAAAAATATTGAGATTTTAATCTGGATTTATTTAAATTTATTTTTATGAAGTTGCCTATTTGGTCAAGGGAAGCAGTGCTTCCTTTGCTTCCAAAGAGGAACCGCCACTGTTACTTACTTATTCCTCTTTAATCCCTCATGGGACATAGGGCGAAAACAGTTTTTTTTATGTGAAAGACTAGAATCTCAGGAAAGGCCCTTTATACTGTGTCGACAATCTATTTCCTTCATATAGAGTGCAACTAGTCGAGGAAGGAAGGAACTGCCACAACCTACCCGTGATATTTTTTTAGTCCACCTACTCCCAACCATTACTGTCGTGACTTTGGCATCGGGGCATCGAGAAACAACTCGCAGGAGTGTTATGCCCCCTGAAACGAGGTGCATCTCATCAACCGATGTCATGCGCTTTGGAGGACATGGAAGGGTTAAGGAAGGCTATGACAGGAGGAATCAGGAATATAAAGAGCGAGGAAGAAAGAAGGAAAGTTAGGTAGGTGGGAAAGTGGAAAAGGCAAAGGACCGTGGCGGGGGCTGGCCGGGATTCGAACCCGTGATCTCTGGGATGGTAGCCAGACGCCTTACTCCCTAGGCTGCCGAGGCCCATCTTCCGATTCACAATGAAGTGGCCTTCTATCCTTTTTAGTAAAGCTTGTTACCAAATAACTGTTTCGGAGGAAGGGTGTGTTTTTCTGATCCGCTGGCACTGCACAGTTCAGTACCTTTGAACGACTGAATGGAGTATGTGAACCATGTCATTTGGCTCAGTATGGCCAGTAGGTTCGGGTCGAACAGGTCGTTCACGAACGACACAACACTACCCCATACTGTTGGTGATATATACTTGTAAAACCGTTTCAACCTTAAGTACCTAATGATTATTATATTACTGCCAAAAACTATTGATTGTCTTTTAAGCTGTGTTTTTTAAACATATTTTTACAGGACGGGAAGGAGCACAGCTTAAAATTTTTCCTAAAATCCATTCCCGTTTCGAACCCAGTCCACAGAAAAGAAGTAGCCGCCAAAGGACTTTTGCAAACAGAAGCATTTATATACACAAAATTGCTAAAGGAACTGCAGAAATTTGGTAATAATAAAAACACTCAAGAATTAATATAAAATTGCTTCCATGTGATACAAAATAAATAAATTTTTAATATTTATTCGAAGGTCTTCCAAAGTGGCATGCAGATTGTTACTTCACACGTCAAAATGACATACTAGTGCTTGAAGATTTAGTCGAAAGAGGATTTGAGCACATCAAGCCTGGAGGTAAACTCACCCCGGAGCACTTTCAGTCGATTTTGAAAAACTTGGCAATTTTTCACGCCACCAGCATCGCTTATGAACTTAAAACAGGCGTCAACATTGGCGAAGAGTATGGGAAAATGCTGACCGAGCAGCAACTTATACCTAACAGGGTTTCAACTGGACTTCCGGTATTCTGTCGAATTTTCGAGTAGTTTCGATAAAAGTCCTTTTTTTTCTTTCAGGCTCTCAAGGCCGTCGCTTTGGAACATCCAAAATTGCAAACTGAAGAACTCCTCAATTTCATCAACAACGAGTTTCTAGATGCGGCATCTGCACTGTTCGAGCTCGTGGACATATCGAAAGAATTCAGAAATGTCCTTTGTCACAGGGACTCTTGGGAGAAGAACTTCCTTTTCAAGCACGATGCCGATGGAAATTTAGTAGAAAGTGCATTCGTAGACTTTCAGTTCGTTCGCTACCACCCGCCAGCCCTTGACGTCATGCTCTTTACTCAGGTAAATTCGCCGAACAGTTTGGACGAAGGTGTTCTGGAGCAATATCTGCACTTTTACTATGACAATTTGCAGAACAATTTTGAAACTCTGAGTATACCAAATTCTGAACGCGTCACATGGGAAGAATTTCGAAGAAGTTGCGATGTGGTGAAGCCTGTGGTCCTTTTAATTTGTGCACTCGGATTTCCGGATGAATTTTTGAATGAACTCGCACGACGAGACCTTCCCGAAGAACGCAATGAGCTTCTGTGGGAGTATTTGTCGGAAAACGAAAATCACAAGGAAAAAGTATTTAATCAAACAAAAGAACTTGTGAAATGCTTGTTTGCGAGACATAAAAATGGAAAGTAAATTAAATATTTTGGAATACTGGAAAGGAATAAATAAAACCTTAAAATTAATTTTAGTGGGATTTAAAAATTAAAAATACGACGAGTTTTGGGGTAAATTTTTCAAGCGAATTCTGGACACTTGATCAAACTTATGCGGCGGTTACACGAATGACAAAAAATGACAATGGTCACAATTTCTGGTCATAATTAATGGCATTGCTGTTCACACGACTCAAATAATGACATGTGAAAAGCTCTATTATAAAATGTCATTAATTTATTGCAAGTTGCCATAAATAATGGCAAGAGCTGAATTTTTGTCTCCAACAGTCGCAACTGTTTTATTACTTTATGGCCCTGGTTGTTTGGAAAAGAATTGGTGTCTATGTAGTGTATTGAGCATTTGCAGACACTTGATTAATTCATGGTCCTGTTTGTTTTGAATATCCAGGTTTAGGTGCTGATTTGAGTGTAAACCCCTTTGAAATAACACTACCGCACTTCATGATAATATCAATTGATATAATTTATTCATCTTTTTAACAAATTTATACTCTTTCGCCTTGTTTAAAAATAAATTGAACACAAATTCCCTTCCTTTTTGCATTTTTACGAGTGTTAAATATATATTTAGACTTGCCTATATGAGATTTGCCTTGTTAAGATAAATAAAAATGATCATAAAGGATATGAAAATAAACTGCGGGGGTGTGTTGCCGGTATATTATAGTCCATTCAAAACGAACGTTTGGGTATCAAAACTTAACACCTTTTTGAAACTCTTTCCGCATATATTCTTTTGTTTGCTGATTATGGGGCCGCCCCCTAATGTAGGGGTAGTTGAAAGTAGTTTTGTTTTGGCTTGAAAAGAGTATTTTTTTTATTTAATGTTAATTTTCCAAATTGTAGGGGTAGTTTTTACTCCTTAAGGGTTGAAAACAATTTATTTGTACCTGACTACACGCATTCAATCAAATTTGAAGCCTAATTTTTTTATTTTCGGTCAATTTAGGGGTGGTTTTAACTGTTTAGGATTATCCCTTATCATAAAATTGGGCTTGATTTGGTATAAATCAACCACTTTCGCCAATAAATATTGAAAAAAGTGTATTCCATTGGGTTATTTTCGATTATTATTGAAATTGTTGTTGTTGTTGAAATTGGATTTTGCATTTAAATAATGACACTCCATCATAAAAGAATGAGCAAGTTCATTCTTTTATGATGACTTGCCATAACTTTTCATAATTTCTCATTATCGTTTACACGGTCATAATTTGTTTCATTATTTCTAAGCTTTTTTAAGCTTTTTATGACAATAATTTTTGCCATTTTTCATGACAGAAATAATGACACAAATTATGATCGTGTAAACGATTATGACAATTAATGACCAAAAAAATGACAAGCGTGTCATTCGTGTAAATTCACCATTAGATTAGTGTCGTTAGGAGGTCAGGTCTTGATCAAACCTAGATTAGTGTCACCAGGTACCTACAGCTTGACGCGGTGGCCCGGCTTGCTATCCTCAAAGTAGGATTGGGCCGGCGAGCTTCCGGTGGGGACATCTATGCCAAAGAGGCTAATGCGAAGAGGCCAGACAAAATAGATACAGTCCACGAAATTAATTTGAAGACACCTACTTTTCCAAACTTTGAAGTTCCGTTATGTAAAAACTAAGGATTTCTATGAGTTACCAAAAATATCAAAATTTAGGGATTTTTGTGTAGATTCGTCTTCGTTTCAAAAATATTCCGTTTTTTATATGGAATTTTAGAAGAAGAGCGGTAAATTTGAGCAAACTTCTAAAATTATGCCTTGGAAATTTCCCTATGTTGAAGCAAGATGATCACGGTATTGATGGCTGCGTGGCCTGCTGGTGGTTAAAGAGTGCTGGTCGTAGATCGTTCCCTCCGATGCTTGTGCAAGATCGAAGCTTATAACGCACCTTATCCTGTTGAGCGATTCTGCCAGGATGAACTCACTTCTGCATCGCTCGTGATGTTTATATAGAAACAACTAAAAAAATTTAAAAAAAAGATTAATTGCTTGCCTCAGAGTGGTGGCAATCGCCAGTCGTGCAGCAAGTACCAGCCATACACCTGTACAAACACTACCCTCAACCTCTTCAGAGAAAACGCTACTCGTCTCCAGCCAGGAGACGGCAATTAAAGCGGCCACCAATTTGGTGAGTGCCAGTCATAGCACACCCGTTTTAGATCGGCCGACTAACACCTAATTGCGGCTGTTCGACTCCAACGTTTGTTTAGGCAGTTCTTTGTACGGTTGCGAAACATGGAAACTCACCCAATTCATCGCAGGGCGCCTACAAGCTCTCATCCACAGATGCCTACGTCGTATCCTAAAAATCCGCCGACAAGATAGAATTTCAAACGAAGAACTATGGCGCCGTGCCGGCCAAGAAAGGATAGACGCCCAAATCAGGCGAAGGAAATGGAATTGGATTGGCCACACCTTGCAACGCGAAAACTAAAATGTAGCCAAACAGGTCATTGACTGGAATCCGCAAGGATCCCGTTGAGTCGGAAGACCTATAGAACAACGTGGAGGAGAACCCTACTAACAGAGGCCGCAAAAACTGGGAGATCCTGGTCAGAGCTGAGCGCTGTCGCCCAAAACAGAGTCTGCCGGAGGGCAACTGTTCCCGCCCTATGTCCCAAGAGGGATTAAAAGGGAATAAGAAGAATAGGGACAAAAATAATAATGAAACCAAAACAAACAGATGCACAGACGAATCGACACAGCAACGTACAAGGACTAGAACCAAGGGCTACGAACGCTTCCTCTTCGGGAAGTCTCAGCTTGCGCTAAGTGGGGCAATCGCTAGCTCTGGTTTTGCGAATACCAACCACTGTTCCTCAAAGTCAGGCAACATAACGACAGGCGTGCTAGAAGTCACCAGCCATAATGACAATGTCACATCTGAGAAACAGAGATCACGAGCATCCATCCGCAAGAGAAGGTACACTCGGCAGAATCGCAGAGCATGTGGCCGCCGGTACCATCTCGAAGAACAGCAAAATCAACAAGCAAAACTTCAAATTTCCAGAACCCAAGGACAGCAGGTAAAATGTTGTACCAGCATAATGGCGCGATAAAATAGTGGGCGCCACTTATGCGAGGTATTACCCCTTAGCCACAAGCCCGGAAGAGCATGACCAAGGAGCCAATACCATACATAAGAAATGAAAAGAAAATCCGGAACTCCTACGCCGGCCACACGGAGTTATCTAGCTCGCCGGAGGGGTCGTGGGGTGTGTGGCCGGGGCTTACCGCGGTTGGTTCACCACTTACCTGTGTCTGTGCAACTTTGACTTCCGTCCATCATTCTCCGGTCATCGCCTGAGCCGCGTCAAACCCTGAAAAGAAATGATCCCCCCTCAACCATTCCACCAAAAAAATTTACCACAGGGACATTCTAATGTTTATAATCAAGCTTACTACTATACCCTGCACCATGACTTGTAAGACATGACGGACTAGTAGTACAAAGGGTGACTCCTAAGCTTCATCTTGCCACAAAAAAAAAAAAAAAAAAAAAATCATTTAATCAATCTGTTAAACTCAACCTAAACATTACATGGAAAGCTTAACAACCACGACACTGATTAGTTGCCCGTGTCAAATATTAACCGTGAACGAATACAATTCAAAAAAAAACATACGAGTTACGTGCTTTGAGGGAACATGAGTATGAATGATAACAATAAAGCGCGCAGTATTGGCCAATACTCCTCACTTTGTACAAATGATAGTACAATCAACAGAATCACTTAGAGGAAAAACAAATTTCCCTGAACCAACAAAGAACAAAATGTAATTATTTCCGACAAGGAGCAACACAAATTCACAAATAATTATAAAGAATATTATCAAGTTAATACTAACTACTATTAAAATTATTATTTTAGTAATAAATTCTTTTTTTTAATTAAAGCAAAAAGAAAGTTTTTTGGTTATTTTATTTTGTGTATTATTTTTTTTTGTGTTTTTTTCTCTGATCCACCTGGTGTGGACACACTATAGGACTTGCTTAATTACCTGACTATCGAACGGTATATCACCTGGTAGTAATGGAATATACAGTTCCTCCTTTATGCTAATGTCTTCTGTTTGATAAATATAAGCTAATCTTCCGGCAACTTTTTTTCTATTTAAACCATATTCGAGTAATGTGGGATAATCCTCGGTCTGTTCTCCATCCCCCCTCGGTCTTCTGATTTTATACCTGTTACTTAGTCCACCAACTCTCCATTGCCTTCAGCCATTTCTCTACACGTTATTCCCGTTTTTGATAAATGCAAACAGTTTGTACAGATTAACACCAATCCGCAATTTTTTAAAAAAAATTCTAATCACGTAAAACACACTCTGAAATATGTATATCCTGCTTCATACACAAAAGGGCAAAACGCAATTTTGTATTGCTGGTATCCTTTTCGGTACTTTCAAATTTCTCCAAGTTCGTTTCTGATTAGTTAAATTTTTCTTATTTTTTCTTGTATTGTCGACTAACATTCACAGCACCGAAATAGTCCTGATTGTTGCTAAGTCGAAACGAAATTTTTCTTATTTTTTTGCAAATGAACTGAATAATGAAGGTTTTTGTCTTCCAGCCAGTCGTATGTGTTCAAAACTGATTTTTTTCCTTTTTTTATCTTAACTTTTTCCGAACACAAACTTTTGCCGGACAAATCTCCTTACGTCCAAATTCGAACTCTCAGTTTCTTCTTTTTTTTATTTTATCTTAAATTTTTCCGAACAAAAACTTGTGCAGTAAATTTCTGCCTACGTCAAAATTCGAACTCCCATTTTTTTCTTTTTTTTCATTTCTCCCCGCCTACCTTTTTGTTCCCAACCAACTACTCGATTTTCTTCCCCACAGTAATTTTTAGTCAGGTAGATATTTAGGCAAAACTGACCGTTACATACCCTCGGGTCCACGAGGCCGACTCGCGAGGCAGTGAGGAGCCGAAAAAAACGGACAGTTTTTTCTTCTGTAGTGAGCTTCGGGTAAGATCAACGTGGGTCTCGACTCATCCCCTGAGATTAAGAGGCTCATGCTCTCCAGACTGAGATGCCGGGCTGTTCAGGTTCTCACCAGAGTCGTCTCCATACGGAGTGAAAAAGGAAAAGTTGGGCGTACGGTCACAACCGTATTTTCGTGATGATTTGTTAACCTGCAGTAAGAGCCAACAGGAAATAAGAGTTGTAAAGCCAAAACTGTCAAATCAATTCAATATGAAGGATATGGGAAAAGTTAACACTTACATAGGTATAGCCATAACCCATAATAAAAAGGAAAATAAATTAACGTTAAGTCAGGAAAAGTACATAGAATCTCTTGGGAGTAAATATAACTTAGAAAGGTGTAAATTATATGATACTCCTATGGAAACAAATTTAAAGTTAGATCCAGCATCTGAAATTGACGTAAGAATTAAGTACAGAAATTTAATTGGGAAACTTTTATACATAAGTGCTGGCACAAGACCAGATATCGCGTTTAGTGTTAACTATTTGAATAGATGCCAAAGCTGCTAAGCGGTGCAGTTTAGATAATGCCACACCTCCAGGATAGTTAGCGCTTGATACTGACAACAGGAGTATGGTAAAAAATAAGTCAAACATGAGGTGACCTCCGGCTACAAGTAACATGCAACCTTGCCATCACGATTTAGTTCGGTTTATCCATATTCTATGACAAGCACATGCAACTGCAAGTTTAGTACGGGGGAGATGATACAACGTATCTCTTTATGCGGTAAAAATGAGTATAGGAATACGAAGTGATTGCAGCTACTCCAATTGGTCGGCATCTTGGTTCCAAAACAAGACCTAGAGGGAAAAAAAATTTTGATGTCCCCATTGCTCGTGGGATTGCGGAGTAGAAATACCATAGAAACGGTGAAACACCCCATTTTGAGTTCTTATTCAAAATCGTATTATACCATAAAACTTGTCATTCAATTACCGTAATGGGCTTCCCCAAAAAAATTGTATCAACAATTACCGTAGTTGTTAAAGTTTGGAAACCTGCTGGTACTCCTACCTTTAATAGATTATCCACTGAGATTTTTCTGGTATAAAGATCGTTAAGTACCAATAGTCCTAGAAGAATCACTAATTCCGATCTGAATATTATTATTGCAGTTCCAGATAACCATACAAAGAGATTATGCTTCTCTTGTAGCCAAAAACTAACTGCATCAAGTACGACTGGAAGCGCCATGACATTTGATAAAGGACGACTCATGTAGAACATAAAGTGGAATTGTGATATCGTTACTAACATACCATATCGATACAGTAAGGCCGATTTCTTCTATTACTTTTCTTAAATTTTCCATGCTGCGGCTGCAATTCCGGCTAGCACTAGTCTAACTACATATTGACTCCAAAATTTTGGATTCCCAAATTCTAGAAGAAGATAACAGCGGGTGACGATAATATTGATGCCAATAAAAGGCCCAATGAAAGTTCGTGGCACTACACCAGGAAATTCATGATGATCATACTGAGTGAAATTGTGCCGTAGATAGAGTATATCATGCTTTGCTTGTATATTAAAGCTCTCCTCCACATTCGTGAAGGGTGCCTAGAATAGATGAGCCAGAGCTACCAAGAACAGTATAAGCCCCATTACCGAATATCAGTCACGCAAACACCTTCAATAATTTCGTATTACGGATCCGTTAAATATATTTAAATTGCGGGAAATACGAGAAAATCAGGAATCCAGAGGAAACTGACATCAAGATGAAGAAAAGTTGGCGGCTGCTGCGCAAACTCTAGTGGGCTTAGTGTTAAATACGTCATCCATATCTGGATACTGTCCACTTTATTTGTGTTCAATTTTTGCTTCGCAAGTTCCGAGTTGAGATGGAAATAAATTTTCCGGCTTTAAAAATAACCTTACAAACCAATAAAAAAATTTTCTCGACGACCACTGACAATTTAAGCAGAGTTCCGCACAACTGATTTTGACTGATAAATATTGTAAAAGAATTTGGTTATGTTTAGACCACTAAAATCCTGATGATAAAATCGTTAATACTACAAATTCGTTGCATTTAAATTTGTAAAATTATATTTCCTTATTAAACTTTACCAAATAACCGTCTTAAAAACACATATATGTGTAGATCTGTTATATTTAATTTTTCTCTAAATTAACGTATTAAAAAATGATCGCGCGTGTAAGCGTCTTATAAAAGCAAGTAGTGTGTAGCTATAAAACAATAAAAGTGTGTTAATGTATATATATGTTAGTGTAGATGCGTAATTATATGCTTTAATTCAACTTTAATTTCGGAATGGTTGGGCGCGGGACTACATTCGCTTTCCGGGCTCCGGCAGGTCGATGTCAGTTGGCGAAGACTATGACTCACGGTCATCCCCAAGTGCCATCCACATCGCCGTCACAGCTTCAGGTCCGCACTCCAAAGAAGGACAGAAAAAGAAATCCAAAATCGCATCGCCACGAAAGGAAAGGAAACTTCTTCAAAAATAAAAAAAATTTGGGGGATCCGCTGTTCAACCACAACCGAGCTACCTTTCGGAAAATCAATCAGTTGGGAGGAACAGACGAAAGAAAAAAAAACTCAGGATATAAATAAAAAATAGAATTTAAAAAGCTGGATGGACCTTCCGAAGGAACAAGGGGCGCAGTGGCAGGCGTTAACACGCCTGTTACCAAAGACGGTTAAGCCCTTGTACCCACTTCAACTTCCACCAGGAAAAATAATTCGAAGATCCTGTTCAAAGACCGACGCAGTGGCAGGCGGTATCACGCCTGATACCAGAGTCGCCGCCCCCTGAAACAGGACAGGGATGAACCACTACTACACCTGCACGCATAGCCAAGCGAACACCGCTTGTTAGCAAGCCGTGCAGGTCAGCATGGTTCGAAGCTACTCCAAAACGAAGAAGTTACCGCAGAAGATAAAGGGTAGGCCTAAAAGCGAAGACAAAGAAAAATTCACATAGAATTTGGACAAGGATGCTGCAAAAAAAATTCGAAAAATAGACAAGAGCTAAGGCCTCGCGGTACTACCTTAGCCCACAGCGAGCGCTTGGTAAAAGTGGTGAACCATAACCAAAAAAATCAAATGTTGTCCGTGAAGGCACAAGTGGTACTAAACCAAAAAAAATTAAACTTCAAGGTCCGTATAGGACAGTCAACGGGCTTTAAAAGCTTCGTTGGGCGCCATTTATGTACCAGCATAATGGCGCGATAAAATAGTGGGCGCCACTTATGCGAGGTATTACCCCCTTAGCCACAAGCCCGGAAGAGCATGACCAAGGAGCCAATACCATACATAAGAAATGAAAAGAAAATCCGGAACTCCTACGCCGGCCACACGGAGTTATCTAGCTCGCCGGAGGGGTCGTGGGGTGTGTGGCCGGGGCTTACCGCGGTTGGTTCACCACTTACCTGTGTCTGTGCAACTTTGACTTCCGTCCATCATTCTCCGGTCATCGCCTGAGCCGCGTCAAACCCTGAAAAGAAATGATCCCCCCTCAACCATTCCACCAAAAAAATTTACCACAGGGACATTCTAATGTTTATAATCATTTAATCAATCTGTAAAACTCAACCTAAACATTACATGGAAAGCTTAACAGCCACGACACTGATTAGTTGCCCGTGTCAAATATTAACCGTGAACGAATACAATTCAAAAAAAAACATACGAGTTACGTGCTTTGAGGGAACATGAGTATGAATGATAACAATAAAGCGCGCAGTATTGGCCAATACTCCTCACTTTGTACAAATGATAGTACAATCAACAGAATCACTTAGAGGAAAAACAAATTTCCCTGAACCAACAAAGAACAAAATGTAATTATTTCCGACAAGGAGCAACACAAATTCACAAATAATTATAAAGAATATTATCAAGTTAATACTAACTACTATTAAAATTATTATTTTAGTAATAAATTCTTTTTTTTAATTAAAGCAAAAAGAAAGTTTTTTGGTTATTTTATTTTGTGTATTATTTTTTTTTGTGTTTTTTTCTCTGATCCACCTGGTGTGGACACACTATAGGACTTGCTTAATTACCTGACTATCGAACGGTATATCACCTGGTAGTAATGGAATATACAGTTCCTCCTTTATGCTAATGTCTTCTGTTTGATAAATATAAGCTAATCTTCCGGCAACTTTTTTTCTATTTAAACCATATTCGAGTAATGTGGGATAATCCTCGGTCTGTTCTCCATCCCCCCTCGGTCTTCTGATTTTATACCTGTTACTTAGTCCACCAACTCTCCATTGCCTTCAGCCATTTCTCTACACGTTATTCCCGTTTTTGATAAATGCAAACAGTTTGTACAGATTAACACCAATCCGCAATTTTTTAAAAAAAATTCTAATCACGTAAAACACACTCTGAAATATGTATATCCTGCTTCATACACAAAAGGGCAAAACGCAATTTTGTATTGCTGGTATCCTTTTCGGTACTTTCAAATTTCTCCAAGTTCGTTTCTGATTAGTTAAATTTTTCTTATTTTTTCTTGTATTGTCGACTAACATTCACAGCACCGAAATAGTCCTGATTGTTGCTAAGTCGAAACGAAATTTTTCTTATTTTTTTGCAAATGAACTGAATAATGAAGGTTTTTGTCTTCCAGCCAGTCGTATGTGTTCAAAACTGATTTTTTTCCTTTTTTTATCTTAACTTTTTCCGAACACAAACTTTTGCCGGACAAATCTCCTTACGTCCAAATTCGAACTCTCAGTTTCTTCTTTTTTTTATTTTATCTTAAATTTTTCCGAACAAAAACTTGTGCAGTAAATTTCTGCCTACGTCAAAATTCGAACTCCCATTTTTTTCTTTTTTTTCATTTCTCCCCGCCTACCTTTTTGTTCCCAACCAACTACTCGATTTTCTTCCCCACAGTAATTTTTAGTCAGGTAGATATTTAGGCAAAACTGACCGTTACAATGTGTTGCTCGTCTAAGCGACGTCTAAGGAGTCTGCCGGCACCTTATTTTGGCGAGAGATACACACAAAATACCAAGGACGAGGATCTGGTTTCCAAAAATGGAAGCAGAGTCAGACGAATTCTTCGAGTATTTTCGGCGTCACAACAAGGACATCCCTATGGACAACTGCAAGGTACTCAAGGTCGAGGAACCTCAGCGAATATAACACTGGTACTGTTAATCAATGACGAGTGCCTAGAGAAGCTCGAAAGAGTTGACTATAAACTCCAGTATGGACTAAGGCTAAAGGTTTTGAAAACGGCTTCATCTAACGAAGAGCAGCCTCTTATGAAGACTCAGTGAGCGCTTGGATAAACTAACAGCCATCGAGGTTGAGAGCGAGTTAGCATCTTCAAACTCAGATGCAGTGTAGTGGTTGTCAATGTAGTATATTCATGGCAGTAGGCGGCCTGTACCACCCTCCGGATGCGTGAGGGTTGCAGGGCCGAGAAGAGCTATGGGCACAGTAATATACTGCACTCTCTACCATAGGAAATGGTATCAGTGCTTATCAACGAGAAGGCAGATGACTGGGGACAACTCTTGCAGGCACACCGGGGGAGAATGTACAGAAGCCTCTGTGCGTGCTAAAGAGAAACATCTTTATGTACTTTTCAGATGAGGATCCTATTGTCATGTCGCAAGTCTAAGAAGACTTGGCCTTGTTATAACAAACAAATATCGTGAGACCTCTTGGTGGTGCAACGCAAGGATATTGTCAGAATCGAGTCAATAATAACGAGTCACTGACCAATTGGGCAGTATGCAGCCAGATTGAGAATTCCATATAACACCCACTGTCGCAACTGCAAGGGGGACAGAGGCTAATAAGACAACCAAACATTTTCTCTGCGAATGTCCAGCTCTGGCCAATATCAGACACCGTGTATTTGGAAGCCTCTTCTTAAATAATTAGGAGAATGTTTCGAAACAATAGGAGATTTGATCCAGTACCTAAATTTGACTTGATGGATCTAAATCCCTAGCTTACTGCTCCTTTCATGCAAAAGCTTTTTACGAATGCGGCTACAAAACGGCGCACCTTAGTGCCAATTGTGTCCCAGGCTACGACCTAGACGGGATTGTCGCTCCTACCTACCTACCTACCATAGTCGCTAGAGAATGTCAATTTCACTTACCGCCTCGTTTAACGACATTTCTTCAAATTAGACTCACCCAGACCGGAAACCGAAAAGCGAATGAGCCACCCCCTGGTATTTTGTGGAAGAGACACGCTTTTCGGGCCAAAAGCCATATGAGGCTCACGAGCCACGGTTTGCCGACCACTCGTCTCGGGAGTAAGGCGCCTGGCTAGCATCCCAAAGGTCCCGGCTCACCCCAATATTTACAGGAGAATAATAAATTTATTAATGCAGTTAAAACCTCGGATATCCTCAGTTAAATACAACGAGGTTATAAGCAACATTTCATCCCATATAGGACATGAACTGTCGGCGTATTCGAGGGGGTTTTTCGTTGGTGCTGACAACAGTGGCAAAGATGAGAACATCGAAGGAAAGACTAATTGTGAAATTCTCATGTTCTAATGAGAAAACAGAGTTTCTGAGAAAATTTTATCGAGCGGGTGGGGTTAGATCGCAATTTGAATTTATTGCCGTTGAAATAAAGTCCGCTTATGACAAATGTGTAGTGATCAGCGTATACTGTCATCCTAATGCGTTTAATCCTGACATTGCTGTTGAGTTCTACAATCTTGTTTCGAGCCTCCCTCGCCACTATGACAATATAATTACTGCTGGTGATTTTAATGTTGATCTGTTGAAGGATAACATACGTGCGAATACTTTTAGATATTTTCTTGAATCTCTGGATTTGCATATTTTAAATCATCTTCCAACATTTCTGAACTGCCAAAACCCGTCCTTACTTGATGTTCTAAGTGTTACCTCCACTGATTCAATACTAAAATACAATCAAATCTCACTTCCCAGCTTTCTTGACCATGATATATTATTCCTCTCCCTTCGTTTTGCTTTCCTTCCCTCTTCTGCGTTTTCTTCATTTTCATATCGCGACTATAATAACATCAATTTAGACCGGCTTTCTGAAGTCGCCTCCTCTATACCGTGGAGTGATATCTATAACACAACTTCTGTTGACACAAAAGTTGATTTCCTGACCTCATTCATTCAATCAGGTTATGACCAATGTGTACCGATTGTCACAAGAAGACGCTATCCCTCCTTACCTTGTCCTTGGTTTTCGCGGGAAATCCGCAACTTAATAATTCAGGTTGAGTTCATGTACAGAAGTTATCTTAGGACTAGGATACTTAGTTATCGTAATGACTACAAACTGCCTCGCAACCTTATCAACAGTAAGGCTAACTCTGCAAAACATGAGCATTATTCCCGCAAGCTTGATCCAAATTGAAATTCTAAAAAACTCTGGTCTAATCTTCGTTCGCTGGGCATCCATGCTCCTATTTGATGCTGATGTAAACCTCCTCAATGCGTCTTTTATTCAATCTCCATCTGAGCCCGCTTTCTCTTTTGATCTTCCTCCCCTTGACTTACTTAGTTCTGATGGTATTAGTTTTCGATGTGTTGACACACCTGAAGTTCTTGAGATATTGCTTTCCGTCTCTTCAAACAGCATTGGCTGGGATAATCTATCTCCCCGTTTTCTTAAGCTGCTATCGCCACTAATCGCAAAAACTATAACGCATATCTTCAATTACTGCTTGACAACTTCTCAAGTTCCGTCGCTTTGGAAAAAAGCCATAGTGATACTTTTACCTAAAAAATCGCCTCCAGATGACATAACAGATTTTCGTCCCATCAGTATTCTTCCTTTTCTTGCCAAAGCCTTTGAAAAAATCCTCTATATACAAGTACTACAATATCTTGAGTTTAACAACCTCCTCCAGCCAGTCTGGCTTCCGTAGATCCCATAGTTGTGAAACGGCTATATTAAAGGTAACGACTGATTTGCGTTCTGCGCTCGACATTGGTGACATTGCCGTACTGGTCCTTTTAGATTTCTCTAAGGCATTTGATTCTGTGGTTCACTCGCTTCTGCTCTCCAAACTTAGCCAACTCTATCACTTTTCCTCTTCTTCCATTCGACTCTTCGCTTCTTTTCTCTTTAATAGGCTTCAATGTGTTCGCCTTAATAATGTTGTATCCTCATTCCTACCTGTGTCCCTTGGAGTTCCGCAAGACTCTGTACTTGGTCCCCTTCTCTTTTCGCTGTATGTTAATGATCTTCCTGCTGATATCCATAACTGTTCCTTCCATCTTTATGCTGACGATCTCCAGCTGTATACTTCATGTAATCCTAACCAGATCGAACAATGTATTTCGGAATTCAATAGCACATTTTCCCGAATTAATGAATGGTGCTCCTTAAATTTCCTTAAATTAAATCCTAATAAATCCCAAGTTCTGTTCCTTACTCGTTACTCGCTCCCTGTCCCTTGGAAAGGTGTCATCTCTTCTACTCAATAATATTTCGCTTCGTATTGTTGACTGTGTCAATAATCTTGGAATTGTTATCAACTTTTACTTATGCTCTCGAAGATATGTGGAACATTACGCAAACTTTGGCTCTATTCTAGTCTTTTATCCTCATCTATCCGGTTCAAGCTTGTTAAGTCCCTCATCCTGCCACATTTTCTCTACGGGTCTCTCATATACATATCGTTTGACTCATCCTGTCATCAGCGTCTCAAAGTTGCATTTAATGATTGGTTAAGGTTCATTTACTACTTGAGAAGATCTGATCATGTGTCTGGTTTCCAAAACTCCCTGTTGGGTTGTGACCTCTTTCGCTTTATTGATATCATGGCTTTGGTCCTCCTGCATAAATCTTTCTACACCAAGAGCCCTCTCTACTTTTCTAACTTCCTCGCGCCTCTCCAATCCTTGCGCTCAATTAAATTTCTCATTCCCGCATCATTCCCTAATTGGTAGTCGTTCTTTCTTTGTGCACTCGCTCAGACTCTGGAATAATCTTCCTAACTACAGTGAGTCACAAAAGTAAGTATACACATCATAATAAATGATCTTCGTTGTATTATAACGGTTATTTATTTAAAATAAAAAAACAAGAACTTCAGTTTTATAACAAATAAATACTTATCTTAAAGCAACAACAACAATTTAACAAGAAAAAAACATATTATAAAAAATATCTGGACATAACTAAAAATAATTGAAAATTCATATCACAAAAGTAAGTATACAGTAAAAATGGAATTAAACAATTTGAAATTTTTTAAATGAAACTAGTACCACAGAGTACTTAATATATTAGGAATTCTATGCTAGTACTTTGTGGGGTATCCTTTTGCTTTTATGACCGCTTTCATTCGTGAAGGCATCGAGCTAACTAAATTCCTGGTGACATTCGGGCTAATTTTAGCCCATTCGTCTTTAAGGATTCTTATTAAGTCATCTTTGTGATTAATGTGATGCTTTCTTATCTGCCGGTCAAGATGTTCCCACAGATGCTCAATCGCATTCATATCTGGTGATTTTTTTTATATGTGACAGACTAGAGGCTTAGGGAAAGTCCCTTTGTACTGCCGACAATCTATTTTTCGTATAGAGTGAATGTCGAACAGCAGCTCTAGCCAGAAGATAGAGAGAAGAGAAGGAAGTAACTGTCACAACCTAGCCGCGATATTTTATTCCACCTACTCACAACCATTTCGCGACTCGACATCGGGGCGTCGAGAACAACTCGCTGGAGTGTTATGCCTCCTGAAACGAGTTGAATCTCATCAACCAACCGATGGCATGCGCTTGGTGGAGCGGGGGAGGACTAGGGAAGGCTATGACAGGGGAATCAGGAATGTAAAGAAGGAAGAAGAAAGAAGGAAAGTTAGGTGGGAAAGGCGAAGGACCGTGGCGCCGCCGGGATTCGAACCCGGGACCTCTGGGGATAGCAGTCAGGCGCCTTACCTCTAGACTACCGAGGCCCCGATTGGGGTGGAGTTTTCAGCTGCTTCGGAACATTGTTTAATAGCCATTCCCTGACAACATGTGCGGTATGTTTGGGGTCATTATCTTGTTGAAAAATAAATGACCCCTCTAAACCCAATTTCCTAGCACTTGCATGCAGGTTTTTCTTTAGGATTTCAAAGTACAAATATCGATCCATTATGGAGTCGATAATGTATAAATTTCCGACCCCAGAAGCTGCCATACACCCCCAAACCATTACCGAGCCTCCACCATGTTTTACGGTTCCAGTCATATTCGAAGGATTGTACTCTTCATTGACTTTTCGCCAAACTTTTGTACATCCATCTGATCCATGGATGTTATATTTGCTTTCGTCGGAAAATAAAACAGTATTCCAGAAAGCTTGTTGATGGTCAACATGATCTTTTGCAAATTGTAGTCGCTTTCGTCGATTGACTTCATTGACGAAAGGTTTTTTTCTAATAGTCCGACCATGATATCCAGCATCATGAAGCACACGGCGTATGGTTTGGGGGTTGCATGATTTACCGGTCGCATTTGTTATCTCCGTCAGTATTTTGGGAGCGCTAATTTTAGGATGTTTTTTTACTTTTCGAACAATGAGGCGCTTCTCTTGCTCCGAGAACTTGCGAGGACGTCCAGATCGTTGTTCGTTTTCTATACTCCCCGTGGATTTGAACTTCTCAAGAATCTGCTGGATAGTTGCTGGACTCTTGTCTACAATTTTGGATATTTGTCGTATTGACTTTTTTGCCCGGAAGTACTTCACAATTAATTCTTTTAAAGTTCTTTTCCTCTAGGGGCCATTATTTTATATTGTAATGATTTTTTTTCTATATAGGAAAATACTATATTTAACTTAATGTAAAAACGATTTCGGACCAATAATAAACAAATTTACCGTAACTAATAACTCTTTTACTTGCTTTGCTGAGCAATCGAACACGAAATGACGCCAGTGTATACTTACTTTTGTGATGTGAATTTTTATGTTGTTCTAAGAACTGCGACCGATTGAACCCAGACGCCACAATTAACGGTAATTTTTTGTGTCGACTAGTCGCGCATACATACAAATAGTTGTTTAGATACACAGTGGTGGCAATTTTTCCATAAACATTAGTTCTTTTTTTAAGTACTATACTAAAAGAAAGGGTGCATACTTACTTCTGTGACTCACTGTATATTCAAAGAATAGGCACAGCCAGAGTTTTCAGAAAACAAGCTTCTCTCTTTCTATCTTCCTCCTCTTCTCCTACTTAGAATTTCTTATCTCTATCTTGATGTAAATCTTGTGTACTACTACCACAATAAATTTATTATTATTATTATTATAAAAAACAAATTCACTTCTTAAAAGAAGAAAAAATAATAAAATAACTTACTTTTTAAATCCTCGAAATTTGCATCAATCGCAATGTTACCAAGTAGAAGAGTAATCGAATGTCACATAGTGATCTGTCACTTAATTAATTTGGTTTGCAACTTGGATTACTCTGGAAGCACTACACCCAAAACGCAAATTTACAAATACATTTTCACCTTGGTTCGTTCCGCCATGCGAACTTTCCAAGGTGAAGCCCGTGAAGCCAAGTAGTTACCAAGCCGCGAGCTTCGAGCTTTTATCAATTGAAGATAAAAACTTGTATCTACCAAAAAAGCTCGATTCTCGGCTAACTTCGCATCAGTCTGGCTTAGCACTTCTGTTCCTGTGATCATGTCTAGCGAAGGTTCTTCGAATCGAATTCTGGATGAGTCCGAGTGTGTGCTGGTGGTAGAGAGTGATTTAGAAATTAGTGGAGCCCAATTCCAACTTGTTGACTATAAAATTGAGGCGGGGTCGGAGGATGTTTTTGGATACTGCGGAGATTATTTCAATTTGATTGTTTCTATTAAGAAGGTCGGTTAATAAATTCTCATATTTTCAATACAAAATTCAATACCTATTTTAGAAAAATTCTTCCGTTGAGAAACGCGAATATTTTGTAAAAACTCTTCCCAAAGAGCAAGGACGAAGAGAATTTATACGCGAAATGGGCGTATTTAAGAGAGAACTCTGTTTGTACACAACTCTTTTGAAAGAAATGGATCAGTGTAACCGTAAGTGTGGTGTTGATTGGAGATAAGTGGATTAATAAACTTCAAATGGGTTTATTTATTGCTTCCTAAGATAACATTGGTCAATGAATTTTTAAAGAAAGTAGTTTTACGAGTAAAATTGAATGACACCATAGAATCAATGTTATATCTCTGGTAAAGAGAAAACTTTGAATTTATGGGTATAGTTTTTAACAATTTATTAAACCTGAAAAGGTATTATCAAAGTAATTTACCTTGGAACGAGTCTTTTAAAAAAAGTGGTTCTTTCAAAAAACCACTTCTTGAGTAAAACCTCTTTATCTAGTATGTCATCTTCCATCCATCTACCCACTGGCGCTACATACCAAATTAGCCGTAGCCTCTTCTAGGTCATTTCTCAAAGTTTGACGTTTCCTTGTAGCACGTTTCTTGTTCTGGATGTAGAACATAGCCATCCTAATTCCGTGGTCAACTAGTTTCAGCCTGTTCATTTTTATAAAGGTTGAGAGATCTGGGTGATCAAAAATTTAATACAACTCGCTGTTGTGTCTGCTTTGCCATATTTCATTCTCTCTCGTTCTGCAGCTGTCTATTTTCCGCCCTTCCACAAATCATTAAAAAGGCATTTTTATTTATGACTTAAAATCTAACCTATTATAAATATATCTTTTCTTCAACGGATCTACAACTAAGATCCAGTCGGCCTCTCGCAACTGTTCTCTCCCCCCGCCGGTCCCAATTCTGCCCGGACGTCATCCCTAAGTTCTGGCTGTCATGGTTGACGCGAAACTTGGGTCTCTCTCGATGTCGCACTTCATAGAACTGACCGCAGACACTTTTTTATTGTTACTGAGCGTCTTCACACGTTGCCATAAGTATGTTGAGCAAAACCGGTTTCACTTAATAGTCCATTCAAAACGCGCGTTATGGTGTTCCAAAATAACACCGTTAAGAAAATCGAACCCTAAAGGTTTTTGGGGTCGCTGATCACGAAAATCGAGGTCCCGCGGTCCTAAAATTAGGGCGTCACCCCTAAAAATGCAAAAAACACCCCTTTTTAGGGGGGTTTCGCGATTATTTCAGTAATAATGAAAACTAATGCGATGAAATGCACTTTTTTTAATATTTATTTGCGAAGGTGGTTGATTTATACAAAATTAAGGCGAACTTAATGGTAAGGGTACTCCTAAAGGGTTGAAAGTACCCCTAAATTGGCGAAAAATGGCAAAAATTGTAAATTTTTTTTTCAAGTTTATGCTTCAAATTCGATTGTGGGCGTACTGTCAGGCAAAAATAAATTATTTTCAACCCTTAAGGGGTTAAAACTACCCCTACTATAATAAAAACAACTTAATATAAAAAAATTGCAAAAAATTTTTTTTGCTTTTTGTTTGAAATTTGGTTCTAAAGGTATTATCAGCAAAAAAATTAATTTTTTCAACTCTTAAGGGGGTACAACTACCCCCACATTAAAAATGTAATTGAAAAAAATTCAAATATGTTGTTTTACATTTAAATTTTATTTTCCATTTGTAATCATTACAACATTTGGAACATTTCACTATAACCCCTTTGTACAGAGGTTAAACCACCCCTAAAGAGAAAGAAAAAATAAAAAATATATTGAGAAATATTTCATTTCGTGGAATCTTTAAATAAACTCTGCATTTTTATAAAAACGACAATCACACAATAATTGCGAAATATGTACTCTAAAAAGGGTGTTTTTTGCATTTTTAGGGGTGACGCCCTAGTTTTAGGACCGCGGGACCTCGATTTTCGTGATCAGTGACCCCAAAAACCTTTAGTGTTCGATTTTCTTAACGGTGTTATTTTGGAACACCCCCCCCTAGTTTTCAATGAACTATATTGTAGGGGTAATTTTAACCCCTTAAGGGTTGAAAATAATTTATTTTTGCCTGCCAGTACGCCCACAATCGAATTTGAAGCATAAACTTTAAAAAATTTTTTTTTACAATTTTTGCATTTTTCGCCAATTTAGGGGTAGTTTCAACCCTTTAGGAGTACCCCTTACCATTAAGTTCGCCTTAATTTTGTATAAATCAACCACCTTCGCAAATAAATATTAAAAAAAGTGCATTTCATCGCATTAGTTTTCATTATTACTGAAATAATCGCGAAACCCCCCTAAAAAGGGGTGTTTTTTGCATTTTTAGGGGTGACGCCCTAATTTTAGGACCGCGGGACCTCGATTTTCGTGATCAGCGACCCCAAAAACCTTTAGGGTTCGATTTTCTTAACGGTGTTATTTTGGAACACCCCCCCCCCGCGTTTTGAATGGACTATAACCCTTTCGGAACTCACACGACGCGAAATTATGTTTTGTAACTTTGAATGCTATGGAGGGGACCTTGTTAGAGAAAAACATTGCTAAAAAAAGCGAGAGATAGAAGTAACTTTTTAAATGTGTGTTTTCACCACTGACATATAGTAATGGACTGCTAAATAAGCAAAATCCCATACAAAAAAGTGGCACCAAAAACTATTGCTGTCTCACTCCCACATTAAATTTTATTCGTCAGCGCATGTCAGCGATGTAAACATAATTAGGAAAAAATAGACAGGTATAGTTTTTGTTCTTCTGTCTCACTCTTGAGCTATTTTGAAAAGTTAGTTAAACAGGAGAAATAACCCTCACGATCAGGGATAATCGCTCGGAATTTTCTTTGGAACCGCAGTTCACTAACCACATGGTCGGACACGCGGCAAATGGAAATGTTTGGGATATCCATGTGTCCTTTGACTGTATTGGGCCAGTTGGATGAGATCTAAAGTCTCAAGGCACTTATGGCGGTGGATTTCCATTTGAAGATATGCTAAGGGGTCCATCCAATGATTGCCTCCATTGCAACTGTGGGACAGGTCCGCATAGCTCCGGTAATGGAGAAGCAAGCAAGCAGCTTTCTACACTTGAGAATCGACGTAGCCTGCTTAGTCTTGGGCCACCAAACTGTAGCGGCATAAGTGGCCACAGGTTTAACGATCGTATTGTACATCCAGTACATCATTTGTAGTGTATGACGCCACATCTTACCCAGAAGCCTTTTGCAGACCCATGTGGCCCTTGTGGTTTTGATGATGACGTAGTCAAGTTCAGCGTTCCAGTTCAGTCTCTTGTCTAACTATAGCTCATTGGTCATTCTTCTGCGCTTGTTAAGTATCGACAATTGGAAATGAAATTCTGCTCAACGCATCTACATGCCTCAGCCTCATTTTAGTACCTGAACGATGTTGAATCTGGTAATGAAATACTTATAGCAACATGGCCCATCTAGTTACCCTCATCGGGATATTTCCTTTTTCATTGTCGTGACGAAGGCAATGCAGTCGGTGAAAATCTTAATCCTCCATCGCTGATCATTATCCCATTGCAAGACAATAGCCTCGAATTCGTTCTTACTAGCATCGGCATGAATCTCCGTATGCGCCTCTGGTTCAAATAACCCGACACTGGTGTTTTTGCCAAGTGTTTGCTGTTCGGTTTCTATTAAATATGGCGTCCTTTCTTAGCAAGGCACTGAACGACTTTGCTACGACTACATAGTCTGCTATAAATCTTCTGAAGTAGGACATTAGTTCCAGAAATCGTTGTATACTTTTCCTACCATTTGGTATAGGAAACTCAGTTACTACTTTTGCCCTCTCCTCTGATGGTCGTCGCTCCCGCTAGTCATCCGGGAGTCATATTTTTTGTGAAGAGGGGCGTATTATTTTTAGTAGCCCATGGGCGCCGAATATCTTAGGACGGCGCTGCGACGAAGCCAGGTCGGTTAAAACGGTAATATTGCATTAACGTAACGTTGGGTGAAGGGGGAAGGATATGTAGCGACCACGTACAGCTAATTTCAAAGCTCCATGCACAAGTCACAACAAGAAATTCATCATGATCGGCTCATCTCCTCGATCACTGAACTCAGTGACCTAGCCATTTCCAGCATCCTCAGACAATGCAACTACAAAGTTGTCGATCCTATTAGAAATAATGTCTTATCGTACAAAACATTGTTGGTGTGAAATTTAGTGAAGCCAATTTCGAGTGTTCGATACAACCAAACGCATACCAAACCACCATAAGAGAAAATTGGCCTGACCAAAGCTACTTAGAAGATCATTTTTAATTCTGGGCTTAGATGTCCACTAAAAAAAGCTTATACTTATTGTTTGCCCTGGAAAATGAAAGTATTGGTCCGGCCAGATCTAAAGGTATTTCACTTCCACTTTATTTCGTAACCTTTGTTCATTATTCGAAATTACGTCTGCGTAACAGATTTGAATGATTTATTTTGCAGAGTCTCAAAGATGGCATGGAAACTGTTACTATGCCCGTGATGACATCTTAGTCCTGGAAAATCTCAAGAAGATTGGTTTCCAAACAAAACCAGAAGATGAAGAATTTTCTCAGAAACACTTGGACGTAACATTGCGGTGTATGGCAAGACAACATGTAAATAGCATTGCCTACGAAAAAAGTACTGGAATAAACATTGGAGAAAAATATGGAGAATACCTAACTGAAGTAAACGCAAATCCTAAAATAAACATATTTTTTGCTGTTGGCCTAAAGGTAATTGTACAAATAGTTTTTGTTAGTGAATATCTTTTGTGACTTTTTTTATATGTATATTTTTTAGGCATTAAAAGTACTCTTCGGAGTTCATCCAAAGTATAGGGATTGCCCAAAAATGCAATCGTTCATTAATAACAACTTTGAAACATACATGGAAAAAATACTAGAAATAACTGAAACATCTAAACGGTTTCGTAATGTCTTTTGTCACCGAGATGTTTGGGATAAAAATATCCTTTTTGAATATTGCAAAGAAGCGCCATCGGAACCAACCGATTGCATCCTTATAGACTTCGCGTGCTGTCGCTATCATCCACCAGCTCTCGATGTTTTGCAGTTCATTTATTATTACACGACGCCGAAAACTCGGAAATCATCACTTCAAAAATTTCTTGATTTTTACTACAACTGTCTTCTTGAAGAAGGACACACAAACGGGATTAATATGTCAGAAGAAATTCCAAAGGATGAATTTCTTGAGAGCTGTGATTATGTTAAGTTGGTGCCACTGATCCTGAATGGAGTCGATTTACCGATTCTACTATTGCCGAAGGATTTTGTGAATCATATGAAAACAAACTTTCCTGAAAAGTTCATTTATTCCAGTACCGTCGAACGATCTGAGTTTCTTCTTAGCTATATGGAAGAGAATAAAAATTACAAGGACATTATTCTCGGCACAGTTGAAGAATTTTTAGATTATATAGCTGAGGAAGGGTTTAAGAATATTTGATATTTATAAAAGTAGTATAATAATATTAATAAAAGTTTTGAGGTACAACGAAATTTATATCCTTGGTAAATCATCCATCTCATGAAGCTTTTATATTTCAGATATCGCTATTGATCGTACTGTAACGGTCAGTTTTTGCACGGAATCCCTAAATAACTACTTGACTCAAAATCACTGTCGGGAATGAAATCTAGGAAGTTGTTCGGGAAAAAAAGTAAGCAGAGGAAAAAAAAATAAAAAGAGGATGGAGAGATTGGGAAAACATCAATAAAAGTTAATCTTCGAAAATTTAATTTTTTTGAAGCGAATTTTTGCAATAGCCTGGGACTCTAATGTCACATAATTTTCTTTTAAATAAAAATGAATAAAAGTAACTAAACGAAGCCCAATATTTTTGAAATAAATTAAATCTATTTAAAAGTGGTAACTTTAACAAATAAATATCAAAAAAATAAAATGGATAAAAAAAATACATTTGCTGTTACCGAAGAACATTCTCGCTCACATTATTGCTTGAAGAATAAATTAACAGGGCCGCCGATGAACTTAAATGTTCCATCAAATATGGGGGATCTTCAATTTTCACCAATGCAATAGAGAAGATTTGATGAATTTAGATAGAAACAATATTTCAGCGGAAAATATAGTCTATTACCATGTTTCCATCGCACTCGAAATCTTCCGATTTCGGCGAAAATGAGGATTTCGGACGAAATCTCGTTTGAAATCTCATGTTTTAACATATAAAATGAAATCGCCTTTCGGAGGAGATTTCAATGAAATCTCGATCGAAATCTTGCTAATGACTATTCAGGGGGGTTATCCTGGAATGCGATTCGAAAGTTGGAAGAAAACGGAAGCGAGTTGCGATGCGATTTAGTTTTTGAATCTCTGAATGCGATTACATCGTATTGAAATGATTGCCTAATAATAATGCGAAAAGAAGCTTTTTTCAGCCAACAAACTTCATTTATCAACTTAATTTGACATTTGGATGCGAACAAATGTTTGAAAAATGTTTAAAAAGTTATTAGAATTTTTGAAAACAAACAAATAATTTCAACACATCCGTCAATGGCTTTACTCACGGACTGAAATCCGATGGCAAACGGACAAATTGGATTCGAATTCGCATTGGGCGATACCATTTTCTTATTTCCGAATTTTTTGACTTTCGAATCGCATTCCAGGATAACCCCCCAGGCTATTCAGCAAGTGTACTCAGCTTGGGGAAATTTCTCAGCTGTAAAAAATTTTGACAGTACGAATTTGTTATTTTTAAATTTTCTATCTTTAACGTTTAAAATGGAGCTTAAATGAATGTTTATATATTTTCCTTATTTTAACAGCCTATTCTTTCAAATTCCTCAGTTTTGTTGATATAATTAGGTTTTTAAAATTTGATGTGCAAGTTTGTTATGACAAGCGAAAACTGCCTGGTGCGATGGAAACACATTTGGATTTCGCCAAATCGTTTTATCAAAACCTGCGGATTTCAAGTGCGATGGAAACATGGTATTACAACCTTTTGATGTTAAATTAGAAACGAAAGTTGAAACTTCTGTGAAGATAGAAAAAGTAATTGACGGTGATAACATTGAAGAAGAAAAACCAACCGCTACGAAGACGTCGTCGTCTTTAATTTGTTTTACTTACAACAAAATAAAAGGTATCGACATAAAAAGCATTATAAAAAAAAATCGAAAATAGAAAATATACACAAACAACTAAATAAAAAAATACAAAACAAACATACACAACAGACAATAAAATATTTGTGCATGCTTCAATTTATTAATACACAATAATTTTAAGTGCAGTTAGTAATAATTTTGATCTTACATATTTATAATTGTTTGTAAATTTGTTTGCTCCTTGTTGGAAATATTTTTTTTCTTCTTGTTGTTTTCCAGGAAATTTTGTTCTCCCTTAAATTGAACCATTTATTTGTGATATCGGTTGTAAAAAAACGGGACGTTTTGGTACCAACGCGACACGTTTTTTTCAGATTAATGTTTTGGAATTTGAGTATATTTAAGTTGTTGCATTTGTCAATGATCAATGCCATTGAATATTGATTGTACCTTTTTGTGTTCTTGTGTTGATGTTTGTACCTGAAATAAACAGAGAAATTTAATATTTATAATGATGAACTCAATTGGCTAGATTTTTTTTGGAATGGTTGTGGCGGAATTTATTTCTTCTCAGGATTCTTAGGTGGTGTATTTCCGTGTCAGGTAATGGTTATCCATACTATCAACTGGCAAGGGAACGGACGACAAAGACACGGCTCTGGCGATGCCCGAAGGATGATTTGAACGGAAGATGAATGTTCATCGTCACAGGTAAGTGGTGAACCATGATAAGTATAGGCCCGGCCACACACCCCACGATCCCAACCGGCGAGCTAGTGAACTCCGTGTGGCCGGCAGCAATCCCCCTAACAGAAGGATCGGCGATTGGGGAGGATACGAGTTCCGATTTGATTTATGTCTGGGATTGCGCTCTTGGTCAGGCTTTTCCGGGCTTCTGGCTAAGTGGGGCAATACCTCGCATAAATGGCGCCCATTGCATACTCGCGCCATTATGCTGTTACAGTACGTACAACAAAATAATAATAATAATTATAATAATAGCGTTACCCTTCTAACTCAGAAGGTGTGCTTTTCAGCAGGGCTGAGAAACGTTTACCACTGCAGTCGTGGCTCAGCTGAGACATGCAAACATAAAATATTAAACAACATATAAGATCAAAAACATCAAACAGATAAGCGTGCAAAAGCAAAAAGGGAGTGGAGCACGCAGAGAGTCACGCCACATTGAGAAGGGTCCTTTTAAGGACAACTTCACTAGTTAGCAAGCTAAACATACTCCTATTGTTGTTAGCATTTATAAGCATGCAATTAACCGGTTCAAACATGCCGTAATTGGTGTTAGAGGAATTAATGTGCAAGAGAGGTTCACCTCTCAGGTTGTAGTTATTCACTCTAAATGTCGCGCGGCTTCTTAAGAAACCAGAGTCCACCTTGTCATTCATCAGTCGATGAACGAATATAACGTCAGCCACCTCACGGCGCTTATGAAGAGAGCTTAAGTTGAGCAATTTAAGTCTGTTCTCATAAGGCGGAAGAGCAAGTGGGTCATCCCACGGGAGGTGGCTGAGTGCAAACCGGACGAACTTCTTTTGAACCGATTCGATTCTACTAACATGGGAGGAGTTAAGGAGACCATGCCTGGGAAGCGTGGTCAAGCAAAGGCCTAACCAAAGATACGTACAGGTGTTTAGTGATGAGGGGGTTGTTGAATTCTTTGGACCATCTTTTTATAAATCCCAGGACTGAATTGCCCTTGGAGGAGATATAATTGATGTGGGTGGAGAAATCCAACTTACCCTCCAACCTAACCCCAAGATCGATTACAGATTCAGTACGGGAGGCCTTGTTGTCAAGGAAAGTATAGTCATAAGTTATAACACCACGTTTCCTACAAAAACTCATGATCTCGCATTTACTAATATTGAGCACAAGGTTGTTGTTGGAACTTAAAGAATAGAAGGTGTTTAGATCCGCTTGCAGAAGTTTGCAATCCTCTATACTTCTTATGTGGCGATACAGTTTGATGTCATCAGCGTAAATAAGGATTTTACAGTGCCTTAGCTGGGTAACAATATCGTCAATTGATAAAATAAAATGGAGAGGGCCAAGATGACTACCTTACGGGACTCCAGAGGACGCTTCGATGTTCTTAGATTTGACTCCGCGGAATAGAACCTGGTAGGTTCTGTCGGCTAAGTACGACTGGGACCATGCCACAAGGGCATGCGGAAAGCCTAATTTCTTTAGTTTAAGAACTATAATAGAGTGGGAGAGCTTGTCGAAAGCCTTACTGAAGTCTGTGTAGACACAGTCAGTTTAGCAACCAGTGACAAAGCCTCTAACTGTGTGTGAAGAGAACTCCAGTAAATTAGTAGTAGTGAAACGGGCTGCAAGAAAACCATGTTGGTTTGTTGAGATAAGTCTCTTGCAGATAGGGGCGATAGCAGAATAAATAATAGATTCGAAGAGTTTTGGTATAGACGATAACTTCGCAATTGGCCTATAATTATATATTTGGTTTTTACAGCCTTTTTTATGGACAGGTATTATAAAAGAGTTCTTCCATAAGGTAGGGAAGCGCCCTTCATTTAGGGATTTTTGAAATAAACATAGAAGAGGGCAGGGGCGGCGCTTTCATAGGTGCGAATGGAGCACTCGCACCGGGCGCCATTGAACTAGGGCGCTAGTTCAGAAGATTTAAAAAAAATAATTGGAAAAAAAAATTTTTAAAAAAAAAAACCGACTTCAAAACTACATATACCTATGCATGCATATGTACAAACTTAAACTAAAAAGTAAAAAATAATATTTTAATTACCTCAAAGCAAGAGCCTTAAAGGACAGTTAAAAAAATTATTGATATTTATATATGTATGTATCTATTTAATATTTTTAAAAAGTTCATTTTGGAGTCGGTGCCAGCCAAAGGTATGTATTAACGTAAGTTTTCTTTTGCACCCAAGCTTTCAGGGTATGTATAAACGTAATTGTTCTTTGGCTGGCACCGACTCCAAAATGAACTTTTTAAAAATATTAAATAGATACATACATATATAAATATCAATAATTTTTTTAACTGTCCTTTAAGGCTCTTGCTTTGAGGTAATTAAAATATTATTTTTTACTTTTTAGTTTAAGTTTGTACATATGCATGCATAGGTATATGTAGTTTTGAAGTCGGTTTTTTTTTTAAAATTTTTTATTTTTTACTTTTTAGTTTAAGTTTGTACATAAGGTATAGTTTTGAAGTCGGTTATTTTTACAAAATTGTATTCTACTCGTCATACCCTTTCATTTGATATCCATGAAGGGGGTCGGGAAACAAAATTGCAAAATTCGGCCGCCATCTTGGAACCGACCGCCATATTTTTACAAAATTTATATGGGACCACCTCTGAGGTATAACGTACCAAACAAAAAAAGAATCATCAAAATCGATTCATAATTGGCGGAGTAATCGCGTAACATACATAGAAAAAAAAAAAAACATACATTCGAATTGATAACCTCCTCTTTTTTGAAGTCGGTTAAAAATGAAATTACATGAACTTACACAAATTATCAAGAAATTTCACAAATTCTGTCTAAGTATTATCTCACGCGATAAAGAGCGGCGAAAATTTACTCCCCTCGTTCAGGAAGTTACACAAGATTTTTGCTTCGAGATTTTCACATAATTTCTGCTCAAAAAGTGAAACAAGAGAGGCAAAAGTAAAAATTTCAGAAGAAAAATCCACCAAGTGAGAGAAAATCTCTCATTCAATTATGGTTCTAAAATTTTAACATGAGAAGTAAATACAGAATTGAGCAGTAGAATGAGCGAGACGAAACACAAAAAAAATTCATTTTCACGACGCTGGAGCACTTTTTAAAAATTTTGTAAAATGCACCATGACAACTCACACAAAGAAAAAAATTGTTCCGATGCCTCTGTGTTGCGTATTGTTGTTTACTGTGATTGGTATAAACTGCAGGGCGCTGTTGGAGCACTTTTAAATTTTGTTCCAAGTTTCGTAAAAGAGGTAAATGAACGAAATGAGAGCAAAATATCTTGTGGCGAGAATTCTAACGATATTTTTATGTTATGCGAGTTATTATGGTGCAGTTTTAAATTTTGTGCCCCTGTAGGAATATAATGATGAATATATGACTGGAATATTTTTATTTGATTTCAAACATGATACAAGTGATTAATTAATTAAAATTAATGATAATTATTAAATAAGTAATGCGTTTTTAAAATGTGTTATTTATATTTATATATTATTAGAATTAATTTGATAAGATAATTTAGATAATTTTAATAAAAAGTAGTCGGATGTAGTTGAAGAAAGTTAGGTAAATAATCAAAATATTTCCCTGCTACGATAGATCTAAGGTATTACATTAATGGTAAATAACAGTCTTAAATTAGTTAATAGATTTTGGTTGGTATACTAAATTTAAAAAAACTCCATCTTTTGTTCTTGTTTTTTTGTAATCTTTTTCAAAACAAGGAAGCTAAAGTTCACTTTGCTGTTTCGGGATATACTGATTGGGAAGACTAGTAAAAACTAGTGGGATGTTGTGCCTAGAGATTAGCCACTAATTACGCTTTTTCATGGTATCCTTTCTGTTGAATAACACTTCAGACTGGATGACAATATATTAAGTGGAGATTGTGAAGAATCGCGAAAACATTCAAACAAATAATTTGAAAAACTAACGCATCTTTCATGTAGATGCTGCTGAAAGAATTATACAATAATTACCCGCCAAGAATTTGAAAGAATTGATATATTTTAATTGCACTCCATCTATGACAAAGAATAGTGAACACCATCTATGGCAATATTACATTACTCTTCGTTTTACCTGTGATTATCAATTTCCACAAAATATACGAAATACATTTCATAAATAATAGAAAATCTGTTGTCATAAATCAGTTGTTTACTTCCTTCGAAAGTTTATACATATCTAGCATTGGAATGTATCTTTTTACGTAAGAATGAATAAATATGTTTATTGCTACATTGATACAAGTTAGTGTTTGGAGTATTGAGAAGGTTCTAGATCGGCGTGCGAAAGGACCAGGGTTCAATTCTTGGCGACGAAGTTTTTATTATAATTTTTTTTTGTTATTCTGAAGAAATACATACAAATTTAGTTAATAAAAACTTAAAAATATGCTTTTAGACAAAGGGCTGCAAAAATTTTTAGATATGGGGCAAATCGTTTGTAAAATTTTTGTAAAATATTAAAAATTCTGAGAAAAATCACTTCCTTAAAGTGATGGTCTATAAGGACGGTCTTAAATACACCGTTCGTGCAATTAAATTTATAAATTTTCATTCATTTCAGTAAGCGTTTATATTCCCTGGTAAAAATTTTCGTTTTATATCTACTGGCACTTACTGTGATTATCCATTTTTCATAAACATACCAAATGTTTCGTTTAAATCATAGATATTTTTTGTGACAAATACACAACGAAAGTTCGATAAATTTGAGTTTTTTTGGTCTACAGCGCCACCTACATGACTATAAACTAATAAAATGAGCAGTATATAAAATATTCATATAAACAAATAAATACTTTATATTATTTTCGCGAAATTTTTTAATGATTTATAAAGCCGCCGAAGAGCCATAAAAAATCAACAAAATGATATTTTTTCACTTTTAATTAACTAAATGTTTATGTTCTCCTGAGTATCATTATTAAATTATATAATTTAGTGATAGAATCAAAACATGTTACACCGAAGTAAAAAAAATGTATTCATTGTGCGGCCGAGGATTGAACTTGGTTCACCGGGATATGATTCCAGCGCCTTACCTCTAGGCTACCAATACATGGACTTTATTAGAAATCTCTTTTTTGTTATTAAATATACTTCCGGTTGAAATTTCCAGACCATTTTCTCAGTTTTAGGTCTGTTGACCAAGAGCTACAATTTGAGATATGGCCCAAGTCTGTAGCTGCAGTACTTTCAGAGATGAAAGAAGGTCACAGACGGACAGACGGACAGAGCCTCTGTATATGCTTTTTTTTGTAAAAGCTAAAAGGTGGCAAAGTTTTACCAATATGGAAAATTTTAAATGGTGGAAAGAAATAGAATTAACATTCAGGGTGAATAAAACAGTAAATTCTCCTTTGCAAACAGAAATGTCTGAGGAAGCTCAGCAGTGGTCAGATATTTTAAGGCCAGCACAAAAGGATTTTTGATAGATTTACGAAATGTTGTTCCTTTTCAGGAATTTATTGAAAAAAAAGTAAATTGTTACCAAATTAGAAGTGCCATGTGTATTTCCCGTCCTTGCGATCCAGATGAAAAAATCTTTTTATTAAATGTTTAGCTGATGGGGCGCAAATTTGCCTACTGCACCGGGCGCAAAACAACCACGGCGCCGGAGGAGACAGTAGGGCCCCTGCACAGGATTTTAGAACAGAAGGAGGAACTCCATCAGGGCCGGACGGGAAATCCTGCGGAAGTTCATTTATATGTTTCGATATATCTTCCCTGGTTATAGACAGGGATACGTTTTGAGCCTTTTGGATTGCATTGATATCATATGTCGAAAATTGTCTTCATCTGGTTGGAAAACGGAGGACGAGAAAGATTTAAGGAAGAATGATGCAAATTTGTCACAAATCTAGGATGAATTAGAGCTAAGAGAGTTCTCGTATTGCATGGTGTAAGGGTAGTTATCAAATTTTTTCTTAGTGTTGATAAATTGAAAGAATGCCCTAGGATCACCATACATTTTACCTTCCATGTTCCCGAGGTACTCTTTATAGAGGGCTTCGGAGAGGGCATGAAATTGGTCATAGCAATTGAGAAATGCATAGAATAATAATAAACAGCATAAACTATTAAGCAGCTTTAAGAAAAATATTGGTTCCAAAAATATGTACTAAGAAAATCGCTTTACAACGAATAAAATTAATAGTTAAACAAAATCATAACACCCAACTCTTTTATACAAAGAAGGATCCGAGGGGATGAGGGACATCCCACTCCCAAGAACTCGTTTCAGTTCTGAAAAAAAGTCGAGCGAAAGCAATGGAACTAGGTACTTGCAACCCGATTTTTACCTTATTGCTCTGTGCTTAAATTGAAATATTATCTAATCAAAATAGGCCTGCACCAGAGATTGTTGAATATTGAAAAAACGCAGCAGAAAACTTATTTTAGAACCTAAATATAGCTTCATTAGCTGTGTGAGCTATTTGAATAACACATTCTTTACTATTAAACTTGTGCAGGACTTATGCGAGGCAGTACATTTGCCCCTTTCACGACGGTAAATTTTTTGAAATGTTCTACTTCAAAAATGCCCTGATCTTGGTATGAGCCTGTATACCTTTGAATAGAGAAGATAAGGAACCGAAAATAGCGTACATGTACACGGATTTGAGGGAAGCACTTGGGATCAAGAAATTTTCTCTCTAATTCTCCCCCTCCACTTTAACCACAACAACAAAATACATTGACTTTAACCACAACAACAAAATACATTGTCTAACCTGAACAGAGGCGTAGTGAAATTTGTTCAGGTTTTGCGAAGGGTCTGCTTTAAACATTTAGCCAAGTGAAGCGTTCTCACCGAGATGGTTGCTGAGAAACGATATCCCTCCCAGTTTTTGAATAAATATAACACAGCCACTGTCCGGGTTAGACACAAATACGTAAAGAATGCTATGCATTAGTGTTGCCAAAATGCTTCCCCGTGTTTAATAAATTGCACTTCCTCGTCTTCTCTATTCAAAGCTGTATACCTGCAGCATCCCAAAACCAAACCCACGAATTTTTTTAGTAATAGAGTTAATCCTTCTAATACAGAAGGCGCACTTCTTAGCTGAACCAAGAAAGGTTACCTACTCAGCACAACCAAGCGCTGAGATGAGGCTCAACACTAAGCATGTAAACATAAAAAATAGTAAATTAAATTAACATGTAACCAACGCAAGCGACAGGAAACATAAGTGGTTACTTGAGATTTAAAAGACTCCTTTTAAGGACATCTTTACCATTGCTCACGCTAAAGACATTAATATTATTATTAACATTAATGAACATACGGTTTACAGGTTCAAATCTGCCGTAATTCGTGTTAGAGGAGTAGATTTGTAAAAGAGGTGGTCCTCTCAGGTTATAACGACTCTCTCTAAACGATGCACGGCGACCTAGAAAACCTGAGTCGACCTTTCCATTAAGTAGCTGATGAACAAATACAACATCGGCCACCTCACGACGCTTGTGGAGAGTGCTTAAGTTGAGTAACTTAAGCCGGGATTCATATGACGGAAGAACTATTGGGTTTTTGCAAGGAAGATGATTCAGTGCGAATCTAGCGAACCTTCGTTGAACCGATTCAATAGTTCTAACATGCGTAGAGTAGTGAGGAGACCAAACCTGGGACGCATATTCGAGTAATGGTCTGACAAGGGAAATGTATAGGTGTTTAGTAATCAAGGGGTTGTTAAATTCTTTGGACCACCTTTTAATAAAACCCAGGACTAAACTACCTCGGGAAGAGATATAGTTGATGTGAGTGGAAAAATCCAGCTTACTATCAAACCTAATCCCTAGACTAGATCTTTAACAAAATTAACACGAGGGATACCCTCATCAGAAAAGGTGTAGTTAAAAATTATAGGATCACGTCTCCTACTAAAAGTCATGACTTTACCAGGTTGTTGTTAGCACACCAAGAGTAAAAGTTGTCAAGGTCAACTTGAAGTTTGCAATCCTCAATACTCTTTATGTGAGGGTACAATTTGATGTCATCAGCGTAAATCAATATTCTACAGTGTCTTAGCAAGGGAACAATGTCATCAATTGATAGGGAAGTACCCATTATCCAGGGATTTTGAAACAAGGTTTTCGGTGCACACAGGATTTAAGGACAGCGGGAGGAATACCGTCGGAGCCAGAAGTGAAGTCGAATGGGAGTTTCAATATGTTTCACGATATCAGCACTGGTAATTGAGAGAGGTAAAAAATGAGCCTCTCGGTTAGGAATTATGTCACGAAAATTGTTGTCATTAGGCTGAAAGTCAGAAGGCGAAAAGGATTGATGAAAGAATGGCGCAAACATGTTGCAAATCGCAAGCGACTCACAGCTTGACCAGTTCGTGTGGTGCATAGTATTAGGGTAGTTATCAACTTTTTTCTTAGAGTTGACAAATTTAAAGAAGTTTCTAGGATCATTAAACACCTTATCACTCATACTGCGTAGATATTCATGATAAAGAGTAAAAGAGAGTGAACGAAATCGGTTATAGCAATTGATAAATGAATTCCTCTTTAAATAGCTTTTCCAGAACCTATTCTTCTGATTTTTCAACTGCTTGAGTTCATTATTGAACCAAGGTAAAGAAGAACCGGGTAATTTTTGGGGCTCATAAGGTACACAAGAAACGAAGGCTTCGTAAAGTACGCCATAAAACCAGGCCGCATCGTCATCCAACTCATTTGCGGAAAGTAAGTTGTTGAAATCAAGCATGGCAAATTTAGATTACAGATCGCTAAAGTTAGCCTTTGTGTCCATCATACTCATGATATGATCAACCCAAGAGATGAGAATATCATAGAGATTTTTACCTCCATCGTCAAGAGTGCTTATCATATCTGGTGAGATATAGCAGCACAGCAGAAAGAGATTAATTTTTGATAAGGAAATTTTAAGACCAACAAGCTCAATGTCAAGGTGGATAGAGAAACTAGGAAGCGAAATTGGATTACAAGACAGATGGCTACTACAAGCAAGAAGTACGCCGAGCTTCTGAGTCAGTGTGACGGTCCCTCCGAAATACTTGGAAGGAGGAACCGAAGAGTTCCGCATTGAGAATGCCTTCATGGAGCCTGTTTTCAGTGAATGCTATGACATCGAACCCACTAGTGATCGATGCCTGAAGAATGTCATTAGTTTTAGACCTGATCCCCCTTACATTCTGGTAGTAGAGGGAAAGCGGCTCACGTTTTTTGACATCTGTGGAGCACTCAGAGTGGAAGTGTTAGCATGAGGAGTTCGATTACGGGTACGCGGAACAAAACGTTTGGTAAGGGAACCAGCAGGCCAGAATCCAGGGTCCAAAAGTATCTCGGCAGTAGCAGGCGGTGCAGACAAAACAAAAGAAGCAACAGGCTTGCAAGCCTTGCTGACTTTTCTGCAAAAAACGATTCCATAGATTTCATCTTTAAATATTCACAGATACTCTCCGTCTTTGTTTCGGGAGGGAATCGACAGATAAAGATATTTAAAGGTTTAGGTATCGTTACCAAAGGAACAGAGATCTTAATAGGATCTAAAACTCCACTTACTGGGTGATCACCCATCATTAAAGGCACAGAAGTTAATACCGGTAATGGAATAGCGGGCAATTCTGACTCTGGAACGCGGGCCCAGGAACTAACGGTGATACCGGTGACAGTGGCGGCCTGGCGATTACGACTATTTTTACGTTTTTTACGACGTGCCTTAAAACTAGGCAATTAGAGTTGGCAATTTGAGTTATTCAATCTTGATTAAAAACTATTTAATGAGTTAAGAAGAAACATTTAGAAACTACTGTCGTTGAAATAAGAAACAGTTTAATTTTATAACTATGTAGTTTTATTTATGACAATATAAGCCAAAGGTTCTATTACCAGTGTTGAAGATAAATTATTTTTGGCGTTGAGGTAAGTTTACAGATTGAGGCATTCTTCTTCATTTGCCTCAAATTTTAACTCAATAGCCTCCGTTGTGACAGAAGTAGAGTTTGACATATAATGAGCTGGCGAATAAGATGAGTTCGACTTCTGTGTTTCATTACTTGGTCCTGGTAACTCATTGACACTCTCTGATAAAGTAGATGCATTGCAATCTATTGATGCGTGGAAGTTTCGGGCTGCCATAATCTCATAATTCGAAAGGACTAAACTTAAATGCTTCTTCGCCTCTGCCTTCTGAACTGGTGGCAACTTTCGTAATACCACACCAATGTGACGACAAAACAAATTCACGTCGTCGTCAGTTTCATTTCCCATAATCGTCTTCATTAACGACACTCTTTTTCTATCTCTTTTCGTCCACAGTTTGAATAGATCATGATCACTTTGGCGTTTTAAACGTCTGCCTTTTGATTCAGTTTTCACTTGTTCTTTGGGCCTATCAGTACGTGCTGGTGCAACCATGTCAACACTATTTTGGGTTTCCTCAATAGGCCCAGAGGATAAAACCATGTCAGAAGACTCACTCACAGGAGCTTCCTCCTCCTGACATAGAAAAGTATTAGTGTTTTCTTCATTATTTGTTGGTGGGGTAGCTGGTATATATGAACCTCCGGATCTATGCTGGGACGCACAGTCAAGAAACTGCAATTGTTGGTGTCTATGATCTTTGGAGTTTTTTGGGGCGCCCGAACCCAATTTATGTTTCTTTTTGAATCTGTTGTAACTGTCGCGAATAAATTTCCATTTCCTCTTACAGCTTTCATCTGAAAATTAAAACATTTACATTTATAATACATAAAAAATATATTGGTACAGGGTGATGGGCACAGGTGAAAGCTAAAATACTTGTCATTTGCGTACCGTATATTACAGTTCTACATATCTCGAATTGTAAAAAGTGAACTTTTGTTTTTATGACAAAAATTAATGCCCATTTTGATGCCATCTCCCACTGAAAGTGATTTGGAACAAATTTAACAAAATTTTTGGCAGAAAGTGGAATACACAAAATTATATTGGAGGAATTGGCGGTAAGCACGTGCCCATTTGACCACTTAAAAATAATGCGTCGCTATTTTTCAATTACAAGGACTACTTTCGTATAACCGATCAAATTGAAATTTTGCGCATGTGCATAGTTAGTTAGTGACAATGCAATGTGACTATTTTGTCAAAAATCAAGATGGCAGTTCCAAGATGGCGGTTTCTAGATGTCGGCCGAATTTAGCAAAAAAATCTGCCTTGAAATAATCTCATACATATTATTTCAAATCACTGAACAAGCATCTCAATGCTTGGGACACCTTAAAAGGTGCAATTTCCTCCTTCAGCAGCAGTCATAGGGCCGGATTCCGTTAGTGTAAACGGGACTGTGTGCACGGCGAAGCAAATGAAATTTCTTTTGTTTCGTCGTGGCACAGTCGTTCAATTTAAAAATTCTTTCATGTCGGCCGAAACGTTATACCAGTACGCTTCTCGTTTCCGATTTCATTTTCTGTCGAACTTGTTTGTTCAATCTTTGGTGTTGCTGGAATTCGACGTTTTTATTCGTTACCGTTGATTGATGAGATCCAGCGCATCGCACATAAGTCTTTGAGCGTCGATCGGAATTTTGCGTTTATCAAAACGTAGTATAACATCCCCGAGTCGTTGTTGGATGGATTTCGCCAGGTGAGTTGGTGTTTGAGTGGAGGGCGGAAGATGCTGTTGCCAACGATCGAATTGTTTGACCTTGCGAATGAAAGAAGGTGTAAACCGTGGTCGTTAATTTGCCCATCGTTCCTTCCCGTCAGGTACGATCTGCACCTGAATGTGCATTAAAGTCCCCGGTGAGTACGATTAATTCGGTTCGAGATATCGAATCCAGCGTCTGTTGAAGCCGATCGTAAAATTTGTCCGTGTTCGCGCTCTGGATGGTCTCGGTTGGCGCATAAACGGACACGTTCGCTCCCCCGATGGTTATAACAGTCAAACACTCGGATATCAGTTGGAATGCGATAACGCTGCTGGCAGCCCGTCGGTCGACTATAAACCCGACGACGGCCTGTCGTTTCCTACCATAGGCATAGTAAAGCATCATCGTTTCGATTGTTGGCGAGACGTTCGTCAATGTCCCGGATCCGGTAAGTCGAAGTTCCGATAACGCAGCAACGGATATTTTGCATTTCGATAATTCCATTGCTATGATTTCCTTTTGGCCGAAGTGATGTTCTGTTCGAACATTCCCCGCGGCGAATTGAGTTTTCATTTTCGGTGTGACTTGTTCAGGTGTTCGGCCAGAAACCAACTTCTCACCAACATCCGTGGTCCCCAGCGCTGGCGCATTGGCTGCCCCGAATGCAATAGTATTATTTCGTGAAAAGTTAGTTCGCATATCTACGCAGTCTCTTGCCTATTTTCTTTGGTTTCTCGAGTAGATTTTTTTCTGTTTTATCATTATTAAAATATATTTTTGGGGCCACTTTAGGCATTGGAAAATTTCGGCTGTAGACTTTTTCCGGCACTTCTGGCTGCCTGTTGCAAGTCCTGGTCGCTAAATGAGTTAAGAAGAGTCTCTCTTGCTACCTCGTGAATAAAATCTTGACCAAAATTAGAATATGCCAAACACGCTAGCCTCTCGATATCTGCCCACAGTTACTGCACAGTTTCTCCTGGCCTTTGAAATCAATTGAAGTCGTAACGCATTTCCAGCGGTTGAACCAAGAACCCGTAGCTATTTCGATATTCTGTAGGTATAATACATACATAACTATCTTTTAACCTCTAATGGGGCATAGGGCAGTAATAGTTGCCATCCAGCGGACTGTGTTTTGCACGGCAGCTCTCAGCTCTGACCAGGATCTCCCAGTTTTTGTGGCCTCTGCAAATAGAGTTCTCCTCCACGTTGTTCTAGGTCTTCTGGCGCATTCCAGTCAAGGACTTATTTGGCTAGATTTTCGTTTTCGCTCGCAAGATGTGGCCAATCGAATTCCACTTTTTTTTCCTTTCTTGGCCGGCACGGCGCCAAAGCTCTTCATTGGGAATTCCACCTTGTCAGCGGATTTTTAGGATACGTAGTAGGCATCTGTTGACGAAAACTTGTAGGCGTCCTGTGATGGATTGGGTGACTATTCATGTTTCGCAACCGTCCAAAAGTACTGCCTTAAAGTTGGAGTTGAACAGCTGCTGTGATCTCCTCTGATCTCCATATACGAGACAGGCATGCATATGCGCCTCGTGCTTTATTTATTCTGGAACTGACGGCTTCTTCTACACCGCCATTTTCGGTAATAGTAGGTAGCAGAATTTATCTAGCAGTTCCGCGTCACGGTTACTCAGCGTTGTCCGTTCAAAAGCGTTTGGATTTATCCGCATTTCTTTGGTTTTAGTCGGTTTAGCCTTAAGCCTGCTGGACTACTTTCTGTTGCCAAATTGTGTAACATGTTTTTGAGGTTCCGGTGTCTGGGGTCCTGCAAACAGATATCACTGCGTAGTCGAGATCCTTAAAGCGGACTAGCAAACACTATTATATGCCGCCTGTTCTACTATCTAGAGCGCCGACAAGGATGTTATTTATTACTATAAGAAATAGCAATGGTGAAAGAAAGCATCCTTGTTGCATTCCTGAACTCACCTCAAAGCTGTCGGACAATTTTCCACTGCGAAAAACACTACATTTAAAATTGTTGTATAGGGCTTTTATCAATTCTATTATTTCATCGGGCAGTCCACGTTCCCGTAGTGCCTGCAATATAAAGCTCCTATTAACCGAGTCGAACACTTTCTCATACTCTAAGAAAGCAATGTAAAGCGGTGATCGTAATTCCAGTAGACTGTTCCACTATTATTCTCAAGGTATTATCTTTGCAGAAGCGGCATTTTCTGAGTCCAGCCTGCTGTCTCCTACGCGTTTGGTATACTACCTCCCTTGTCCTAGATATCAATATATGGGACAAGATTTTGCCCACAGTCGATATAACACCGATGCGCCTCCAGCTGTTACAAATTGTTAGGTTCTCCTTTTTGGGTATTTTGACTGCAGGTATGAACTGTAATGGGTTTGATCCTCTATCCCTTAGTGATATAACGTTAAGAACACTGATTTTTCCTCTTCGGTCTAGTAATTATCCACTGCTGCCGATTCGAATTGGAGCTTATACGTGGGCCATGGACTTTGCCCGTCGAAAGCTGGAAGCAATGAGGTCGCTGGGTGATGAATCTTTAAAATTTCTAGGGCTCTAACAGTTTTTAATTCAATTTCGAGTTTTCCCAGATCACTCCTTTCATTTTCCTTCATGTTGTCTAGATTTTTGTCAATGTTTTGTTCCATCTACTTCTTCTGTTCTTTCATCGAATTTTTGAGCTGTGCTAGCGAACGTTTATGAGTTACTGTTGACAATTTATGTTCACTTGATGTAAATTCCTGTGCTTACTTCATCTGGGTGGTCGTTTTCTTTCTCTCTGCCGCTCCGCGTTCTTGTGCTGCTGATGACCGATCTTGCGCTTAATACATCTCTGCCGGTGCACGTTCTTGCACCACTGATGACCATTCTTGTGTTTCCTTCATCACCATAATTGCTTTCAAAAGCTGTGCCATGCTCACTGCCGCCTCTTCAGGCTCTGCTCCTACCTCGTCATCAAACGGGTGCCTTCAAGACCCTTGTCTTCATTCACTATAGCTTTACGAAGGCTTAACTCCCACCGTTAATAACGAGAGTTTACTTAATTCTCTTTTTAAATCCACAGTGCGTAGTTCCACTAATTTTCCACTCATTTTACATAAAATTTTAATTCCATTCACAATTGTTGTTTTACTAATTTCACTTCTCTCTTTATTAATCCCAATTCTGACACCAATTGTTACCGGTTTACGGCTTAACCGATTCGTAGGAATAATTAAAGAATACACTTTTTAAATATTCAGACAAAACTTATCTATTAAAAACCTAATAATTCTTAAAGTTCACTATTATCACTTGCAATTTAATATCTCATACTATTAAATTTTATTTATAGTTTATAGGTCACTTTTATCACTTTTGAGAACACTTTCATCGTTTTTCAAATCCAAACAGACTCCAAATGCCGTTGTCACCGCTTCTAGATATCCAAGCTCCTTCCTTATTCAAGTTTCAGATTCTTCCACCATAGATTGGACCATATTGGAATTTTTTTTTCTCCAAAAACTTTAAAAAGCTTTATCTTTAATTACCGTTGGTTTAAATTCTAATCTAATAGATGGCGCCATGTTAGTTTAGTACGTAATTCGTTACCAATCATTAATTCAAATTCAAACTAAATAAAGAACATTACGGCAAAGTTTTGACACCAGAATGCAGCACTAGCACATACAATAAGCAGAATTTTTTGACAAGTAGTTCAGTCGTTTCTTTAAATCATCCACTTTTAAATGTCCGTAGGATGCCATAATATCACGCACGTACAGTACTGACGCAACATGCAAGAACTAATTTAATATCTGCGTTTTGAGATGTTTTCACAGAGCTCAGCACACAATGACAGTTTGATATAAAAGTAGTAGAGCTATACCGGTACGGCGCCACCTCTCAGGTGGCTTCGTAGTGACATAGGATTTGGGGGGGTCTGAAAGCTCTTCATGTACGTGTACGAGGTGTTTTAGGTTTGTGTCTTGGATAAGGTGGCTTAGAGTTGGTGTGTGGAGATGGGTGAAAGCTCTTTATGTAGGTGTACGAGGTGTTTTGGGTTTGTGTCTTGGGTAAGGTGGTTTGAAAGCTGTTTATGGAGGTTGGGTGTCTTGGATGGGGTGGCTTGGAGTTGGTGGGTGGAGATGGGTGAAAGCTCTGCATGTAGGTGTGTGAGATGTTTTGGGTGTGTGTCTTGGATGGGGTGGCCCAGAGTGGGCATGGGATTTGGTGTGGGACCAGCGTGGGATTTGGGGTGTGACTGAATGCTGTGTTGTTGAGTGCCACCTGTGGGAAGCTAGTTGAATTTCGGTGTTGATTTGGTCCAGAGCTGGCATGGGATTTGAGGTGTGACTTAAAGCTCTGGATGTATGTTTCTTGGATAGGGTGGCGCAGAACCGGCATGGAATTTGAAGGTGGTGCAGAAATGGCATGGGATATGGCCCAGAGCTGGCATGGGATTTGGGGATGTGACTTAAGGCTCTGGATGTATGTTTGCGTGGCCCAGAACCAGCATGGGATTTGGGACGGAAAGTTGGTGCGAGATGTGAGCGCCAGCTGTGGGAAGCTAGTTGAAGTAAGAATTAAATAAGCTCACTAAGAATTAATAAGCTCTTGGGGAGACCTTTGGTTAAACTTCTCTGTGAGTATAATTAAACTAAACTAAACTGGTAGCAGCTTGTGCTTTGGAATGAGCTTGGATTCTGGAGCAAAATGAACATTTAATTCGGTGAAGAATTGGGCTTTCAAGTAATAAGAATTAAATTAAGCTTTAGCAGAGATCCAACATTGGGTATATTATTCTGGACAGCAACCCGATGCGATCTGTAAGCTATGATCTGGATTGCAACCATATGCCATGATATATTATTATTATTATTATTACCTTCTAAAGAATTCTTAATGAAAATACTCACCTCAAGTCGCTGATATTACAACAGCCGCAACTTGAAAATTGCTAAGTGATCAAAAAATCATATCTGAAAAAGATATTTCCCATAAGCAGTAACAATGCAGCGAAGGCCCCCATTTTCATCAGACTTGTGATGTAATTATTATTATTATTATTATTATTATTATTATTATTATTATTATTATTATTATTATTATTATTATTATTATTATTATTATTATTATTATTATTATTATTATTATTATTATTATTATTATTATTATCCTGAACATGCTGCATATATTATATTTTTAAACAATAAATTTAAGGTAAAATACTTTTCACAAACCACAAATATTACACACACTAAGAAGTGGCAGAAAGCTGCCGCAAAAAATACTCGGTCACATACTAAATACAATGAAGATTCCCATTATCAGCTAACTTATGCCATAATTATTCAATCCTGAATGTATTGGATAAATTCTATTATTTAAACTGATCACCTTAAGTGCTAATTATCCCCAACGAATAAATTTTAATGACGGTTAAATAAGAAAACATCGGGTCCCTTATCAAGCAAAGATGTGAAAATTTCAGTCTTCTCATGCTGCGAACGTTTATTGAGATAAACAAAGTGCATCAGTGAATGTAATCAGCAAGTTAGTACTGAAAAGAAAAAAATTAAACGGCAGAGCAAACTGCTGAAATATTTAATAAAGTTAGGGTATTAAAAAGAATTGTTGTTGTTGTTGTTGTTGAAGTAGTAATAGCTACAAATAAAAAACCTATTAATTAAAACACATATTATTTTGTTTTATTCTGATAAATCGTACAATTATTTGTTTATTCAAGACACTTCACTTCTTTTTGTTGTTGTTGTAAGGATTGTAAAAATTAGGGATTTCACTTGAATTATCGGTATAAAAACTATAATTAACTGGAATGGCATCAATTTGTACAAACTTAAAAATAAATGTCTTCCCCTGCGGTCCAGAATTGATTACGTGGAAATTTCCTTTGTTGCTGATGTCTTGTAAGGCTGCATCAGAAAGTGAACTGTACCTGGCTGGTAGCAAAAGCTGATGCTCCTTTAACTCGAGATGAATCCGAACACCATACACCGTTTCAAGCCTGCTTGCAGATTTTATTTTATATAGGGTTCCAAACTCCATGTCGGACATCCTTAAGTATGGTGAGTATTCCAAGCTTTTGAGTTCTGTTGCTGTATCCATGTTTCTGGGGCTGATGCTGTTGATCTCCAGGTGGTTGGGGTTGAACTGCTAGCGTTCTCCTTCGCAGTTCTCATTATATACCCTAAATCTAGAAACATGATTGAACTTGTCCGAACATGAACATGAGTCCGCAGCACATAGATGCACCTGTCTAAACAACTTTGGGGTGGAAGTTTTCATGATGCACCTGTGTAAACAACTTTTGGGGCCTAGGAATTCGCTACGTCAGCAGTTTTTGCACCTGCGTGAGAAAGCTATAGACCGGAAGTTGGTAAATTGAATTGAATTCCATGCACCTGTGTAAACAACTTTTGGGGGGAAGGGGTAGGGATTTGCCTGTCTGTGACTATGGTGATGCAATTCCATCTAAGACAGCCGGATACCGGAAGTTGGTAAATTTTGTACTTGTCCATGAGTTCCATGCACCTATGTAAACAACACTTAGGGTCAGGAATTTGCTACATAGGCAGATTTGCATGATCGAACTTGTTCATGTTGTGCAATTGCGGGCATTATAAAAGAAGCAGTAGCAGTAGTATTTTCACAGTTTACAACGAGCATCCCGCGAGTTAACTAGTAAAGTGTTATTAATTACTACTCCTGCTAATACTTGTGATTTTAACAGTGAGCATCCAGTGAATTTAACAAGTGCTAAGTGAAACGTTTTGTTTTTTGTTATTAATTATTAAAACTTTTAAAATGGATACACGCAGCATTATGAGTGGACTAAATAAGCAAGCAGCAGATTGCTTAAGGGACAGAGACGCTGCGCAAAGTGTTATTATTACACAGGTGTGTGGTTTATTTATTAAAAAAATAAAAGCAGCATGCAGGGTTGAAAAGCGAAATGGGACCAAACAACACTATCAAAATTGTATTGCGCAACTAAGAGGCTTACAAGTATTGTTGAAAGCTGGCAGCAGCCACCATGGAGCAGGTGTGCAGGAAGGAGGAAGAACTGAAAAAAGAAGTGCTCGTGTACGCTGGGAAGAGCTGCATAATGCGTTTGCATCACGAATCAGGACAGGCGTCATCATTAATATAAAGCACATCGAAGTGAAGCAATTTTTAAAGGATGGTTATGCTTTGTTTGAGCGGCGTGTTAAGAACATCTTAAAGAAGCATAATTTCATCAAGACATCAACGACTTTAAGCTGCGAGTATGTTAAGCATGGTGTTAATGATGGTGTTGTGATAAGTGATATAAAATACTTTCACACCAAAACTACACCCATTGGGAGCACCGATGATCTGGAACAGTGGTTTTTGAAAAACGTGCAGGATGATCTATTGACCCAGGTTGAGGAGTTCCAAGAGAAAGATAGCGGCTGGGCCTTACATACCATAGTGAACTTAATGATGCACATAAACAAATACGAGCCATTAAGAGGATCGTCATTTATAAAATTGCCGCAAAGCATCGCAGCAAAACAGGCATGCGTAAATGTGAGGAATAATGACAATGCATGCTTTGCGTGGGCAGTGGTCTCAGCTTTGTATCCAGTAGAGCGTAGAGATCATGCTTATAGAACATCAAAGTACCCGCACTACAACAATGTGCTAAACTTGAGCGGTATTACTTTTCCAGTTACACTAAACCAAATAAAAACATTTGAAGAAAACAACAGATTATCAATTAATGTTTTCATACTGGAAAAGGAAAAGATGAGCGAATACACGACTGTTCCAGCTTACTTAACGAAGAAGAAATTGGATAAACACATCAACCTGCTAATGATAAAGTCAGATTATGACTGCAGTGAGGACGATGATGATGATAGTGCTATTGTTTATCATTTCTGCTGGATTAAAAACTTATCGCGTTTGGTGAGCAGGCAGACGTCTAAAGTGGAACACAAAAAATATATCTGTGATAGATGTTTATTTTATTTTTATACTGAAGAAAAGCTCGCAGCGCACGTGCCTGAGTGTGAAAAGGTGAATGACTGTAAAGTTGCTTTTCATAAGGAGAAATTTATCACTTTTAAAAATTATAATTATAAGAATCCAGTGCCATTTACAGTATATGCAGATTTGGAGTCAATATTGATACCTGTTACCGATGGTGGTAGTAATGGTGATAAGACAAGGAAAATTCAAGAACATGAAGTTCATAGTATTGGATTATATTTTCACTGCTATTACGATGAATCTCTATCATTTTACCGATCGAATCGTGGAAAAACGTGTCTTCAGTGGTTTACATTGCAGCTGCAGGAAATAGCAAATATAGCTGAAGAGAAATTAAAAGATATAAAACCACTAGCACCCTTATCAGCGCAGGAAAAGTGCATACAATATAACCAACCATGCTGCCATATATGCGAGAAACCCTTTGCGCTTGGTGAAACCAGAGTGAGGGATCATTGCCACCTCACAGGCAAATATCGTGGGCCAGCACACAACAGCTGCAACATCAATTATAATGATTGTCGCAACATCCCAGTCATTTTCCACAATTTATCAGGATATGATGCGCATTTCATAATCAAGGATATAGCATTAACCATACCAGGAAAAGTGGATCTTTTACCGTTGAACAAAGAGCGGTATATTTCATTTACCAAACACATTGAAAATAGCTCCATCAAGCTGAGATTCATCGACTCTTATAGATTTATGGATGAATCTTTGGATAAACTAGCCGGATTGCTGCCTAAGGAAAAATTAAAAATAACAAAAGCTCAATGGCAAGACCTGGATGATGAAAGCTTCTACCTTCTCACGCGCAAAGGAGTTTTCCCATATGACTTCATCGATGGTTGGGATAAATTGGAGTGTAATAGTTTACCTAGCGTGGAGCATTTTTATAATAAAATGATTGATGAGCCGATAACTGAAAAAGATTATGAACATGCGCAAAAAGTGTGGGAAAAATTTAACATTAAAAGCCTGGGAGAGTATTCAGATTTGTATTTAAAAACAGATGTTCTTCTGCTGGCGGATATTTTTACAAATTTTAGAGCTATGGGACTGGAGACTTACAAACTTGACCCTGCACACGTCTTCACACTACCTGGATATACATGGGTAGCGATGCTGTATTACACGGGAGTGCGCCTAGAAAGGATTATGGATGTTGACATTCTTTTATTTATTGAAAAATCTTGCCGAGGTGGAATTAGCCAATGCTGCTGCAGATATAGTGAAGCCAACAATAAATATATGAAAAACTTTAAACCGGATGAAGAAACTAAATATCTGATGTACTATGACGTGAATAATTTATATGGATGGGCCATGTCGCAATCACTTCCAACCGGAAACTTTAAATGGATTGATAATGTTGATGTTATGAGTGTTGATGATAATTCACCGATCGGCTATATGTTGGAGGTAGATCTTGAATACCCGCAGGAGCTGCATAATTTACATAAAAATTTTCCATTTTGCCCCACTCATTCAGCACCACCAGGATCAAAACAAGGCAAACTTTTAACCACTTTACACACCAAAGAAAAATATGTTATACATTACCGCAACCTAAAACAATGTTTATCACATGGACTAATACTCAAGAAAATTCACCGCATTCTGCAGTTCGATCAATCACCATGGCTTAAACCATATGTGGACTTAAATACAGATATAAGGAAACAAGCCAAAAATGCCTACGAGAAGAACCAATATAAGAAAATAATTAATGCTGTTTTCGGAAAAACTATGGAAAATGTGCGAAAATATTCAAACATAAAACTATGTACAAAGTGGGAGGGGCGGTATGGCGCTAGAAACCTCATTGCAGCACCGAATTTCCATAGTCGCGCAATTTTCAATGAAAATTTAGTAGCAGTTGAATTACGAAAGCTGGTAGTTAAATTCGATAAACCATTATACATTGGTATGGCGATTCTCGATATTTCTAAAATAGCACTGTACGAATTCCATTATGACTTTATGCTAAAAGAGTTGGATGCTGATAAATGCAAAATAATGTACATGGATACGGATTCATTAGTATATGAAATAAAAAATGTTGACATATACAATATTATGAAGAAAAACATAGATAAATTTGATACTAGTGATTATCCTATGACCAACCAGTTTAATATGCCGCAAGCAAATAAAAAAGTTCCTGGATTGATGAAAGATGAATTAAATGGCCGAATAATGACATTGTTTGTAGGCTTAAGGTCTAAAATGTACTCCCTTGAAATAGATGGTGTTGATGAAGTGAAGAAAGCAAAAGGGGTAAAGAAGAACGTTGTGACGAAAACTTTGCAGATTAGCGACTATATTGAATGTTTGCAAAATTCAAAAAGCAAGATAGCTGAGCAAAAAAGCATTCGTTCATATAGTCATAAAGTGTACACTTTAAACCAAGCAAAGATCGCTTTAAACCCACAGGATGATAAACGCTGCATTATGGACAACGGGATCGACACTCTACCATGGGGACATTTTTCAGTGCAGTAGCAGCAGCAGCAAGAAGACATGGATGTAGAATAAAATTCACACAAGTGCAATATGTAAATAGTATGAATAAAAGAATAATTATAACTTTTTATAAAAAATTTGTTTTATTTACAAATTCCCTTATTACAAAAACATTTTTCAGAGCACATCGGCCTTCGTGTATTATGCAGGATAAGAAGCCATTTGTTGTTGTTGTTGCTGTTGATAGTTTGGGGCATCCCTCCTCTTCTACATCATATATGGTTAGCTCCTCTCCAAATAATTCCTGAATCCATTGTTTCTTTTTAGCTCCTTTAACATAGATTATTTTATCATGCAGCAGATCTCCAACTGAATATAGTGTGCGGTAGGGAATGTATCCATCACCCCATCTGAATCCATGGTGATTGTGTCTCAGCCACTCAACTTGTTTCTTTTCAGACCGAGTTAGATGTTTATGTGGGAATGGTGGTTGGAATATGTAGTGCTGCATTTGATTTTCACAATTTAAAAGGGCCAATTCTTTGAAAATAAATTGATTGTTTTGTAATTTGAATCCTTGAAGATCGATGATAATGGCATCCATTTCAAGCAATTTTCCTGACTTCGTTGGTTAGAGGTGTATATTCCACTAATCGATCATGTAGCAATAAACAGTATGCTGTTGTGTTAGTGGGAACGTTTTCCGATGTTTTGAATTCCAACCTTATATCCACAGGACCTGTTTTAATGGTTTCGTTTTGCCGAGAGCAATCAATGACTACGATTGGAGCATCACGCATAAACTCTTCCCTTGAGAGTAGTGGCTGCAACTGGCGTCCATAGTATGAAGTTTGGAATTTTATATACATATCATATAGGAGAGCGTATTTATGAGCATCAAATTTCAAGTTCAGGTCATCATATGGGTATGATTCCGAATTCAAGTGCACTTTAACATCTGTCAGCTTGCAGTGGTCAAACTTACTGACATCCTTTGTTTTATCATTTTTACGATTTGTTTGGAGAGCTAGTATGACATATCGGGGCTTTTCCATCTGCGATGACGTTTTGACAGACCACGTGTGATGAGTCGTTGCTGGTAGCGTGGGGTACTCGTATATGTCCCAGCTCCTAAATGGCATTTGTATTTCACGACCGCTTTCAATGATTTTATATAAAGCAATTTTCTCATGATCGGCCACATTAACATGGGGAATGCGCCACTGAAGCTTCGAGATTGAGATGTTTACATCATCTGTCGGTGATATGACCGCATCTTCATCCATCCTGTTTCGTATTAATATGAGTTCATGTTTAGCGTTGGCGATAATTTTATTGTAATCTTCAGCAAAGCCCAGCAATGTTTTTAGAGGGATGCAGAAATTGAAGAATCCATGGGGGGATGTAATTGATTTATCCGGCGACCAACTAGCGTTGTATAACATGCGACTCTCATTTGGGTTTAATGATATGTAATTTTTTAGTGTTGTTGCTATTCCAAGATTTCGAGTTCTATCAATTTCTACACCATTGATTTCATAGCGAATTTCCTCAAAGAGAAACGCTATAGCATTATTTACTAGCCCTGCAGTGCTGGATATTGTTCCGTCAGGTTTAGTTACTGTTCCCTCAATGTATATGAAACTTTCAGCTGGGAGGATATACAGGTCTTGGTTTTGCACTGGAATGCGGGTTTCATCACTGTTTTTAAATGAAGAGGTGAACGATGAGTAAGTGTGGTAGTCAATTTTTGTTATGCTATTATCATGGCTTGTGCCTTCAGTAATATCCAAGATGTTCTCGCATATATGGCAGCATGGTTGGTTTAATTGAATGCACTTTTCCTGCGCTGATAACGGTGCTAGTGGTTTTATATCCTTTATTTGCTCTTCGGCTATATTTGCGATCTCCTGCAGCTGCAATGTAAACCACTGAAGACACGTTTTTCCACGATTCGATCGGTAAAATGATAGAGATTCATCGTAATAGCAGTGAAAATATAATCCAATACTATGAACTTCATGTTCTTGAATTTTCCTTGTCTTATCACCATTACTACCACCATCGGTAACAGGTATCAATATTGACTCCAAATCTGCATATACTGTAAATGGCACTGGATTCTTATAATTATAATTTTTAAAAGTGATAAATTTCTCCTTATGAAAAGCAACTTTACAGTCATTCACCTTTTCACACTCAGACACATGCGCTGCGAGCATTTCTTCAGTATAAAAATAAAATAAACATCTATCGCAGATATATTTTTTATGTTTATTTTTAGAAACCTGGCTACACACCAAACGCGACAAGTCTTTAATCCAACAGAAATGATAAACAATATCACTATCACCGTCACTATCATCACCATCCTCACTGCAGCCATAATTTGACTTTATCATTAGCAGGTTGATGTGTTTATCCAATTTCTTCTTCGTTAAGTAAGCTGGAACAGTCGTGTATTCATTTGTCTTTTCCTTTTCCAGTATGAAAACATTAATCGATAATCCATTGTTTGCTTCAAATGTTTTTATTTGACTCAGTGTAACTGGAAAAGTAATCCCGCTCAAGTTTAGCACATTGTTGTAGTGCGGGTACTTTGATGTTCTATAAGCATGATCCCCGTGCTCTACTGGATACAAAGCTGAGACCACTGCCCACGCAAAGCATGCATTATCATTATTCCTCACATTTACGCATACCTGTTTTGCTGCGATGCTTTGTGGCAATTTTATATAGGATGATCCTCTTAATGGTTCGTATTTGTTTATATGCACCATTAAGTTCACTATGGTATGTAAAGCCCAACCGCTATCTCTCTCTCTTGGAACTCCTCAACCTGGGTCAATAGATCATCCTGCACGTTTTTCAAAAACCACTGTTCCAGATCATCGGTGCTCCCAATAGGTGTAGTTTTGGTGTGAAAGTATTTTATGTCGCTTATAATATCACCATCATTAACACCATGCTTAACATACTCGCAGCTTAAAGTCGTTGATATCTTGATGAAATTGTGCTTCTTTAAAATGTTCTTAACGCGCCGCTCAAACAAAGCATAACCATCCTTTAGAAATTGCTTCACTTCGATGCGCTTTATATTAATGATGACGCATGTCCTGATTCGTAATGCAAACGCATTATGCAGCTCTTCCCAGCGTACACGAGCACTTCTTTTTTCACTTCTTCCTCCTTCCTGCACACCTGCTCCATGGTGGCTGCTGCCAGCTTTCAACAATACTTGTAAACCTCTTAGTTGCGCAATACAATTTTGATAGTGTTGTTTGGTCCCAATCTGCTTTTCGGCCCTGCATGCTGCTTTTATTTTTTTAATGAATAAACCACACACCTTTGTAATAATAACACTTTGCGCAGCGTCTCTGTCCCTTAAGCAATCTGCTGCTTGCTTTTTTAGTCCACTCATTATACTGCGTGTATCCATTTTAAAAGTTATAATAATTAATAACAAAAACAAAACTTTTCACTTAAGTCGCTAAGTCAGCCGAAATACGAGTATTTAGGAGAAGTTGTAGCTCACATATCAGGTTTGGGCTATTATACGTTTTCTAACAACCGCGATGTTATACCACCGGAGGAAGCAAAGCCAAACTCAATTTTCATCTTTGATGATGTAGCCTGCGATAAACAAAATAATATTAGAGCCTACTTTTGTATGGGGAGACATAACGACATTGACAGCTTTTACCTCTGTCAAACTTATACTCATATACCAAAGCATCTAATCCGAGATAATGCAAACTTTCTGATCATATTCAAACAAGATGATTTGAACCTGAAGCATGTATACAATGATCATGTGAATAGTGATATGGAATTCGCAAAGTTCAGAAAAGCGTGTGCAAACTGTTGGAAAGACAAATATGGATTCTTAGTAATTGATAAGGACAGCCCCATGGGCAAAGGTCGATATCGAAAAGGCTTTGATGTATTCATGAGCCTATGAAGGAGCCCACCTAATCAGCTGACCAGGTCTTTCAGCTCCGCCTGGCTGGTCTGTCTGGCTGGTCTGTCTGGCTGGTTGGCTGGTCTGTCTGGCTGGTTGGCTGGTCTGTCTGGCTGGTTGGCTGGTCTGTCTGGCTGGTTGGCTGGTCTGTCTGGCTGGTCTGTCTGGCTGGTTGGCTGGTCTGTCTGGCTGGTTGGCTGGTCTGTCTGGCTGGTCTGTCTGGCTGGTTGGCTGGTCTGTCTGGCTGGTTGGCTGGTCTGTCTGGCTGGTCTGTCTGGCTGGTTGGCTGGTCTGTCTGGCTGGTTAGCTGGTCTGTCTGGCTGGTTGGCTGGTCTGTCTGGCTGGTTGGCTGGTCTGTCTGGCTGGTCTGTCTGGCTGGTTGGCTGGTCTGTCTGGCTGGTTGGCTGGTCTGTCTGGCTGGTTGGCTGGTCTGTCTGGCTGGTCTGTCTGGCTGGCTGGCTGGTCTGTCTGGCTGGTTGGCTGGTCTGTCTGGCTGGTTGGCTGGTCTGTCTGGCTGGTCTGTCTGGCTGGTTGGCTGGTCTGTCTGGCTGGTTGGCTGGTCTGTCTGGCTGGTTGGCTGGTCTGTCTGGCTGGTCTGTCTGGCTGGTTGGCTGGTCTGTCTGGCTGGTTGGCTGGTCTGTCTGGCTGGTTGGCTGGTCTGTCTGGCTGGTTGGCTGGTCTGTCTGGCTGGTCTGTCTGGCTGGTTGGCTGGTCTGTCTGGCTGGTTGGCTGGTCTGTCTGGCTGGTCTGTCTGGCTGGTTGGCTGGTCTGTCTGGCTGGTTGGCTGGTCTGTCTGGCTGGTTGGCTGGTCTGTCTGGCTGGTTGGCTGGTCTGTCTGGCTGGTCTGTCTGGCTGGTTGGCTGGTCTGTCTGGCTGGTTGGCTGGTCTGTCTGGCTGGTCTGTCAGGCTGGTTGGTTGGTCTGTCTGGCCGGTTGGCCGGTCTGTCTGGCTGGTTGGCTGGTCTGTCTGGCTGGTCTGTCTGGCTGGTTGGCTGGTCTGTCTGGCTGGTGTGTCTGGCTGATCTATCTGGTTGACCTGCCTGGTACGTCTGGATCTATATAAATGCTTATTAGCATAGCTGTATATCATTGTAGCTGTAACCACCTGTGTAGCAACATGAATGAAAAATTGATGAAGGATATTATAAAGACTCGTGAGGCTATACGAAGAAAATATAAAGCTCTCAAGACTGGTAAAATTGAATCTGAAGCTCAATTAGAGGAAACATTTAAACCTATAACCAACACGCTGAAAAAGCTCACAACAACAGCAGCATCAGTGAAACTTGAACCAAAAGAAGAAGAAGATGAAATTAAGCAAGAGGGCAATGAAGAAGCATACACACCACCACCACCACCACGTAAATACTTAAAGCTAGAGCCACCGAGTTATTCTGAGGATGATGATGATGATGATGATCAGTTTGTCACACCTACAAAAGAACCAAAATTAGAGTCTGCAGACCAGATACTAAACAAATATAAACAACTACTGGAAAATGATAGCACGAGAATTGATAAAACGTATGGAGCGTACTATAAGAACGATATGTGGAATATTGGTAATTCGAGATTAAAAGTTGATAAAGAATACTTTCTTATAGATGGCAAGCGGTACAAGATAACTGAAGGTCTAGCTGAATTAATTTTTATGAAAAAGCCTCGAGGCTACTCAAAAGAAGACTTGTCCAATTATCAAAAAATTGTAAATGATACATGCACCCACAGACGTGATTTTAAGGAAAACCAGCAAATAAAAGGAACAAATAGCTTCAAATATAGAAACATAATAAAAAAGTTGATTCACACTCCTCATACTGGAACGGGAATAATGCAAATTCCAAAGAAAAATATCGATTACATATATTGGGATGACCCCAATGAGCTAGTTGATAGGCTCCGAATATTGATAGCATCGCAGCAAGCTGGAAATAATAGCCATAGTAATGAAATAGTGTCAATCATTGAGGAGTTGCGGGAAGCTGACATTATAGTATAAATATTCCCGCCCACATAGAACTATTAACATTTCGGAAATGAGCGTTGACAAGTTTGGTCGATCTTTCAAACGGCAAAAATTTAGAGCAGTGGGTGATCGCGGTCCACCTGGAATTCCTGGAAAAGACGGTCCTGCTGGACCAAAAGGAAACGGTTTCAATTTAACATCAGATGGTGACTATGATCTTACCTTGAAAAGAATCAAAAACCTAGGTGATCCAAAAGAAAATGCTGACGCTGCAACCAAAAACTATGTCGACGAAGAAATACGGGAAAGCATTGACAAAGCAGTAGAGAATCTAACGATGTTCATTTATCGCGAAATTGCGAAGATCGAAAATTATATATTCTCACACATAATTAATAAGAAGGCTGAAAATGGCATCTCTGAGTAAGAGGCAAGTAGTAAATGAGCTTCACAAACCTGCTCGTCGAAATTTTTCTAGGCGGAGAGTTATCATTAAAGGTCTGGATGATTTGTGGCAGGCTGACTTGGTGGAAATGGATGCATATAAACATGTAAACAAAGGATTCCGCTACTTACTGACTGTAATTGATGCATTTTCTAAATATGCCTGGGCTATGCCAATTAAAAGAAAAACCGGTCCAGAAGTCACAGAAGCGATGCAATCAATATTTAAAGATGGGCGCACACCTAACAATTTGCAAACGGATGATGGTAAGGAATTCTACAACTCTCACTTTCAAAAGCTAATGAGCAAATATAAAATCAACCACTACTCAACATATACATCGCTTAAGGCATCAATAGTGGAAAGATTCAACCGAACTTTAAAGAGCATGATGTGGAAGGAATTTAGCATGAATGGATCCTACAAATGGATTTCTATAATGAAAAAACTGCTATCACAATACAATGCAAAAAAACATCGAACAATTAAAATGCGCCCCTGTGATGTTAATAGGACAAATGAAAAGCTACTTCTTGCTACAGCCTATAATCATATCAAAATTGCCCCTTCACCCGCATATAAAATAGGAGACCGCGTCCGTATAAGCAAATATAAACATCTATTTGAAAAAGGCTACACACCAAACTGGACAACTGAAATCTTTAAAATCTCCAAGGTTCAACTGACTAATCCACCGACATATCAACTTGAGGACTACAAGGGCAACCCCATTAAAGGCGGATTCTATGAAAAAGAATTGCAGAAAGTTAAACATTCAGATCTCTACCTAGTTGAAAAAATATTGAAAAAGAGCGGTGATAAAGTTTATGTTAAATGGTTGGGGTTCTCACGAGAACATAATTCTTGGATAAATGCTAATGATGTATTATAAATTAAATAAAAAGACATTTTTTTATAACAAATTTGTTTTATTTTCAAATCTTATGCTATATATTTTTTCACGATGATGTTGGTTTAATATAGGCTCTAGGATTTTTCCTGTATTGATGACTCTCTGTTGAAATCTGCATCTATCAAGGGCGCTTATATGCCATTGCCCCATACGGCTAGCTCTATAAGCGAAATCCCATACATACATGATGTGTACTTCAGGCGCTAGTGTAAATCGAACCATTTTCTGCATTCTCTACAGCTGCTTTTGGTGATCCGAACATAAAAATTTACTAGGCGTTGAACTTCCCGTTTGTACCGCTCCACAAAACAGCATCCACATGTATCTGGTCCACAAGTTGTTTTATCGTTCGACCATGGGCAGTTCATATAATGTACTCCATGTATAGAAATAACTTTTCCAGCATTTTCGTATTCTTGAACATATCTATAGAGTTGTTCTATTTTACCCTTATGCTCCTCCAACAGTATACTAGAATATTCTTCGAGAAATTTTGGTATGCTCATATTTACTTATCTTTTATCTGCTGATATCTTATAAATGAAGAAGTATCTTTACTCTCAGATGATGATGATGATTGCTTCGATTTAATTGATAGAGAATTCAGCTGATATTTTAATTCTTTTACTTTGCTTCCTTTATCACCCTTTTCCTCAAGCAATCTGGTAGAATCCTTATAACTGTTCATCATCGCAACCGGAAGAAAACTAACCTAACATTCCCCCTTCAATGGATTTATATACATAATAATTGAATCAAAGATCATTACAAAAGATCCCTCAAGAGCTTATTTAATTCTTACTTCAACTAGCTTCCCACAGCTGGCGCTCACATCTCGCACCAACTTTCCGTCCCAAATCCCATGCCGGTTCTGGGCCACGCAAACATACATCCAGAGCCTTAAGTCACATCCCCAAATCCCATGCCAGCTCTGGGCCATATCCCATGCCATTTCTGCACCACCTTCAAATCCCATGCCGGTTCTGCGCCACCCTATCCAAGAAACATACATCCAGAGCTTTAAGTCACACCTCAAATCCCATGCCAGCTCTGGACCAAATCAACACCGAAATTCAACTAGCTTCCCACAGGTGGCACTCAACAACACAGCATTCAGTCACACCCCAAATCCCACGCTGGTCCCACACCAAATCCCATGCCCACTCTGGGCCACCCCATCCAAGACACACACCCAAAACATCTCACACACCTACATGCAGAGCTTTCACCCATCTCCACCCACCAACTCCAAGCCACCCCATCCAAGACACCCAACCTCCATAAACAGCTTTCAAACCACCTTACCCAAGACACAAACCCAAAACACCTCGTACACCTACATAAAGAGCTTTCACCCATCTCCACACACCAACTCTAAGCCACCTTATCCAAGACACAAACCTAAAACACCTCGTACACGTACATGAAGAGCTTTCAGACCCCCCCAAATCCTATGTCACTACGAAGCCACCTGAGAGGTGGCGCCGTACCGGTATAGCTCTACTACTTATAAATAACAGTTCGTCCAAACTCTAATAGATGGCGCATAAATGATTGCAATATTTTAATATGCCGTTTGAATTTTTTTTTTCAGACGTTCTTGACCCGAGATATCTTGACAACCAGTTTTTTACAGGGTTCGCTTATGACCCCCATTTTGTCGCAATAAATTAAAAAAAAATCATTAGTTTAATATCTATAATTTATCGTAAAAATTTTTTGAAACATTTAAATAAATTCTATAATAAAAAAATCTTCAAAATATATGCAATAGTCCCAAACTGCGCCTTTAAAAAATTTTCAGAAACTAATTTCGTAAACACCCGGTATCTCAGTGGATAGTGCGATATGTCTGAAACACCCTGCATTTTAGTCTGAAACACCCTGTATAGTGTATAGCCAGCATCGCGAGTCGCGACAACGATAATGTTGTAAGAGATTTATTTCAATTTAATTAAACCTAACCTAAAACACTCACCATCTTTATTTAATTCTTTCGCTATAATTTTCCAAGCGTTGTCTTTTACTATGGCGTTGCGGTAATCATCGTGGCCGCCGTCGTAAATAACAGAATGTTTGGCTACTAAGTTAATTAACTTCTCTTCGTCCGCAACAGAAAAACTCATTTTCACAACACGTGTTAACTCTATGCCGACGGCGACAGAACTGGTTCCCGACCAGCGGTGAGGTCTGCGGTCTAGAAGTGGCGCGACGGCAGGCGACAGTGGCGTTGTGTACCGTTGTGTGCCGTGAGCCTCCATCCCCGGTCAAAAAAATGCACAAAACTTGTGAGCAACATGGAAGTATTCGAAGTTTGCGTGTTTGGGTGTAAAAATATACGAGTTTTCGAAGTTTGAAGAGAATTTTCGACTGGTTATTTCCACTACCTTCATGCAGTTTAAATGTGTATGTGTGTGATTTTTTATACAATAAAGGCGTATGAAAGTTCGTGATGTGTGAAGAAAGTTTCCCTCGTCGGTGGCCAACAATAAATGTCAAAGTATAAATGTGTGTGCTGTTTGTCGAAATTTTTTTTGATAGCTTTATGAATGAGAATGTGGTCCTATCCATAAACTAGTTAGATAAAGGGGGAGCTTGGATAAATAAATGTGGTGGCAACGGCATTTGGGAGTCAGTTTGGTTTGAAAAGCGATGAAAGTGTTCTAAAGTGACCTAAAGCGAAAAAAAGTGAATTAAAAGCGATAAATAGAATTTAATCATGCGAAATATTAAATTGCAAGTGATTTTAGTGAACTATAAGAATTGTGTTTGTTATTAATTGGTGTTTTGTGTGGATAATTAAAAAGTGTATTCCCTAATTAATCCTACGAATCCGTTAAGCCTGCGATTTACAGGCTCATATCAACCGCTATTCGTGTTTGTAAGAAGTGAAAGTAAATTTTTTATCATAATGAATCGAACAGTTTATGGCATTTATAGTATTATTTGATTAAAATTATTTAAATAAGACTGATATATAACGATTTTGGTGAACATTAGTCATGAAAATTACCACACTGCATCTTATACACCTGCTGAACAATAAAAGCTAGTTCTGGCAACCCCCAGTGGCCGAAATGTAGTACCCTAAAATTACAAAGGGGGTAGGAAATAAAGTTCAATTTTGTTATAGTGTTAGTCATGAATTCTCAGGAGATTATTTTTGATGGTATTCTCTATTTATATTTAAAATACTCATCCCCTAATTCTCAACTTGTATAGGTCATAAGAAGTTCAATAAATCCTCTGTTGCACTACATGGCTAATATTTTCAGGGGTGATTCCAGGATGGTTTCGAAGAGACAAATTGTTCTAGAGAGGGGGCTATCCCCACTATCCGGTGGGGACACCTGTGGGTGATGTATTAGGGGCATAAGCCTAACAAAGAGATGAAAACGGTTCCCGAAGCAAAGTTTGTGCAATCAAAGACAACTACTACCTGGCACTGTCTTCAAAAGTGATTCTTCTTTCTAGATCCATTCTGATTGGATTAATGTTGTTAAGAATTACAAACAATTATTTCATCCTTTTTGGTGCATTTTGTGCGGTTTTTTCTGAAGTCGGTTTTTAAAAATTTTTTTTTAAACATCTGTGCTCCGGAGTTGTGCCCTAGAAATAGACCACTCCTTAAAATACCATCGCACAGAACATTGTATGGGTCAAATGGGCCTGCCTATTACTTTTTCTACATGGTGTTTTAACTCTATATGTGATCATGTAGTTTTAACAAAGCCTTCTACATTTACAAGCCATGCTGTAGGTGTTAGTATGTCGTTGTATGAAGTCCCAACTTATATTCATGAAATGTCAAAATCCCATTAAAAACAAGGGAAAGAAGTGTTTCGTGTCGCGAAAAATGTTGTTGTTAGTGAGATTTTATTAATAATAATAGGTATTTTATCGAAAGAATAAACGTGCAAAAGTGCAAAAAGTGTCCAGTGTATCTATTAACAACTTATAATTAAGTTGCTAATAACTTATAATTATAAGTTGTTAGTAGAATCCATTTGCGGAATAAATGTATATGTTGGTTATGGAGGACTGTCTTATTCTCAAGTTATATCAAAACGTTTTTTGAGATAATGAAGTTGCAGTTAGTTTAATTAATAGGAATACGTGCATTAAAAGAGACTTTACCTTAAAAAGTCATTTTTTCAGTGCTGTAATTATAAAGAACGTGCAGATTTTTCGGTTTCATAATAGAATATATACCGATATATTTTACAGTTTTAAGGTGGATTTTGTTAATTAAAGTCCTTTACGAGGACGAGTTGTTATAAATTCGCAACAGAACTGTGCAAAAACGAAATTGAGAGGAATACAATATGTATTTTTAAGGTTAAACGGCTTGTCTTATCTCGTGAAGCACTGGAGAATCCAAACATCAGGATATTGTGTGTTTCTATGTAAGGTAATTTGTTTTTCTGTTATATTAAAAACTATTTCTGAGTATAATAATACTTGAAACAGGTGCAGAACAAATTACAGACATCAAAGGAACTAAAACGGATTTGAAGCGAACATCACCAACATGAAATCAAAATTAGTTTCATAATGTTTTAAATATTGTTCTGTCCCATCTAAGTAATTTTGTAGTGCGTTTGTTTAAATAAGATTCCTTGTATTTATTTTGTTTGTTATTGAAACGATTTCGTTTAAGTTCCTAATAAAATTCTTTCAAGAAAATTTTGTTTTAATTAATTCTATTTTACAATTATCAACGTAATAAAAGTCAACAATCCGGTAAAAAGGTGAAGGCAGAAGTAATTTTCCGAATTTATTCCCAAAAAAAACCACATAACCACACTTCGAAGTCCCATGAATCTTTGAATGTGAGTGTGAGATTTTGTTGTGCATGGCTTGTAAATGTAGAAGGCTTTGAGTTTTAATTATAGATAGACATGAAGTAGTAGTAGTAAACTAGTAGTGAAATCTCATCTACTTGCTGCTACATAGTCTGCCTTTTGGTGATTTGGCTTTCTACTGTCTCTTTAATTTTTTATAGTTTTTAGGTCTATTTCTCAAGCTTTACTTTCTAATGCCATTAGCAGAGATAACATAATACTCCGTATACGTAATACTCCGGAGTATTGTGTTATCTCCGCCATTAGTCCTTGTTAAAGAAACAACTAATTTCCATTCGATATTAATGTATTTATTGTAATGAATTAATATTGTAATTGTAATTGCTTGGTTTTTAATTTTAGTGTTTGTTAGCTAACGTTTGTTTTAGTAGATAAAGAAATAAATATTTATATTATGTAGCTATATTTACTTATACTTTCTAAAAGTTTGAAAGTTGGTATGTCCTGTAGACTAAATAAATAAGTTGAATTTCTTGTGGCATTCAATTAATTAAATTGGAAACTATACTCGAAGCACTCCGCCTTATCTTGTCAAAGCACAAGTTTACAAATAACTTTCCGCTTATACCCAAACTTCAAACCGTGATCGTAATATAAGCTACTATCTGCATTACGTCCAAACCGGCAGTAAATTAGATGCTTTTATCAGTTTCAAATGCAAAATTTACCGTATCATAAAAAGCTTGTTGAAAGTTTTCGCGTCAGTCTGCTCTGGCGCGTCCATTCTAGTGATCATGGCTGATGAAGGGTTTTCGAATTTGATTCTTGATGAGTCCGAGTGTGTGCGTGTGGTGGAGAGTGATTTAAAGATCAGCGGAGACCAATTCCATATTGTTGAGTACAAAATCGAGGTAGAGTCAGAAGACGTTTTTGGATACTGCGGAGAATATTTCAATTTGATTATTTCTATTAGAAAGGTAAGTTGAATTTGTTCACACATTTTCCAATAAAAAATTAAATATTTCAGAGCAATTCTTCGGTTGTTGAAAAACATGAATATTTCGCGAAAGCTCTCCCTCGACAGAATGTTGAACAAAGAGGATTTGTAGAGGAGCTGGGAGCTTTTAAAAGAGAACGCAGTTTGTATACAACTCTTTTGAAAGAAATGGACCAATGCAGCCGTAAGTTTGTTGTTGATTAGATAAGTGGACTGATAATAAACGTTTATTAAAATAACATTTATCAGTCGAGTTTTAGATCAAGTACTACATATGCTAAGAGTTAAGGAATGAAGCCGCGTGATCAATGTATGATCGTTAAGATTTCGACTAGGTTTTAGGGGTAAAGTCTTTGAAAATCAAATCATTTGTTTAATGATTGTATACTCAGTTTTTTTGACATGATCTTTTTTCAAAGTTTTAATAATAACATGTTGATAGAGAAAAGTGTTTTAGTATTTTCATGGAAAAATGCTTAAATATATAAGGGAACTGTCTGGGACCTTTTTTAATTTTCGAAATTACATTACAAATTAACGATTTTTGTGTGAAGAGGTCGATTGGAACAACTTACGTACTTTTTTTTATGTGAAAGACTAGAGTGTCAGGAAAGGCCCTTTATTCTGTCGACAATATATTTTCTTCTTATAGAGTGCAATGTCGAACAGCAGCTCTAGTCGGGGAGGAAAGACCTACCACAACCTAACCGCAATATTTTTTTCCACCTACTCCAAACCATTATGCCTTTTTTTCCTGTGTGAGGTATTAGGTCCAAAGGTACTGCGGCCATTAAGTTGGCCTATTGTACTGCAACCCCTACACCTCATATTTGAAGGCCAGACCGCCTAAACAAGTTCAGCAGTCTGCCTAGTGGTTTGTCGCTTAGACTTGAGTGTTCGAGCAGGGACTTCTCGAACAAAGAGACCCTGCTCCTTGCTATTGCAGGGCACTCACAGAGAACATGGAGAGCAGACTCATCCTCTTCTAGGCAACGCCTACATGTAGGATCCTCCGCCCTTCCTATCTTCCATAAGTGGTAATTTAGGGCACAGTGTCCGGTAATTAAGCCAACAAGTGTCCTAACATCACTCCTACTGCGCCGTAATAATTCCTTGGCCGTCTTAGGGGACGGCACTGGAAGGAACCGCTTAGAGTTGGCCAGTCCAGGCGCGGACCTCCAGCCTTCAATATGTTTCATCGAAGTCCGATCGGCCAGGGCCCTTTGAAGCAAGCTGGACGGTGCCCCAATAGCCGGCTCTGGACCAATGAATTCTAAACCAGAGCCCTGTTTAGCCAGGGAATCCGCACTTTCATTGCCTTCGAAGCCCCGGGAACCAGACAAGTGTAATTTGATTGAGAACGCCCAACTCATGAAGAGCACGTTGGCAGTCCCAAACTAATTTCGACTTGGTCCTACGGGACCTTATCGCTCTAATTGCCGCTTGGCTATCAGAGAAGATAAAAATCCATTTATTTAGGTAGGCCCTTCTTAAGTTCTCATGAGTGCATGCCAGAATAGCGTACACCTCTGCTTGAAAGACAGTTGCCAGAGTGCCTAGACTTATAGCCTTTCTGAATCTGGGACTTTCACTCCAGATTCCGGCGCCTACACCTGTCTCCGTTTTAGAGCCATCCGTGTACCATACTAGCCCGCCCGGCAAAACTTTAGGAAAAGTCCAGGTAAGCCTTTCCTGTATATGTACAGAAGGTTGCTTAAATTTTGAGATTTTATAGGGCATGCCGTCCGATAGCATCTCCGCTTCCGGAATCTCTTCTATGATGTTGATTATTATAGAATGTCCTCGCCCAAGACCAGCGCCCAAGTAACCATTCGCTTTCAGCCGCAGCGCCGCGTTTATGGCGGATTTCTTTACCTCAAGGTGGAGGGGTACCAAATTGAGGAGAGTCTCCAGCGCTGCCGTTGGGGAAGTGCGGATCGCCCCAGTGATGGAGAGGCAAGCCATTCTTTGAATTTTGCTTAAAATGGTTATGGAACCCTGAAGCTTCGTTCTGTGCCACCAAACTAAAGCTCCATAAGTTACCATGGGTCTTATGATGGTGGTGTATATCCAATACATGGTTTTCGGTTGCAAGCTCTGCGGCAAGCCCACAGGGATCTGCGCGTTCTACACATCACAGTGTCCATATGCTGTTTCCAGTTGAGCTTGGCATCTAGCGTCACTCCTAAATATTTGGCTTGTTGTGATCGTTTCCTGGCTCGGTAGTGATCGTTTCCTGGTGAAAGGAACTAGAATCGTTTTGTCGGGATTGACTTTTAGACCTACGGTCTCGCACCAGCTAGAGACCAGATCAAGTGCCTGCTGCAGGCGCCTTGACATGGCGCCTTCAGATTCACCTGTAATTACTATGACGACATCGTCAGCGTAACCTTGGGCGAAAATGTTTCGACCGTTGAGCAGCTCGAGGAGTTCATCTACAACAAGGCACCAGAGAAGTGGAGATAAAACTCCTCCCTGCGGGCAGCCTCTTGCTATAGTGCCCTCCAGAGACCCCTCAACATGAGAAACAATTAGTTTGCGAGTTCTCAGCATAGAGTCAATCCAGTTGCAGAAAGTGCTACTTAGACTGTGTCTGCTTAGAGCCCTAGCTATAGTATCAAAGGATGTGTTGTCAAAGGCTCCCTCGATATCGAGGAAGGCCGTCAGCGCAACTCCTTTGTTTAGAGCTGCATGTTCAAGCCTGAGCACCAGATTGTGCAGTGCTGTCTCAGTAGACTTGTCCGCCTGGTACGCATGCTGATAGGAGCTTAGTGGTTGGCTTTGAAGATAAGTTTCCCTTATCGCCCGGTCGACAATTTTCTCCATTGTCTTCAAGGCAAAAGACGAGAGACTTATCGGCCTGAAAGATTTAGTCAAGGTGTAATCCGAACGCCCTGGCTTTGGTATAAATGTTATGTTTAAGTTCCTCCAGACGGATGGGATGTAGCCATGTGCGAATGAAGCCCTAAATAATTTGCATAATAAGGGAGTGACTAGGTCGCAGCCCTCCTGTAGCAGAATGGGATAGATTCCGTCTGCTCCAGGGGAATTGTATGGTTTGAACGATCTAATCGCCTCCCTAATAGCTTCATGGTTGAACAAGGCATTTGCTTCTGTCCAGGTGGCTTTGGACACTTTACAAAGTTGGCCTGTTCGCTGTCCAGCAGAAGTTGTGTTCTCTTTTGAATAAATGGTTGTGCCTGGGAAATGCGCCTGGAGCAATATTATCAAGGTTTCTTCCCTAGACTGTGTGAAAGAGCCATCGGTTCTCCTGATGGATCCAAGATCTACCGACAAGCCCTTTGATAAAGCTTTATAGATTTTTGCTGAGTCTCGAATGTCTTCGACACTCTTGCAGAAATTCCTCCAGCTATTTCTTTTTGCTCGTCTGATCGCCCTGTTATAGCTGGTTAGCGAGCTTTTATAACTCTCCCAGTTGCCGCTCTTCTTAGCTGCGTTGAACAGTTTCCTCGTAGCGGATCTTAAGAGCTTGGAGAGCTCGTTGTTCCACCATGGAGTTTTCCTATTACGCGCCCTCATCAGAACAGGGCAGTTATTGTTGTAAGCAGCAGTAACCGCCTCCGTAAAGAAGTCCGCGGATAGTTCTACATCCATCGTAGATTTGATTGAGTGCATGGAACCCTTCAATATGCTACTGAGTTCGGCCCGAAAATCTGTCCAGTTCGTATATCTAGGATTCCTGTATGTACTCACATTTTCCAAAGACTCACCCACTATAAAGTAAATGTGTCTATGGTCTGAGCACGATGGCTCATCTGAGACCTGCCAGTCACTCACGTAAGTGGCAACTTGTTGAGTAGCTAGCGTGATGTCTATAACCTCACGTCTCCTACCGTTGTCGAAGGTAGGATCCGTGCCGCGATTTAATATGTCCAGGTTAGTAGTTAAAAGGTCATCAAAAAGGTATTCACCCCTCTTGTTCACTCAACTGCTACCCCAGGCATCATGATGAGCGTTCTCATCACATCATATGATGATCTGCAGACCGCTCCTGTTGGAGTGACCCACGATATCCTTGAGTTCTTTGGACGGTGGTGGGTCTCTGGAGTCATAGGGGAGGTATGCCGAACATAAGGTAATCATGCTCTTGCTGCCCCCCCTGTTAATCTGTATCATCACCACTGCCAGGTCTCTCGACGATTTATCTGTGAGAGGAAAGCAGTTAGTGTTTTTGTTGTAAGCTACACAGGTCCGAGGGTCGCCGTCCACATCACTGCATGCAATGCTGTAGCCGGTTGCCCGCAAGCCCTGTATAGCACCGTTATTTACCCATGGCTCCTGTACAAGAGCCACGTCGATAGCTTGGGTGGCCAGCACCCTGCAAAGGACTGCCGAGGCAGCCCTACTGTGTTGCAGGTTGCACTGTACCACCCGCATCCTGAGGTTGTTCCCGCTGCTGTGAGCCAGCAAGAGTCTCCTTTTTTGAGCCAATCTCCTTGACTCTAATTCGTCCGAAGCCGTAGAATAGGGACATGCCCTGCTCTTTAAGCTACGTGAGCGCCCTCTCGTCAATGCTAAGGGCAAGAGTTTGACTGTTCTGGTCCACCTTCCTGCCCATCACTTGCCAAGAGGTCACCTCAATTGGCTGGTTCTGTACTTCCAGCCTGCAGAGCACCTGCTCCGGTTCCCTAACATCGTTAGGAACCCAGAACGTGATTCGATTGTATTTGGGAAGGTCCTTTTCCTCAATTACTCTGAGGTTGGCCCCTTCACACAACTGAAGCCTGGTGACAGCATTTGTCAACCATTGGCTGGTGGGTTCGTTGGCGCAGGTGATCTTAATGAGACCCCCTGCCGCCCTTGCACCCAAAAACTGAGGCGGACAATCGCTTTTACGACTTTTGTCTACCTCAGACAGGATGGCATCGCAGACAGAGGATGATTGCTCCTCTGTCAATTTGCCCTCGGGATAGTTGTCCAGGACCACTGCCATGGTAATCCCAGCTGACTTATCTCGGTATGAGGGTTCTTGCAACTCCCCCTTTTTTTTCTTCTTCTTCTGGGGTCCCTGCCCAGCCGGAGAATTTGTAGGGGAAAGTGGAAAAGGCGAAGGAACGTGAGGCTGGCCGGGATTCGAATCCGGAACCACTGGGATGGTAGCCAGACGCTTTATTCCCTAGGCTACCACCCCAGATTTGATTGAAAAGCTACTTTTTGTTCCTTCATCTACAAACTGAAACTGTCAAAGTGAATTATCATTATACAATTGATGCTATTTTTTCCAATGTAACGAATAAGAATTTTGGATCGTCGAATACAAGACAACAAGCTCATTCCCCAGCTAATCTCGATACGAACAATTGGTGTAGTAGTTTTCGAAAAATCAGCAGGGGAGTAAGAATGGAGGAGGAGACCAGAAAAAAAGACCAAAGTAAAACCTGAGGTATAGAAACGAACGGACGTGAATTTCCTAGAGGTAAGGCATAAACGCTAAGCTAGGGTCAGAAGAAGAAGAAGGAAGTTAAGAACGCCAGTCGAAAGTCCTATTTACGAGCGTACCTGAAGTGGCTAGACCGTGGCGAAACCGAATGAAGATTAACTCCGGAGATCTGCAGCACCCACGTAGGGAAAACAATCAAGGTGAGCCCAACGTCCGCGGCTGGGTGAAGGTTTTTTAGCGGGGGCCAGTTGTAGATAGGAAAAAACTGAGCTGGTACCAGGACGGGATGTTTCTTTGTTGTCACGCCTTCTAACATTTATAAACAGCTTTAGCTACTACCAAACCAGTTATTCATAAATGAGGATGGTGGGCCAAAGGAACTCCAGGATGGCTTAGCGCCGGCCGAGGAGGTACCCTCCACTCTTCGTTATGGACTCCGCGTTCGCCTTGATGAAGCGCTCGTAGATAAGCGGTGATGCAAGGGAAAAGGTGGTATCTCGAGGGCCTCAACACTCCCACGACCCTCGGCGAGCCAGCCCTACTTCGGAGGCCTGGGATATCGTCTCAAGGTTCATTTTTTGTTTTTGGGATTGGGGGTCCAAATTTTGAAGTATTTTTTTTTTTGATAGTCGAATGTTGGTCTCTCCGGCAGCCAACCCGAGCCTGGTCCCTGGAGCTGCCTAAATCGTATATATCGCCTGACGAATGATTAAGGTACTGAACCTAGCCTACTGGGAATGAGTTCCAGATCTTTTGACAGGCTAAAGATATAATAAGACCTTTTGTAATAAGATACAATAAGACCCTATATAACTTTAAACAGGGCGGACCTTAACTGTCCATGTAGGGCGGCGGTATCACCTGCACAAACTAGGACAGTCTAAGGAGATAGAATGCCGACTCTGTATGGAAGGCGTCGAAATTTACACACATTTTGGTTGTGAATGACTCAGTAGAAAAACGTTTATCGGAGAGCTTTTAACCCTCGCTTTAGTCCTTGGCCGCAATGTTCACCATATGGGTTTCCCCATACTCTCTTAATAATAAATTCAGCTGACAACTACTTTATATTCTATAGTGCATTGTTGGCCTTAGACTTGATGTGTTCGTTGCCTCTAAGCACCCTTATAAAGAGGTATCGCAAGGGTTGAGCTATACAAAATAAGATCCGAGCCAAAGTAGGTATACATCGTTTTGATGAGTCTAGTCTGGTTCCCTAGACTTTTAACAGAGGATGGTACCCTGCTCTGTTGGCTAAACTCCAAGCTTAGTTATAAAGAACCTGACGAGAGCATTATCTAAACACAATTTTTATTAACGAAAGGTGTTGCTGTCGCATTAGCACATTTGAAAGTTTAAACTGTTTAAGCATACAATTTAAAACAAAACTCATTATCGCAAAACTCAATTATCGTAAAAAATTCCAGTGTAGTCCCTACCACACCAACAGTGCTGATTATTCTTTTTACAGGATCTCAAAGATGGCATGGAAACTGCTTCTATGCCCGTGATGACATCTTAGTCCTAGAAAATCTCAAGAAAATTGGTTTTAAAATGAAACCAGAAGATGAAGAATTTTCCCAAAAACACTTAGAAGTAACACTGAAGTGTATGGCAAGACTGCATGTAAACAGCATTGCTTACGAAAAAAGTACAGGTATCAACATTGGGGAAAAATATGGAGAATACTTAACTGAAGTAAACGCTAATCCTAAAATAAACAAATTTTTTTCTGTTGGCCTGAAGGTAATTGCAAAAATAGTTCGTAAATATTTAATTGGACTGTTTCTATATTTTCAGGCACTAAAAGTTCTCCTTGAACACCATCCGAAGTATAGTGATTGCCCGAAAATAAAATCCTTTATCAACAATAATTTTGAAACTTACATAGAAAAATTTCTGGATCTAATTAAAACATCTAAACAGTTTCGAAATGTCTTTTGTCACAGAGACGTTTGGGATAAAAATATCCTTTTTGAATATAGCAAAGAAGCGCCATCGGAACCAACCGATTGCTTCCTTATAGACTTCGCGTGCTGTCGCTATCATCCACCAGCTCTCGATGTTTTGCAGTTCATTTATTATTACACGACGCCGAAAACTCGGAAATCATCACTCCAAAAATTTCTTGATTTTTACTATAACTGTTTTCTTGAAGAAGGACACGCAAACGGGATTGATATGTCAGAAGAAATTCCAAAGGATGAATTTCTTGAGAGCTGTGATTATGTTGAGTTGGTGCCACTTGTGCTGATTGGAGCAGAATTGCCCGTTTTGCTACTGCCCAAGGATATTGTGAATGATATGAAAGCAAATGATCCTGAAAAATACAATTATTATAGTAGTGTGGATCGATCCGAGTTTCTTCTTAATTATATGGAAACAGATAGAAGTTATAAGGAAATTGTTCTTAACTCAATTGAAGAATTTTTAGATTACATTATACTTACTGAAAAAGGATTTAAGAATATCTAATGTTTATATGCATTAGAATTTTAAGAATTTTGATATTAATAAAATATAATAAACTACAAAAATAATTCTGTTTTCACATACATAGATCATCCATCCACTATCATTCATTGACAAATATATGAATAATAACATATAGAACATAAATGCGCATGAGCAATGAATGTTATTCTTGGGGTTTTTATGTAATAAACTAGCTGAAACCCGATGCACCCAAAACCAGTAGAATGGCGTGCGCCAAAACAATTGGGAATCTCAAAATCGCAATTTCCATGGGCAGGGTCTAAAATCCCACCACGAAAGTACATTCGAAAAGAAAAGTGTCACTCCGTTCGTTAAAAACCCAAATCATCCGCTCATTTACATTCCTAATCACGATTCAACGATCTCACTTGCACTCTTGTCGTACTCAGATGCTATGGGGGAATTTTGTTCCCGTAAACAAATTTCGAAGGGGATATTACAATGCACGTGTGCTTGTTTTTTATCCATACACGAAATGGAATTGTGTGGACTTGTAAATTTACAATTCTTTTGGTGCATGTCGACTTTGAGCAATACCGACGATTGAACAAAGAAGTTCAATAGAAAATGAAACCGGAACGCAAAGCCTACTGGAATAACGTGGCGTTCGATATGGAAGAAGCGGTGTCGAGGCACGAGTACAATCTGCCGGTTAAGCGGCAAGACATCAACAAACAACAACATCAAATATTCGAATGGAGCTTTTGTAACTGTGTGTGGAGAGAATTCTTCAACCAGCTGTACAACCCGAACCGCCAATTATCGAACAGCCGACGAATCAGTTTCTTGATACCGAACCGACAATTCTCGAGGTGAAGATGGCTATTAAATCGCTGAAAAATGGAAAAGCAGCGGAATAGACCAAGTAACCGCTAAGATGATCAAAGCCGGAAGTGATATCTTATCACAACGACTTCATATCCTCATAATACACATATGGCATTCGGATCGTGTGCCTTTGGCGTGGAAGAAAGCGATCGTTGTCCCAATTTTGAAGAAAGGCGACAGTCGGGAATGCAAGAACTATCGCGATATTAGCCTTGTTTCGATCGTCGGCAAAGTTTTTACACGAAAATCATACAATCGAGGCTACAGAAACATCGAGAGCGAACGAACCGGAAACAACCAGCGGGATTTAAACCACAGCGAGGTTGAATTGATCAAATATTCGCACTCCGTCAGCTAATGGAAGAAAAAATTCATTGCGACAAACGAACTTTCGTCGTGTTCATTGATTTCAAATTGAATATCATTCAATTTCTCCAAGCGTCGTACGATGGCTCAACCAGGAGCGTTCTATTCGAAGCGACTTATCCGACGAGATCTCGATTCAAACGGGTGTCCGACAGGGAGACGTTACTTCGCCATTTCTCTTCAATGTTGTGATCGACGCGATTATGCGTGAAGCATTCGATGGACGACTTGGAGTTCATTACGACGACAATAACTTCGTAACCGACTTAATATTCGCCAACGATAGCGCCGTCTTCGCCGACACGGATGCTGAAGTAACGGGCATCTTAAACGACATTTCCCACATCGCCCAGTCAGACGGGTTAAAAATCAATGCGGAAAAGACCAAAGTGCTCACAACGGACGGATCGAGGGCCAGTGTTCACCTCGATGGAACCCAAATCGAACAGGTTCCAAGGTTCAAATATTTGGGATCATTGCTTAAGCAAACGAAAGTAGCATCGACGTCTGACGTTCACAGCTGCAGCGGCCAGGCAACAGCAGCAACCTTCGCCTCGGTGCATATGGAAACGAAAAAATATTTCTATCAAAACAAAAGTGCGCCTTTACCAAAGGTTGATCCTTCCGATTCTACTTTATGGATCTGAAACGTGGACACTGCTCAAACTGGACATAGCTCGAGGTTTTCCAAATGCCATGCTTGAGGCAGATCCTCGGTGTCTCACTACGCGATCGCCTTCAAAACGAGACAGTCAGACAAATGTTTGCCGATTGGATGATGCCCGCTTGCCACGTAAATTTTTCTGCGAGACCGTCCTGCAGACTGGAGAATCCAGCCATCGGCACCGAAGAAAACCTGGCTAAAGAATATCGACGGTGACCTAAAGAATCAACGGATATAATTACCGAGGCTCAAGACGTCGCCAAAAACCGGCAAGAATGGAAACGAATCGTAAATAGAGTTCGAGACCCAACGGCATCGCCAGCTAACGGATCTAAGAAGGAGAAGACAAGTGGAACAAACGGAACGGGAACTACTGTGGGCCAAAAAGAAACAATATATCTTTTTAAGTGATAAGGCTGTATCGGATCCAAAGCAGCAAAACAGAACCGATGATGAATAATTGTTTCTATTGGCTTACGCTGGTCACGTGACAAGAAAAGCATCATAGAGTTCTGCCGCTGCTTTTTCATCTCAAATCCTAATTTCGCTGCTTTGTAAAGCAGAATTTTTGGACACTTCAAACTTTTGTCACTTGGTAAGCTGTTTTTAAATGACAAATGGATATTTTGAGGAGGATATTCTATCTATTTATGTATATTTTTCAGTTATGAATTAGAAAAAATGTTATTTTTTGTTATTACTCAAATATCTTGATAAAAAATAAAAATTATGCCGCTGCTGCTGATGCTGCTTTACTTGGATCTGATTCATCAGACAGGATTCTGCTTTTGTCTCTGCTTTTGCCGCTACTCAAAAAGTTGATACCGAAATCCTCCCTGACATAATGGGTATTGCAGTCAATGTTTATATACCTATTTACCATTTTAGTATAGGTTACCTAAGTGACAAAGACAAAGAATACAGTCTCTGCTGCTGTGTACGACTTTGACATTGTTCTCGTCAGTTATAAATTGATTTAACTGTTTCAACTCATGGAGGAGTTCCGTTGCAGAATAATTTCTTTCCAAGTTATTAATAAAGAGCTTGGGGTTTCGGTTTTTAGTGATACATACTTGGTAATCATTGCCAAGTTTATTTTTTATGGATGTCGAGATTTTTTAACTATTTTCCTGTGCATTGTACTTGATAAGTACTGCACCTTTATTTATATTTGTCATTTGAATTATAGGAGCACCAATCTTGCTCGGCATCACATTTTTCTAAATGAATCCTTTGGATTCATCATTATTCCGTTCTTTTTTTGGTTTAACGATAATTCCTTGTTGGGCGGTTGTGCGATAATTTTGCTGGTTTTGCGACGAGTCATAGGTTTTACATATAACGGTCGCATAAGTTACAGTTTCAGTCTATTTTGTCCACTTTATCAATGCTTTGTTTTTCTATATTAATAAATCAAACAACTTATTATTAGTTAACAACCTATTGAAGTCCTTGCATTCGGACACAACAACATCGCTATTTTTACATCTTTTATTTTGCTAGAATCTTTACTACTTACATTGCCACATTTAATATGGAACCATCTCCCGCAAAATCCTTCACATTGTAAGGCTTTATCATCAGAATCAACATTATTGCACTTCTTGCACAGCTCACTTTCACTTTCAGTCGCCATTTTGATAACTCCTTCCAAATTCTATTTAATTAAATATTTCCTCTTCAGTCGTGATAAATATATGTAAATATTTTATACACAAGGAAAAAAATAGTTTGCAAAGATTCTACACAAAGGCAGACACATCAATCGTCCTACTGCTGATCGTCCAACAACAATTTACGGTGCCACAGCCACTTCTGATTGCTCTCCTAGTTGATGGACCGCCATAATGATTTTTCATGGTGTTTGTCATCACTTTTGCCGTTAAAAATTAAGATGGACGCAGTATTACCGAGCAAGACAAATTATGGAATGGAACAGAACATATTAAAAAAACCCCTGCTTAAAAGCCATTGAAACACAAACTTGCAAACACGTTTCCGTTACTCTTCCGCCTTGGTGCAAACTTTGAAGCTTGATTGTCATTAAAGCTTCTTTTTACACTCCAAACAGCGCAGCGCAGTTACTAAGTAGCGAGCTTTTAACAATTTGGGATAAAAAGTCTGAACCATAAAAAATAGCTAAATTAATTCTTGTCCAATTTCGCGCCAGTCTGCCTTGGCGTTTCTTTTCTAGTGATCATGGCCGGCGAAGGTTCTTCTAACTCGAAGATTTTGGATGAATCCGAATGTGTCCGGGTGGTGGAGAGTGATTTAAAGATTACCAGAGACCAATTCCAACTTGTAGAGTACAAAATCGAGCCAGAGTCGGAAGACGTTTTTGGATACTGTGGGGATTATTTCAATCTGATTGTTTTTATTAGAAAGGTCAGTTTTAGAATCCGTTCACATATTTTTTATAGAATTTAATATTTTAGAAGAATTCTTCTGTTGTCGAAAAACATGATTATTTTGTAAAAGCTCTGCCGCAGGAGAGTATTGAACAAAGAGAATTTGTAGAGGAGCTGGGATTTTTTAAGAAAGAGACCAACTTGTACATGAAGCTTTTGAGAGAAATGGACAAGTGCAACCGTAAGTTTGTTGTTGATTAGATATAAGAGAATTAAAAAAGTGGCTTCTAAACCCAGCAAACCACGTAATGCATAGAACAAAGAAATGCATTCGCCGTACATTATAAGTAAGCTATCTGAAAGTTATCAATCAGCGACTGCTTACAAGTGCCTTACAAATACATTACAAGCAATGTATTAAATTGTTAGGATTTTGGGGATTTAAAAGCGTATTATTAAGGGCCAAATACACGAGCACTCCATTCCGCCAAGCTAACTAATTTTTGTTTGAGTCTTCAGTAATTAAGCTTATAAAATCGTATCTCATTTCAGATAGCATACATACTGAAAATTATTCATTTTCTATTTTCGAGAGAGATATGAGGGCGACGGACGTCACATGGTAGAACACATATCCAGAATTTCAGGGCATCTAAAATACCAAGTTCAACATAAAATTATAATAAATTTTGTTTTAAAAAAAAATTATTTTATTATTAAATGCATTTTTAGTCGATTAGAATCAATGCATTTCTTCCTAGGCCAATCCTAATGCTATTCAATACATTTTATTAGTTTTATGAAATGCCTTTTGTAATGCTTTTCAAACATCTATAAAATGTATTTGTAATTTATTATTTATGCATTACATACTTCTATATGAAATATATTGTTAATGCATTACAAGCAATGCATTTCATCCTAGGACATGCCTAATGTGTTTTAATGCATTCCGTATTACTTACAAAATGCTTTCTGTAATGAATTTCATTCATTTCTGAAATGTATTGTGAATTCATTTTGTATGCATTCGTGGTTTACTGGGAAGTATTCGGACCTACTCTGGACTTCGCCGCAATTGACTCCGCTGGAGATTTCTTACATCGATAGCATACGATGTAAGCAAATTCCAGCGAAGTTCCTAGTAAGCCGGATTATGTATTATGCCCTAAAACTCAATCAGCATACTTGAGGCAAAATACATCTCACTAAATACAAAAATGAATGCCCTAAACAAGGGACATTATAGTTCGGCGGTTCGGACAGTAATACATTTATTCCATTCAAAACGCGGGGGGGGGGTGTTCCAAAATAACACCGTTAAGAAAATCGAACTCTAACCGTTTTTGGGGTCGCTGATCACGAAAATCGGGCTCCCGTGGTCCTAAAACATGGGCGTCACCCTTAAAAATGCAAAAAACACCCCTTTTTAGGGGGTTTTCGCGATTATTTCAATAATAATGAAAACTAATGGGATGAAATACACTTTTTTTAATATTTATTTGCGAAGGTGGTTGATTTGTACTAAATTAAGGCGAACTTTATGATAAGGGGTAGTCCTAAAGGGTTGAAATTACCCCTAAATCGGCCAAAAATGGAAAAAAATTTTTTTTTTCAAGTTTATGCTTCAAATTCGATTGTGGGCGTGCTGTCAGGCAAAAATAAATTATTTTCAAACCTTAAGGGGTTAAAACTACCCCTACAATAATAAAAATCAACTTTATATTAAAAAAATTGCAAAATTTTTTTCTTTTTGTTTGAAATTTGGTTCAATAGGTATTATCAGCAAAAAAAATTTTTTTTTCAACTCTTAAGGGGGTAAAACTACCCCTACATTAAAATTTTAATTGAAACAAATCAAAATTTATTGTTTTGCATTTAAATTTTATTTTCCATTTTTAATCATTAAAACATTTGGAAAATTTCACTATAAACCACTTTGTACAGAGGTTAAACCACCCCTAAAGAGAAAAAAAATAAAAAATATATTGAGAAATATTTCATTTCGTGGAATCTTTAAATAAACTCTGCATTTTTGTAAAAACGACAATCACACAATAATTGGGAAATATGTACCCTAATTTATTTGAGGTACTTCTGAATAATGGGGTGGTCCGTTTTTTTACAATGATATTTAGCCGGGTAAAAACGGAGGCAAAGTAATAAAATTAGGATATTGCGAGAACCCCCTAAAAAGGGGTGTTTTTTGCATTTTTAGGGGTGACGCCCATGTTTTAGAACCGCGGGACCTCGATTTTCGTGATCAGCGACCCTAAAAACGTTTAGGGTTCGATTTTCTTAACGGTGTTATTTTGGAACACCCCCCCCCCCGTTTTGAATGGACTATATAGTAGGGGTAGTTTTAACCCCTTAAGGATTGAAAATAATTTATTTTTGCTTGACAGTACACCCACAATCGAATTTGAAGCATAAACTTGAAAAAAAAAATTTACAATTTTTTCTATTTTTAGCCGATTTAGGGGTAGTTTCAACCCTTTAGGACTACCCCTTATCATAAAGTTCGCCTTAATTTAGTACAAATCAACCACCTTCGCAAATAAATATTAAAAAAAGTGTATTTCATCCCATTGGTTTTCATTATTATTGAAATAATCGCGAATACCCCCTAAAATGGGGTGTTTTTTGCATTTTTAAGGGTGACGCCCATGTTTTAGGACCGCGGGACCTCGATTTTCGTGATCAGCGATCCCAAAAACGTTTAGGGTTCGATTTTCTTAACGGTGTTATTTTGGAACACCTTAACGCGCGTTTTGAATGGACTAATTACTGATTATCATTTCAAATCGGTTAATGATTTTTTGTAATTCATGTGTTAAATAAGGCTAATAATCGAAACAAGAGTCAGCCACCATTATCGTGGTGGGGAGGAAATATACATTTTGTCACGACCAGCCTCAACACTAGCTACGCAGTTGCCTCACTACCCGAAAGGAATAATTTCCAAAAGGTAACGATTAAATGACCAGGTTACTTGCAACGCTGCTTCCGGTACTAAAACAAAACTAGCACGGCACAGGCTTTGCTGGCCAATTTATGGCATTCGCTTCGTTTAAGGAGGTACTACATAATAGTTTTCTGCAAGTCCCGATGTAGCCAGCTGTCATTGTCATAGAGGACATTGTAGGACATCGAAGCCTCGTTACAAAAATGTTTGTTCATTTGGTAATGGGTTGAAAAGTAATATCTTCAGTGGTACCGCTAGCAGCAAAAACTTTTTTTTTCTAATATAAGGTCAAGCTTAGGAATCACTCTTTCTACTACTAGTCTCTCATGTCGTTCAAGTCATGGTCAGCGTCTAGTAGTAAGTTTGATTTGAAGGATAGAGGAGAAAGGATAGGTTAGGGGTCGAGTTGATGTCGGTGACCTTGTGTTTGAACTTTGAGATGTTTTATGAGTTCGGAATCACCGATTGCGGAGGAAAAATCCACAATCGAGTTGTTCTATTATAAACGAACTTCTAAAATGTAGCGCGAAGAGGAGGGCTGTAGCGTGTGGGGTGAGCCGAGTTGGCCAGTCTAGTGTTGCGGGAAAAAGTTGCCGTGTAGGCAGAAGGTTTCTTATTTCAGTGGAACAGTCGCTAGTTCCTAAGGGCTGCTACATTCCTACGGTGGCTTAAAGGGTCGATGGAAGAGCAAAGGGTGCTATCGCCAATAATTTTGATGGCGCGGTTTTGCACCTTGCCCAGCCAAGACAAGGTGGCTTTGGGACGCCCGCCCAAATATACGAGTTGTATTCAAGGCGGGGCCGAATGTAGGACTTGTAGATTGTAGCCAGGGCAGTTGGTTGAAGTAGAAACTTGCATCTGTTGAGGAATCCCAGGCATTGGTAAGTTTGTTTGGCGATTTGGAAAATGTGATTATTCCATCGCAGATCTGAAGATAAGGTTACGCCTAGGATGTTAAGAGATAGGTCAGCCAATACATTATTTTTGCTTACTGAGATAGAGGGACGGGCGGTGTAGATTTTTGTAGAGTTAAGACAGTACTTTGTTTTGGTTGCGTTGAATTCAACATGATTCTTGATTCGACACGAGGGTTGGATTCGACGCCATGCGATACTACCTTGAGCGGCTGGAAAGAAAGCTCTCAATCCAGTTCGCAAGAACTTAGTCGACATCAATAACTTGGAGTTTAGAAAACAGAGCGGGATGCCATACTCTGTGGAAAGCCTTGGATATCTAGAACAACCACACCAGATTCACCGAAACGATGGATGTTTGGTTGAGAGCCTCAGTCGGACACACAAGAAGGTCGCCTGTAGATGGTTTTGATCCATGGTAAGTTTTATCAAGGAGAATTTCACTTCATCCGCAATCACTTCTTTTATTTACAAAGGAGAGGTGATAGCAGAAAGCAAACCCAAGGATTTATTTGTATTTCTGTGACCCTCGAATTTTTCTCATACCACCTAAGGAGTTCCAGTGCCTTAAAGAGCTTGATCGTCGACAAAGCCCCAAGACCTGATAATAGTTCCCTAGGGTTCTCATCAACTGTGCCTCACCTTACGGTATGTTGCTCTAGATATCTTCAAAGCTTTCGACACAGTATGGCACCTTATCTGTTGACTCAACTCCAAGTTATTGATATCGACTCATTTATAAAGAAGAAGAAGACTGTTTAAAACACCTGCCTCTAATCAAGTACTCATTTCATAGTTTTGCTGATGACGATACTCTGCGTTAATCGTATGAATTTGTTAATGTAAAAAAAGCATCGCCTGACCTTGCCACGCGTTTCCGAGTTTTATCAGAAGGACAAAACTTAGCTCCAAATTCTAGTGTTATTGAGTAAAACTGTAAAATTTTAGATGATTTTGGTTGTATATAACTAAAACCTTTATTTTACAGTCGATGCAATACTAACAGACAGATTTATTTTTACAGAATCGCAAAGATTTCATGGTAACTGTTACTATGCCCGTGATGACATCTTAGTCCTAGAAAATCTCAAGAAAATTGGTTTCAAAATGAAACCAGAAGATGAAGAATTTTCCCGAAAGCATTTAGAGGTAACACTGAGATGTATGGCAAGACTGCATGTAAGCAGTATTACCTACGAAAAAAGTACAGGAATCAACATTGGCGAGCAATATGGAGAATACTTAACTGAAGTAAACTCAGATCCTAAAATAAACAATTTTTTTGCTGTTGGCCTGAAGGTAACTGTGCAAATAGTTTTATAGTTCACAAATGCTTATGAGATTCTTTCTATATTTTTAGGCATTAAAAGTACTACTAGGACATCATCCGAAGTATGCTGATTGCCCGAAAATAAAATCGTTTATCAACAACAACTATGAAACTTACATAGAAAAAGTACTAGGATTAATGAATGCTTCTAAACAGTTTCGAAATGTCTTTTGCCACAGAGATGTTTGGGATAAAAATATCCTTTTTGAATATAGCAAAGAAGTACGATCAGAGCCAGTAAATTGCATCCTTATTGACTTCGCTTCTTGCCGCTATCATCCACCAGCTCTTGATGTTTTGCAATTTATTTTCTATCACACCACGCCGAAAATTCGCCAATCTTCGCTTCAAGAATTCCTGGAATTTTACTATAGCTGCCTTCTTGAAGAAGGAGTAACAAATGGAATTGATATGTCACAAGAAATTCCAAAAGATGAATTTTTTAAAAGCTGTGAATATCTTAAGTTGGTGCCACTTGTGCTGAATGGTGCAGATTTACCAATTGTATTACTGCCAAAAGATTTTGTAAATAATATGAAAGCAAATGATCCCGAAGGATACAATCATTACAGTAATGTGGAACGATCTGAATTCCTTCTTAATTATATGAAAAAGGACACAAATTATAAGGATGCGGTTTTTGACACAATCGGAGAATTTTTAGATTATATTAGTGAGAAGGGGCTTGAGAATATCTAATAAGTATAAAAGAAGTATTTTCGTATTAGTAAAATGTTATTAAAGTAGATCTCCCATACTGAGAAGCTCTTCCATTTTAGGTATTTTTTGTATAAGATGCGTTTCCCATAGTAAATCGATCGACAGTATATTTTTGAGAAAAAATTGATTGTTCTAAATTGATGTTTTAATTTCCTTTTTTTTATTAGTTGTTAGATATCCCCTTGCTTTTAATTATCATTGTCTCATCATCTCAGGTTAGGGTGCCCTAGTATTTATCGAAATGCTGCGCTATCGCAACTACAACTTTCTGGATCCGGGACATTGACGATCATCCAGCCAAAAATTGAAGAAACGATGACGCTTTATTATTCTGATGACAAACCAGAGGCGTCGGGTTTGTGGTCGATCACAAGCAGTGTTTGCGCATTCCAACCGATATCCGAGCGTTTGGCGGGTATAACCATCAGTGGAACGGTCAACACCCATATCGTATCCGTTTATGCGCCAACCGAGACCACCCCGAAAGCGGACAAAGGACGAATTTTACGATCAGCTTCAACAGACGCTGGATACGATATCTCGAACCGAATTAATCATACTCGCCGGAAACTGGAATGCACATTCAGAAACAGATCGAACCGCCTGTGAAGGAACGATGAGCAAATTCTAACACGGAGTAATCAACGGCTACAACGGCTTACGCCTCATTCCATTCGCAGCGTCAAACAATTTGATCGTTGGCAACAGCATCTTCCTCATCAACTCAAACACCAACTCACTTGAAGAAATCAATCTGGGAGGGACTCGGCGATGTAGCAGAATTGGGCGTGCCTACGGGACCCGGCCATCGAGCGAGAGCTTTAAATGACATTATCCAACAGGATAATGGACGATATCGATGTAGAATAAGGCAATGGTCACAGTCCGTTGTGGAGTGTGCAATGGATTTGTGTCCACCTATGCGTAAACGGACGCAGCCATGCATCAGGACAGCTATCTGGACCTCTTCGATCAGCGGAAACGAATGGATCACGTCGATTTCGAGCAATACCGACGATTGAACAAAGAAGTTCGACAGAAAATGAAATTGGAACGGGAGGCGTACTGGAATAACGTTACATCCAACATGGAAGAAGCGGCGTTGAGGTACGAATACCGTACGCTGTACCAGACTCTCCGGCGATTGAGTGGACAAACAACGTCAGCAAACGACAGCAACAAAACATCGGATGAAACTTTCGTGACTTCTCCCCATGAGCAGCGGTGGGCAGAATTCTCCCACCAGCTGTACAACCACGATTCACCACAAGGTCCAGCACCAGAACCGCCGATTATCGAACAGCCGACGAATCAGTTTCTCGATACCAAACCGACAATTATCGAGGTGAAGACGGCAATAAAATCGCTGAAAAATGGAAAAGCGCCGCGAATAGACCCAGTAACCGCCGAGATGATCAAAGTCGGTGGTGATGTCTTATCACAACGACTTCTTGTCCTCATAACACACATATGGCATTCGGATCGTGCCCCGTCGGCGTGGAAGAAAGCGATCGTTGTTACAATTTTGAAGAATGGCGACAGTAGCAAAGGAAAGAACTATCACGGTATTAGCCTCCTTTCGATCGTCGTATATCATATCGAGTCTACAGAAATATCGAGAGCAAACGAGCCGGAAAGAACAAGCGGAATTAAGCCCACATCGAAGATGCATTGAGAACCTATTCGCTCTCCGTTAGCTAATGGAAGAAAGAATTAGTTGCGGCAAAACGAACTATCGTCATTTTCATTGATTTCAAATCCGTTTTCGATTGCATCGATTAGAACAGCTTATGGAGACCCTTGGAAACCGAGCACATACTGTTGAAAATTACCCAACTTCTCCAAGTGTCGTACGTATTCGAAGCGACTTATCCGAGTTCCCGATTCAAACGGGCGTCCGAGAGGGAGACGTCGCTTCGCCACTTCTCTCCAACTTTGTGATCGACGCGATTGTGCGTAATGCTGTAAACATACTAAGGGCGACGGCGACGGTGCACACAAATTAAAAAGCACACACAAGAATAATCATCTTCGACATCCGAATGCTACACACGCGCACAGGAACATACGAGAATAGCAACACAATCCCATGTCACACCGCCCAGGCAACTTTGAGGGGCGACGGCTACGAAATAGAACTTGGATTGATTGAGTCGCCACTCTCGGCGACCTCGTCGTCGAGTGGTCTGCATATTGTGCTGCACCCTTCATACTCATAGAAAAGCTGTGTGTTCTATTCGTTTTTGCCAGTCGCTGTGGGAACTATTTTCGCCCTTAGTATGTTTACAGCATAAAGCATCCGATGGACGACGCGGAGTTCGATACGACGACTGAATGTTCGCCGACGATTACGCCGTCCTCGCCGACACGGATGCCGAAGTAACGGACATCTTATACGATATTTCCCACCTCGCCCGGTCATACGGGTGGGCGAGGTAGTATAGGAGTTCCTTACTATGATTGCGTCTGCGTTTTCGATGCTTTCTACAAGTTTTCGGATAGTCAGGAGCCAGCCTAGAGGCAGTCTAGTCTGAAAAGCTCTCCTCAGTACATCCACGACATTTCCAACCGCAGAAGCAGCAGTCAGGGCGGAGGCTGAAGGCTCATTTTGCTCTACCACACCCTGAGTGGTGGCGCGGGAATAATTGCCATCGAAAGCATTAAATTGATTAGATATTGATTTAGGGCTGTAAAATTTTGAGTAACTGTGAATGAGTGACTCGACTTCAGTCTTGACACGCATCCTACACCTTTTGATGTCATTTTAGAGGGGGAGGGGCCAGGGTTTCTTTAGAGGTGGAAAAAGCAGCACCAGGGTTTAAAAACGCTGAGTGCAGATCGTCGACGTTATCCAAGATCGTAGAAACTCGAGATGAAAGTTTTTTGAATTTAGTCACTAGCGAGATCGAGTTCGTTAAGAGAAGAGACAGCGTGTTTGATAACTAGTCGGGCCGGACATTCACAGATTGGATATCGTCGGCTTTCGTTTTGAAAATATGAGACGTTGCTCGAGAGGGAGATTAAGAACATTTGCTTGATCAGTCATAATCACCCGTTCTTAGAACATGGCAGGGTTTTATTTTTATTTATTTTATTTATTTATTTGTACATAAGTAAACGGAGGTACACAAGACTTACATCTTTTAGAGTAAAATAATCATTTTAATTGAAACAAGGCATAGACAAAAATACCTAACCTAAGCTAACAAACTAAACATACTAGTGTTATGGCTATTAGAAAGAAGAAGAGGAAAGAGAAAGCTAAGTAGTAAAGGGAAGAGAAAACTAAAGAGAAGAAGTGGATAGAAGAAGAGAAACTTGTTTCCTGAAAATGATGACTGTGCTAATTCTTTGTAAAGAAGAGGGAAGATCATCCCCGAGTCTAATCGCGTGCACAAAAAAGGAACGACTACCAATTCGAGACATATGAGATGGAATAAGGAATTAAAGTGATCTCAAGGGTTTGATGTCGGAACACTCTTTGAAAGTTGATCCTCTCGGAGCTGAGAACTTGCATTTGACTCGACCATTCAGGCCGTCCTGGTGAAAGATACCTCCGCAGACACAATCGCAAGAAAAGCGAAATAAAACCTTGCATTGCTTATAATTGAAGCTGGTGATCTTCAATCTCGTTACGGCTAGTTGATCTATTTTATTAACAAAATTGCCAATCCGAATTGTTTTTTTAACTCAATGGAATACTTGTCATGGGCAGGGTTAAACAAAAAAGTTTCCTGTTCATTCGAGTAATTTAACATCATAAATGACTGCACATGCTTATAATGCTGAATAATAGCCAAACTGAACTTAGAATTCGCGAACACGTCAAACAATTGGAACAAGAGCTTTTAATAGTATGGCAGAGTACCTGGTCGGAATTTGCTTAGTCTTCTTACAAACTCATTAACCAGCACTGAATTATTAGTTTTATACTATGTTTCCATCGCACTCGAAATCTTCCGATTTCGGCAAAAATGAGGATTTCGAACGAAATCTCGTTTGAAATCTCATGTTTTAGCATATAAAATGAAATCGCCTTTCGGAGGAGATTTCAATGAAATCTCGATCGAAATCAATGACTATTCAGCCTATTCAGCAAAGTGTACTCAGCTTGGGGAAATACATTTATCTCAGCTGTAAAAAATTTTGACAGTACAAACTTGTTATTTAGTAGAGTCCCAAGCTCAGTAGGGTTTAATCTTTCAGTAGAACCATGTCTGCCGAGAAGACGCCTCTTGAGATTTTGAAAGAAGCTGAGTGTAAAAGTGTTGTTAAAAAGGCGCTCAACATTTCCGAAGACGAATTTCAGCTGCTGGAATACAATTTCGATGTTGTGCCCAAAAATCTCCATGGTTTTTGTGGGCAGTACTACTACTTGAACATCGTTATCAAAGAGGTTTAAATTTGTTGATATAAATACAAAAACACTTTCAAAAACACAATTCTAGGGCAATTCCCCAGCAGATAAAAAACTTCAATATTTTGTCAAAACACTCCCGGAAAAAAATGAAGAGACAGAATCAGAAACTATCGAAAGCTTTCGAAGAGAGTCGGTATTATACTTAAAGCTTTTCGAAGAGATGGACAAATACAGAGGTGAGTTCAGAAGTGCATTACTCTTAATCTGTATTGTTTATATGTACTTATAACCCACCTTACCACCTTACACATTGGTACTTGCACTCTGGGTACTTTGATTGGAGTTTTTATGCAACGAAACTAAGCTTAGCCACCCATGACCATGACCAGACTTATTTTGACGGATTAAGCCTAGTTTGTACTAAGTTCACGTGAATGGAATTGGTCATTTTGCGCTTGTGAAAAGGCAAGCTGAACTAATCAGCTGGACGTAACTTTGTAGCAAAGTGTTTTCCATTCTACAAAATTAAGTTAAAATAAATCCCGCTAAATAAATGCATACACCAATTAACAAATAAATATGTCTAAATATATAATATTAATTACCCACTTTTTAACAATAATTCACACGACGCCTTTTGAATTCACTTTTTGCGTTTTTGCAGTTATCGCCTTTTGAACATTTAACAGTTCTCAACTTTTTTCGTGGTGAATGCACGCCGCGCCATCTGTTAGAGAGCAGCAGAGTGTGATTTATTCACCAAAGAATTCCATTGGACTTATTGGACATTGGACTTATATATCACAAATGAAATTTACATTGAGTAGCCGTTTTGAAATCCATTTCACGTGAACTTAGTACTAGGCTTTAGATAAAATTACATCCTCTATAACTATATTTTTGACTCTCATTTTCCCTGTTCCGATTGAATCTCTGATTTGCATGCAAGCAGCGTTTTTACATAGTATCCCCAGTAGGCCTAGTCCAAAGGTTACAAGGTATGAAATAATTTCGAGCCCTTCCCGCCGTTTTATCGTAACCGACAAAAAGTAAATTTTACCAACTATTGCTCAGCTTGTTGTTGTTGTTTAGAGTCTTAATTCTTCCTTCTGCCGTCCCTTTTCTTTTCCTAGCAACAACGAGACAAGAAATAACAACAACCACGCTGTCAAAAAGTTGAATTCAGAGCATCAAAAAATCTGCGCAGCCCATCGTCCTCTCCTACTCTGCGCGTAAAGGATTTTTCAGCAGATTTTTGTTGTTGGATGTTGACCCATATGAAACTCACTATGTGATGTGTTTTTTATGTTATATGACATTATTATGGTGCCATCTTAAATTTTTCGCCAGCTATGAAAATTATTTTTACACGCTGTTTGTGTCTTTTTCCAATGTCCTTCACTACGTTCAAAAATGAACAGCTGGGGCGTAATACAACAGAGTGCACCGGGCGCAAAAACCCCATGCGCCTGCCCGGGTTATGGATGGTAAAAGATCACGAAAATCATTTTTTCAGAAAAATTCATTCTTTAGTTTTGCAAAATGCACTATAATGCACGATTTGCGCGCTCTGTTCATCTGAACGTTTCATATTCACTATGACGAATGAATTGACGATCTATTATTCATACAGCAGACGATAATTTTTCGATTGAAATTGATCTTTTAAAACCCTTCCGAATTTTGGCTAGGTATGAAAATACTTGAGGCATTACTTCTTTGAACGACTTTCGCCTGCTGTAATATTTACCTCCACCGCGGGTGCGGCAGCTGCCGTTCATTTTACTAATTGTGGTAGGATGTTTTCTCTGGAGACGCAGTGCGAAAGAGGAAAGAAAATTAGTCGTTTCCCCGTGAGCAATTCTGTTCTAGGGAAATCTTTTTCCTGGAGTAGATAAGCCTGCCAGCATTTGTACCGAGGCCAACATATTCTTCCTCTGCACACGAATGGATCTTGAATTAGAACCACATCGCGACAGTTGAAGGCTATGTGGTTCTTTATGTTAGATGGTGGGTCATTAGAGCTTACCCCAGGAACCTGTCATGTTGAGGTGATTCCCTCCACCATCAACCTACAAAAGGTTGGTCACCATCCTTGCATTCGAACAATTTCCGTTCCCGTAGTATGCTTCGACAAAGCTACATTGCAGGTTTGGCTGGGCCGCTATGGCCAAGGTGTGCCAAATCAAACTCATATCCAATTTGACCACCTGTCCACCTCATCTCGTCAATGCACTTTTGGCCCTCAAAGAGCACCATCTTTATGAATAGTGAACGATGTACTTTGTGGAGTACTCTTCACTACAGTACGATTGGGGCCCTGTTGTTTTGGACCCCTATCCATTTTAATATGATGTCGGTGGGGTCCTCTGTTGCAGCAGGGAAGTAACCGACTACAACACCAAAGAGGCTTGCCCCTTTCAGGGTTTAAGGCGACCCATCACACCTCTCAGGCCATAAGGTATGCCCGTTTGTATTATAGGCTTTTCTATTTATAGTACATCGTAGAACCACCATCTTTTCAAAAAAAAAAAAAAACAGAAAAAAGAATGAAAGAACTGCAAACTGGTTGTAGAACATCTTAGTTCTCAACTTGTGATTACATGATTTTTTTACTTCCCTGGTGGAGGACTAACAGAAGCTTCTGAGTTTAATTTACTCCCACAGAAGTTACCAATTCGCAGAACCTCTGTATGCTCTATAGGCGGAACTATTTGGTCTAGGCATGTTAGTCTTAGTCGAATGAGAAATAAACACACCCGTTGCCGACTCGAAACCGGTGATACAGAGAACGCCAGAGTTGGTGTTGTTTCTGCGGAAACACAAGACCCAGTCGATAGCGAAAAACTAAATAAGCTTTTGGCTCTCCTTAACTGTTCTTTACGGAGCTTGCTAATTGGGGTCAAAAGATGGATATGGAAAATTAGCGATGGCCAGGCCGTGAGTGCTAAGAGGGTGTTTTTTAATTAAAAAGAAAACCGCATTTTGTCAAGTGGCTATATGTTTGCTTTGAGTTGCGAAAGTCGACTCCCCTCATATCCGCAAAGCCATTTATAAATCTAGACCAACAAGACATATTGTGTACAGCCAATATTCCCCTCTGCAACCAGTCCAACCTGTCCAAGCAGAGCCAAGCAGGTGCTTGATCTAATATTTTTGTTGTTAATTTATTGTTCTTACAGAATCTCAAAAATGGCATGGAGACTGTTACTACACGCGCGACGACATTATGGTTTTGGAAAATTTGACTATCTCAGGTTTTAGAATGAAACACCAAAATGAAATTTTTTCACAACTACATATATACATCACTTTACAATGCATGGCAAGAATCCATGCAAATAGCATCGCTGTAGAAAAACTTACAGGTGTGAGCATAGGAGAGAAATACCCCGACTATTTGTCCACCAAGGGAGGAGACACCGAAAGTAACATTAAATTTTACGCAGTTGGTTTTCGGGTATATATGTATTTTTTTATAATATATTTTCGGGTATATATATTTTTTATAATCCATTCTAAATTCCAGACACTAAAATACCAAATCGACCATCATCCACGACTTCAATGTTCAAAAATCAAAACCTTTATTCGTGAAGACTTTGAGAAAAATGCCAGAGAAATGCTTGACATCAGCGAAGCTGCGAAAAAATATAGAAAAACATTTTGCCATAGAGATGTTTGGCATAGAAACATATTGTTTAAATATAGTCAGGAAGATCCTTCAGTTCCGATTGACTGTATTCTGGTCGACTTTGCAGGATGCCAGTATAATCCACCGGCTCTTGATGTTCTTCACTTTCTATACTACTACACAACCACTGAAGTTCGGAAGACATCCTTCAGAAGTATGCTAGAATTTTACTATAAATGTTTAGTTGAAGAAGGACAACTATATGGCATCGACATACCGCAAGAAATATCCTGGGAGGAATTTTTAGAAAGTTGTGAATGCGTAAAGGGCATCCCGCTCCTGATGAGCGCCATCGATATGCCATTTGACTTAATCGACGATTATTTGATTGAGATTAGATCGAGTGATCCAGAACGCTACAAAAAGTTCGTCCATGAAGATCGAACTGAAATAATATCGGAGTTTATGGAGAAGGATGAAAAGTACAAGGAGATTTTACTTAATGTTCTGGAAGAGTTAGTTAACTATATGATGGGGCAGGATTTTAAGTTTTAGAGGATAAATAAGGAATAATAAAAATTTGTTAAAATTGTGATGACTTCAAATTAAATACAACAATGTTACAGTAGTTGTTAAAACATAAGGTTCCTTCTGCTTAATCACTTCTAGCAAGCACTGCTGGTTTTATAACATCACATCTTGTCGTGGGGTTGAGGCTTGCGTAGCCTCATGAGGGCGCCCTGACTAAGATAGATAGACGTAAGCCCAAGATGTAAACAATCGTGCTGAAAGGAGTGTTTGCTTCTGATGGACTCAGGCGACATACCAGGCGACCTTCGGTTTAAAATAGCCTTCTCATGTTAATGCGGAGGTCTGCCATGGGCGACCGTTCTTTCTCGCAGAAAGTGGGATCAATAAGATACCTTAAAAAAACCAATGAGGATAAAGCACCGCTCAACGCCCCAACCATTTCTGAGGCTGCGATAGTTCCTCAACAGATCAACTTGCAAGGCAAGGCGTATATTTCCTAACTCGATTTTCGACTTCCTCTTCAATGAGAACCCAAACTAGTAGAGCACGCTGAGATCATACTTTCATTGGAAAAAGATCTCTTTAGAGGCTCACCTGCGGAAGCGCGAACAGCTTCTGTTCTACTCCATCAGCGACCGTTTCAAGAGGATGGCCCAGCCCAAAAACGTTTTAGGCGATTGCTCGAAGCTTGCTATTCCCATGACGATGTCGCTAGGCTTTGCGTGGCCCCAAGGAAGAGAGGAATATTGTTCTTCCTAATAAAAAGAGGGTTAGACCCTCTGGATCCTCTCCAGGCCACAATAAACCGGCGAAAAAGTCGCAGGCAACAAGTTTGGTTCGGCATAGCTTAGGATCAAGGCGGCAGAGAAGCCCATGTCTAAAGCTGCCCCAGCCAAACATGTAGTGTACCCAAAGCCACCCCCCAGCACCAGCAACCGCAGCCGTTTCCGCTCTAATCACCAAGAAAGCAGAAACCCCGAGGTTATCAGCTGAAGGCTCGCAGGAGCCTACTCCGGGAAAGGAAGAGGTAATCCTTAAAGAAATGAGCACCAATATAAAGCTTTTTCAGATAAACCTTCATCACGCCAAGGAAATACTTGCAAAAATTTGTATCTCGGACAACCTAGATGTGGCAAAAAAGAGCCATCAGTCTACCGAGAAAGAATATGTGGCCTCTGTACTAATGCTGGTAGATTGATCTACTCCAGCGAGCATGACTGACATAGAACAACATTGCTCACGGAGAAAAGACTAACCTGCCTTCCTCTTTCGCAGTTCGTATCCAGAGATCTGGAGGAGGAGTGTCCAGGCTTGTCATAGCCTTGGTCTACCTCCCCGGCTGGCCACCCACGCAGTTGACGTGTCTCTTGTACAGGAGCCATGGATAAGTAACGGTGCTAAACAGGTCTTACAAGCGGCCGGCTACAGCATTTCATGCAGTGATATGAACGGCGACCCTCGGACCTGTTTACAATAAAACCATAACTGTTTTCCTCTCACAACAAATCGTCGTAGATCTGGCAGTAAATTCAGATTAGCAGCAGCAGGAACTAGATCTGGTGCCAACGTAGGACTAAAATCTTGGACTGGATATACATCACCAACATTAAGTCCATTGTAACTTATGTAGATTTAGTTTGGTGGCACCGAACGACGCTTAAGGGTTTCATAACCAATTTAAGCAAAATTCAAAGAATGACTTGCCTTTCTATCCGGCCTTTACCGATGGCAGCGCTGGAGACTTGAGGTAGAGAAATCCACCATAAACGCGGCGCTGTGGCTGAAAGCGAATGGTTACCTGGGCGCTGGTCTTGGGACTTACGTTTTTTACGTTTTATTTTAAAAAATATAAAAAACTTACACCAGTTCTTCAGAACTGAAAAAAAAGAACATATGTTATATTTAAGAAAAAAAACTCTATTCTTTGGAATAGTTCAAACTTTATTTTATAAAATTTACTCTTAAGAGCGACCGAGCCGTTATTTAAAAGATACAAGACTGAAACTTAAAAATTAACTTAATAGATAAAGAGGTACATGAACATGAAATTATTTCAGGTTTCATGTTACTCCTGCATCTTCGTTTGTTTGCTGGACGTTATTCCAGCTAAATTGTTGATGGAGCAGTTCCCAGCATTCTTTAGCTCATTTATATTTTCTACGAACTGTAGATATTCTAGGCGAATATTGTCTTGGGGTGTCGGTTGACTTCCGCTTGCAAAGTCTGGGAATGTAACTTGGGCGAGGACATTTTATAATAATGAACATCATAGAAGAGATTCCGGAAGCGGGGGTGCTATCGGACTGCATGCCCTTTAAAATCTCAAAATTTGAGAAGCCTTCTGTGCATATGTAGGATAGGCTAACCTGGACTTTTGCTAAAGTATTGCCGGCTAGACTAGATGGCTCCAACACAGAGAAAGGTGTGGCCGCCGAAATCTGGAGTGAAAGCCCCGATAAGCGATAAGCCTAGGTACCCTAGCAACTGTCTTTCAAACTAAGGTGTACGCTATACTGGCATGCACTCATGAGAACTTAAGAAGGACCTACCGAAATAAGCGGATCTTTATCTTCTCTGGCAATTAGAGCGGTAAGGTGCAGTAGGACTAAGTCAGAATTAGTTTGGGATTGGCAACGTACTCTTGGTGAGCTGGGCGTTCTCAATCAAGTTACCCTTGTCTGGGTTACGGGTCACAGGGGCTTCAAAGGCAAAGAAAGTGCTCTGACAGTTTTCTAAACAGAGCTCTGATATTGCATTCATCTGTCCAGAACCGTCTATTGGTGCACCCACCACCAACCATTGTATAGTAAGCTTAGTCGAAGTCACCTCTCCCGCAAAGAAAGCATAGACCGTAAGTCGCTGATCCCTAAAGCCTAAACCAAATATGACGAACCGCACCGTCTGACGACTATCGACTATCGCTATGCTTAAAAATTATTTCTTCCTCAAAATGTCGCGGAACTAAATTGAGCAGGACGTCCAGCGCTGTAGACGGTTTAGGAACGACTAGCCCCAGTAATGCAAACAGAGACCAATAGAAGTGTCGAACTGCGGACTTTTATTTCCCAGATCGCTTCGTTTGCCGAAAAGTCAATGTGATCTCACGTCGTCCAACGACAGCTACCCCGATATCAACTGCCCCTTTTGGAAGGCACAGCTTCAAACCATCGACTGCGACCTAACCGGGATTTATCTTAGCATGAAGTACCTTGGTATATCTAGTTTGAGCAACGCCTCGATCTTTGATCCATCTCGTCGAGTTGAAAGCATTTCTGACATCTGCGCAATGATAATTCTTACCTACGGCGGATCTTGCCATGGCCACTAGCGGTCACTGCGTCAGTAGGCTTGAAAAGCATGCTACTCGAAAAGTTATATGCAACTAAGAAAACATATCGGTGTATAGGACGCAGGGTCCGCTAAGGGCTTTTTAGACTTTTGTATGAATATTCTGGGATAACCCTCTCTTGCAAGCAGGCTGTGGGAACTTCAGAAAATCTATTAGGCGCTATCATGGTTGCTAGATAAACCGGTCAGTGTGCCGCCCATACCAGGGGCTAAAGATCCACGGATTTCAGAATCTGTTCTGCGTTTACCAGAGGTACCTCATCTGGGTCCACCTGAAGACTGGGTAGACAGCCGGTGCGCATATTCTGTGGTAAGAGGACGTGTAGATAGGATAGGTTATTAGCGGAGAGCGCTTGCCCTTGACCGTTGACATAGCCATTTTATATTTTTACATTGCCTGAAATTGTGCTTAAATTCGGACTAAAAAAATTTAGGAATAATTCAACTTGGTCAACTTTTATTTCTACTGCAAATCCCTTTGCAGATAATTCACTAATTCTTCAATAATATCAAATATCACTTTTTTGTAAGCTTCATCCTTATCCATAAGACCTAGAATTAGCTCTTTGCGTGCACTAGCATCAGAAGTGACCTCGTTATATTTCTCTGGATCATTCTTCATCAAATCATAGATCTCTTCAGGAAGCAGCAGCCAAGGAAGTATCACTGCTGCTGTGTAGATCACCATCGGTTTGCAATAATCACAACTTTTCATGAAGTCATCGAATGGAATCTCCCTTTCAATATTGACGTCCATTTTATGTCCTTCCTCTAAAAGACATTTGTAATAAAATTCAAGTATTTCGTTGATGCTTTCTTTCCTGGTTTCTTTAGTTGTGCAATTGTTAATCAAAAGAAGAACTTCAAATGCTGGTGGGCAATACTGAGAATCGGCAAAATCCACAAAAATACAGTCAATCGGGTTTGGTGGATTTTCACTGTCGAACTTAAAAAGGATATTTTTATCCCACAAATCGGTGTGACATAACACATTTCGGAATGTTTTGGATGTGATATGATACTCCAGTAGAATGTGGAAATAATTTTGTAGTAATATGCTAAAATTGTCTGCAAGTTCTATATTTCTGTACGTTGGCAGCATTTCGATGAACATTTTTAATACCTAAAAAAATTTTAGTTTGGAGAAAGAAGAACAAAAATATAAGTAAAGTGGTTATACCTCCCAATCAATTCTAAACATGACCTCATCTGGATCAATTCTGTACTCTAATAGCTCATCCTCGTATTTCTTTGCCATATTAGTTCCTGAACCATTTTCAAACGCAATACTGTTGGCATGCATTCTTGCAGCACATTTTAATGTGATTTCTAGGTAATCCTGGGAAAATACTTCCTTTGTTGGCTTATGTCTAAATCCAGCTTTTGTTAAGTCTTCAAAAACCACAACGTCGTCTCGGGCATAGCAGCAAACCCCATGCCATTTTTGAGATTCTACAAAATGAAGTTGGAAAAATGATCAAATTTTAATTATGGGCCAGGCAACGAAAAGGTATAGACGGAAATGCTTGGAACACAATTTTTGACTTCGCAACTTTGTTTGGACTAGTTAGGAGGTGAACATATCAAAAGTCCCCGCCCCTAGCCCTTGAGCTTGGGGAAAGAGGGGGGTTTAAAGGACCCATTTTTCGGTTTTTCGCTTATATCTGGGAAACTATGCGTCCTAGCGACATGACCACTATAAATAAAATGAAAGCTGATTAAATTTTCTATAAGTTTGGCTCAGTCGAGTTTTTCGATATCTTGTATATTTTTCGAGATATCTGCTCTTGAAAGTCTGTAATTTTCGAAAAAAAAAAAAATTTTTTTGCTCTTTTTTACCGGATGACTCTTCAACGATGAACCTAAAAAGTAATTCCGTCAAAAGGGTTGTGTCCCTTCAAAAATATATAATACTTTACTATTTTATCTATTTTCCTTCAAATGTTAAAGCAATTGGGTATGTTCCGGATACAGCATCCTAAAAAACAAAAACAAAATACACACAGCAGGGCACAACCCCGAAATCCAAGGATTTACCTGACATAAATTAATAACACTAGTAAACGACATAAACTCAGCCGTAATAATTCTGCAACAACACCAAAAACAACGTAAATACTTCCGCACAGACAAATAACAACACACCGGCCGAGTATAATTTAAAGGCGTAATGTCAAACGAGCAGGATGACCACACCAGAAGTGCAAAAGTCTCAACACCAATCTTGGACAATCCATCAATGTAGCGAGGACACGATCCACAAGGCGAAGAATACAGAGGGTCAATGACCGACACACTGATACGTTACATCAGCGCATTGAAAGGGCGATGACCTGGTGAAGAGCGGGAAAACCTTCCCCCAACTCTGCACAACGTGAAACCGCTATAAGCCAATATAAGGTTTCCCACAAGATTAACAGAACTCTCAACGTCGAACTCTATTGCTGTTACTACTGATGGATCCGGGAAACAAGAAACCGAAAGGGAATTGGTAAAATTTCTAAACCTTTTAATATTTCAATTTAAATATATGTATGTAATGTGATAAAATAAAGAAAAACAATAATAACCTTTCCATGGTTAATGTGAAGATGTTTACTGAAAAAATAAATGAATTATAACGTTTGAAGTGCGTGAGTTTTAATTTAAGAAAAGACAATTTATGAAGTGCTGAAATATTGAAGCAAATTCTAAGTGATTATTTCAGGAACAAAACCTGTCAAATGTTGGAATGTTGAACCCCGTCGTTTAGATTGCATCCAAGCCATATTCTTTACGTGAATCTGGCTGGCGGGTAGGGAAATTTACTGATCCATGTTCCTTCGCACCAAGTTCGATTCCCAAACGTTTTTGTTGATAAAAGAAATTTACTTTGATATATTTTTTTGGAAGAATAATTTCTTTTCAGAAAAGTCGAGACATCCAAGGAAATCAAACAATGAGCATTCGAAACATGGTCCTTCGAGCCGGATAAAGTGAAATAAAATTCTAAAAGAATGTGCCGTCTAGAAATCTAAAACAATGTGTAATTGAAATCTAAAAACTTATTTGTGAAATCTAATCTAATTGAAATCTAAAAACTTATTTGTGAAATCTAATCTAATTGAAATCTAAAAACTTATTTGTGAAATCTAATCTAATTGAAATCTAAAAACTTATTTGTGAAATCTAATCTAATTGAAATCTAAAAACTTATTTGTGAAATCTAATCTAATTGAACTCTAAAAACTTATTTTGAAATCTAATCTAATTGAAATCCAAAAACTAAATCCGTGAAATCAAAGTGAATTCTAAAACAAAAATTGTAAAATCTAACGTGAAAGGTGAACTCAAAACTAAATCCGTAAAAGCAAAACTCTTGAAGGTTGAATCAGTGAATTTCCGCGGTAAAATATAATTCTAACGGTCGCGAAAAGCGGTATTAACGGTCGCGAAAAGCGGTATAACGGTCTAAACGGACAAGGTGGCCGTTTTAGCGGTATAAAAAACGGGTGCAGTGCGAATAATTAACTACAAGTGATAGTAAGACTTATTGTGCCGATTAAGTTAAATATCATCAAGTAGATAACAAAAGGAAAAACTAAATTGCAGTGCAGATACAGAGGTTTTCAACAATATCAAGACAATCAAGACTTCCACTCAGCCAACAAGTTTAAGCAAGCCGTTCTCCAGTTAACGATAAGAAGGAACCTGGTAGCAAACACAAAGAAAGGAAGTAATTAAAGAAACTGTGAGTACATGTTTAAATTTACCTATTGGGAAGAACAAATAAAAACAAATAAAAACGCATAGAAGTTTTATTCGAATGGTTTTTAATTCTCTTTATTGATAAATAAAAGAAATATATACTCAATATTTACATATTTAAACAACATTTACATCTACGCACTAAATAATATTTATCAATATACATATACATAATACATACATACGAAGTTATATTTATCGTTATTGTTGTTAAGTAAACTAAAATAAAGAGGCATCAGTAGTTGAAAACATTAACAATTATTTCATAAACTTACCAACTGTATCTGCATTAACATTCGTCGCCAACAACGTATATTATTTGAATCCTGAAAACAACAATGGAAGGATTGATAATACAACAGAAAGCTCAGCGTGAGCTTTTACAAAAATGCATTATCAATACAAAAAAGGAATCCAGGGAACGACGAAACAAGTCATATTATGAAAGGAGACTGAAGCAATTCGAAGATCTATGGGCTGGATTTCAGCAACGACACAAGGAACTCCTTGTACTCCAATATTCCGATGATAAGTTCGATATCAACAAATGTGAATACTTCGCTGCTAACGTCTACGACCAGGTCGAAGAACATTTCATGTTAAACGTGGTATTACTGGAAGATGCCATAATAAAAACAACTCCGCCAGAACCCAACACTCAAGCAAACACCACAATCGCGAATGCAAACTATCAAGGCACCCACGGTACTTCATTAAAACTACCTAAATTAGCAATCGAAAAATTTAATGGAGACTATAAGAAGTGGACAACATTTCATGACTTATTTAGAACGATGATTCATGAAAACACAAGCTACGCGCCAGTTCAAAAGTTACAGTACTTAAAGTTGCTGTTGGAAGGAGAGCCAGAAAACCTCATCCGACATCTGCAAATTACTGATGACAATTATGAACCAACTTGGGCGCTTCTTAAGGAACGCTATGACAACAAGCGAGTTTTAGTCTGGTTCCAATTGGATACATTGTTTAGTCAACCCATCTGGTCAACAGAGACAGCGCAAGGAATCAGAAAATTGTTGGACATTACAACCGAATGTCTTTTGGCGTTAGAAAATTTAAAACTCGACGTGTCAAGCTGGGATCCACTCATCGTGTACTTAGTGGTGAAGCGACTACCTTCTTCGACTCATCAGCTTTGGGAGCAGTCTATAAGCGGAAGAAGTGAATTACCAACCTGGAAGGAACTACAAGAATTTCTGAAGAATCGTTTCAGGACATTAGAAGCAATATCATCTACCAGGAAACCAACTGCGATCAGAGAAGCTCCAAAACCCCATCCGTCTAGATTCCAAACTAAGACATTTCATGTCGCAACTCAAGCTTCATGTGTCTTCTGTTCGCAACCCCACAATATAAGACAGTGCTCCAAATTTCTATCTTGTGCCACATCTAAGAGAATGGAAGTAGTGAGGAAATCAGGACTGTGCATAAACTGCTTGGGATCGGGACACATTTCGGCAAACTGCCCCAGTGCGCGAAAATGCCGGCAATGCAACAGACATCATCACACTCTTCTTCATCACAACACGCCAATTGAAGCCCAAACAAACCAATGTGGCAACGCGAGAGCTCCAACATCGACTCCAGATGCCAATCAAACGAGTGCTCACGTCACAGAATCAACTCAACATCGTGAACGTACTAACTCAAACAATCTTGGTGTCTTCATGGTGAATCGAAATCAACCCAATCAAGTGCTTTTGGCTACAGCGCTAGTTAGAGTGGTGTCTCACAATGGTAAGGAGAGAATAGTTCGGGCCCTGATTGACCAGGGATCACAAGCGTCATTCATCACAGAAAGCGTGAAGCAGGATTTGCAGTTGAAAGGGGAAGCGATCAATGCTAACATTTACTCCGTAGAGGATAAAAATTTAAGCTGTGCGAGGTTCAAAACAAGGTTCATCATCAAATCTTTGAAGAACAACAATTGCCACATTGAAGTGACTGGATTAGTATTGCGGAAGGTGACGGACATCATGCCGACACAGACGATTAATCAGCATCACTGGACTCATTTAAAGCAACTTGAATTAGCGGATCCAGAATACCATCAACCAGGGAGAGTGGAGTTACTCTTGGGAGCCGACGTATATGGAAAAATCATAATGGAGGGATTGGTAAACAGCATTGACGGGAGTCCTGTAGCACAAAAAACGCGTCTAGGATGGATCTTATCGGGAGAAATCCAAAATCAAAGTCAAACCTCCATACAACTTCGGAATTTCCATGTGCGCACGGACGTCGATGAATGGCTCAAACGATTTTGGGAACTCGAAGAGATTAAAGAAAGGCCCCTACATACTGAAGAGGAAGATGAGTGCGAAGCACTATTCGCAAGGACTACAAGGCGGTCAGCAGATGGGCGATACGAGGTCCAACTACCACTCAAAGCGGCAAGTGAACATCTGCATTTAGGAAAATCGAGGAGTATTGCAATATCACGATTATTGCAAATGGAAAGAAGATTCATCAAAGACCCAAAGCTGAAACAAGAGTATTCCAAATGTGTTCGTGAATATTTGGAACTGGGCCACATGACCAGGGTCAGCACATCCGAAGAAGAACATCGTCAAGTTTTAAACGGAACAGCCAACTATACTTGCAGTTATCTACCCCATCATGGAGTGATTAAGGAAACGAGTACAACAACTAAACTGCGAGTCGTGTTCGATGCTTCAAGATCTACCGACAGCGGAGTTTCATTAAATGATATGATGCTCAAGGGACCCGTGGTGCAAGATGACTTAATTACGCTATTAATTCGTTGGCGAAAACATTGTGTGGCATTTACTGCGGACTTAGAAAAAATGTACCGACAAATCCGAGTGCGAAATACAGATGCAGACTACCAAAGGATTGTGTGGCGAGATTCAGCGAACCATCCCATAGAAGAATACAAACTATTGACGGTAACTTTTGGGACTAAAAGTGCACCGTACTTAGCAACACGAACGATTAAACAATTGGCTCACGACGAAAGGGAGAACTATCCTAAGGCTTACAATGTTGCAGTAAATGATTTTTATGTTGATGATTTACTGTCGGGATCTCACACCATCGACGAAGCCTTATTAGTGCAACAACAATTGCTACAACTAATGAACGCTGGAGGATTTTCGCTTCGAAAATGGTCATCAAACTGCAAAGAAATGTTAAAGGCGTTACCTCCAGAATATCGTGAAACTAACCTGTCCTGTGAAATATCCCTCGACGACAGCATCCGGGCATTAGGTATCTTCTGGAAGCCCGCATCAGACATATTGACGTATGCCTACACTACCAGTCCAGACCCATCAAGATGGACCAAAAGAACAATTTTGTCGGAGATATCCAAACTTTTTGATCCGCTTGGTCTCTTATCACCCATAATTATTGAGGGCAAACTTTTTATCCAGACGTTGTGGCTCAAGGGTCTTGGCTGGGACGAGGAAATTCCGGAAAATCTTAAGTTTGAGTGGCTAAAATATAAAGGGGGTTTGTCAGACATTGATAATATTAAAGTTTGCAGGTGGACACATTACAAAAACACAAACCAGAAAACGGAACTCCATGGATTTTCGGATGCATCCATGAAGGCTTATGCAGCTGTCGTTTATCTCTGCGTAGTCGACGAACAAGGCAATCGACATACGACCTTAATCGCTGCCAAGACAAAGGTGGCGCCTCTAAAAACAGTGACATTGCCACGGCTGGAACTATGTGCAGCATCACTACTCGCGAAGCTAATGCGCTATGTAACAACGGCACTGAAGCTGGAGGTTTCCCATACAACGCACGCGTGGACGGACTCAGAGATTGTGATAGCGTGGCTCAACAGTCAGCCTTACAAGTGGAAAACATTCATCGCTAACCGTGTCTCGCACATCCACGAGACTTTAGGACGAAATATATGGAATCATGTGCCTTCGAAGCAAAACCCTGCAGACTGTGCATCCCGAGGAATGAATCCGTCAGATTTGATCAAACATGAACTCTGGTGGAACGGACCTACCTGGCTGCAGTTACCGGAAGAGCATTGGCCAAAGTCAAAACGTACCTGGGACACCGAGCTAGAACAACGAAAAATTACCAGCTTACAAGTCAACATTGACGAGGATGATCTCGAGTTGAAATATTCATCCCTCACGAGGCTGCTAAGGATAACCGCATACTGCAAAAGGTTTGTTTTTAACATTCGACGACCCATCTCAGAGCGTAAGGGCGCCTACCTCAAGAGTGACGAGCTTAACGACGCCTTACAATATTGGCTACATCGAATTCAGCAGAGAGAGTTCAATGATGACATCAAGGCTATCCGTCAACAAAGGCTTCTACCCAATCAAAGTCGTCTAAAGAAATTAAACCCGTTCCTCGATGAAAGGGGGATTTTACGAGTTGGAGGAAGACTGTTCCATTCCGAGTTATCATACGAAGAGAAATTTCCCACAATATTACCGGATAAATGCCACCTCACAATCCTAATAATCAACAAGGCACATAAAGATACCATGCATGGTGGAACACAGCTGACAATGCAAACTCTTGCACAAAGATACTGGATACTAAACGCACGGAACACTATCCGACAACAAATACATAAGTGTCTCATCTGTTATAGGCAAAAGGCCATCACACAAACTCAACTAATGGGTCATTTACCAGCAGTAAGAACGCAGATGTCACGACCATTTACCCACACAGGAGTGGACTACTGTGGACCATTCGAGCTAAAAACCCACAAAGGTCGGAATCCAAAGAAGTATAAAGCATACATTGCTTTATTCGTATGCATGACAATTAAGGCATTACATCTGGAAGTAGTGACAGACCTAAGCGCTGAAGGATTTATCGCCGCGTTCCGAAGATTTACAGCCAGGAGAGGATTGTGTAACAAATTGTATTGCGACAATGGTACAAATTTCGTAGGAGCGAACCGATTACTTAAGAAACAAAACCAGCAATTGGCAAACCAAGTAAACAACGAAATAGGCGCCATTTTAGAAAATGATGGAGTCAGCTTTGATTTCATTCCACCGTCTTCACCTCATTTTGGAGGGCTATGGGAAGCGGGGGTTAAATCAACGAAATACCACATTAGAAGAGTTATAGGAAACACGTCACTAACCTATGAGGAATTTACCACAACGTTAACCCAAATAGAAGCATGCTTGAACTCGAGACCGCTTACCGAAATGAGCACGGACCCCGAAGATCTTACGCCCTTAACGCCTGCACACTTTTTAACAGGAGGATCGCTTCTAGCTATTCCAGAACCGTCATTGTTGGATCTTAAACTCAACCATCTAAACAGGTGGCAACTAACTCAGCGATTAGTCCAACATTTTTGGAAGAGGTGGAAAGCAGAGTACTTGAATCGTTTACAGCAACGACCAAAGTGGCTAAAGACCGAAAGCAACCTGAAACCTGGAGAATTAGTTCTGGTAAAAGAAGACAATCTTCCGCCATGTCAATGGGCATTGGGACGAATAACAGATGTCTACCCAGGGAAAGACGGTTTAATTCGAGTGGTCTCTATAAAAATTAAAAACAACATTCTGAAACGTCCTATAACAAAAGTTTGTAGACTACCCTTTCAAAGGGATATAGATCACCCAACAGAAGAATTAAACAATAAAGCATAAAACATTGAAACATTAAAACATCAAACATTACCAGTAAAAATAATTAATCAAATCAATATTTTCCACTCTCACCTGAGAATTACTTATCCCCCGTAATTCGTTATTCCCAATCCTTAATCCAGAGAGCGAGTTAGGGCGCTATAACCCTTATCCATCTTCAACCCTTACTTTTTCTTACAGCTCCTAAGGCGTTCAGATGGAGTTAATGCACCACCGCAGCCGCAACTTTATATGTTGACATCGCTTACAACGATGCCAAGGGGGCGAGTATGTTCCGGATACAGCATCCTAAAAAACAAAAACAAAATACACACAGCAGGGCACAACCCCGAAATCCAAGGATTTACCTGACATAAATTAATAACACTAGTAAACGACATAAACTCAGCCGTAATAATTCTGCAACAACACCAAAAACAACGTAAATACTTCCGCACAGACAAATAACAACACACCGGCCGAGTATAATTTAAAGGCGTAATGTCAAACGAGCAGGATGACCACACCAGAAGTGCAAAAGTCTCAACACCAATCTTGGACAATCCATCAATGTAGCGAGGACACGATCCACAAGGCGAAGAATACAGAGGGTCAATGACCGACACACTGATACGTTACATCAGCGCATTGAAAGGGCGATGACCTGGTGAAGAGCGGGAAAACCTTCCCCCAACTCTGCACAACGTGAAACCGCTATAAGCCAATATAAGGTTTCCCACAAGATTAACAGAACTCTCAACGTCGAACTCTATTGCTGTTACTACTGATGGATCCGGGAAACAAGAAACCGAAAGGGAATTGGTAAAATTTCTAAACCTTTTAATATTTCAATTTAAATATATGTATGTAATGTGATAAAATAAAGAAAAACAATAATAACCTTTCCATGGTTAATGTGAAGATGTTTACTGAAAAAATAAATGAATTATAACGTTTGAAGTGCGTGAGTTTTAATTTAAGAAAAGACAATTTATGAAGTGCTGAAATATTGAAGCAAATTCTAAGTGATTATTTCAGGAACAAAACCTGTCAAATGTTGGAATGTTGAACCCCGTCGTTTAGATTGCATCCAAGCCATATTCTTTACGTGAATCTGGCTGGCGGGTAGGGAAATTTACTGATCCATGTTCCTTCGCACCAAGTTCGATTCCCAAACGTTTTTGTTGATAAAAGAAATTTACTTTGATATATTTTTTTGGAAGAATAATTTCTTTTCAGAAAAGTCGAGACATCCAAGGAAATCAAACAATGAGCATTCGAAACAGGTAAGTAAAGGATTTTTGAAGAGCTGTACATTATTTATTTTTTACTACTTACCCTCTGTCTGTGGAAAAAATGTTGCAAGGCCATGCTTTTGCGAGGGTATTAAGAGGCCACCTGCTTGCAACAGGTTCACTGGCTAAAGTGATTTTGAAAGGCGTCCAGTTGACTGAAGATGAAATGGATTGCATCAAAAACATTACGATGGGTTTTATGAATGAGCCTCCCTCTCTACTTGCATTAAACCAAAACACTCACCTCAAAGCGCTGTCTGAGAAATTTGGAGCCGCCATGGAGCTACTGAGCAGCAAAGGACCTACCGCACAGTTGTGGGTACAGTACTTCAAAATGGTAAGCCTCATGAAGGAATATATACATGCAGAGAGATCCGGGAACTTCAATACCCACCTTGAATGTGTGAGACGCATGATTCCGTACTTCCATGCAGCGGGACACTTCCCATATGCCAAGTCTTGTCAACTCTACATACAAGACATGGAGAAGCTAAACGAAAAACTATCACCCGAAGAATATCACAAATTTGTTAACGACAGCTACTTCACGATGCGCCGATCAGACCGATTTTGGGCCGGAGTCTGGTCGGATATGACAATTGAGACCACCTTAATGCGTTCTTTTTCCAGCCAAGGTGGCATGACTCGTGGTAGGGGAGTCACAAACAGCACTCTCAGCAAATGGGTGGTAGGGATGAGTGCAAGTGAGGAGTTCTATTTTCCACCAGTGAGCAGCATGCAGATTTCGGACAAGCCCGCCAAAACAAGGAAGCAGCTGACATCGCTAAGCTCACCGATTGGTTTGATAAATTTCCCCCCTTCCCAGAGACCAGTGACATCATGTTTATTATCGAGGAATTGTTGGGGATACAACGATCACCTGCTACAATGCTGTTGCAGTTGGTAAGCGAGCAATGGCTAAAATGGTCCATTCGACATTTGCTAACATCAAATTGGCTCGAAAAAAACGAGCTCTACCCCTTTCGACAGTGAGCTCATCGATCAAAATCAACGGCGAAAAGATTCCTGTGGACCCATTCTTGCTATTCCGACGTATATCCATCAGCAAAAAAACAGACGAAGATTTAAAGCTGTACATGAAATACGAACTAGCCCCGTTCCCATTAGCTCTATTCAATGAGAGTGGGATGCAGTGGCGGTTCCTCTTTGGAAGCAAAGGAAGCACTGCTTCCCTTGACCAAATAGGCAACTTGATAAAAATAAATTTATATAAATAAAAATAAAATAAAATTTTAAAATATATCAAGATTAATCACAAGAAAAATCTTAATATCTATTTCCTCCTCTGGAAACACTAAAGCTGGACATATTGCATGATATGAACGGCGAGTGGCAGAGTGACAATACTAAAGTGCCTCTCTCCGCTAATTCGAGACGTTAAATTTTCCTGGTGCCACTCTTATCATGGCCGAGGGCTTACACATCATGGAGAAGCTGTAATATCTCCAGCTTATTTGGCCCAGAAAATCAACATGAAAACTCCAACACATTCCGTCTAATTGGACCTACACTCACGCAAAGGTTTGCGTTAATACAGTACCCCCAGAAGCTGAGCTAAACGCAGCTTCTTCGGAACTGAACAGCGAGAATTGAGAAGTCGAAGATAGAGAAATTTTCTGCATCCACCATTCTCTTTGTATTCTTGGTTTCGTTTTCTGGTAGAGGTCCCGCCAAAAGAGTTGATGCCGAGAAAGTCGCGTTTTCCATGCGCAGTAGAATCCCCGCATGCCGTTCCCGTCTCTTAGCCTAGTCGCAACAAATTTCGAAGGGGAAATTTGAAAATACATAAGCGCATTTCTTATCAATATGTGCGCAGTTTTTATTTGTGTGCAGCTTTAATTTTCCCAGCTGCGCGCTCCAGCATCAACTCTTTTGGCGGGACCTCTAATCTGTTCTGGCTTCGAGCAATATTAAATTTGGTCTTAAAATTTTGTTCGAGATTTTGTTTTTGACTCTTCTTCAAATATGAATTTTCGTGAGTAAATAAAATAAAGATCGAAGATAGGTGAAGTTTCTCTTTATCTTTTGTGGGGTGGCAGGCGATATATATTGAATATAAGCTGATAACTTTGTAGCTTCCATTATATTTTTTAAGATTATCTTTAATGATGATAGAATATTTTCATGAATTGTATTTTCGAGTACGGGTTGCCTGAAGTGTTTTTTTTTGCAAGGAGAATCTAATGAAGATTGGAGGGCGGTATAAGGGGTGTATGCGAGGTATGCAGGGTTTTATTATTACTATGGGTCGCGCCAAAAGAGTTGATGCCGAGAAAGTCGCGTTTTGCATGCGCAGTAGAATCCCCGCATGCCTTTCCCGTCCCTTAGCCTAGTCGCAACAAATTTCGAAGGGGAAATTTGAAAATACATAAGCGCATTTCGTATCAATATGGGCGCAATTTTTATTTGTGTGCAGCTTTAATTTCCCCAGCTGCGCGCTCCGGCAACAACTCTTTTGGCGCGACCTCTATATTTTTTAGATTTTTGGCAAAATAATGGATTTGTATGAAAAGTTAAGTGATATCAAATTAGTAGTTGCAGTTTTTTAACGGTTTTTTTGACGCTCTACATAATTATCAATAGAATCAGAAAAAAAGCTCAAAACGCCCTCTAGCAGCGAAACTATTTCGAAAAAAAAATGACGAAAAAGTGCAAAAATTCACGATTTTCGATTCCATTTTTTTTTTTCACTTTTTTCAAGCTTAAGAATTTTTCTGGTTCATAAAAATGCATAACAGAACCTATATTTAAAAATAAGAAAGAACCTCATCCGAAGTGATGTTCAAAATTATCGGGCAATCAATTTTCAAAATTGAAGTGAATTTTTTGGACTTATGTAAATAAGTATCTACAGATAAAAAATTTCATATATTAACCGCTGATAGCCAATATTAAGACAAACAGCCTTAATTTTCATAACAATTCCTAATGTTTTGTTTATCTGATTCCACTATATGTTATTTTTCGTTTTTTTTAGTTAAAGCCTTCGATACTTTTACTTTTATCGTTCGCCTTGAACATTGCTTCCCTTATCCTGAGCCTTACGAACCGCTACTGGTGGGATGAGGAAATCGACTAAGTCAGCGCTGTACAAACTATTCAACACTACCACCAAGGATGTACGTGTCGCACAGCTAGACATCGTATTTGACGGAGGGCTCCTCCTCCATAAAGTAATTTGGAGAAGAGGTGTCAAGATATCGACAATCTGTGAGAGCTACATCGACTTTATCACAAAGAACTACCACGGAAGGAGATGTACTGTAGTCTTTGACGGCTATTCCTCATCAACCTCAAGCACGAAAGTAGCAGAGCATCAAAGGCGCTATCGACTTAGCAAGTCTGTTGACATCCATTTTACCGAAGACACTGAGATAAACGCCAAACAAGAAGATTTTCTGACGAACAGGTTCAACAAAAGCAGGCTCATCAACATGCTTAAGGTTAAGCTTGAGGACAATGGGATCAGGACCCTTCAAGCAGAAAGTGATGCGGACGTTCTGATCGTAGATACGGCTGTGGAAATGTCGGAAACAACACCTGTCGGCATTGTTGGTGAAGATGTCGACCTCATGGTCCTCTTAATGGCTAAGGCTGATGCGCATAAGGACATTATTTTCATCAAGCCTGGACGTGGGAAGATAAGAGATTCATTCTTCTCATCTCAAGAGCTTCAGCAACAAGGTTTCAAAGACGCGCTATTTTTGCACGCCTTTACTGGATGCGACACAACATCTTCTGCATTTCAAAAAAGCAAGGTCGCATTTGCGAAGTTGTGTCTGAAATCTCCAGCGGTCCAGAAAGCAACAGCAGTCTTTTCAGACCCTTCCTCCACAACCACCCAAGTACAAAAGGCAGGTGAAACCTGTATCTTGAGGTGGTATGGGGCTCCAGCAAAAGAGGTCTCCCTCAATGCCTACAGGTACAAGTCATTCTTGAAATCGGTGGCCACCATCAAGCCTGATATCTCTAGCCTTCCTCCAACCGAAGGCAGTAAAACAGCATTCCCTCCGAACATTCCATCAAGTTCAGCTATGGCTGGGAAATAATCTGCCTCCTCAGATGTATGGGTGGAAGATTGAGAACAACTGTCTGGTCCCAGTGCACAGTGAGTTAGCAGTTGCACCGGAGGATATCCTGAAAGTGATTTTCTGCCGATGTAAGAAAGACTGTGCTAGCGCGAAGTGTGGCTGCAAAAAAGGAAGCCTCAAATGTTCCTCAGCATGCCAAAATTGCCAGGGGAAGTGCCTGAATGGGGTCATTCAAGTTGACTCCGAAGATGAAGAAGACCAGGAGGATCCTCTGAACGTTTCTCTACAGGGGTCCGATGGAGAAGAGATTGGAGAAAAAGAAGATGAAAACGAAGACGATGATGAAGGTCCTTCCCACCCCAAGATCGCAAGAAATTGACTCAATGGTGCCTACTGTTGTAATGTTTTATGTTAATTCACTTTCCTATTTCAATAAACTTCGTTTTCATTTAATGGTTGTGATTTATAAAACTATCCCAATGGCTTATAGAGTCATCCGGTAAAAAGAGCAAAAAAAATTTTTTTTTTTTTCGAAAATTACAGACTTTCAAGAGCAGATATCTCGAAAACTATACAAGATATCGAAAAACTTGACGAGCCAAACTTATAGAAAATTTAATCAGCTTTCATTTTGTTTATAGTGGTCATGTCTCTAGGACGCATAGTTTCCCAGATATAAGCGAAAAACCGAAAAATGGGTCCTTTAAACCCCCCTCTTTCCCCAAGCTCAAGGGCTAGGGGCGGGGACTTTTGATATGTTCACCTCCTAACTAGTCCAAACAAAGTTGCGAAGTCAAAAATTGTGTTCCAAGCATTTCCCTCTATACCTCTTTTTGAGCATTCGTTGCCTGGGCTAATTATAAAATATAGAGGCTATATTTTGTACTATCGAGGTAATAAAACACTACGAAGACTTCGATCAGCATTTGGTTGATCTATTTGTCACCTTGTTAATGTCCGAAAAAATCGGATTTGACTGAGAAGATTTTTAAGTTGACCAGTTCTTTCGAGTAAGCATACAAAAGATCCAACATTAACGATCGAATTGGCAAGGTTAAGACGTCGTAGCTATCCCATAATATCAATTTAGGGACTCAATTGACAATCAGGCACATCGTCTTGCAGCCTTTTATTTTAATCTCTTCATCATCATACCTTCATAGTTCGGTTCAACCTACGCTTAGCTACTCCGCCCTTTTCTCGACATTCACACGTCAGATCATAGAACTCAAGTAGCAGTTGTCGTGCCTTCCTTTAATACAACAGATAATCACAGAATTTGGTAGCTGTCACGGCAAACCCCTGACGAACGCCTCGAGTTGGTTAGCTGTATTCAACATATTGAACTCTCCAAGCAAGTAGAAAGGACGAACTAAAAATCTTCAACCCAAACGTCACCCAGATTCATATATCAACCAATCTGTTTTTTACTTAAAATTTGAAATTCTACAAAATGAACGTACTGTTATATTGGTCCATCTCATGAAAAAGACAGCAGTGCAAAGTGCTCTCCCTCTTGAAAGCTCCACTCTCCGCGATATCTTTCCTTCGAACCGCATTATTCTGGGGGAGTGTTTTGACAAAACATGCAAGCTCTTCGATATCTTCTGATCCCTTCTGAAATTAAAAAAGTTCAATATATTTCGATAATTATTTTATATTTAAAAAATAAAATGCGTACGAGGACCAGGTCTTAACACAAAAATGGATCTTACAAACAGTATTGCCATATTGGGCACTATTCCGTTCCGACAATTGGGCTATCTTTTCTAAAAATTGGCGTATTTAAATTATATAAAGAGCGCGTCCGCCCAATTGGTCTAATTTTTAGCTTTTTCAAAAAAAAGCTTATACAGTTCTGTCCGTCCGTCTGTCTGTCTGTCCGTCTGTGACCTTCTTTCATCTCTCAAAGTACTGTCGCTACAGACTTGGGCCATATCTCAAATTGTAGCTTTTGATCAAGAGAACTGAGAAAATGGTCTGGGAATTCCACCAGGAAGTATATTTAACGACAACAAAGAAGATTTCTAATAAAGTACATGTAAAGGATTGAACTTGAGATATAGATGTCACTAAAGTTGAGTTCAGTTCTTCTTCTTATTGTATTGTGGTAATTTGACATAACCTAAAAAATAGAAAACGTGTCTAGAGTCAATGTAAAAATTACCTGTCAATGTGAAAATAAAAGAATTATAATTACAGTTTAAATAAGTGTATTTTATTACAAGACGCTACATTTACAAGACACTACATTTGGCGACGAGGTCAAAAGGTTAATTACATTTCAATTAATATACAAATAATTACAGATTCGCAACATGAACGCTGAACAATTTAGCCAATTCTTGGAAATGCAGAACCGGCAAGTCGAGCAAATTACAGCTCTTATACGGCAAATTACACAGAATACAACATCACAAAGACAGGTAACCAACGATAATAACATACGCCAGCAAGATGAGAATTCAGAAGTTAAGGAAGCCATACGAAATTTTAAATGCGAAAAATACTCATCAAACGTACAAGCACAAATCTTTTTAGACTATTTCGAGGCACAATGCGCATGTGGGGTGTCGATAGAAACACCGAACGTTTTAAAAAAGCCAAAAAAGAGCTCTTCCTGGCGTGTTCTTTGAGCCCAGAAACTTTCCAACAACTGAAAGTTGCATTTACAAACGCATCGATTGCATTTCAAGACCAGGGATACGATGATATTATATCCAAATTCTTGCGTTTTTTTCAAGTAAAAACAACACGATTCAAAGCGTTGTCTCAGTTTTGGAACTGTACTAGACAAGAAAATCAAACATTTGAATCATACGCCAATACATTGAAAGCCTTGAGCCAAGATTGCGGGTACGAAGGCGACATGCTTGATAGAGAGTTGAGAGATCGATTTGCCACAGGGTTACAGCACAATAATTTAGAAATTGAATTGAAACAAAAATGGCCGGATTTAAAAGTCACAGAAAATAACGCAGAACTGGAAGCAACCTTCTCAGAAGTTTTTGCAGTTGCCCAGTCCAGAGAAATTGCTGAAAAAGATCACGAAAAACACACTGAAAATGACAATATTTTCTATACAAAAACAAAATTACACCCTAATCATAACAAAAACCGAAATATAAAAGAAATCAAGCCAGGCGATTGTAATTAGGTGCGGAAATAGGCACGGAAAATCAAACTGCAAAGCCTACACACATAAATGCAAAGAATGTCATAATATGGGTCATTACGAATCATGCTGCATCAAGTCTGGACGTGCGTACATGAGAAATAATACCAAAAGAAAATTCTCACCAAGTCAAAACGAAAACAGAGCAATATGCATACTACAGGCAAGCAAAACTTCAGCGATACCGAATACCAGGAAACGGAATCTTCATTAACCTCAGGTGATGAGCATAAATTGTTCCATGTCGGGGGAAAAAGTAAAAGAATTGATGTCGAAATCAATAACTTCAAGTGCACAATGGATTGGGATCCAGGTGCAACATTTTCCGTCATCAGTACACAATTTTGGAAGCATAATGGTTCACCAAAACTATCACGTCCACCATCGCTAATAGCATACGGTAATTTTGAGCTGCACCCAAGAGGAAAAACAATTGTTGATGTTAAAATAGAAAGAAAACTTAAGTCCGTACCTGTCGTAGTACTTGACCATGCAAAACCAATGTTGTTTGGACTACCTTGGTGCGACGCTTTTAAAATGAAATTTCCGTCACAAGTCTATACGATTCGAGAAGATACAGAAGCACAACCGCAGGACAACATAAATAAGGTCGATACACTAATAAAACAAAATTAAGAATTATTTTCAAAAAGGTTAGGTACCATTAAGAATTTTGAAGTAAACATACATCTGAGAGAGGGGGCTAGACCAGTCCATTTTCCTGCAAGACAAGTAAATTTCGGAATACAAAAGAATGTTGAAAATGAGATTGAACGATTACAAAAACAGGGTATAATTTCACCTGTTGATCCGAATGAAACACCAATCGAATGGGCTACACCCACAGTTAACGTACCGAAGAAAAATGGTGAAATTAGAATTTGCGGAGACTTTCGAGTAACTATCAACCCAGTTCTTACATAGGTACGAAAATCATCCTATACCACTATTTGACCAACTTCGACGGCAATTGAAGGATGGGGAAAAATATACGAAAATCGATTTAAAGGATGCATACCTTCAATTCAAAGTGGCTGAATCATCACGGAAGTACTTGATTATAAATGCACATAAAGGTTACCTTTCGGTATCGTAAATGCACCAGCAATTTTCCAGCGGTACATTGATCGTTTGATGCATGGTATCCCAAATGTAGCTGTTTATTTCGACGATGTAGCAGTTACCGGTAAGAACGATAAAGAACACTTAAATAACCTCTCTGAAGTTTTCAAACGTTTACGAAAAGCTGGATTTTCTGTACAATTAAAAAAATGCACATTTATGCAACCATCCATTGAATACCTAGGACACATCATCAATAAAGAAGGTGTCCGTCCAACACAATCAAAAACAAAGGTAATATTACAAGCCAGAACGCTTATTTATTTTTATTTTATTTTGAGAGGGGAGAAATGTAAAGGATTGAACTTGAGATATAGATGTCACTAAAGTTGAGTTCAGTTCTTCTTCTTATTGTATTGTGGTAATTTGACATAACCTAAAAATAGAAAACGTGTCTAGAGTCAATGTAAAAATAACCTGTCAATGTGAAAATAAAAGAATTATAATTACAGTTTAAATAAGTGTATTTTATTACAAGACGCTACATTTACAAGACACTACAGTACATATATCGGTAGCCTAGAGCCAAGGCGCTGGAATCCTATCACGGGGAATCAAGTTCAATCCTCGGCCGCGCAATGGTGAAATCTACTTTTTTTTTACTTCGGTGGAACATGTTTTGAATCTATCACTAAATTATATTATTTAATAATGATACTCAGGAGAACATAAACATTTACTTAATTAAAATGAAAAAAATATCATTTTCTTGATTTTTATGGCTCTTCGGCGACTTTATATAAATCATTAAAAAATTTCGCGGAAATAATAAATTCTGAAGTGTTATTCAACAGAAAGAATACCATGAAAAAGCGTAATTAGTGGGTAATCTCTAGGCACAACATCCCACTAGTTAGTTGGTGTGCTGAGAGTTGGGTGGCGTGACAAGTCGTTTGAAGAAATTGTTGTTTCAGTAAAACTACGACTGTCAGCACAGGGTTCAGAGAGTGTAGGTGCTAAGTTTCTGTGTTTCATGAGGAATATACATTTCTAGTTTAAGAATAAACATTTTTGAGTTTGTGTTTGGCGAAAATTTTAATAAATTATAAACAATTTAATATTAAGGGCCTGTGCGAATCGTGACTGAATTGATGACTAAACTAAATTTTGCAGTTTTTGTTGTTAATGTAGAGAATTGCTGTATGAATTCTTTTGTTGACTAAATTAAATATGTATTTTCTTTCAAATTTTCCTACTTTGTCACTAACGCAAACAGCCCGACCAAAAGTGACAACGAAACTACAATAAAAACGACTGTCAGCACACCAAATAAGCTGGCGTTTATGTCAGCAAATTTTACACGACAAGAATCGACTATCAGCATACCGTTGTATTAGCCTCACTTCTTACTATAGCAAATACGACTTTTATCACAGGGGCCTATATCTTTCAAGGGAACAACTCTGCGTCGTGATCATCTAGTGCGCTGAGAAAAAGACAGGGGTTAGTTGGAGTAAGGACCCCCAAAAATGAAAAGAAAAAGCTGCAATGATCGGGACCAGTTGGAATTGTCGAGTTAAAGTTTGCCGGTAGGCTCATATAACTCAAGCATACTTGGTATAATCTTACCAGTCAATGCCAGGTTGATGCTGCTGATAAGGGTTAAATACAGTATTATCAGACAGAAGAATAACATTGCAAATTTTATAAGGCTAAAAACGTTGTGCAAAATAAATGGGCTGGCACCCTAAAGCCTTCTAACAGGGAATGACTATTGTTATGTGAGGTACCGTACGTACCAAGGTGCTAACTTCGATTCGAATCACTATCTTGTTTTGAAAGCGCACTAAAATTTAGGAAAGCTTTGTATCCGCGAGTTGGGCTCGAATCAACAAAGCTGCAATGAAAAAAACACCTATAGGTTAAAACTCACGCTCAGTGAGCTCTTTTTCAGAAGACTAAGTTCTCGAGACGAGCCTCCGGGCGTCATGCGTTACAAGTTCTGTCATTATTACTGCTGAGTCCTTCTTAAGGCAGAAGTTGTAGAAATCGTAAAGACTGGTTCGGTAATGAATGCTGCGTTCCGAGCAGGGGGCTGTATTTAGAGAGAACAATCCGAGCGGGCTAATTTGGTGTTGCGGCTAAGTTTGCTCTGCAGGAGTTTATTTCGAAGAAAGAATAGCCAAGATAATAGCGATAAAACTTTGCCGGCACTGCTTCACTCCTGCGGTGGCTTCAAGGGACGATGGTGAATTTTAGAGCTTTTTCGCCTTTTTCTCTATTTTGAGCTCAAATTATGCATTTGTATGAAAAATTGAATGAGATCAAAGTAGTAGTTGCAATTTTTCAACAGCCTTTTTTGGACACTTTCATTCATGCACACAAAAACAAAAATAGTCTCAGTTTCAGAGATCAAACACTTGATTCGATACGTAGTCGAATCGTAGTCAATATTTTGGGTCTTCAGGACAACCAACCAAGAGCGGACTACTAATATTATTTTAAAAGTAAGTTCATACTTTATTATTCGACGTTAACTAATATTGTCACAATGGCTCTTAAAAACAACGTATTTTAGTACAGTCAAATTAAGCCGAAAAAAACGAAATAGCGGAAATGGTCGGGTACAGGCTGAAAATTGGCACAGAGCTTCCTTTTAGGGTTCTTAATAAGGGGTTATAAAGTCTACCGATTTTCTACCCCGGGAACCTTTCTTTCTAGGGGGTTTTAGGGTCAAAATTTCTGTTTTTTGCAAATGCATCTGAAACCGTAAGTCCTATCGTAAAAAAATGTTCACAAAGTTTGTAGCTCATACGATTTTCTACAAAAAACGTTATTATAGATTTTCCCGTACGTATTGCCATTCATGAGATATCACCGTTTTAAAGATTTAAAATATTCATATGAACTCATTCACGACTTGTATAGGTTTTCCGACGTTCAAGTTGGACTACTTTTCTAATTTTTTCAGGGGTCATTCCTGGATGTATTTGGAGGAAAAATGTGTTCTAGATAGGGGGCTAACCACTAAGATACAGGGTGTTCGCGAAAAAACAATGTCTTTTTTTGTCATTTATTTAGAGTTGAATAACTCCTAGACCAATTATCGTAAACCAATATACTTAGACTCATCTTTTAGGTCAAAGTGTATTCTTTTATTTGATATAAAGATCAGGAACTTGAGTTGCTCCGTTTAGAAGATATGTAGGTTCAAAGCATGAGCGAAATGTTTAAAAGCCTAATGATATTTTTTATTCAATTTAAAGTATATTTTCTGTTTTTTTTTAACCAAATGGTCCAAATTGGAACAATAATACTATCTGCCATAATTTAGATGTAATTTTGTATTATTGTTCCAATTTGGACCATTTGGTAAAAAAAAAACAGAAAATATACTTTAAATTGAATAAAAAATATCATTAGGCTTTTAAACATTTCGCTCATGCTTTGAACCTACATATCTTCTAAACGGAGCAACTCAAGTTCCTGATCTTTATATCAAATAAAAGAATACACTTTGACCTAAAAGATGAGTCTAAGTATATTGGTTTACGATAATTGGTCTAGGAGTTATTCAACTCTAAATAAATGACAAAAAAAGACATTGTTTTTTCGCGAACACCCTGTATCTTAGTGGTTAGCCCCCTATCTAGAACACATTTTTCCTCCAAATACATCCAGGAATGACCCCTGAAAAAATTAGAAAAGTAGTCCAACTTGAACGTCGGAAAACCTATACAAGTCGTGAATGAGTTCATATGAATATTTTAAATCTTTAAAACGGTGATATCTCATGAATGGCAATACGTACGGGAAAATCTATAATAACGTTTTTTGTAGAAAATCGTATGAGCTACAAACTTTGTGAACATTTTTTTACGATAGGACTTACGGTTTCAGATGCATTTGCAAAAAACAGAAATTTTGACCCTAAAACCCCCTAGAAAGAAAGGTTCCCGGGGTAGAAAATCGGTAGACTTTATAACCCCTTATTAAGAACCCTAAAAGGAAGCTCCGTGCCAATTTTCAGCCTGTACCCAATCATTTCCGCTATTTTTACTATTTTTCCTGTACTATTTCATTCACAAAAAAAGAAGCTTGATGACTAAACCACCACAAATTATAGTTTTTGTACAGTAAAAGTAAATATGACTTACCATTTGGAGAGTTATAATTAAATTATAATAATCACCACAGAACCCCAGTATATTCTTTGAAATTGCACTTAATTTAAATGCGATCAATTCAAAATCATTTTCAGAAATATTGAGAGCTTTTTCGACTATGTTCACACACTCAAGTTCGCTCAAAATTGAGGAAGAACCAACGTCACAACCATTACTGTCGCCCATTCTTGCTAGGGCTTAACTGAGCACCGAAGAAAGCTTTTGTAATGTAAATTAGTTTTATAGAAAGTATTTTCGACAAGTTGCGAAATTTGCTCTACTACAAATTCTATGGAAATTAATCGAAATGACAGCTTTGAACTTTGCACTGGAAGCTTAAATAGAAGTAGGTTTGAGAAATTAACGTAAAGTAAAGGCTCGCGCTGTCGTCCGCACAGTGCCGGATTAACCCATAAGTTATGGGTTCATAAGCAAACTAAGCAGCTGCTTAGGGCCCCCGAAAAATTGGGGCCCCGAAGATCAGGCGTATAATTTTTTCTGAGTTTTAAAAAGAAATAAAAAAATCTTAATTTCCATGAAATGAGTCTTTCGTTGCTAATTAGAAGAAGTTGGGAAAATGACTTTTTAAAATGGGGCCCCCCAAGATCGACGTATCATTTGTTCTTAGTTTACAAAAGAAATCAAAACAACATCATAATTTCCCTAAAATGAGTCTTTGTTAGTTCGCTCGTCAAAAGTGCAGGAAAAAGAAGGTTTAACTTTTAACCGATTGTTTTTATGTAATTTTGTATAAGTGTAAAAATAAAATTAGTTTAATTATTGCTTTTTTAATAAATATACATCATAAAAGAAAAATTTCTGTCATACTTATACATTTATAAACAAAAAAATTATCAACAAACAAATTAAGTAACTAAAAAAAATATGGGGCCCCATATCATTCACTGCTTAGAGCCTCACAGACTGTTAATCCAGCCCTGCGTCCGCAGTATGACGGAATTCACACCACGTTGCACATATGCAAGGACAAAGAAGAGAGTATGATCACCAATCCTAAAGGCATCTTGGAGCGATGGGAAGAACACTTTCTTGGATTGGATTCGGAAGCTCCACCAATATCTGATCGTAATGCTATTCTGCCGCCACCAAGCATAGAAAAAGTTAGCAGAGCCATCAGCCGGCTCAAAGACAACAAGGCCTTGGGTGCAGACGGCATCGCAGCGGAGCTGGTTAAATATGGAGGGCCTACATTACACCAAGCGATTCATGAATTAATTGTGCAAGTATAAGAGCAGGAAGTGCTGCCAGAAGACTGGAGAAAAGGCGTCCTCTGCCCTGTACATAAAAAAGGAGATATCACAGCGTGCACTAATTATCGCGGTATAACGTTGTTGAGTACTGCTTTTAAGATATTCTCTGCTATCCTACAAAACAGGATGACCCCATACACCAGAAACATCATAGGCCATTACCAGTGTGGCTTCAGCCCAGTCAAATCTACGACTGATCAGATTTTTACCTTGAGGAACTCTACAAAGTCATGAGAGAATTCGGCAGCCCCCAAAAACTGACAACACTATGTGGGTTGGCCATGACTAATGTGACAAGCCAAGTAAAAATATCCGGAATACTGCCCAGATCAATCAACATCTATTATGTACTTGGACAAGGGGACAGTCTGGCGTTGGAGAAAGTGATCCGAGACTCGGGCGTGACATCAAGGGTACAATCCTCCACAAGTCCACCTAATTACTGGGTTATGCAGACGACATTGACATCATTGGAAGAACAACAACAGCTGTACAAGAAGCTTTCACTTAGATTGAGCAGGCGGCAAGAAATCTGGGACTGCACATTAACGAAAGCAAAACAAAGTACATAGTGGCCTCGTCTACAAGAAAACGTAACATTGGTCCCATAATCAAAGTAGAAGAACACGAGTTTGACGCGGTAAAATCATTTACCTTGGGTCAATAGTAGCAGCCGACAATACCATAGAACCAGAAATACGCGCACGACTGCTAAAAGCCAACAGGGGGGCCTCGGTGGTCTAGGGGTAAGGTGCCTGACTATCATCCCAGAGGTCCCGGGTTCGAATCCCGGCCAACCCCACGGTCCTTCGCCTTTTCCATTTTCCCACCTACATAACTTTAATTCTTTCTTCTTCCCTCCTTACATTCCTGATTCCTTCTGCCATAGCCTTCCTAAGCCCTTCCCCGCTCCGCCAAAAGCGCATGTCATCGGTTGGTTGATGAGATTCCACTCGTTACAGGAAGCATAACACTCCAGCGAGTTGTTTCTCGATCCCCCGATGTCAAAGTGACGATAGTAATGGTTGGGACTAGGTGGACTAAAAATATCGCGGGTAGGTTGTGCAGTTCCTTCCTCCCCGACTGGAGCTGCTGTTCGATACTGCACTTTATAAGAAAAAAATAGACTGTCAATAGTGTAAGGGCCTTTCCTGAGACTCTAATCTTTCACATAAAAAAGAAAAAAAAACCTACTATAGTCTGTCAAGACTCTGTAAATCCAAGCATCTAACCATAACGTCTAAACTTTTACTATATAAAACGATGGTCTTACGACGATGGACGGAGACTCTACAGTAACGACATCTATGAGCACTATCGCGAGATGTTCTGAAGAAAATAAAGCTCGGTAGGCTCCGGTGGGCAGGGCATCTAGCTCAAATGAGTGAAGATGGGCTTACTCGGAAAGTTCTCTGCGGTAAGACCTAAGGGGTGCGACAGCGGGGGATACCCAACCTTCGCTGGAAGGATGGCGTAGACGAGGACGCTCAGAGCTTAGGGATGCCAAACTGGAGAGAGCAGTTACGAGAGGCCAGGACCGAATACCGGTTGTAGAGCCGTTAAAGAAGAAGAAGGTACGCACGAAACGAGGGCTGCCTACAACATTAGTCACGCCGCCCATTTGGTTCAAGCCGAGTGAGAATAAGCAGTTGAGAAATCAGGATTCCTTCAAATCAAGGTTGCTTTCAGGGAGGTAGTTATCGTCATCTTCGTTCGATACCGAATACGAGAATATCATATAGGTTTTTACCTTCATCGTCAAATGTGCTAGGCATATCTGGTGGGATAAAGCAGCGCAGCAAGAAGAGATTTGTTTTGGAGAAGGAAATTTTGATAGCGAGTAGCTCAATGTCAAGGTAGATAGAGAAAGGAAGCGAGATTGGTGCGAGTTACACTATGGTACAAGTTACACTATCATTCATTTCGATTATTACCCACATACACAACACGACTTTTTAGGCAAGGGGTCGCAGGGAAGTATATCTCAGGGGTCATATATCTCTTCACTTTTGAGCCAGAAAATTTGTCAGGCTCACCCATCATTACATTAACACAAATATAGCATAGCCATCGGGGTCTGCGAAAACTATGAGAAATTCCCCCTGTCCTTCACGTGTATTGTACAAGTACAAAGGCCTCACGATCGTTACATGAAAAAGAGGCCAAAAAATAAATGCTTAGTGTAATAACCGCATCATACACAAATCGTTTTGATGTGAGCATCGAGTGATGGATAGTGTAATTTGCACCAATGGGTTACAAATATGATGGCTTTTCTGAGTCAGTGTAACGATCCATCCGAATGGTAGGAGGAATCCAAGAGTTCAGCATTATGCCTTCATGAAGCCAGGTTTCAGTAAATGCTATGGCATCGAACCCGCTAGTCATCGATGCCTGAAGGATATCGTCAATTTCTGACCTGGTCCCGCTTGCGTTTTGTTAGTAGAGTGAAAGCGTCAAAAGTTTTTTGACATCTGTAGAGCGCTCGGAGTAGAAGCGTTTGCATGATGGGCTCGAGTACGGTTACGCGGAACGAAAAGCTTGGTAAGGGCAGAAACCAGGATTTATAGAGTCTCGGCAATAATAGGCAGAGCGGCAGAGCAGACAAAACAAAAGAAGAAACAGGCTTGGAAGCTTTGCTGACTTTTCTGCAAAACACATATTCCAGGTTTATAGATTTCATTCTTAAGTATTCACAAATAGTCTCCGTCTTAGTTTCAGGAGAGAATCGCGAGATGAAGATATTCAGAGGTATTGGTCAGTAACCAGAGGGGTGCGAGATCTCAGAGGATCTGTAGCTTCAGTGACCGAGGGAACACCAACTATTTTTTTTATGATAGACTAGAGGCTTAGGGAAAGTCCCTTTGTACTGTCGACAATCTATTTTTTTCGTATTCAATGTCGAACAGTAGCTCTAGCCGGAAGATAGAGAGAAGAGAAGGAAGAAACTGTCACAGCCTAGCCGCGATATTTTTATTCCACATAATCTCAACCATTTCGCGACTCTGACATCAGGGCATCGAGAACAACTCGCTGGAGTGCTATGCCTCCTGAAACGAGTTGAATCTCATCAACCAACCGATGGCATGCGCTTGTGGAGCTGGGAAATCTATGACAGGAGGAATCAGGAATGTAAAGAGGGAAGAAGAAAAAGAGAAAGTTATGCAGGTGGGAAAGTGGAAAAGGCGAAGGACTGTGGGGCTGCCCGGGATTCGAACCTGGGACCTCTGGGATAGCAGTCAGGCGCCTTACCCTTAGACTACCGAGGCCTCCGAGGGGATGAGGATGATATCGGGATCGGCGTAGAGGTTGACTCTGTCGTTAGATTGTAGGAAGAAGGATTTAAGGTGGCACCATCACGAATTGTGGCTTGACGACTTCGACCATTCCTACTTTCGCGACGCACCTTAAGGCCTGGCACGATTGGATTGCTGGCAGCTTGTTGTATAATAACACTCTCCGAAGGAGAAGCAGCAGTGGAGCCGGGTGAGCAAATAAATTACTCCCTGACCTGCAGGACGACATCAAATACTACCGCCGCAGAGGGGGAGTTTTTCCCGTCGAAGACACTTTCAAATTTTGAAGACAAAGAGCTGAGGGCATTGTGATTCTGAACCACTACTCGAGGGTGATTACTGATGTCTTTCTGTTGGTTTCACTATGAATTATTACCGCCATCTTCGAATCAGATTTTCCGTAGATATAGGCAAACGCTCTTCTGAGTTCAGCACCCCTCCATGTCTCATCTAAATCCTTTATATGATAATTTCTGATATTGATCGTATAACCGATGCATATTGCTTTTGTTTGCTGTTACTTGTGCTTCCTTTCTCTCGTTTGGTACTCAATGGTTTTGTCTTTAACACTTTTCTTTCTTTAGTATTTTCCATGTTTCGCCTGAGATCCATTCTTTTCTTTCCGCTTGAGCTTATATTGGGACTTCTTCACTTGTTTCTTTAAAGATTCCCTGTATATTTTCAGGGGCTGGACTCACATTTGTCTATTTTTTTAAGCTATGGTAAAACGTGTAATAGTAAGCCTGTTCGTTTACTCCAAATGGGATCCCTCGGGATCCCATTTGCGCCAATTTCGTGTTCGCTTACTTTCTCGGGCTCGAAAAAGAGGGGAAATTTTCGCTTCCCCTCTTGCCAATTTGTGCCAGAGGTTTTGAGTCCCGGCGATTGTGGATTGCTGTTTGTAGTGTATTTGAATTGTCAAAAGGAACTGTCAATTATCATGTTAAACCAAAACGATTACGACTTGATGAAAATAAGTTCTTTATTTGGTGCCTAGTAACAAGATTTTAAATAATTTCATGCATAAATTATTAGTTTCAATAGCTTTATGTCATTAATTTGAAGACCCAAGTGATTTCTAGGTTAGATTTGCCAAAAACAGCCCAGAAGGTGTTCGCTTACTTTCATATTTTTATCCCCACTCTTCAATTTTATTGTCAAAAATCTCGGGATCCCGAGGGATCCCATTTTAAGTAAGCGAACAGGCTTAGTGAATCGTTCCATGCAATTGAGTGTAAACTACTGATTACACATAGAATAAGCTTTAAAGCTCTGTTGCCACAAACAATTGTTCAGCTTAAAAAGCTTTGGGTTAGAGTATTTTTGTTAGATGTAGAAAATTTCCTCAACAGCCAGTCCAACTGTCAAGTTTGGAACAGGTGAGTTTTGTTCAGTTCATTCACGTATGCCTCGGTATCAACACTTTGTAATCTTCGGTAATCAGTACACGAGTATAATTTCGCAATTTTAATCGAACTATAATTGCTTTACCGTCTACAATTATCTTAAATTTTTCTTATCTACATACATATACATAGCAAACAACTGAGAGAGCTTTTTGCTATAGGCCGATACAACATCCACTATTAGAGTGGGCCTATAGAGACTGAATCATTTCAATCGTTATAAACAATAATAAATCATGGCCAGTGACAGTGAAATGACTTCTTCGTCCATCATAGACGAATTGGTGTGTTCAAAAATAGTTGAAAAAGCTTTAAATTCACCAAAGGGTAATTTACGGATAGTTGGTCACAAAATAAACAAAGTTTCGAGCAACATTTTCGGTTTTTGTGGAGACTATTTTGAGTTAATCATCGAGTTCCAGAAGGTAGAAACGTAAATCCCCTTTTTGCAAAATAAATCGCCAAATTGTGTCATTTCAGAACGACTCTCCAACGACAGAAACATTTGAATGCTTCCTAAAAACACTGCCGCAAGGGAATGTCAAGCAAAGAGAATTAGTCGATAAGAGCGGAGCTTTCAAGAGAGAAAGAGTGATGTACTTGGATCTCTTTGAGCAGATGGATCAGTTCAACAGTGAGAGCTTTTCTTATTTTTAAATTTAAATTTAGTTTTAACAATTTTTTTTATTTAACAGCATCTGACAAATGGCATGGACAGTGCTATTACGCTCGAGATGATATTTTAGTGCTCGAAGATTTGAGAAGGTCCGATTTTAGACTGAAAGATGAAAACGAAAAGTTCTGCAGAGCTCACATAGAAACGTCCTTGAAATGCCTTGCTAGAATGCATGTGAATAGCATTGCCTTTGAGAATAATACTGGAGTGAATATTGGTGAACAATACGGTGACTACCTTACGGAGGACAATTTAGACCCAACTGCACAAATGTATATAGTGGGTTGTGAAGTAAGTAAAATATTGATAATCTTTATATGGCGTGGAAGGTAATCCATCTGACGGGAATCGTCTTCTTTAAGCAGGCTTAACACTGCAACAGGACAGTTTTCCGTGTGCCATTTCTACATGGCCCGCACTCACTGAACCCCAAGTCATTGATACTGATTTTGATCGAATTCAGGTGACCGGGTATACCTTAGTACACATAGTGGATTCGGACTGGAACAACTACATATAACGGGCATCTCAGGGAGTTCAAGTACGAACTGCGCAAGTCAAATAGGGAATCCTGGAAGACCTTTTGGGAGACAATAGAAGATTTTTCGGACACCGCAAGACTTAGAAAAGTTCTCTAAAAAAGTCCAATGTGCCAAGAATTGCTGCAACAATTGGAGAATACCACAAGCAGTCAGGATTCATTGAAACTCCTCCTCGATACCCACTTTCCAAGGCTTTAAATTCTGTCGTTACAGCATCTACGACTATTCTGAACTGCCGCAGGTTGCTGTGTGATACTGCCACTTAGTTTGATGTAACTTTGCTTGGTTTCTGTTTACAGTGGGATCAGGGAAACTGTGGTGGAAAGGACAGAAAAATCAGCTTAGCTCAAGCCAGGGCTATACCCATACTCATCCAAACTTTAAAGTTATTCAAAGCAAATTGTCCAAGCTTTCCAATTTTACGAAAAAAAATATTAGTTAACTACGTAGTTTTTGGAGAAAAAGGTGGTTTAAGTTGAAATTATGGTAAAAAAAAAACACATTTTGTTTTTGCCGACTCATTACTCTGGCAGTTGGTAGGGTATAGCTTTTACTGTTTTACATAGGTGGGAGTATTCTGGGTACACTGATATCTTACTCATGAAAATATCGTATAGGGTTACGAAAATACTGGGTGATATGTAAAACCCTACAAAAAAAACTTCAAAACGCCCTAGCGGCTAAATTGTTACGATTTTCCTCACCCCTCCTATACGATTTTTTGTTCGTCTATCGAAAAGCTATTCACAGCCGACCGTTTTGTTAACTTAGTAAATACATCCTTAGTAAATACATCCTTTTATACAGGAGGAAACGTGGGGAAGTAAGCTACGACCTCATGCAGTTCCTAAGTGCATATGGTGAGTATAGAAAATACCTTCACAGAATCGGGCATAGTGATTCCCGGTATGCAAGAACACGCAGAGCAAGATATTCCGCTTACAGCCAACTACCCACTCGGGCCGAACTCCAACCGGCGGCCCTGATCCAAATGCTATATGTATGTTATAAGCACATGGAGTTGTTGGATAAGACATCACCTCCGGCTTTGATTATTGATTGATATATTCCCGGCGCTTTTCATTTTTCAACGATTTTATAGCTGTCTTCTCCTCAGTAATTGTCGGTTCGGTATCGAGAAACTGATTCGTCGGTTGCTCGATAATCGTCGGTTCTGGTACTGGGCCTTGTGGCGGATCGTAGTTGTACATCGGGTGGAAGAATTCGCTTCACCGCTGCAGGCGGGGAGAGGTTACGAAAGTTCCATGCGATTTTTCGATGTTGTCTTTTGTTGACGTTATTTTCCCGCCTAGCCAACGGTTCATCTGGGACATTTCCCGTCCGGTACTCGTGCCTCGACGCCGCTTCTTCTATGTCGGCCGCAAAGTTACTCCAGCACGGTTCTCGTTCCGATTTCATTTTCTGTCGAACTTCTTTGTCCAATCTTCGTCTTCTTTCTTCTTTAAACTCCTTTAATCCCTCATGGGACATAGGGCGGAAACAGTTGCCCTCCAGCGGACTCTGTTTTGTGCGACAGCTCTTAGCTCCGACCAGGATCTCCCAGTTGTTGCGGCTTCTTCTAGTAGGGTTCTCCTCCACGTTGTTCTAGGTCTTCCTACTCGACGGGAACCTTGCGGATTCCAGTCAAGGGCCTGTTTGGCTAGATTTTCGTTTTCGCGTCGCAAGGTGTGGCCAACCCAATTCCATTTCCTTCGCCTGATTTGGTCGTCTATCCTTTCTTAGCTGGCACGGCGCCATAGTTCTTCGTTTGAAATTCTATCTTGCCAGCGGATTTTTAGGATACGACGAAGGCATCTGTTGATGAAGACTTGTAGGCGCCCTGTTATGAATTGGGTGACTTTCCATGTTTCGCAACCATACAGAAGAACTGCCTTAACGTTGGAGTTGAACAGCCGCAATTTGGTGTTAGTTGAGATCTCCGTTGATCTCCATATGTGGGACAGGCATGCATATGCGCCTCGTGCTTTATTTATTCTGGAACTGACGTCTTCTTCTGCCCCACCATTTTCGGTAATAATTCTACCGAGGTAGCAGAATTTATTTACCAGTTCCACGTCACGGTTATTCAGCGCTGTTCGTTCAATGGTGTTTGCATTTATCCGCATTTCTTTAGTTTTAGTCGGATTTAGCCTTACGCCTGCTGGATCACTTTCTGTTGCCAAATTGTTTAACATGTTTTTGAGGTCCTGGTGTCTGTGGGCCAGCAAACAGATATCATCGAGGCGTAGTCGAGATCCTTAAGGCGGTCTACCAAACCCCATTGTATGCCGCCTGCTCTATTATCTAGAGCGCCGACAAGGATGTCATTTATTACTATAAGAAATAGTAATGGCGAAAGTAGGCATCCTTGTCGTACTCCTGAGCTCACCTGTCCAATCTTCGGTATTGCTAAAAGTCGACGTGATTCTTTCGCTTCCGCTGATCGATTTGGTCCAGACAGCGGTCCGAGATCTATCGCTGCGTCCATTTAGGGATAGGTGGACACAACTCCATTGCACACAATGGACTCCGAAAATTGCCTTTCTTCTACATCGATATCTTCCGGTATTGCGAGCGTCGCGACTTTGTTGGATAATGCCATTTGAAACTCTCGCCAGATGGTACTTGACGCTAAACTGAACAGGAGTCACAATATCGAGGAAAGAGTCAGGGGGTCTATTTAGCTCTCTACTCATAGAAGAAAATACTTAGGAAAAAGTGGACACTTAATCCACGAATGGTTGATGGTTAATGATGTACGCACCCATCTTAGTCCCATCCCCACATATGGTTCAATAGTGTGGTGGCCAGCATTAAAGTAGCAGTACAACTGCACCAATATTGGCACTGTCCGAAGAAAGGTATGTTGGGGTTGCGCACAACGCCAAGGGACGTATTTAATGTCATCATACTTTCTTCCACTGAACCTATATATGTACTAAGCACCTAGCCTCTGGGTACTAGCAAGAAAAGCCAAAATCCTTGATATGATTGACAGGCGGTTGATTCGATCGCTAATGTGCTAATTAGAGATAAACACAGAGTATGCGGACCTCGCCACGAACCAACCAACAAACCAACTGTTTGTGCACGCCCTTTTATATAATAGACCTAACAAGTGAGGTGACCTTTTAAAGGTTTATACCTCTTGAGACCTGTTGAAGTATGAAATGGGGGCAAAGATACTTAACTTAGCCGTCCGTCCGTTGGGTGTTTATTCTAGGTAAAGGGTGGCCTTTACTTATCACCTTGCACTAGACCTAAGATTTATAAATCATATTTTGTGAGCATCGCTAATATTTCTTTCATGAATTCTCTTTTTAACGTTTTTCTTTTATTTCAGGTTCTAAGAACCCTAATCGACCATCATCCAAAATATCGGAATAACAAATTGAAAACGGATATACACAATAAACTGAACGAATATCTCGCTAAAATTGAAGAATACATTGAAACTTCAAAACAATTTCGTAATGTTTTATGTCACCGAGATTTGTGGGATAAAAACATCCTTTTCAAATACTCCAAGGATCACCCACCAAAGCCGATCGATTGCATACTCTTGGACTTCGCCAGCTGCCGCTATACTCCGCCCGCTCTTGATGTTCTGCAGTTTACCTACTTGTATACGACTCCCAAATCCCGACGAGAGTTTCTTAATGAAATAATTGAATTCTATTACAAATGCCTCCTGGAAGAAGGACGCAAAATGAATGTGGATGTTGCTAAGGAAATACCTTGGGATGATTTTTTGGAGAGCTGTGAGTATATTAAGCCAGTGCTGCTGATATCAGTAGTGGTGGACTTGCCGTTCGTCCTTTTGCCGGAGGGACTCATTAATGACCTCAGGATAAACCAGCCTCAGAAGTATAACCATGTCTGCTATGTTACTAGTGAACGAATAAATTTTGTTTATGATTTCTTAAAAAAGGATGAAAACTATCGAGAAATATTAATGGATGCTGTTGAAGAATTAGTCGAATTTATTATTAAAAATTTGTGATTGTAACAAAATGCGTATTTCATTTAATTCGTTGCAGGATTTTTGGGATTCTAATAGCATTTTCCAAAGAGGTTTCATTAATTCATTTAAGTCGAAACGAGGACGTTAACTAAATTCTCAGCTTTAAATGAGTCTGGCTAGGGTTAACGGGCTAAGGTTTGTAGATCTCGTCTCTAGAATCGTTCTGCTTCACAAAAGGAACCAAAAAATCGAGCTCAGAGTACTTTTGCTAAGCGCTCAATTCTTCAATCCAATGTGAGTACTGATAAGAAAGTCAGCTTATTGAGCATCAGCTTCAATGTCATTGTTAAATACTAGAGTATGAAGAGCCTTGTCAGAGTATAATACGAGTTATGAGCTTTTAGCTTTTAGAAACCTTGCGCATATTTTTGGTTCCATGCTGTTGTATGTTACTGGTGGGTGGCCCCGAATTGCACAGATTACTTTATTGAGATTTATAATTCCTCAGGCGATACCTACCTGATCCCGAGTTAGAGCATACGTTGTCGTATAACTTGTCGCAGCTACGCAGGACAACGCAAAATGTGCAAAATTCCCTCACGATTGGACAGTCATTCATTTATCGTTTTAAATCCAAGTGGCAGCGATGACCATGCCTTTTACCATGCGTGAATACGTTTTGTATGGCATCTGTAGCTCATAAGGAGCCATCCATAAATTACGTCACACATTGTGAGGGGAGGGAGGAGGTCGAGGAAGTGTGACATTGTATGACAAGGGGTGGTAGTCCAAGAGCTAGTGACAGATTTGCAAAGTGATTTTGCAGAGGATGGGCCTTTGATATATGTTAGATTACTTAAAGCACAACTGATTAAGACTAATCGCCAATTCGAGTCTACTTAAGTTTTAATTTTATGACCTTTTGAACTTGTAGATTTTTTGACCATGAAACAAGTGATATTGCAGAGGATGGGACTTGGTATATAGGTAGATTGGGTTGCTCCCACCTCATATTCCGATTGCCATCTCGTTTGGAGGTTAGGTTTGAATTTTGGGAATTTTTGAAAATGTCGGTTTGGTCCAGTTGAACAAAGTGATATTGCAGAGGATGGGATTTGGTATAATGGTGAGATAGACCACCAATAGCCCAAATTCGGGTGCCCATCTCATATGTAATCAAGGTTTCCATTTTGGCGGCTTTTGATTTTGTAGCCATTTTGGGTATGACCCAAGTGATTTTGCAGAACCCAAAATTTGGACCATAGGTTCTTGGTACCTACCAAATGCTACATTTTCAATCCCATCTTCTTTCCATTAATATTTTCAGTTTAATTGAGAAAAATTGGTTAGCGAGCGTCAGAGCAAAATTCTAATGAAGTCCCCTAACTAAATGTTAACTCCTAAACTAATTATCGTAGACCAACGTTATTATTTTATTTAGCATAAAGAGCAAAAGCTTGAGTGATTTCGTTTATAAGATATGTATATTAGGTTCAAAATATGAGCAAAATGCTAAAGTATTAGGATTTTCCTCACGCTTTTAACTAAATACCTTCTTAAAGGAATTCTTTTCTTAATATCAAATAAAATAATACACATTTATCTAAAATATGAACCTAATTATGTTGGTCTACGTTAATTAGTTTAGGAGTTATTCAAGTTTAAGTAGATTTAAAAAAATATATGTTTTTCTTTCGTAAACACCCTGTATCTAGTGGGTAGTGGGGATAGGCTCCTCTCTAGAGCTTTTTTTTTTTCTCCAAATACATCCAATCACCCCTAAAAATATTAGCCACGTTGCCCAACAGAGAATTTATTGAACGTCTGAAGACCCATACAACTTGCGGATTAGGGGGTATGAGTATTTGAAATCTTTAAAACGGAATAACTCATGAATGGAAAAATAATGATGAAAAATTTGCTTGTTTTAGGGGTACAACCAATTTTCCGACATTTTTTTTTAAAAAACTCTACCTGCTTTCCACGCGTTCACTGGATGTGATTTCAATCCGTCCTTTTATAGACGGGGAAAAACAAAGCCATTTGAACTAATGGAGCAGAATGAAAGATATATAAGGGCGTTTATGAGCATAAGTCTAGTTGGGCTATCGGATGAAACGTTCAATGTTTTAGAGGAGTTTGTATGTCAAATGTACACCTTAAAAGAGATAAACCGAGCTAACGATGGTAGAATGGCTATTTTTTCTGCGAATTACAAGACATCAAAAGTAACTGAAACTTTTTTAAAGAAAATGAAGATGATGGTTCCTCTCTACCACCGTGTAAAAGCGAGTTGATACAGCAAATAAAACGTACTTGCTATTTAGCTACTCTCTAGACACACGCCTATTTAAAAGTTCCAACGCGTTACAAACCAGAAGAATGGGGGTGGAAGCTAAGTAATGATGATGATGAGGATCTGAAGCTTCTATTCAACTGGTTTGATGGTGACGAGGTGCCACCTCAAGTGTCAGACGTTATTGTTGAAGAAATTGAGGAAGGTGAGATATCAACTACACATGCTATACATACATACATATATGCGTAACTAGGTTTTTTAAATTAATTAGAAATTCCAGCCTTATATATAATATATATATATATATATATATATATGTATATATAGGTATATATATACATATATATATATATATATATATATATATATATACATATATGTGCCCATAATTATGAAAGTGGTCTAAGTCATATATTTCTTGTTTGAAGATATTTAATGAATTGCATTTGACACACTAAATGAATTCCATATAATGTTGAAATTACAACCACTATCTAATGGTTCATTTTTGACAATTTCGTAAAAATTACATTGAATACATTTAGTTTAAACTAATGTGGTATGAAATAACTGATAAACTCATTTTTTTTAAATTTTGACTTAGACCACTTTCATAATTATGGGCACATATATATATATATATATATATATATATATATATATATATATATATATATATATATATAAAATAAAATAAAATACAGTCAAACCTGAGTGAGTGAGAACTGGGTAAGTGAGAAAACTCTACAAGGGAGAGTAATTTCCAGGTCCCGTCATTTTAACCCTCTAAAACCTCTATTAGTGAGAATTAGAGACCTCTATAAGAGAAAGCCGTTTTTCTCTCGTGGACCTGTATAACTAAGACTTATTTGTGTGTACCTCTATAAGCGACAGTTTATCGCATGATTTGCTAGCTTTTATTAAATTTCGAGGAACTACAATGGCTGGGGTGACCGCACAGAAGTCGTTTCAAGTCATGTGATTCGAGTTTTCCATTGAATTTTTCCATTTAAAACTCATATCAAATGAGTTGATACGATTACTGCTACCCTCTGTTTTTCTGTTATTTTCGTGGTACTATACATTGTTTTTCTAACACATTTTATTCGTACGGCCAAATTGACGTGTGTTCTGACCTACTTACCGTACTTACTACAGATTATGTGTATCAATTGCAAGAAAGGTTTAACACGCACTCAAAACAAACACGAAAAATTAAAGTGTTGCCGTTAAGTGATAAACCTTGAAATTAAGTGGAGTAAGTGACGTTACTGTGAAAAACTGTTTCAAGAAAACTGGGTTTTGTATCAAAACAGATGAACATGACTTTCTGCTAGAGGTTGAAGTTGGACCTAGCCAGTTGGACCAGTATGCCATCGCTAACATTTGATGACTTAGTGCAGATAGACAACGACGTGGCTACTGCCGGTGAACACACCTACGATATCGTCAAGAATCGTGGGAGCACGTGTACTGACGGAATTGACAGTGAAGATGAAGCCGACCAATCACAGATTTTGGATACAGAGATAAAGAATATTCCAAAAAGGTCGGATTTTCTGTTTTCTTTTGGTTATGTCAAATTCTAATGAATAAAACCTATACAATCTATATATATAAAAATGAATCATTGTTTTGTATGTAATCGATGTTTGAAAAATTGGCTGTATGAAATGACTGATTGAGTGTGGTTTATGTTAGAAGACCTCAATAGCAAGGTTTATGTATATAGTTTTCATGATTATGTCTGTTGGTATTTTTGTAATGGCGCTTGAAAAAGAATTGTCGATATCCTTACGGGAAATTTTTTCTTCGCATTTAATTGATATGATTTGTACGTGAAATCGGTTTGTTTTATTAAATGAAATAAAAAAAGTAAAATCGTTCTAAAAAGGATTGTAGCAACGATAGTGGTGTCAAATTATAAATGCATTAACCGAAACGTAACAGTAGTAACGTTAGAGTGCGTTTACATGTTACTCTCATTAGGCTGGCGTACACGGGTCAATATTTAACACTTGGTTAACCGGTTTGTTATCATACTGTCGGGGTACATGGGTCTTGCTTCACCAAGATTAACTTATTATCTTTAGATGGGATACCAACGGCTTTGACCGAGTAATGTTTCTTTATCTATAAGGCATTTGTGCATGTGTTAGTTTTTAAGCAAAAATTTTTGTTGAACAAGGTACAATACTTCCCTCTCTTGCTATTGACCCAATTTTTATGTTAAAATGGACTTTATTTAGTAGTTTTCGACAAAGGCATACGTGAAAAAGAACAAAAAATATCAAAGTTGGCGCAGCCGAGCGGTTACTTTAACAATTTTAGTTAGGTTCAGCAAAGAAAATCGATACAGTTCGAAACGAACGTTGGAAAATCGTTGATGCATTGTGTGTCGGAAAGCATATGTCCAATATCAATATGGTCGTCAGATTTGTTCATAACTTTTACTTGCAATCCACAATGGGATGAGACTGAATCATGATGCATGTTAGAAATATTCAAAGCGGTATTCAAGAGCATTGATTTCTGAAAATGTAATCGGGAACAATGGTTACCCAATGTATCTTCGTCGACCGACTAAGGTCAATGGCAAAGAGATAACTTGGAAGGTTACGATTGTGAAGCTGACAATCGTTGGGTCGTACCTACTCTATTCGCCATTATTGTCCAAGACGTTCAATGCTCTCATAAATGTTGAATTTTGCAATTCTGTCGAATCAATCAAATTCATATTCAAATATATAATGAAGGGGAGCGACATGGCTGTTTTTGTTGCTGCTAATGCAAATGCGATCGGCAAAATAACACAATATTAAATGGGACGTAATGTTAGCAATAATCTAGCGGTATGGCAATTTCTTTCATTCGCCATTCATAAAAGATATGCAACTGTTGTTCATTTGGTTGGTCATCTAGCAAATGGCCAGCGTATATATTGTACAACGGATAATGCTGCGGAAAGAGCTGAATGGTAACCATCCACCACATTGATGGGTGCAGCGAGGCGCAACGGGTTCCAGCTAGTATACATATGTTTATTACTACATACATACTTGTATTTGCTGTATTCTTTTAAACCTGTATAAATGAGAAAAGCCACTCCTGAACCTGTATAAGCGAAAAACTTGGATTAGTGAAAAACCTTCATAAGCGAAAAAGATATTGCGGTCTCTTGAACTCTCGCTTATCCAGGTTCGACTGTATTTAAAAAGGAAAAGAAGTTTATATATTTATTTATTTATTTATTCATTTATTTTAATTAATTTTTTTACTTTTAGACAATGAACAGAACCCAAGCGAAGAAGACGAAGAAGAAGGTGGAGATAACAACTATGACCCTGATAGCGATAGTTAATGAGTTATAAAAAATAATATTAGTATTTATTATTATGAATATACAAATAAAAAATTTGAAAATTGGAAAAAAGAAAATCAATTTATTTATGATAAAAGTATATCACTCATTATTTATCTGAAAATGATGTTTTACTTTTATTTCTTCTTCTTCTTTGATCCGTTAGCTGTCGGTCCGAGCGGGACGTATCCGCAACGGATACGCTGCTGTCGGTGCAGCTTTGAAAAATGTGGTTCCTTACCTAGTTTCTTGGGTCATCATAGTGAACGATTCTGGTCAACTCGGCAGGTCGACCACCCTCCTCCTTTCACACCCTAGGGCTTGGGACCATGCGACACGGTGGAGTTTTACTTTTATTTAATCACATACAATACCCAACTACTCATTATATCTTAAAAATATACCATAAGTATGCTACCAGATGTGTATATACACTCATTTTAACTAAATTTAATATATAAAACTTGATTTTACGATTTTCCAACTTCAACTGGAGATGGCATGGGTTTCTACAAATAGGAAAGAGATGGGCAAGTGGAGAAGTATTATATATGTCGTAACGAATCCTAATGTTCAAATCCCATCTCCTGCAAAATCACTTGGGTCATACCCAAAATGGCCACAAAATCAAAAGCCGCCAAAATGGCAACCTTGATTACATATGAGATGGGCAGCCGAATTTGAGCTATTGGTGGTCTATCTCATCATTATACCAAATCCCATCCTCTGCAATATCACTTTGTTCAACTGGACCAAACCGACATTTTCAAAAATTCCCAAAATTCAAACCTAACCTCCAAACGAGATGGCAATCGGAATATGAGGTGGGAGCAACCCAATCTACCTATATACCAAGTCCCATCCTCTGCAATATCACTTGTTTCATGGTCAAAAAATCTACAAGTTCAAAAGGTCATAAAATTAAAACTTAAGTAGACTCGAATTGGCGATTAGTCTTAATCAGTTGTGCTTTAAGTAATCTAACATATATCAAAGGCCCATCCTCTGCAAAATCACTTTGCAAATCTGTCACTAGCTCTTGGACTATGGGAGAAATCTAATATATCTAAGTACAGTAATACCACGTTTTACGTGAGGGAAACGTTCCGCAAAACTAGCGTTAAGTGAAATTCGCGTAGATATATAGGGGGTTGCGTTTAAACACAGCCAAAGGTCAGTACAAAATGCAAATGCATATGAAATATATTTTTGGCGGGCTTGGAAACACATTTTTCTAGACAAGTCGTTCTTATTTAATTATACAGTGGTTATACAGGTTCTTATGCGCCCCATGTTTTTATTTTAGTCTGTTAAAAGTCCCAGAATATTACTTAATCCATTGACGTAGCGACACAAAGTGCCCCTTGGCATACGTCATGAGAAAACAGAACGGCTACTATTGCCCGATTTCTTACAAGACGTCAGAATCTTAAGAAGGTTCATGTTTGTGTTCTAATTATTTTCTAGTTTTTGGTACAGCTTATGATTTCAAATAAAACCATTTAACTTAAACGATTTTTTTACCTATTTCTTTATTTTCTAGTTTTTAGTTTGATCTTTGGCTCGTATCATTATGCAAACTTCTCATCCTTTTCAACTTTTTCATTGCATCTTTATTGCACGGTTAATTTCGGACAATCAAGCTCCTCAATACATAGCCCTTCCAAAGCCCTTACGCGACTCATTCCTAAATACGCTTGATCTTCCTCAAACAGTTTGGAGCCCAAATACACTATAGCAAGGTCAACAGTACTACCCTGCATTTTATGGACAGTGGAGAGCCATGACAAAATTATTGGCCACACTCTTCTATCGGCCATTCCATAATTAAACTTTGCTAGCAATTGTATGGGTTTAGGATGGGTAAGGTACACCCTTTCAAAATCAATTTGAACAGATGATATGTCCGTTTCATACATTTGCGTTCGACGAAACTGAGGCCATTCAATCTCTGTGATATAGCCGATAGCGCCGTTTCCCAACGCTTTCGAAACGTCAACGTTAGCACGTAACATAACTTTGGTTCAATCTTTCGCCACCACCAGATATCTGAGTTTGAATTGATTTGGTTACTATCATCGTAAATATTTTTCTTTGACCAGAATTCATAGCTCGTTGAGTCAATTGGAACTGGTTTTCGTTCGTGGACAAGTGTGGTACTTCTTCTTCTTTTTCTAACTCAATAGGTTCAAATTGTTCTCATATGTACGCGTATTAGTTAAAATTTTTATCAAAGTTTCTTTTTTGACCTTAAAAACTTCCCAGTACCGACTTTCAATGGCTTCAGAACACATTTGCAAAATCCATCCACCATTTTAAATTTTCAAATTTTGACCACAGAATCGTCATTTGTGGGCCTAAACACCCCACGATGCCGGTTTTCAATGAAATCGGAACCTAATCGCAAAAATTGTCCGCCATCTTGATTTTTTACAAAACTGTCAGATCGCATTGTCACGGGAACTCAATGTGTGTGCAAAGTTTCATAAGAATCGGTTAAAGCTGTCGCAAGATTTTGAACAAAGAAACAAACAACAAAGGCAATTTCTAGATGTAAAATTGCAAAATATGTGACGTCACCCTAGGGGGAGATCCGCCAAATGTGAACAGCTGTGACAAGGACGGCGGAGGGGTCAAAAAATCATGAAATTCGTGTGACGTAATTTATGGATAGCCCCTAATCAGGTTCTGACGAACCTTTATTCCCTGTCGATAAATCTTTTGAGTAAATTTAATGTCGCCATTATACTCAGACATCGGCTAACTGCTATGCAACACAATCGATGTACAGGCAACATTTCGTTCGAAAAAGTTTGTTTTGGCATGGCCGTCGTCTTTGGTTTCAGTATCCAAGGCCGACTAATTAACATCTCTGTTCGCCTTCAATTCTTTTCTGCTCGAAACAGCTATGCCATCCCTTGCCCCAGGTGCTCCTCTCACTCAATTTACAGGGTTTTCTTGAGGACTCACGAGATAGGTTAATGTTAACAAATCGACTAGCCCTAACAATGTCACTGAATTATGCTTAAGAAATGTACCTCACCTTTACCTAAACCTCTGCACATACTCTTTGCCCTATCCTATTTCTCCGGAGTTTATCTAAACACCCTCCTGAGCTCTCACAACCTTTGACCTTCTCCTCCCGTACTAAGCTTACTGCTAGACATTGCACCATATCGTTACAAACGACATAATGGACTGGTATTACAAAGTGTGACTCCTTATAGTAAAGTAAATATTAAAGATAAAATCTTTTCTCTTCTTCAGTTTTGTACCTTTACCAGTGTGCCGTTTTTAGCTGTGTGCGTGAGCTCAGTTCAACCTACCTATTTTCGTTGAGTTGAGCAGAGTTGAAATTTTTTAACGAAAACTCTTAACTGTGTCTGTTTCGATGACGTATAACTCGGGTTCAACTCTAGTTGAACTCCCATGATAACTCAGTAAGTGCCTCTCTTGCCTCTTCTAATGAACCGCATCTAATACTAATCAACTAAAACATTCATTTATCTACTATCACTGGTTTGAGCGGCGCAAACTAAAGAACGTGTTATTTATCTTGAAAAGTATTCGCTATCGCAAAATGATAATACGAAACAGCCTTTAATTCTCGATAAATTGTTATAAAGCTTTTCAGCATAAATAATTTTTATACATTTCATAACTTACCAAAATCATTTCACAAATTATCGACAGCATTTTTCTCCTACTCTCTTAAAGTCAGAATCAATATGTCGGACATCAATTGTGCTAGTTCTGTGGCAATTTTGGAAAAATGCAACTGTGTGGAAATAGTTGAACGGGCTTTGAACATTTCTAAAAGTGATTTTGAATTGATTGAATTTAGTTTAGCAGAAGCTTCGAAAGATACTCTTGGTTTTTGTGGAGATTATTTTAATTTGACTATTGATTTTAAGAAGGTAATTTTGTTCATTGATATCAATAGAAGCTTTTCCAAATAAGAAATGTCAAATTTTCCCGCCAATTAACAGCGTATCTACCATTTCTATTCTGTTTTTAACAGGTATGTGTTTTGGGCGTCCTAATCATATTTTTTGTAACACGTGCACCGCGATTTCACATTTGTGTTTAGCGTGCAAGAAATAGGTCGCCTTCGACTCGTGTGGCAGGCATTCACTTATTGCACCCATCTGTCATATTTTGGTGACTTTTAATCGCAGAAAGTGTGAGAAACTTAGTAGAATATTGCAAGTGTTTGTAAATATTTCGAATATTTATAATTCCGAAAATTCAAAATGCCACGTTCTAAGAAAAGGGCTTTGGACAAGTCAAGAAGATCAGGCTTGTCAAACGCTCCTTGGAGAAAAATTCTCGCCATAAGGGCACTCTAAGTTAACTTGCACCATGCCAAAGGGACGCACTCCACTCTGTGCAAGACTTTCACGGAGAAGCATCTTACCTTTGTTCTTATTCAAAAGCCTTAAGTAACCAATTGCAGTCAGGGGATTTACTAGACTCCAAAAGGGTACTTCCCCAAAGACTCCTTCAAGGGACTCCTAAAAAGGGAGGATGGCTCTACACCTCTACCCCTGAAGAAACTTCTAGGTAGCACTTCCTAGAGTCAATTCTGCAGACCGCTTATCCAATGGATGCTAGGTGTAGGTCATAGGACCATCCCAGACCGTTATTCCTGGAGTCTTTCTGGGAACATCTTCGACCGTGATAAGGTTAAATGGGCAGTGGCCTCTTTTCAACCCTATCCAGGATACCACAGTTGCATCCAGGATACCACAGTTGAGTACTCAGACTCAGTCAAATATTTGGGAGTAAAGACAAGAGACTGGACTGGATCGCTCAACCGGACTACGCCATATAGGCTATTGGGTAAGATAAGGGGCCCTATACTACAAATGATGTACTGGATGTACAATACGATATCGTTAAACCTGTGCTCACTTATGCCGCTATAGTTTGGTGGCCCAATACTAAACAAGTAAAGTCGATCCTCAATTGCAGCAAACTGCAACGGCTTGCAAGTCTCCATTACCGCAGCTATGCGGAGTTGTCCCACAGCTGCAATGGAGGTAATCATTGGATTGGATTTCTTCATATGGAAATCCGCCGCCATAAGTACCTTGAGACTTCAGATCTCATCCAACTGATCCTATACAATCAAAGGACACATGGATATACTTAACAATATCCCCAACATTTCCATTTGCTGCGTATCCGATCATATGGTTGGTGAACTGCGGTTCCAAAGAAAATTCAGGGCCATTATTCCGGATCGTTCTGAGTGGGAGGAACTCATTGTTCCTTATTCAGGGGCTGGTGTCTCAGGACCCACCCAACTCCAAGGTCTCGATTGCAATGGGTAAGTGGCCCTCTGTTTTCCAAGCAGAAATATATACCAGTGCTACCTGCGCTAGGCTCAACCTTGAGAAAGATCTGATAGGCGCCAACATTAAAATCTTTTCTGATAGCCAAGCTGGCATCAAGACACTCTCAAAGTTGGAGGTTCCTCCAAAATTGTAGTAGGGTGCTTTGACGTACTCCAGAGCCTGGCCAGAGTAAATAAAGTCTTGATCTGCTTGGTCCCCAGACACTGGTAAATCGAGGACAATGAGGCTGCAGGAAATGTCACGAGGGAGGAGACTTACATTTTGGTCCAGGCCCCAGAACCCATTTGTGGTATTTCATGGTCCACCTTTAATTCCATGATAATGGAGTGGTTTAAGGGACTAAACCTAGCATATTGGTAATCAGCCCGAGGTCTTAGATAGGCTAAAGATCTTATAAGACCCTTTGCATTAAGGGTCCCTATCACTTTAAACAGAGCGGACCTAAGGGTGCTGGTGGGTATTTGACTGGCCATGTAGGAACGTGGTATCAGGTTGCCGACTCTGTATGGAAGGCCACGAGATTTTCACACATATTCTTTGTGAATTTGCTGCTCTAATCTGGCTTAAAAGAAGAGCGTTTATCGACGAGCAGCAAAAGTAAATTACTCCCTGTGTCGCGCCCAAAATCTATCGTTTGATAAAATTGGCCCCGTCTCAAAAGGTATAACACTTTGACGCATAGAAATTTCAAATATCCCTAAGAATGCGGCGATTGAACCCGCGCAACTGAAGTCCCGTTACAAGTCACGCTTTGTTATTGACTTCTGTAACATTCGTGGAATTCATGCGAATTTCTCGTTTGTTGAGAGCCACTTGGATGGCGTCAAATCCGTATCCCCCATTTGAGAGGATCCCCCAGGGGTCCATTTTATCACCCGCCCTATTTCTTCTTCTTCTTCTTTAACGGCTCTACAACCGGGATCCGGTCCTGGCCTCGCGCAACTGCTCTCTCCACCGGTCCCGATTCTGAGCCGATGTCATCCAGTTTGGCATCCCTAAACTCTGAGCGTCCTGGTCCACGCCATCCTTCCAGCGAAGGTTGGGCCTCCCTCGCTGTCGCACCCCATAGGTCTTACCGCAGCCCTATTTCTTATCTTTGGAAATTACCAACTTTCTCATCCCCTCCAACCCACTTCTCAGCTTCGCTGACGACGGTACCCTGCGTTACTCAAATCGCTTGCGATTTCTTGAGAGTTGCAAGTACCTCCTCCAGCCGTCGGCCCGTGCTGTTATTTATAAATCAAACGTTTGGGGCATCGCTTCGATAACCACCTTGGGATAGTTAGATAAAGTGCCAAAAGAGTCCTTAAATTAATTGATGACGACACCGTCTGCTCCACCATCGACCTCTTAAGCTACCGTAGGAATGTAGCAGCACTGACAATAGCAGCGATAGCAATTTGTTTATCAATAGAACTACTCGACTGTGGAACAATCTTTCGCAGTCGGTATTTCCGAGCTCCTACAACATCCAAGAGTTCAAATGCAGGGTTCATCACCACCTTCTTCAACACCCCTTCGAACCCTCATAACCTTTAACCTATTCCCCCGTACTAAGCTTACTGCTAGACATTGCAATAATGACGTGACAAACGACATGACGGACTGGTAGTACAAAGGGTGATTCCTGAGCTTAGCACTGCCACCTAAAAAAATGTAAATAATAAACGTACGTAATTTCAGAAAAAATCTGTTCACAATGAACAACTGGAATTGTTTGTTAAAACGCTTCCACAAGGAAATGCCGAGCGAAGAAATCTTATCGCAGGAAGTGGAGTTTTTCAAAAGGAAAAATCAATGTACTTAGAACTGTTCAACGAAATGGATAAATATAGTAGTAAGTCCACAAGATCATTAAAGGAATAATTCAAAAATTTCTGTTTTTCCAGAATTTCAGAAATGGCACGCAATCTGCTACTACGCACGACCACACGTTTTAGTTTTTGAAGACCTAAAAAAATCCGGTTTCAAACATAAAGCAGCAAAAGATCCTTTTTCAAGAGATCATCTGGAAGTCACATTGAAATGCGTAGCAAGGATGCATGCGAATAGCATTGCTTTTGAGAACTTGACAGGAATAAATATTGGCGAAAAGTATGATAAATATTTAATAAAACCAAAATTGGACAAAACAGATGACATTTTTTCGGCATCGTGGCAGGTTGAAAAATTATTTTAGTATTTTAGGGTTTAGTAATTGGTTTTCTTATTGCTCTAGGTACTAAAAGATTTCATTGCCATTCATCCAAAATATCAGAGTGAAAAAACCAAAGCGGAGATTAGTAGTAAACTGGAAAAACTCCTCGACTTCTTAGTGAAATTTACAATAAAATCGGTTAAATTCCGAAATGTCTTTAGTCATGGAGATTTGTGGGACAAAAATATCCTTTTTAAGTACAACAACGAAAATCCTCCCAGCCCTGTTGAATGTATTTTGATGGATTTTGCTGACTGCCAATATTATCCGCCATCTCTTGACGTTTTGGAGCTTGTACACTTCTACACAACTAAAGAGACACGAAGGACATCGCTTGAGGAAATTCTCCAATTTTACTATAAATGTCTTCGAGAAGAAGGACACAAAATGAATGTTAATGTGGACAAGGAAATTCCGTGGATGGAGTTTTTAGAAAGTGTCGAAACTGTTAGGCCCATGCTGCTTTTCTTGATAGCCGTTGATCTTCCTTGGCTTATGCTTCCCGGTCCGGTTCATCAGTTGATGAGAAATGATCCAGAGAAATATATCGAGTGTTTAACAACCCCTAGTGCAAAGAGAGAGCTCCTGTTTGGAATAATGGAGAGTGATTCGATGTATAAAGAAACAATGTTCGAGGTTATTGAAGATCTAGTTGATTTTGTATTAGTAAATTTTTGACCATAGTTAATTTGAAGTCATACTATCATATAGTGAGAAATTGTTTCGCACTGAATCTGCCCTTAAGGTGGTAGCCCGGTGTGACGGCCGAAATTTCGACGTTTTTTCGTGAATTTTTTTCAGCAGGAAAATAATATGCGATCGTTTTGTAATTTTTACATGTTGTTATTACTACTTTCAAGCGTACAAAAAAATTTTTTTTTAATAAATTTTACATTGATTTATTCATAATTCTTTGTGTTGAAGTGGAGTCCTCGAAGGAACGTCGAGCGGTTTCGGGGAAGCACTCACTAGATACTATTTAACCGATTTGGCTGAAAATTTAACTCGTTATTCTAGATACATATAGCTAGATGCTGAACCGCTGAAACATTTATTTTTTTGATAATTTATTAATTTTGTGGACTTGTGAAAAAAAAGGTACTGAAAATCGAATTTTTTTGCTGACAAATTGTTAAAAAAAATAATAAATTATCAAAAAACTTAATGTTTCAGCGGTTCAGCATCTAGCTATATGTATCTAGAATAACGAGTTAAATTTTCAGCCAAATCGGTTAAATAGTATCTAGTGAGTGCTTCCCCGAAACCGCTCGACGTTCCTTCGAGGACTCCACTTCAACACAAAGAATTATGAATAAATCAATGTAAAATTTATTAAAAAAAAAATTTTTTGTACGCTTGAAAGTAGTAATAACAACATGTAAAAATTACAAAACGATCGCATATTATTTTCCTGCTGAAAAAAATTCACGAAAAAACGTCGAAATTTCGGCCGTCACACCGGGCTACCACCTTAAGGAAAATTTGTGCATAAATCTGCCGTGCAAAGGACAAAAGACCTAAATGCAAAAAGCTCGATTTGAGTAAAACGCGTTTCAAGTGTTTTTCTGTTACTTTCTGTAAAATAAGAAAATGAAAATGAAGTTTATTCAAATTATCTAAACTTAGATAATTTGAATAAACTTCATTTGCATTTTCTTATTTTACGGAAAGTAACAAAAAAACAAGAAACGCGTTTTACTCGAATCGAGCTTTTTGCATTTAGGTCTTTTGTCCTTTGCACGGCAGAAATAATGTGACATTGAGTAGAATAAAACAATCTTTCGCAATTAACCAGAAGATACTAAGGTATCAATTTTTATTTTGACGTAAGGCTGTCAGGCATTTTGTAAAATGCCGCAAATGGCTGGTCATACCAGCTTAAACGCTATAGCCTGGTGACTCGGCGTGATCAAGGCATAGCTGATGTGACCCTTTTGAAATAAACTGAGTAGTATAGCAATAGCGCTACGAGACTAGTGACATCATAGGCTGTGGGCTTGGGCTCTGATGTAAACTTTTTTCCTGACAAGAACTTATTTGGTGAGGTTTGGGCTCTCAATGGTGGTTTTAAGGCCACAGTTCCGCCTGTAGCGGCAATAGAGGAAGTATGTTTTCTCAGAGTTGCTTCCTCGACGTTTCGCCAACAGTCTCACCTTCTTTGGAGGCTATTTGGTTGTTTGTATTGCATGGTTGGGCATTATAACTTGCCCCAGCTAATAAGGTTAGGGTGGTGGAGAGAGACACCTTCTCGTTAAAAGAGGCTTCTCCATTCTCCATCAGCCCAAAATTGCAGTGTTCATCATCCTGACAACGCCATCTCTGTAAATTTTATGCAGTGCACTTTGTGCACTCCACTCCTACACCCTTAGGGTCTTCTTTTGGACCCCTATCCTTTCAACATAATGCAAGTGTGGTCTTCTGTTGATGCCGCAAAGTACCCGATTTCAAAAAGGCGGCGCGGCAGCTTGTTCCCGTCTACAGCAACAAGACTTGCTCCTTCCAATTCTGCCACTTTCCGCTATTTGACAGAAGGTCGGCTTTGGAGTCGTTCTAGATTTCATTATGGGTGCGTCCGACTTTTCTGAAGGCTTTTCTTCCTCGGGGGCCACGCAGACCCTACCAGCCTCCACAGGGGAGTAGCCAGCTTACAGATATCGCATACAACGTTTTCGGGCTGCTCCACCCCGTCTTCTGAAAGCGGTCGTTTTTTCGAGTCGCCTCTCCGATTAGGTGCCCTTACTTCCGCAGGAGATCTCCCAATGATAACAGTGATCTCAACGTACTCAGACTGCCCTCCCTGAAGAAGAATCCCGAAAACTTTCCTTCACTAGGACCAAATTCGACACCTTGAAGCATGGATCCAAAAATATCTAACTGGCCTTGTAGGTCGTTCTTTTGGGAGCTGTGGGAGCCCCAGAAATGTTTGGAGCGGTAAGAAGTGCTCCATCTTCAACAGTTTTTTTAAGCTAATTTTATATTGATACCACAAGCTGGGCGAGAAAGGACGGCCGCCTATGGCAGAGCTCCGTATCACCATTGGAAGGCTAATTCAAACCGGAGTTCGCCTGGTATCCGCAGTCCATCGTTAGTAGTACATTCACGTAGTACCATTCATAACTTCATCACTCTTGTTTACACATTAGGATTGCGGTTTTTATCGAGTTTAGATCCGCCGTATTTAGTCTGCTCCATGGATCTCGAGCAGGATGTGGCCTAAGGCCATATACAATCGGTCTTGGAGTCAATGCTCCCTGCTTGTGCCGTGTTCGAGTCATATTGATGAGTACGTAGACTTGGCTAGCTACAAACAACTCCCTCAAAAATTGCCATCAAAATTTTATTTTTTGCTCGAAATTGTTTTTCGCATTCATTTTGGCGCCCCTTATCACCTGGCGCCTAGAGCGACCGCTCCACTCGCTCTACCCTAGGGCCGGCGCTGGCGCCACCTGTTTGAAATTAGTTGAACTTTGCTGGTCTGGGCTAGTATGTCTACGGTGAGTTTTCGCACTGGTGAATGACTTCGGGTAAAATCTGATCCGCGTTGTATGAATTGGGTCTGTCGGAGTCGGTAGCGGCGCCACTAATAAATGGGAGTTGGGGTAGCTTTAGCTATGTTTATAAAGCTCCAGTCGATCAGGACTACGACCACAACCGACCGCTAGAACCCATGGGGAATGGTTATATCGACGGTGAAGTACTAATACCTCGTAACCCTCCAAAACAATTTTACAGGGGGAACAAAAACAGAATAGGATGATAATTTCAAAAAGACATATCCACTTTCTTTGAAAATAATTAAATGGGCACATTGACACTTCTTATCATATGAAATTGTATAAATTATTGTTGGATATCAGGTATTACTTTTATGTTTGATTTATACAAATCTTTTGAATATAGGTATTAGAAAAATAACAAAATATAAATTATTGCGGATTACGGGCTATTTCTAGAATGAAGCAGAATGAGTTACGCAATGAGTTACGCAATTTTACCAAAAATTGTGAGTTACGAGGTATTAGCACTTCACGGTCGATATGTCCCAGGAAAGTTCAATTCTCGGAGCTGATCATAGCTGGAATTCAGAATAAGCTAAAAGTGATTATGGTTATAATATAGATGCAACGAGGCTGTAAATGATCCTGAAGGAATTGAGTTTGCTAATAAACAAGAAGATTCTGAAAAGAGTTATTGAACTTATAACCAACAAGATCCCGCCCAACCCCAGCGCGAAAGCTTAACCTAAATAGCAGATGCACAACAGAATTTATTATTATTATTAGATTTTTTTTTGCATTGTTAATATTATTATAAATGCTGAAGCAGCAAATTGTGAGGTCAACAACAGCAACGTTTATACAACTGCATATTCTCCATAAGAATTTCCCGTTGCTTGTATAATACAGTTACGTTTTCACGGCTTAACGGATTCGTAGGATTAATTAAGGAATACACTATTTAAATTTTCACACCATAACTTATTTAATAAAAACCAGACACAATTCAATAACAAACATAATTCTTTTAAAGCTCGCTGTTTTCACTTACAATTTAATATCTCATACTATGGAATTCTATTTATCATTTTTTAATTCACTTTTTTATAGCCACTTTCGCTTTAGGTCACTTTAGAACACTTTCATCGCTCTGGAAAGAAACGGACTCCCAATTGCCGTTACCACCACATTTATATATCCAAGCTCTTTCTTTATCTAACTTCGAAAACTTTCGCCCATTTTCAAGACCGTGGTGGAATATTCTTTCCTTCTGGAAAGCTTTGATAAGCTTTGTCTTCAATTACCGTCCTTTTCAATAGATCTAGAGTCTAATAGATGGCGCAATGTTAGTTTAGTATATAAATCATAAATTCAAATCCTCACAAAGTCGAACTTCTAACAGATAGCGCATAAATCATCACAATATTATACCTCCTTTGCCTAATTTGACGCTTACCCTTTTCCAAGCCTTACTCTTTGCTTTTCTATTCATGTGCAATGGATTGTTTTTCAAATATAAAATTCCTTCGTCCTTTACAGCTTCAATTAAATTATTGTAAGAATCACCCTCCTTCCATTATTTTAAAAAAGATACGAATTTTTTCTTGTAATTATATTTAAACTTTTCTTCATCTTAATGTCGCAAAAATTATGAACAACAGACCGAAAAAATTGAATAATTACTTGATAGATGCCTGTAGAAATGCAACATTACAGAATTTAACAACCATTCGTTAAGTTTGTAACGTTTATTTAGGTCGGTGCCATATAGACACTCAAGTTCGTATCTTGGTCTTATTTTGGTTAAAGATTAAGATATAGTAAAGTTTGTGGTCAAACTATTCTCGTGTTTATCTCAGCAAGTGACTAATGGTATAGACCTCATGATTTGATCAATCTAAATTGTGGAACAGGCCTTCATTCTAGAGAGCAGGCTACTCTCTTACGCTGGAATGAAATGGAACAACAGTTCGTCGCTTGAAAACTTGACGTCAACGAATTTTAGCTTTCAGCCACTTTAGGTCAGTTCAGTTTAACGTCAGAGTTTCTCGCGGAAGGTGTTTCCTCAAGGTTTTCCAACTTACCTGCTTGAGTGTTTTTCTTGTGTTTCGTAATCCATGTCAGTCGCCACTTTAAAATCGATAAGAACTTTTGTGTAGGAACGCTTAACTGATAGCGGTGTTTGCAGCCAAGCCCAAGTGTATCTCAATTAAATAATTGTTCGACTGAGCTATTTGCTCTTTGATTACATTCCTTCGGTGCTTGATTCGCTCAAGAAGCTTTTGTGATAAAAAGAGTGAATTGCGCCCTCACTCTAGTGAGAGCTTTTGTAACGAACACTCAAAGTTTTGTTGTCATGGCGTTAAATTCTGGAGAATACTTCTCCCTGGACATTTTGGACGCTTCAGACTGCGTGAATATTGTCAAGAAAACTTTAAAAAATGAAACGGAATTCGAGGTGGTTGATTTCAAATTTAAAAAGGCCGGTAATGACATACTTGGTTATATAGGGGAGTATTACCATTTGCGCATCGTTATCAAAAAGGTGAATATAAGCAGAAATATTTGAAAATTGCAAAATACTATGTAAAACAATTTATGTGCGCTTTTTTAAAAGTTCGTTCAGATACAAATAATAAATTTAAATAAATATGATTGTGTATTGAAGAACACAATCCAGAAGTGAAACCTCGCGTACATACTTATGTCTATATGTTCTTTATTATAATATTTTTTTCTTCATTTGCTCGTGTCTTGTGTTATAATCTAAAATATGAATGAAGCAGGAAATAGGAAGGAGAACCATAATATTTTAACTCATCATAGTATAATGAATATTTTGAATGTAATGCAGTACAGTGTATAAAAATGCAAGTATAGCCGTTGACTGTGACAATAGTGTCACAGTTAACAATAATATTACAATGAAATATACATACAAGTATACATAAGAACATGATATTACTGCTGTTCCGAGGCTAGCAAGAATGATACAACTGATTTGTGATAACTAAAGTAGTTTTTAAATATCCTTGCTTGGTTAAAGCAGTGTGGGAAGTTCCTTTTTGTGGTTGTTAAAATCCAAAAGGTTAAACGAAATAAAGTGGGAACTAAATATTATGTATTGTATATAGTATAGTATGTAAATTTGTTTGTGTTTTGTTGTGTTTAATTTGATTCAGGATTTTTGTTTTTTGACGTGATAACGTCTTATAAATCGATGCGGCTCTTGGACATTCACAAAAAAGTTGTAACGAAGCCACTAACGTCCGGTCACGTCACGATGCGCGCGCAGCATTGTATGTTATGTATTGTATGTATTATAATATATGTATGTGTTGTATTGTATGTATTTATTGTATTGTATTGTATTGTATTCACTGACATATAGTACTGGACTGCTGATTGACAATTTTCGATGGCACCAGTTTTCTCCAGAAGTTGAGCACCTTTTTTATGTAAACAAAAAAAAAATCTTCGAATTTAGGAGAAAATAACTAAAAATATACTTGTAGCAATTGATATAAATAAATCTCCATCATTATTTTTTATGGTGTAGCACTTTTTTCATTAAATAAATGTATTTTTATCCCATATGTAAGGTGATTTTACCCTGCTTAACGAACTTTTCAAAATAGCTCAAGAGAGGGACAGAAAAATGAAAACACTATATCTGTCTATTTTTTTCCAAATTATTTTGACATTTTCTCAAAAAAGAAGAAGAAATCAGGTATGGCAACTTTGAAGGCTACAAACCGTTTTGGCGGTTTAATTTTTAAAATTGCGCTCAAACAAAAGTCATTCCAAAAAGGAAAAAGGCGGATGAAATTAAATCGACAATTAAAAGTGAAATTTTGTGAAATTTAAAAGTGAAATTTTGTGTTATTCAAGTGATATTTTTTGGTGAGTGTGGTGCTAAAAAGTAGTGTTGATAGAGAAGTGAATTGCAATATGATTTTAGGTTGCAAAATGGAATATACTCCATACATATTATTTCAATTGCAACAGAAATATTTTAATTTATATAATTGCACATGAGATTTTTGGGGAAACCGAGCACCAATATCGGTTAACGCTTTGACGCAGTACCTCCTAGGTGAAGTGGAAACCTGCATTTCTTAATAAAATAATGGAAATCTTAATTAAATAAATAAATCCATAATATTCTGTAGAACTTGTTCGGGTATCATTAAAGCACAATGCGATAGTAAAAGTAACGCATGATGATGCGTTTGTGGATTTTGTGTAGCACGAATACACTGAACAACTTGATCAACACGAAAATTACTTTCGGGGAAGTCCTTTTTAGATTCAGATGGTTCGGCAAAGAATTTATGGCAGCATAACAATAGGCATGAAAGAAGCAATTGTTTTGCATATTCTAAGGAAGATTGTTCATCGAAATCTAGGCATATTTTTAATAATTCAAATAGTTTTGGGATTAAAATTTTATAATTAGTAAGTTTTTTCTTGTTTTGTAGAAATTCGAGTAGAGTAATTCCATTTTTCCATTCAGCACTGTTTAAACCGTTCGAATCTGGCGCTAACAGACGAGTTTGTCCTTTTGTTCTTGCTGAAACACTACAATTTTTCATGTCATCTAAAATATTAACAATATGCTTCCCATTTAAGTTAATCCTCTTCATAAGCTTATTTCCTGCTGACGATAACGAATTATCACCAGCAAAAGTTACAGCTTCAACAACTAATTTTATAAATTTCTCTTTATATTTCTCTGGTAATTTTTCGTATGTTTCTTCAGTAAATACACCTCCATTATTTCAGTTGCTAATGATACTATTTTTCCATTGTTATTTGTAAGTACTTTATGCAAACGAAGAGATTTCTCTATGAATTCCCATGCTTTGCTATCTTCTCCAACAACTTTAATTGTACTGTCTTCAAATCTAGCTGCTATTAAGTTATATATATCGGAATGCGGTGATACTAAAGACGAAATTTCTTGTTCATCATCCACTTTAATTGTATTTAAAACATCTAAGCCAGCTTGAACGATTGTACTTAATATACTAGTACTATTTATGTGACTAATCATGCGTAACATTTCTGCCTTTAAATAATTAAAACTGGAAGATTCCAAAGCTGCCTTTTGATTTTTAACATGGGTATTTGTGTTGAGGCATGCATTTTTGTACTTATTGTAGATTTATCGTATTGCAGCAACACAAATATCCATGTTGAAAATCAAAAGGCAGCAAGTAAAAGACAAATCTATTTAGAAATGTCAATTGAATTGTCAAATGGCATGACACTTGAAGTTTTTGCTATTGGTATTATTTGCATTCTCAACCAATGCACTGAACTTTTTTTTTATTTTAAAATAATTTCAGTTCATTGGGATTTAACGTGGGAGCGGGATGCAAATAGTGTTTGGTGCCATATTTTTGTATGGGATTTTATGTCATTGATCAGTCCAGTACTATATGTCAGTGATTGTATTGTATTGTATGTATGTATGTATTGTATTGTATGTATGTGAATAGTCTAATAGGTGAGCTTGTCATTTTACACAAAAAGTTTGTAAACAAAAGTGTAAATAAAACTGAAAAGCTAACTAAAACGTAATATGTCAGTGATTTATGAATTTAAAAGTGTAATCTTCATTTAATCCAAAAAACTTATAACACAAAAACGACGTTATCACGTAAAAACTTCGCCCGTATACCGACTTTACTTTTTCTCGTTATTTTGTAAACGAGGGAGAAGGCAACTTCCGTTTTGTACAACTGTCCTTGTTTTCGTTTCTGTTTTCTCAATTCACTCGTACGTGCTCGAATAAATCATCAAAAATCAATCAAAATCATCGGAACGAGACTAAGGAATTTTTACTTCAAAAAACTTTTAAAATGAATAATTTTTGAAAATAAAATGGACTAACAAGTAAACACTAATTTTTTGTTGTCGATGCACAAGAAAAGTTTCATTATAAAATTAGACTTAATCTTGAAATTGAATGTATTAACAATATTTAAAAGCACTTGATGGGTATCCGCAAGGAAGTGGATGTGCCGGTAGACCGAAATTAAATGGAGAAGGACAGTAATGAAAGAAATCGCCTGGATTGAAACCATGAGGATAGCTCAAAACATAGTCCGTTGGAGAGGTTTTGTGGAAACCCTTTGCTCTCGAGAGGAGTAAACCAGAATAAATAATAAAAATAAAAAATCGTGTGTGCAGTTGACTCGCAGTAGTAGTGAAACTTCTTTAGTAGGCTGTGTCAGTTATTCTTATGTCTTATAAAACTATAAATTGGATACTCAAGTCTTTGAGGTAAATATCATAAATACGAATTATTCTCTTCATCCGAGACTGTTTTTTATTATTGGTTATTAGAAGCAATCCTAGATAACTAACATGTGTCTATTCTTAGATTTTGCATATGATTTTTTCATGTATCTTTGACCATTGTGTCATTAAATTTGTCGTGTAATAGACTTTTTTTTATAGCAAAGAGTGGTGAGAATCATCATCAGCCAAGCACGCTGTTATGTGTTCTAGGGGGTCGATCCACGATCCCTTAGTGATAGGAAACACCGCTGAGTATCCGCACTCAAAAGGTAGTGTCAGATTCCAACTGATAAAACTCATAAAACTCATAACTCCTTTCGGTGACCATTGTAACCCACCCGGTATCACCGCAAGCATCCTGAACATGCCACGGATGTGGGCGAAGAGATACCAGGTTTCTGCGGAGACAAATCAGCGACCCTCCCTCTCTGTCTTCTTTGTTTTTTAGATGGCTTCGTCAAAACACGCCACCATCCGCTCTTCGGAGCCTCAAAGCATAATCCCGACAATTGTACCAGGAGTCAGTCATGCTTCCGAGATCCTCCTCCAGTTGTGTATGGGAATATCACCTGTATTTTCAAAGAAAGTTAGTTCTCATGTTCTAATTCATTACCTATGTTCCTCATTCTGCTGATTTCTCCTAACGCTTCGTTATTGCAAGGATTTTTGCCAGTTATCTTCATGCAGGCTAGTTCTTCTATTTGTAAGCATGCTAAGGATTTTGCACTACTTAATGCTTGACTGGCTGCGAATATCATACGTCCCAGGTACACTATATCATAATCTACTGTACTCCCTTGCATATTGTGAACAATAGAAGCCCAAGATAGTACTGATGCTAGCATTATATTGTGAAGAACTATGCGCCATCTGTTAGAAATTTGAAGCAACAGATATTTATAACGAATATGAATTAACTACTATACTAACAAAGCGCCATCTATTAGAATGAAAACGAACGGAAAACCCTTCGAATTTGTATTTTAAAGAATTTTTAGTTGTTTCCAGTAAAGGGTGAAAAGCTCTGAAACTTAGCTTGGATATATAAAAGGGACTTACAATGGCGTTCGTGGAAGGCAGTTTGATTTAAAAAGTGATGAAAGTGTTCTAAAGTGCCCTAAAGTTAATAGTGGTGATTGAAAAGGGAATGAAAAAGCGATAAATAGAATAAATAAATAGTGTGAGATATTAATTTGCAAGTGATAATAGTGAATTCTAAGAATTTTGTTTGTTATTAAATTGTGTTTTGTTTTTAATTAATAAGTTTTTGTGTGGATAATTAAAAAGTGTATTACTTAATTAATCCTACGAATCCGTTAAACCGTAAAAACGTAACAATTGGTGTCAGAAGTGGAATTAATTAAGAGGAAAGTGAAATAAGTGAACTTGAAAAATAAAGGTGACTGAAATTAAATTTTTATGCATGTGTCAAAAGGACATAATGAGCCGTAAATTAGATCAATTACGGACTGTGGACTTAAAAAGATAACTAAGTAAACGCTCGTTGTCATCGGTGGGAGCTAAAATTCCCTAACCGCCCTGCTTTGAGAACGAGGGAAAGGATCCAGAAACTTAGATGTTCGAAAGCGAAGTAGAAGCTGGGGCAGAAGATGCGACATTGAGTAATGGCAGAACTTTTGAGACACTAATGGTGAAGGAAGCGCCGTTATCAGCAGAGATGAAGGAAGCACAAGAACGCGCCGCAGCCGAGGCGAAGGAAGCACAAGAACGTTCAACAACAGAGATCAAGGCGGATGTGTTGGCATTAAAATATGAACAAAAATCTTTGCCAGTTGTTCATTAGCGTTCGATCACAGAGCTCAAATACTCTATAGAAGAACTGAGGAACCAGCTGAATAGCAAAATATAAAATATAACAAATGATCTGGAAAGCTTCGAAAATTTCATGAAGAAAAAACTCGAAAATGAAGAAAAGGTGAAGATTCAATTAGAAACTGTCCTAGCCGACCTAGAAAGGGTAAAGATATACCAGCCAGCGACGGCATCGCACTGTCATCACAGTTAGAAAACTGCAGACACAAATTTTCGACGGGCATAGTCTATGGCCTACTTACAACCTCCAATTTGAAGCAGCAGCAGCGGGTAAATACTGGACCGAGGAGGAAAAGGCAATGTCCTTAACATTATTACTAAGAGACACAGCAGCGGTAATATTACAGGCAATACCTGCAGATCATCGAAACAGTTACGGGTTCTTGGTTCAAGCGCTGGAAATGCCATACGGCCTTTTCTTCTTCTTCTTTGATCCGTCCGGCGGTCCGAGCGGGACGTTCCCGCAACGGATACGCTGCTGTCGGTGCCGCTGGGTCTCGAACTCTATTCACCATTCGTTTCCATTCTTGCCGGTTTTTGGCGACGTCTCGAGCCGCGGTGACGGATTACCGTTGATTCTTTAGGTCACCCTCGATATTCTTTAGCCAGGTTTTCTTCGGTGCCGATCGCTGGATTCTCCAGCCTGCGGGACGGTCTCGCCAGAGAAGTTTACGTGGCAAACGGTCAGAAGTTTACGGCAAAACATGTCCAAACGCCATACGGCGATCAGCACATGCAAGAAGTTTATCGACTTCAACTTCGAAATAGACTTCAAAGGCCAGGAGAAACTTTACATAAACTAAGCGCCGACGTCGAGGGGCTAGTGCATCTGGCTTATTCTAGTTTCAGTCAAGACTACATCAATGAAATAGCAAGAGAAGCTAACTCTTAGGCGGGCCGCACACTTGTGCGACATTTATTGCAATGAGAGAAATGCCGCAATGCGGTATTTACTGCAATGCAACAAATATTGCATGATCCCATTTGAGAAGCACGCAGAGTGCTGTTGCTGCCGCACATCAATGCGACCAATCGAAATATTGCACTGCAACATGAACGAGATATTGCAAAGAGATAGAAACGTCTTCCTTCATTGCAATATTTACAGCGTGTTGCATTGCAATTTTGAGGTTTGGTTTGATCGGAAGCGTTTATTGAAAAATTCAAAAATGAATTTAAAAAAAATTAAAAGGTTTCTTTAAAAAATACCAAATTACAGGCATTTTTTCTTCACTAGAACGCATTTTGTTAAACTTGCTTATATTTACAGCATTATACCTTGCGGTAAATGTCGCATAAATATACGGTTTCAAATCTCAGTGCAGTAATTACCGCATTGCGGAATTTATCTCAATACAATAAATGTCGCACAAGTGTGCGGCCCGCCTTACCGACGGGGTTCTGCATCAGGCAGCTAATTGGTCGGAAAGAAGAACACCACTGCTCTGGCACACGAGGCTGCAAAGTAAGCGACAAAGAGTGCAGTCCGCCTCAGGGAAATCAACTCGGTGGAAGAAATTTTCAACCGAAAAAATACCTGGAAGTAAAGGTTCCACTCCGATACTGGAACTGTAGTAAACCGGGTCATCTACAAACGAATTGTCGGAAATGAAGGAGAGCAGAATATCCCGAAAGGGGTACAACTTGCTGTGAAATGTGCGGTCAGCGGCGGCGACAAGGAGATCGAAGGAACTAACTCCGTGTTCCCCGGCAGACAGCATCAGGAAAACCAATAAATACTAACCCTAATGGGGCGGGAGCTAGCCGGGGAAATCGCAGCCCCTAGTGTCATCATCACTTTAAAACAACTGCAGCGTAGTGACAACCGCCTTGTCATCGATGGAACGATTGGAGCAAATGCACAATAACCGTATATACCGGTGCTTCAAAATCAGTCATGCTGGCTGAATTGGCCGGTAATAGTGGCTGAAAGACGCACACCAATACAGACTGAAAACTGCAACAGGAAAGCCAGGACGATTATATGGCGAAATTATGTTGGATGTGGTTCCCGCAGACATTGGATTTTCACATTCGTTACTGGTAGAACAGACGAGTGTATTTTCAGGCTGGACTTTATGAAAACACATAAAATTCTACTGAACATCGGAGATGGAATACTGAGATATGACAACAAGGAGATTCCAATGGCCACAGGATCCACTTGTTAATCGCAACTGAAAGTCGTCGTTCGTGAAGATACCGTGCTTCCTCCGTGTGCTGAGAAATTGAATGCTGTGCCATCACTCATTTCTGCTGGCAGTTGCTTAGCTCTACGGTCTATTTTAGGAATGCCATCGGCCATTTTGTGTTTGCTACCATATTAGATTTAAAGTTACATCACACAGCTTACTATATTCTATTCGTCATACCCTTTCTTTTGATGCTCATATCGAGGGATTGTAAAGAAAAAAATAATTCGGTATTTTGTGTTGGTCGCCCTTTTGATTTTAAATGAAGCCACACAAGTAATACCATTCTACTTATCATACTCCTTCATTTGATACTCATATCGCCTTTCTCCGCCCCGCCGCAGGGACAAGCTCAGCTCTCACCCATCAATTATAGGCAGACTGAAGCAATGTTTTTTCTGTTCTATTGGTGATAGCCATCAGTTGACCCACTTGTTAACCTTTCCAAGAGCCATTTATATAATCTTACTAATTGTGGCCCCTGTGCTGAAAGTCGAGTCGTGTAATGTGACAAATCTTCGAGTTGAAGAAAGTGACGTATCAGTCGAATTACGTCTTTCAGCCCAGTGGCTATAAACTCAACTTAGCAACCCCATTCTCTGGCCTCTGAGCTGAAAGTCGTAAAGGTCGCAACGTCACTTTTTTCAACTCGAAACGACTTGTCACATTACACGACTCGGCATTCAGCACAGGGGCCTGTATGTGGCTTTTAAATTTTTTTACTTAACTTCTCGAAAACAGTATTTGTTCATTTTTTGTTATTTTAATTTGAATTTTTATTCATCTGAGCCCTTTTGTTTATCTTTTCAGAAACTTGCATTAAAAAATGAAGATCTTGATTACTTTGTAAAAACTCTGCCTCTAAACAATTTGGAGCAAAAAAATTTCGTTGAGGATTTGGGACTTTTTCAAAGAGAAATGATTTTATATTCATCTCTCTTTCAAGAGATGGATAAGCACAACGGTAAGGATTTAAGAGACTTTAAACTAGGAGGGTTGAAAAGTTTCCGACCTCAACGTGAAGATGGCAGCACTCGTCAATAAAAGCTAGTGAGTGTAGTTGTGTATCTTTTGACAGTTACTCACCAAAGTTTCAGCCATTTTGGACGCGCAGCTGTTATTGGACAGTCGTTTGAGTCCATCGATGTGTGTTTTTGTGAAAATTATGAGTGAGTGAGTGATGTTGAAATGATGAGTTGGACTCTGTGTTCGGGGACTCTGGACCATGATTTACCACAGTTGAAATTTAAACGTGGCCGTGAGAGCTTAGGAGACGATGAACGTTCGAGACGCCCAAAAACTGCAACTATTGACTTTTATAAAAGCACTCACATCGACTCACTCAAACGACTGTCAAATTGTAGCTGGGCGTCCAAAATGGCTGAAACTTTGGTGAGTAACTGTCGAAAGATGCACAATTACATTTACTAGCCACGTTGAGGTCGGAAACTTTTCAGGCCACCCTGGTAGATATATATGTGTATATAAAAGAGAAATAGTATCCACTAACTTACTACCTGGCTTATCACAAAATCGCCGGAAATGAAAAGTTTAGGAAACTAGAAATTTGGAAACCAGATTTGTGCTACGACATAGACTTCCCTCATGACCGAAAATTGCTAACAAAGTTTTATCAGATTTTGGGTAGACTGTACGCTATTCATCCTGCAATGCTTGCATACGATCCCTTTCCCAACGTCATTTACTGCACTAAAATATATCGCAGGAATCGCTTATCCGGTCTTTGGCGGCATGGTTCACAAAAAAGGTGTTGAAGCTTTTTCCGTTCCAAAGGCTATAACCAGAGATAACATAATACTCCGTATAAAGATGCGACAGCTAGAACAAAAAACCCGAACGCTTTTTGCCTCGGCAGGCCTCTGAGATTGCCTCCCCCTTAGCAACATGCAACATATTCGAGTTTCTAGCTACACAAGGAGGCGAACGTGGTCATGGTCCGCAGCACAAGACATGCGGTGAGTTTGTGGATAAGGAAGCTAGAATTTTAGGGAGGCAAGGAAAGGAACTGACAACAGAATGTTTCTCGCAACATCTTTCTTTCTTTCTCATCTTTCAAACGTTTGCCTCTAGCGCTACATTGAAGGATTTCCCTGATGCTTTGTATTTTAACTATTTCTTAGAACATTCCGTGTATTTTTTTTAATGACTGTCTGAGATTCACTATCAATTTCACTTGATTTCAAATTCTTGGAGAGGATTTGCGATATTTTTAAAATAGGTACTTGGTTGAGGTTTTGGTTGCGACTTTTTTTTCTGGTATTTCGGTATTGACTAACTCGATTGATTTTAGAAACGAATTTAGGTAATTATTCTTTATTTTATTTTAGCTGAATTTTCGCTATTGGCTTAAAATGTTGGGTTTTGGCTTTTGTTGTAGGTATATTGTGGGTGTAGATTTTTGGACACATTTTTTATAAAAAATGCCACAAAGTCGCACAACCTGGAGAGTTGTTTGTATCACCCAAAGTTGCAAAGCGCATAAGTGCTTTTCATAAACGCTTGTACAATTAAATCCCCGCCCACAATAAAAAATCGTGCGTTTGCTCAAAACAATTCGATCGTAATTGTTTTGGTAAAAACAAATTAAAAGTAGGTTCAATACCTACCTTGTTATTTGAAAACTCTTCAATTAATGAAAATTAGGAAAGGCTTCATGCCAAGTCAATTTTCAGGGAAAACGTATGAGAGAAGGAATTCAGTCTCGGACTTGTAATTACAGGATTTATCCCGGGTCATTCCATATCAAACCAACCAATGGTTTGGACCTCACCACCTCCGATTGTTATAATTTTTTTATATTTGTTCTTCTGGTGGAAACTAAAAAAAAAACAAATTTTCAAATTTTTGGCCTTCTATTGTTTTAGTTATGAATTTTCAAAAAGTCGAAAACCTTAAATTTTCAACAAATTTTGAAATCTTTAAATTGATATAGTTCAAAAACTATTTGACATAGAAAGCTGAAAGTAGCACGAGTTTCTTTTGCTTTAATTTGATATATGTATGTATGTTGTTACGAAATTAGCATTGGAAACACTCATCCCCTGTTACTGTACATATAATAATTGAGTTGTCTGTTTCCTAGCTTATGATCTATTTACCTTAGCTTGAATTGCTAATATTTTATTAATTATTTAAAATAAATTATCTGTGGTTAATTGCACCTACGCTCACGAGTTTTTATTTTCTACAATATACAACATAGTATTATTAGAAAGAATAAAACTTTTTCCGGCATTTTGAAAATTTTGTTTTTGAAATATCAATATGTTTAGGCATGTTTTAGAAACCATGTCTTATATGAAATATATGTTCTTGTTCATTAAAAATTGGCGGTGAAACCTTTATTTTGGACATAAAAAAATAATTTAACTTCAGGAGTGGCTGTAGGGGTGGGATCCGCGGGTCTGATAGGGTTGATTTTGGGCTCCAAATAGAGCTTATCCTAAGGGCTATTTCTACATAAAAAATTGGCGGGGTGTTTTCATAAGCAAGTATGAACCACTCCAATTTAGTAATAAAGGTTGTAATGGGGGTAGTTTTCGATCAAGTTAAAGGGTTGACTTAATTTCTATTGAATTCGCCATACCCAAATTAGTAAATGGCGACATTATTAGCGGTTGGTATCAGCTCTTCCGCAACTAAATGTTTTCTTATATTGCGTTCATTAAACGTTCAATTTTTCAAGAACCTAAAAAAATTATTTCTATATGATCCCAATGTCGTCCCATCCTAAATTTTGGCATTCTATGTACGTTAAAATTGTGTGTACAAAATATAATTTTTTCAAAAATTTGAAAAAAACATTATTATGAGATATTTCAAAAACAAAATTTTCAAAATGCCGGAAAAAGTTTTATTCTTTCTAATAATACTATGTTGTATATTGTAGAAAATAACTAGTGGGATGTTGTGCCTAGAGACTAGCCACTAATTACGCTTTTTCATGGTATTGTTTCTGTTGAATAACACTTCAGATTGGATGACAATATATTAAGTGGAGATTGATCCGCACTCACTTCCAATCCGCCGGATCTGGGAATCGAGACCAATAATTCGATCGTGCCAAATTGGAAAAAAAAGCACATCACACATGTAAACACTATATAGAACATGTAAACACTATATAAAAGAATAGTGAACACCATCTATGGCAATATTACATTACCCTTCGTTTTACCTGTGATTATCAATTTCCATAAAATATACAAAATACATTTCATAAATAATAGAAAATCTGTTGTTGATTACTTTCTTCGAAACACACACATCTATCATTGGAATGTACCTTTTTACGTAAGCATGAATAAATATGTTTATTGCCACATTCCTACAAGTTAGCGTTTGGAGTAATGGGAAGGCGCTAGATCGGGGTGCGAAAGGATTCGATTCTTGATGAATTTGAGTACTCTTTTTTAGCTACGATGATTTATTGTAGTATAATAAACTAAGCCTGCGTTGATGGTACAATCTCAAAGCGGCGACTAATTAAAACCTTTAGTACATATTCAATTGTGAGCTATAACTCAATCTATAATACGCTAAATAAGCCAAATCCGTTCTTAACTAAAACTTTTATTTCACGTTGCATTGATTTAATTATTGTCATAATGCTGTATCCTAGTTTGGCCATGAAGATTCATAAGTATCACACTGACCAACGCTATATATAATTAATCTTGAAAAGTTTTTGTTAAAGGCTTATGTAGGTTATAAGTTGTGAGACTGCGTAATCTAAAACTTAACAAAGTATTTAACAAACGCTACAATATAATCATCATAGCTTAAAAAAAAGGAAATCAAATGTAAACAATAAAATTCTTTGATTCTTCACCCACGTCATGGTATATTTCTTTATTCAATATAAACAATAGTTTTTGAGCAGCAAATAAAAACTATATGCCATAATTTCGTTATCATCGGTTTTTGTTCTGGAAGCAAATTTAGAGAAGTATTCATGTCAAAAACTTGTTTCATATGAAACAAAATCCCCGAAGGAAATTAAAAAAAAATTATTATGATGAAAAAAAAGCACCGTGAGCCGAAGGATCGAACTCGCAGCCCCACAGACGAGGGACTTTCCCTAGCCCTTTATAGTCCATGGAAATGGTACTTTAACATTGCAAAAATGCAGGACAAGGTTTTATTTTTGGGATGTGTAGGGGGAGTCAGTGTGAGCTTAAGTTTGAGTTTTCGGGATTCTAACCCCCCCCCCATTTGGCCGCCATCTTGGAAAACGTATGCAAATGGGTTTTCCACTATATCTCCGAAGCGGCACATCTTACCGGAAATTTGCAAGGACACTTTTTGTTTAGAATTAAATAATCTACAATTTATTACTTAGAAATTTTGTGGTAAAATGAATAATTAAGAAGTTATAAGCCTGAGAACACAAAAATTAGTCACAATATTTTCTTTAAAGGCTCTTTTTTGTTGTTTAAATATATTTCTGGTTGAAACTTCCAGACCATTTCCTCAGTTTTTGGTCTTTTGACCAAGAGCTACATTTTGAGGTATGGCCCAAGTCTGTAGCGGCAGTACTTTCAGAGATGAAAGTAGGCTTCAGACAGACAGACGGACAGAGCCTCTGTATAAGCTTTTTTTTTGAAAAAGCTAAAAACTCGTGAGCGTAGGTGCAATTAACCACATATAATTTATTTTAAATAATTAACAAAATATTAGCAATTCAAGCTAAGGTAAATAGATCATAAGCTGGGAAACAGACAACTCAATTATTATATGTACAGTAACAGGGGATGAGTGTTTCCAATGCTAATTTCGTAACAACATACATATATGAAATTAAAGCAAAAGAAAGTGGTGCTACTTTCAGCTTTCTATGTCAAATAGTTTTTGAACTAGATCAATTTAAAGATTTCAAAATTTGTTGAAAATTTAAGGTTTTCGACTTTTTGAAAATTTATAACTAAAACAATAGAAGGCCAAAAATTTGAAAATTTGTTTTTTTTTTAGTTTCCACCAGAAGAACAAATATAAAAAAAAATCAGGTGCGGTCATGGGACCCCCGTCAGGAACGAAGTTCCTTACGATTCAAGCGCAAGAACAGCAGCTTTCAAGATATATAACACGTTGCGCGGATATATACTTTGGCCTTTTCGAAAGAGGTACGGAAGTTACCTTTCGAACTTGCTACTAAAAATAATCTGAAACGATCTGCTACTTGGCTCGAGAATGAGATGGCTGGTGAGGAATGGTTTCGTTCATTTATAAATGGCAACAGCAACAGGATATATACAATGTTGATGAAACTGGCGACACTACAGTCCAAAAACCTGATAAAGTAGTAACAAGACGTGGACTACGGCAAGTAGGATCTCTTACTTCAGCTGAACGAGGCACATTAGTCACTGTTGCTTTGCAGTAAATGTTTTGGGCAATGCTATTCCTCCTTTATTCGTATTTCCAAGGGTTCATTATCACGATCATTTTGTTAAGGGCGGGCCAATAGGATCGATTTGTACTACACATCCTTCAGGCTGGATGCAACGGGCTGACGCTGTTACAGACACACCTGGAAAAGAGGCATTTAGGCAAGAATATGAAAAAAAGGCGGCTGCAAGCTAAGCGGGTAAAGAAAAATCTTACTGGTGTATTTTTAACCTGTCACTACCGACCCTGGTGTGTTCGGTTGTGACATTTATTCATTTTTTTCTAATTTGCCTCCAAGAGTTAACCATTGTACATTTCCTTCAGCTTACTGGCATACTTACTAAATGATGGGCGATCAAATTAAAATTGTCACAATTGTACCCATTGTACCCTAAATACTTGTAAGAAGTTATACAATTTTATTAGGTAACTTACTTTTCTAAATTTTCTAAATTTGTATAAGTCTCATTTGATGCCCTTTCCATTTTTCTAAACTTATTTTTCGCAATAATGAAAAATTCAGCAGCAGTCACATCCAAACTAATTCAAAGGTTTGCTATGTTTGACATTACAGTTAATAATCGTACTTGTAGCTTGATTTTGAAAGGTATTCCATTCATTTCAATAAAAAAGCATAAGCATCTATCCTCGATAATGACCAATGCAAAAAGTGTGCACGTTCGTCATGCATGACACTTTGCATTATCATTTCTTCCTATAGCTATCGGTGCAAATTGATTCCAATTTCTAAAGAAAAACACTGCATTCTGATTTAATAAATTCACAAATTGCCTACTGGGATCGATACTCGCACGCATACATACACATAATATCGCATTTTCTTACGTGACGATTTCTCCCAATTCATTCTACCCGCAAGCCGCATTAAGGAACTTCGTTCCAAAAATTATAACAATCGGAGGTGGTGAGGTCCAAACCATTGGTTGGTTTGATATGGAATGACCCGGGATAAATCCTGTAATTACAAGTCCGAGACTGAATTCCTTCTCTCATACGTTTTCCCTGAAAATTGACTTGGCATGAAGCCTTTCCTAATTTTCATTAATTGAAGAGTTTTCAAATAACAAGGTAGGTATTGAACCTACTTTTAATTTGTTTTTACCAAAACAATTACGATCGAATTGTTTTGAGCAAACGCACGATTTTTTATTGTGGGCGGGGATTTAATTGTACAAGCGTTTATGAAAAGCACTTATGCGCTTTGCAACTTTGGGTGATACAAACAACTCTCCAGGTTGTGCGACTTTGTGGCATTTTTTATAAAAAATGTGTCCAAAAATCTACACCCACAATATACCTACAACAAAAGCCAAAACCCAACATTTTAAGCCAATAGCGAAAATTCAGCTAAAATAAAATAAAGAATAATTACCTAAATTCGTTTCTAAAATCAATCGAGTTAGTCAATACCGAAATACCAGAAAAAAAAGTCGCAACCAAAACCTCAACCAAGTACCTATTTTAAAAATATCGCAAATCCTCTCCAAGAATTTGAAATCAAGTGAAATTGATAGTGAATCTCAGACAGTCATTAAAAAAAATACACGGAATGTTCTAAGAAATAGTTAAAATACAAAGCATCAGGGAAATCCTTCAATGTAGCGCTAGAGGCAAACGTTTGAAAGATGAGAAAGAAAGAAAGATGTTGCGAGAAACATTCTGTTGTCAGTTCCTTTCCTTGCCCCCCTAAAATTCTAGCTTCCTTATCCACAAACTCACCGCATGTCTTGTGCTGCGGACCATGACCACGTTCGCCTCCTTGTGTAGCTAGAAACTCGAATATGTTCCATGTTGCTAAGGGGGAGGCAATCTCAGAGGCCTGCCGAGGCAAAAAGCGTTCGGGTTTTTTGTTCTAGTTGTCGCATCTTTATACGGAGTATTATGTTATCTCTGCTATAGCCCTGAGTGGCGTTACAGTATTTCTTTATCTTTTCTTCTTTTATGTGGAAGAGTTTAAGCTTAGGCGTCACCCCTTATACTACTGGTTCGTAATATCATTTACTTCATGGTGCAATGTCTGATAGTAAGCTTAGCTCGAAGATAGAAAAAGGATATGATAGGAGACTAGAGGCTGAGGAAACCCACTTTGTACTGTTGACAATCTATTTTGTTCGTGTAGAGTAAATGCCGAACAGCAAGCTAGTCGAAATAAATGGAAGCGAAAGAGAGAAACGAAGGAAGGAACTGCCACAACCAAGCCGCCATATTTTATTCCACCTACTACTACAACCTTTACTATCGCGACTCTGACATCGGGGCACAGAGAAACTACTCACTAGAGTGTTATGCCTCCTGAAACGAGTTGGATCTCATTTACTAACCCATAACATGCAGAAGGGCTAAGGAAATCTATGACAGGAGGAATCAGGAATGTAGAGAAGGAAGAAGAAATAAGGAAAGTTATGTAGGTGGGGAAAGTTCGAAAGGCTCATTGGTTTCAAGTTCAACCGTAGTCAAAGTCAAAGAATACACATTTTTAGCTTTCCTTGACATAGAGAGAGCGTTTAACAACGTGCTCCTGGACGCCATTACCCTGGCCGTGGCGAAGCTGAGAATCGAGGCGCCGCTGGTGTCTCTTATACATCAAATGCTTACCGGCAGGATCGTAAGCTCAAGCCTTGGCGACTGCTCGGTCTGAAGGGCCGTCAACAGGGGTACCCCGCAAGAAGGAGTACTTTCTCCACTTCTATGGGTCTCGACTGTGAACCAGCTACTGCGACGCATGGAGGCAGTGGGACACATTGTTATCATCATAAAAGGAAAATTTCCATAAATCGTCTGTGATCTCATGGAGGCGGCGTTACTAACTCTTTCAAACTGTGCTGCCACCCTCGGACTCAGCGTTAACCCTGAAGAAACAGAATTAGTCCTCTATCTACAGAACTACAGAAAGTGCAAAGATGTGCGGAGTTATGCATAACAGCCGCACCTCGCTCCGCACCTACAGATGCCCTAAACGTTATGTTATACCTCCCTCCGTTGAACCTTGTGTCAAGGGAAAATGCGACTATCGCAGCGCTCAGAATAAAAGAATCTGGATCTTGGGCCGGTAAAAGAGGAGGGCACTTCATGTAGCTAGACTCTGTCAATATTCCCACAGAAACCCATTTTCGCACATCCGAGGTCATCTTTACGAAGAACTACGAGGTCTACATCCCTTCATGTCGTGAATGGAGTAATAGACCACATAGTTTTCAAGATGCCATAAACTTCTTCACTGATGGTTCTAAGCTCGAGGGTTGAGTGGGAGGAGGGATCTTCTCACCGGAACTTGGGATTGAAGTGTCCTTCCGACTACCCGATCACTACAGTGCATACCAAGTGGAGCTTTTAGCCATACATGAGGCTGTTTTGCAAATCAACCAGCAAGACGACAGGAACCGAACCGTCTACATCTTCTCAGATAGTCAGGCGGGTCTGAAGGCCTTGCGCTCTTGCAATAACTCCAGAACTATCTCTGAATGCCGCAGATCTCTTAGCGAGATGGCTCAGTAGTTCAGGACTCCCCTCATAGGGGTGCCTGGTTACCGAAATATAAAGGGAAACTGTAAAGCTGGCGAACTGGCTAGGAAAAGCACGACCGCCGCTCTCCTTCCTGTAAAAGAAAGGGTTGGAATGCCTTGGGCTAGCTTTTAACTCCGCTGCAAACACCACACAATGCAACTAGCAGAAAAGCATTGGAAAGATCTTAACAAATGCACCTTGGCCAAAATGACGTGGCCCTCCTACGATCTCAGGCGGATCACCTCACTGCTGAGCCTCGGTAAACGAGACCTCAGTTACAGTGGGAGTGCTGACCGGACACTATCTGATAGGGACGCATGCGGTGCACTTAGGTCTCGAAACCTACGATTTCTGCAGAAGCTGTAAGAATATAGACGAGGAGGAAATTGTAAAACACTTTCTCTGTCACTACTCAGCCCTAAGCAAAAGGAGACTTACCACTTTTGGTGAACCCTTCCAAAGCACGCTTGCGGAAATCCCGAAGTTTGGGATCCTGCAACTAAGAAGATTCATTACGTCCTCAAGCTGGTTTAGCGAAGAAACAACACATTGGGTTTAAAGTGGGATCATTATGACATCATAACGGACCTATTCCTTTGCCCTAAGTGTTTGGGCTGTGCACCAGCAGCTCAGCCATATCTAACCTAACCTAACCTATCATAGTCATAAATTCACATATTTAATCTTGTATTTTTGATCATTTTGATTCTTGCAGCATTTAAACGATGGCATGGGGATTGCTACTACGGAAGAGAAGACATTTTAGTGTTGGAAGATTTAACAAAGTGCGGCTACCAACTGAAGCCACCAGATGTACCGTTCTCCCAGATCTACATAGAAACAACACTAAGATGTGCTGCCAGGATGAATGCAAACAGCATTGCCTTCGAGAATCAAACAGGACGAAATATAGAGGATGAGTTCGGCTCACATTTAAGAGAGACTCAATTTGCTCCTGGTTGTGGGTGGACAATGGCTGGTGTCAAAGTAAAAAATAATATTCAAAAATTGACTCTTTAACTTTTCCTTTCTTTCTTCCAGGCACTTAAGAGCGTAATAAGGACTCATCCCAAATACCAGGAAGCAGAAGTCAAAAAATATCTGAGTGAAAACTTCGACAAATTCTTGGATTACATTTTCACGAACTTGCTTCAAACATCAACGAAATATCGCAATGTTTTTTGTCATCGGGACTTGTGGGATAAGAATATCCTTTTTAAGTACAGTGACAGCAATCCTTCCGAACCCATCGACTGTGTGTTTCTGGACTTTCAAATTTCTCGCTATCATCCGCCAGCGATTGATATTCTACAATTCTTATACTGGAACACAACACCAAAGCAGCGACGAATCGGATTGGACAACTATCTTGAGTTTTATTATTCGTGCTTAGTCGAAGAAGGACAAGCAATGGGTGTCGATATCGCGGAGGAAATCTCTAGGGAGGAATTCTTTGAAACATGTGAATACTTTAGGCTGGTAGCACTGATTTCCAGTGGAGTTGATGGGCCAATCATTTGTCTGCCGGACGACTACATGAACAATCTTAAGGTAGAGGATCCTGCTAGGTACAATCTTTACACTCAGACAGATCGAACTGAGCTAGTGTGTGGCTTAATGAAAAGTGATGAAAAGTACAAACATGCGATTGATGAAATCGTGGAGGAAGTAGTTGAAAATATGATCAAAAGAAAAGATGAAATAGCTAAAAAAGGTTAATTTATATTTGTGAGATGGCTTGTATCCTTAACGTGAAATCATTTTATAATTTTGTATTATTTGTTAAGAATAAGTAAAGTGACTACCGTTAAAAATTTGATTATGTATATTTATTGTATTAAACAATATTTTTCACAATAACCGAGTTGTCGACGTAGCAATTTAACAAAAACCTTGTATGTGACAGAACTATATAGAAGGTATCCGGATATAGTACTGTTTGCAATGAAAAAGCAAGATTATTCAAAACTCAGCATACCTTATTAATGGATAAATGAGTCGATCAGTTAGTGGTTCATTATTACGATCATTATGGGTTGTGATGTGAACGTTCGCCGTACTCTTCCCAGTACTATCTTTGCCCTGTTCCGTTTCATACCTCATTCGTCATGACCAATCCATCTTAGTCTGTTTATTTTGATTACTTTGACAATGTTAGAAATTTTATTGATTTCATACTACTAGGCGAGATGATGCCTTATCGAACGCAGCTTACAGTCGTCCTCCCTACCTTACGCCCCTCTCCTTGTTTTCGATCCTTGATACCCATCTTCCAATCCGCAATCCTCTGGGTCGGATCAAGGTGTAATGCGAACCGTGCCGATGATCAGCTTGGTTAGAGACCCAGATTACAAAATAGCTCAGTCGTGTACGGTGTGTTCCGGATACCTGGCGACCTCCGGTTCTAACTAGCCTTACCTGGCTACTGCGGACCTCTACACGGGTGGACCTCATTTCTCCGCTACTCTTGGGAGTAATTATGGATAAGTGCAAAAAACAAAAGACAAAAAAGGGGTCCGGTTCTCCTAAACGAAACCCGGAAGGGACCACAAATCCCCGCAATAACAAGGCTACGGCACCCTTGAGCCAACCCAAACCAAGTGGAAGCGATCACTAGCAAACTTGCTCCTCCTTGCGGCTCCGTCGCTGCCTAGCGCCCAACTGCGGGGCCGGCCGCTGCTGGCGATCAGGGGAGCAAATGGTCTGCGGAAGGGCCAATGTTACCGAAAGATGAATTTTGAGAATAGTAAAAACCACTACTTTTTTGAAAAAAGAAGTAGCAAATTCAAGGATTGGCCTTGTGACATGGTGAATGCAGGACGAATCGGAAATTGAATTGCGAGAATTCGGCGGAAACGATTAGGTTGATTAAGTTTCAGAAGATTAACCGTTCGATTCGTCGACAGGAATACGGCCATTACCGATAGTCAGCAACTGCTTAAAGAAATCTTTGGCAGATGAATTGTTTTAGCAAGCCAACTTGCGTGTTTGTCGTCAGCTGTCGTTTCTTCATAAAGCGTCACAGAGTCGACGATTTGAGGTAAGCGGTTATTTGATCGACAGCGGTGAATCTTGGAATGACTGATAGTGTTTGGCGGAAATCGCGCCTCCAAAACATCTTGAGTCAATATTCATAGTTCGCTTGAGTGCCTCCAATGCTCGTTTGTGCGCTCGTGTGCATTCATCCCAGATGATGATATTATTTGCTACCAAAGCTTTTACCATTTCTGAGTGTTTCGCAGTGTTACATGTCGTTTTTTCAGTCGTTTGAAGGTTCAACGGCGATTTCAACATAGGCATCCTTCTAGCAACGTGGCCGCTATTCTAGAAGAAGCAATTGCTATAAAGGATGTCTTCCCAATTCCACCTGGCACATCGAGGAAAAAAGGCCACCTTTTCCATAATCCATTGCCTTCATTAACGTATCGCACACTTCCTTCTGTTGGCTGTTCAACAGTCGTACACTCGCTCGAACCGATTGGTTCAATACATCTCGATCGTGTTCACGGTCCAATTTTCGATTGAAAGCGTCGCTCATTCGATGGAGAGCATGTCAAAATAATAATGATAGCAAATAATGTGCGATGTGACATGGAGATGTAGAAACAATTTCTTCAGCGATTCAGAGTATCGTTTTCAATCAAATTAAGCACGAAATGTTGGTAACATCTCACCATTGACAGTTTCAACTGATTCAAATGATGTCGGCCCACGAACATTCACCAGCAACAACCGCAAGTAGAAGCATTCGTCATTCTTCGGATGAACTCTGCAAATGCGGCCAAGAGTAGAACTCACATCCGGATGATCAGGAACCGCATCGCCTTGCTTCTGACGTTTTTCATTCTTCGTTGAAGCGTTCCAAGTGTAATAACGTGGCATCTCAGAGTAGGGCAATGTTCGTACAAACGGATCGTTTTAAAAATTCGAAAAGAAACTGGTCAAAGGTGTCGTTGGAGGTGTTTCAGCACGTTGTGCAACCATTCTATGGGTTGAAATAAACTCGTTGAACATTCTCAAGATGTACCGCCAAATGTACAACAGTGGGATGACGCTCATGAATGGGAATCACAAATCACCAGCAATACGCCAAATCGCCTCATTGCAACTCATCGTGATATCATCAAAGAAGCCGTTTTCTTTCGTTTAATATATCCGATGTTTTAATAGTTATTCTGTTATTGGGTGCGTAGGCAAATTCGAAAAATCAAAAATCATAAAAATCGGTCCAACCGTTCTTAAGCTATAAATGGTGTAACTAACCCGACTTTGTTAGATTAAAAATATTCATTTTATTGCCGTAATTACATTGAAGTGCCATAATCAGCGTAAAGTTATTCTAAGCCTGCGAACGATTTATCCATAAATAAAAAAAATTAGAATTATCGAAAAAAGGTAGTAGAATTATAACTTGATGTAGTAGTGTAGTAGATTACCATTTTTTCCTAAAAAGGTAGTAAAATCACTACATATGTAGTAGAACGGTAACGCTGGGAAGGGCCAAGAACCTGAAAGGGCCGAACCAGGAAAAGGCAGGTCATCAAAAAGTCCGCGTGGTCAGCAGAATCCTTCGCCGCTTGGCTACGAGCCCGATCAGCGAAGGCCAGGTGTCGAAGGGCGACTACACCAAAGTCCAAGATGACATTGCTTGGGCAAAGCAAGTCATACCAAACTTTACGCTAGAGCGGTTTACAGGTGCACCAGCCACTAAAAGCCAACGATCTGTGGAGGAACCAAGCACCTACAGTCCAGTTCCGAAAAAGTCCAAGACGCACGGAACCAAAGCGATGTCCTTCGCAGAAGTAGGGAAGGATTGCAATATAATCAGCTTCCTGGATGAAAATGGGAAGATCCCCAAACACCAATGGCGGTGTCTACATGTCGCCCTCGCTAAGGTGGATATGGTGGTCCTGAAAGACAACCCACGACCTCTCCCCTTATGCCTTGATATCGGTTGGTATAAAGGCAGCATAAAACTTACGGCCTGCCACAACACTAGATCCGCAAAGCTATATAAAGCTGCGGTAGCTAGAGTTAGGGAAGTTTACCCAGGCGCCCGAGTTAAGGCAGTTAATGCCGCTGATATACAATCTAGTCCGAGGGGCAGAGCATGGTTCAGGAAATCCTCTCTATGCTGAAGGATGAAGGCCTTCAACCCTCACATCAACACCGATAACTAGAAGGTTATCAAAACGGAGCAGACTAACAGTGCCACAATGTAAAAAAAATGAAGATTGCTTGAACCAGCTGGCAAAAGAAAAATACGCCGTGAACTACGGCTTCCAACAGATCGAACTGAAGCTCTACAAAACAGACGTAGTGAACCAAGGGGCCTGCAAAGGGAAGCCGTAGTGAACCAAGGGGCCTGCACCAAGGCCTCTGGCGATGAACCAGAAAACATAGAAACCGATGGCGAAAGCGCAGTTCAGAGCGAAGTTGATGCCGGAGCGACAACTCCTCAGCTCAGACATCGACGAAGTCACCTCCAGCGACAAGGAAGCGGAGAAAAATCGAACAGCAATTGAAACTCTGAGTTTTCATCATCAGGGGCTTAGCAGCCTCTTATTGGCCTTAGTTTCCCCGAGCTTTCATCTCCATGATTGGCGATCTCTGGCCGGTCTTTTGCAGTTTCTTTTTTGTTTATGTCAACACTGCCTTGCTGTTGGAGATGGACGTTTTCGCACAAGCCTTCGCACGATGTTTTTATTGGGGAGCAATGCAGACTTTTAACAGTTACAATAAATATGCCAGAATATCGTGTCCGGCGTAGACTTCAAAGTGGTTGGCACTGGTACGAGACCACTCCTTGTTTTTGTGGTATGACCGAAAAACCTCTGCTGCACCTAAAGTCAACTCTCAGTGAATGGGCTTTGCCCATCTTGCATGACGGTCTTTGAAAACATCAATTACTGGTTGTAAGCCATCGTTATTCTGCAGGACTAATGCCTAATGGAGACCCTAGAGGTTTTTAATTTTCCTGGTCTAAAAAAGAAGACATTTTATATATAAGGGCTACACAGGCCAATCGAAATCACCAAAAGGTCGATATCGTCTCCTACCAATGTCACATATTTTTTGACTACGTCAAAATAAGAGCGAGATTGCAAGAGGCTGCAGTCTTTCGCTTCGTTTGAATTTTACAGCCTGAAAATCAACAATGCGCTATACAAGGTATACAGAAGCAAAGTAACGTAAAAGAGTGTATACCGTAAGACGGTATTTTCGGGCTGACATCACGTGGGGAACGCTTTCAATATAAAATCGAAGCTGTTGTTGCTGTTTCTGCATCAGGGGTGACGTTACTTGGCGCCCGTAATTTACGGTATTCGAAGCTGTCAGTCTCTTTTACATTACCTTCTGTATACCGTGGCGCTATATACCTTTCAAGCCCATCACTTAGCACAAGTGGCAGTTGATCCTCTCATCTGCCACAATACCTGTACTTAGTGACATTAGGTAAGAGGTTCCAAGGAAACCAATTCAGGAGATTATGTGACGTTATGCGAGCTCCACTCCCGAAAAGTTCTCAATCTTTTGTGCGCCCGCATATGGTTTGCCCATGCACCCGTATATGGTGCTAATAGTTGCAAATGGTTTAGGGGTACAATTTATGACTATTTTCATAATATTCTGGAGACCACTGATCTAAAGTTTATCGTGTCTGTCATCTATTGCTTCACTCTGAATCATATAGATAGTTTATTTTACACGAAAAGTTCACTTTGGGTTTTGGTATGAACTAGTAATGTTTGTAGTAAGTAAGTAAATGCTTTTGTTGTTATTTAATCTCATGTTAGGGCTATGGTGTGAACTGTTTTCACAATCACTTCAATTTGGATAACCAATTTTACAATCTCGGCCTTTATTTCGACTTACTTAAGAAGTCTGCGCTATTAAAAATGTTTCAAATTGTCCTTCTGCAAAGTTGCAATGAATTGTTTGGGGTCGTCTTCATTGGACACTTTCGCGATGCAACGACAACGACACGTGCCTTTGCGTACGGAAGATTGCCAACTCGTGAGCGTCTCTGCAGCGGAAGAAACTAGGCGACAACAAAAATAATCTTGACTCGAGTTCAGGGAGAAAGTTACTCGAGTTGAAAGGACACGACCCGCCGATTTAAATTAGAATTCGATTTATTTTTATTTATTTGCCGTGTGCTTCGGATGTGAAAGAACTTTAATCACTTCAGTAACGAGACGGCATTTATTCCTTCGAGCCACTGTTCTAGTTTAGGGGCTCCGCGAAAATTGCTAGTTCGTTTTGAGGAGTAGTCGGTGGCGTCCGTGAAGTTTTCTTGATTTCTTCATATTTTTTGCCGGATTGCGCCGCATTGGTGCCGCACAACAAAGTGATTTTGTTTGAAGTTTCTGATTTTATTGACCAGTTTAACGATCTTGGTGATCCACGGTTAACGCTTTCGGGGAAAGATACTGAAGTGTTGATAACAACAAAAGTTCCATCTTATTCCGAATTATGACCGAATTTTTATTGTAAAACGATTTTGCTGAGCTTCTGCAAATATTTCTTAGTGTAAGAGCAACTTACGTAAGTTTCACATCTCGTTCAAGTGATTTGTGCGGTTTAAGGAGTGTTTCACTTCGGATTTTGTGTTTAAACGATATTTTTCAATAATTGATGGTAAAAAACTAAAGGTGTGTGGTAACATTAATTTATGTTCAAGAACAAGTTAACTTGACGCAGATTAAGTTCAAAAACTTCAACGAAAATGATCAGTGAAAGTGAGTGTAGACAGATTATAACTAGGGCATTGCACCTGCCCGAAAACCAATTCGAATTGATCAAGTATGAATTGCAGCCAGTTCCGAACGAGATTGAAGGATTCTTAGGGGAATATTTCCAATTAGTTGCAGTGATCAGGAGGGTATGACATATGATTCTAGCCGAAAGGAAGTCACTGTTGCTGATGTTCTCAATTTTTTTCCTTTGTTTTAGAAAACTTTTAAGGAAACTGAAATTTTGGAATATTTTGTAAAATGTTTACCGCAAAAAAATCGAGCACAAAAGGAATTTGTGCAGAAGTTGGGAGTATTTAAGAGGGAAGCTGCCATGTATACTGCTCTTTTTGCAGAAATGGATAGGTACAACAGTAAGTATTTTGTTGTGTTTTATCAATAGATTGCTGAAGATGCTCTGGCGTTGAGTCTAATTTATACACTATGTAAAAGGTCCTGGAAATTTATCATTTAAAAGCTGCTCTACCGAATTACTTAGCGGAATTTTGGCCCATTCTGTGTTACTCAATGCCTTCATAGCAGTTGTTTATGTTACTCATATTATAAATGCCTTCCGATATTTAGAATGGAAAAATTAGTTGAACAGAGAATATGCTTAAAAGCTGTGATTCAAACGAGTGAAGCTGGAATTACATAATTGCATTGCGTTGCATGAATGCGTTGACAGACCAAGTTAACACTGAATATTTTAATGATGGCAGACCTATTAATGCGGCACCACCTTCAATACAATTTTTACGCATACGACACATTCAATACTCTGTCAAATTGGTCTTGTTTTTATCTGCAAAATATTATAAGCTCGGATTTAACTCAGTAATATATTACAAATGGATTTTGATGAGGGATTCAACACAAATTCACCATGAATTCAAATTTCAAAACGCATTTAAGTGCCAACACGCAAAGCATTAATGTGTCAAATCCATATAATGTAACGCATTGCAGTTAAATCCAATCAAGTATTGCAATGCAATGCAACGCAATTATGTATTTCCAGTTTAACCACGGTGAACTACCAGTGGCGGATACAAGGGAGGAAATGAGGGACAATCCCCCCACCCAAGAGCTCTATGATTTATGGAGTACTTTAGTTCTGAAAAAAAAAAACCAATTGAACTACGAAATTTACTTCTATACATAATCCTAAAAATTTCTGTCTTTCTTTCCAACGAAAAAAAATTCGAAAAAATGACAACCAAATTAAAATTGTTTGAAATGTCAAAATAGGTCTGAATCTGAAATTGTTGAATTTTTATAATCGCGGCTTAATAGAAAACTCATTTTAGAAGCTACATCTAGGTACAATAACTCTATAAGCTATGTACTTGGTTAACATATTCCCTACAGTTAGAGTTGACCAGGACTTATGTGAGGCAGTACATTTGTCCCTTATTCGACGGTAAACCGTACTGATGCCTCAATTCAATACTACTCTTGTTATGAACGTATAAACGCGCACCATCACCCGCCCAAACCCACGAATCTCAAGGGACACATTAATTTTAACCCTTCCAGTAAATTTGTTGCATTGATGAAACAATTCTCGTATAAATTGATACTCATAGGGTTAAATAGATCACATCACGTTACAGGTCAGACCTAAAACTTACGTTTACCCAGTTTTTTTTATACTCAGTCAAAATAGAACTTACTACGATTACATGCCGGACTGAGGACTTGACTTGAACTTGAACTGACAGTTAAATGCTCTTGATTTGAAGTCGATCTGGGGTTACATGATTTTCAAGTCTATTTGAAGCCGACTTCAAGAATGCATGTAATCATAGTAACTGATAGCTAAAAATTGGGACTGCCCTTAAAAACATCTTTATAACTGAAATGTCGAATTTCTCCAAAGATAGATGGGAGCAAGGAAATGTATTCAAAAGCTCAAAAACTCATTTTGCAAATATGTATCTCTTAAACGCTCATAAACTAGCTTTTACAAACTTTGTAGGTTATGCTATTATTCCCGTACGAATTGTCATTTATGAGATATCGCCGTTTTGAAAATTAAAAATACTCATATGTCCTCAGAGGTAGCCCTAATAAGGCTTCCCGCCAGCTTAGCCGGTTAATAATAGGGTGCCAAAGTTCCACTTAAGTCTGATCTCCACCTTTTTCACCTGCTAGTTCATCACAGCACAGCTTCTGTGGGTTGGCTAGCGGGAATGCTTGGCCATAACCAGGCAAACCACTTCACCTAGCTTCGTCTGGGGCTGAAATATGTTTGGGAGCCCCTTTAGAATATTGAAATTCCTAAAAATCTTTGACAAAAAAAAGGTATGGTTAAAATAAGTTCTTTCAGAACATTGAATATAGATATTGAACGCTCGGTTCTTCATTTGAGAATGAACCTAAAGTTACTTAGTGTAGCCTAGAATGGAACAGGTCTTATGTAGACAGGCACTTGTGCTTAGTTCTGGGCACAGCCACTGACATATAGAATGGACTGCTTATGAGAAATTTTTCATGGCACCAATTTGTTCCATAGGCTACAAACCTTTTTTCACTCCATGTAAACACCGGAATCACTTTTGAAATTTACATTTTTTTAAATACGTACTTAAAACATTAAAACAACACAAATATTTTGTTTAAAAAAATTAATAAACACTATTTTCACTTTTTCACCTTTTAAAATGCCTTTTTTTCATTAATTTGCAAATTTTATGTGTATCTGATTTAAGTTCTTAACGCCTGTTTTAGCAACTGACATTCTGTATGTCAAAATCCGGGGGCTTATGGGGAAAAGAGCAAAAGATATAAACATCACTATACCCGTCTATTTTTTTCTAATTGATTTAACCTGATTTTATTTCTGAGTGCTTCTGTCAGTTTGGGGGCTTATGGATGAGCGAGCGACTATACCTTTTTGGTGCCATCGGTTTGTATGGGAATAATTGCTGATGAGCAGTCCATTATTATATGTCAGTGGGCACAGCACTCATCTTTCTTTTGGCAGAATCAATCCAGAAGCTATCCCAGCGGGAAAAATCCAAGTGCTACTAAGAGGATCAAATTTGTTGCGCTGTAAATAATCTCCAATTGAAGCTTTAAGGAATTGTATGGAGCGAAGAAAACGGACAAACGTAGACCTGTTCTCCTTCGATGCGGTGGTCATTCAGCAGATTGGACGTGGTTGGTGTTTAGTTGGGGGACCCCTCGGTAAAATTGCTGTCGATACCCGCGTTTAGAGAGCCGACCGCTCAAAATCCTATGTTAACGGGAAAAAGAAAACAAAACCTATTGTAAGTAACATTAGATATAGGAGAATACTTTAGGCACGGTGTGCCTGATCTAACATGTCGAACATTGCTTCCTGAACTATAAACAATTTCTTTCAAAACCCCTATGCAAGGACATTTCCTTACAAAATGTTTCTAATTAAAAACTCATTCCGAGTGTTGTGTTTCAAGGAATAATAGTCGGAGTGCACACTTGCAAGGATAATTTATACATACTCTGTTAAAACTTTTTGTACGATTAAGGACACCTAGTCTAAGAGCTTTTCTTATTTGAAAACTCTTGAAGCCGCGGATTTTTTCCTCCACGTAGCTCGAAAGTCTCCCTTTAATGAGACTCAAAAAATTATAGATACTCTTTTTTACCAATCATAGCCGCTTTGTTCCTTTCTGAGATTCTTTTACTGGACCTCAAGAAATCGTGAGCATTCCCATCCTCTTCATTTAAAGTTTATCGCTTGTCATACGCCCAGCGATGCAAGTGGTAGCAGAGAGGAACTCCCCATCTAACTTGGACCAATCTTTTGCAATTCAGATATACAAATGCCTCTGGATTAATAAAGCCGCATTCACAAGCTGTTTTGTGGTATCTCGTGATCGGGTAGAACGGTCCCCGAATGAGAGGACTGTAGTTCTCCATCGCTCTAGCAATATGGCCTCAAACCAACTTGATTACAAACTTGTCGATCCTATTAACAAATGCCTTATCATAGAGAAAATTGTTGGCGTGAAACTTAGTGAAGCCTGATTCGGGTGTTCGATACAGTTATCTCAAAAAGATGCAAATGTCACACGTGTCACTGAATTCTATTTTAGGCCAACCAGTCACTCAGTCCTATTCTCGTTGTCGAGTGCTGGGACAGATATCACTTCGACTCTCAATTGGTATTCTCATTGTCAATTTAAGTGACACCTGACGGCTAGATCGACAAACACTAGGTGGAAGTGTCAAGTGACAATTTTATCGATGCGCTTGAAGATATCGATAATTCTATCTTCAGAAAAACAAAGCAAAAACAAAAATTCTTTTGATTGTATATTCCTTAAAAAAATATAGAAAATTAACATCCGAAAACCCCAACACAGTTTAACTCATTTTGTTTATTTATTTTTACAAATTTTTACGCTCTTTTCACAACAAACGTCGCACTGTTAAATATGCCAAACTCAATTGTTAAATAAAAATGTGTTTCATTTACTAACGTTCCTCGTAGCCTCGTCACTCGCCAATGAGAATACCACATTCAAAGTGACGTGACACCGCCTAACACTAATCTCACCTGGGCTATTCAACAACGAAAATAAAGCTGATTCAGTTGGCTGCCACTGGTGTTAGCTAGGGATGAACAAAAATGGTCTTGTTCTTGCACATTTTGCAAGACCAAGAACAAGACTTAGTTATGCTTGCAAGAACAAGAACAAGACGGACTGAACAAGAACAAGACAAGACCAAGATTAGATTAATCTTGTCTTGTTCTTGCGTTTGCTCATCACTAGTGTTAGCCGTTTGATTTCCCCATGCCTTATGGCGTGCGCTGTAGAGAATTTCATTTGCAACATTTTGGGCCCTTGTACGGCGTTGTATGACCTATAGAAACCGAGATACAAGGAAGATGCGAGAAAAACGCCATATTTCTGGCGGTCATGTTTTTTCTATGATTCCGAAATTGTTTTCTTACAAAGTCCCAAGGGAGCTGTGGATCAATTTTCAGCCATTTTGGAGTTTAGTTTTGTGTCCTTAAAAAGCTAATTTCTCCGGACTATTATGCGTGAGCGGGACCAAAAACCTAAAAGGTGCAGCACCACCTACGCGTCGAATTTATAACATCCTCCTTTTATGAAGTCGGTTAAAAATTCTAATCGAGTTTTAGTAGGTAGTTAAGAGTCGTACAAAAGTTGCTTTATCTATTCATATTTATGCTTTATATTTATGACAACGTTAGTAGTAAAAACTGCGAAAATGTTCTTTTTGGTACTTTTGGTAAATAAATTATAATCAAAAACTTGTTCTAATGTTTTTCACGGTTTTGAAAGTGTTTTTATTGAAATGTTTTTCCCCTTTTGTTAACTCGAGCAATATTCCTACAGATTAGACCTTAGAAGGGGTTTGTTTTTAATTATCAGCTCAGGATGACCGCATTCTGATTAAATAATTTTTTACATTCTTCATTTGCATTTCCTCAATTATATTTATCTGCATCAGCTCCAACAACATCCAATTGTACCTTTTATGGCATGGCTTTAACCCTATCATTGATATCGTTCAGTATTGTTCGCCGGAGTTCATTATTGAGGAACTTGGAAAAATTATTTGTTTTGCGAGATTATCAAAATCTCCAGAGTTTTACGACGCATATTTATCTTCATGGTAATAAACAACAGGAAATAAAAAGTTTATTACTTTTGTAATTTCGTGCCATCTTCTGCGGCAATGGCCATAAAATTAAAAACGCATTTAGCTGAAACTATGTTTTTGGAGCATAATTCGCTTAATTAATTGGTCATAAAATTAGGGAAAATTTGCTTCTGATGAACACCGAAAATAGAATGTTGAGACTAGCTTCAATTCATGGAAAGTCCATACGATTTACGCGGTTTGACTTAGTCATAGGTTATTGGTCATGAGAAAATTTATTATTTTGACCGTCAGCTATTACTCGATTTCCTGGAATTTCTGTAGGCCAAAGGATATCAATTTTGGAACGCAAATTTCAACAATAATTGTAATCTTCTCGGGCTTTCCAACGACAGAGATGTCTGAGAAAAGCATGATCTCGTTTCTGCATTCCCAGAGCCTGGAAACCGCGTATCTCTGGTGAAACATTCGCTATATCTAATGACAATCCAAGGGCTTGTGTAGATGGTTCGCTTCCAAAAACGTTCGTCACGCACTTTATAGATGAAGGGGGAGTGGGATCGTACCTCTCATCGTCCACCCTTCATCGACAAAATTCGTGAGTAACGCTCCTGGCTACGAATCGTTTTAAAAGGCCTCTGCAATACCGCCGCTAAGATGAGAAGAAGTTAACTGGGTCATAAACCGGGTTAAAAATAACAAGGTCGATCGCACGGTTTCCGTGAAAAAATTTGGGGTTAAAAATTTGGGGCCCACACTACATTAAGCGATTCATGAATTGATCGTGCAAGTATGGAAGCAGGAAAGCGATGCCAGAGCCCTAGGAAAAAAGGATTCTGTGTCCGGTACCCAAAAAATTACATATCGCAGCGTACCCTCGGTATAAGGCTGTTGAGTACTGCGTATAAAATAATCTCCGCCATCCTACTATCCTTCTTGTCGCGTATACCCGAAGCATCATAGGTCAATAGCAGTTTGACTTCAGCCCTGGCAAATCAACAACTGATAAGATTTTCACCCCCGGCTATATCGGTGGTGGTGAGCTGCAAGAAAAAGCCCCTCGGCAGATGATTACAGTCGGATCCAGAAAGGCTATTAAGCGAGGTGGTCAGAGATCACCTGGAACAAGCTTTTTTGTACGAGAGGGCTTTGGGAACCAAACTATTGGAGATGGTTTTGGACCACATCCTCTAAAGTAAAGGACGTCCAAAGCCCTGATATGACTCATCAGAGGTGGTCAAAGGTTTTAGGGTGACCAGATGTGAAAACCAGGCCTCAAAGATCTTTCTAGGCGAATGAATCAGTAAGAACAGTTTCACAAGCTGTGCGCATATCCCGAGGAGTACAACACCCTCTTTGTTCACACACTTTTTTTCATCGAATTTTATGCAATTAACTTTTAAAAGGCTAGTCCAATGCTAGTGCAATTAACTTTTAAAAGGCTAGTAATTTGCGGGATGGTAAGAACTAATCGATAACACTTTAATATGATTTGGTTTGTTTTTTGTTACAGTGGCTTCGTGCAAATTTCTTCTCTTGGTTGTGAACTCTTACAATATCATATCATCCGCCCCGTTTAGCACCCTTCAGATTCTTATTATTCTTTCCTGTGATCTATGCCTTCCTTCGAAACAAGCTTAGAAATTGCACAATGATGAGCACGACATTACAGAGGGTGATTCCTAAGCTTGGACTTTCACATTAAAAAATATCTCCGTAGGACTGCTTGTCCACAATCACTGATATAGGACATATAGGACCACTCACATTTCTATATGGCAGTGTATACTCCAATAACCGTATGTGCCATAGGCAGCCATCATGTGATAACGCGCTGCAGTATTGGTATCAAACAAAACAAGATTCAAAGAATAGTTTGGCTCTCCATCACCAGTATCAGTAATTCGCCGATGGAAGCGTTAGAGTCTCTACTTAATTGGTCATCATTGAAGAATTCTACCAGGGATGTTTTTTTATTTATTTATTTATTTAGTCTACTGAATACAAAAATTCTTACAGACTAGAACTAATTACAGGAATTATAATAATAGGAATTATAATAATATAACTTATACCTATAAAAACTTATAAATTATAGTAAATTTTCCAAACTTAACCGCAAAGCTCTTTAACAATGGTTTTAAACTTATCTCGACTGACATGCATTTCAATTTTACTGTAAATATTATTAAAAGTTTTTGCACAATGAGTAATAGGATCATGCTGTCCATAAGAAGTTCGGTGAAAAGGAACACGTAAGAAATTATAATATCTTAACGATGGCCCAGGAACATGAATATTAAATAGAGCAACAAGTTCAGGGGAACGAATTTCAAAACACAAAACATCCCTAACAAACATAATACAGAATTGATTCCAACGTCTGTAGCCCAAGAAGAAGGCATCTAGTAAGATAGGGGGGAGGTTCACTCCAACGGAAACTACGCAATGCATAACGAGTAAAATTTCTTTGAATAGACTCAATACGTTTAACATGAATTCCAAAATAAGGGCACCAGACAACAGAAGCATTCTCTAAAAGAGATCGCACTAGCGACACATAAAGAGTCTTCAGAGTATAACAATCACGAAAATCCGTTGCATTTCTCTTTATAAAATCAAGCATTTTATACGCCTTAGACGTGATAAACTCAACATGAAGGGAACAATCAAGTTTGGAATCAAATAGAACGCCCAAATTTTTAATAAAAGGTGGACGCGCAATCACGACATTATCAACAACATAGTCAAAACGAAACGGATCACTATTGCGATAGAAAGAAAAGCTGTTACATTTGCTTGGATTTAAGAATAAACTATTTCTAGCACACCAGTCAGCAAGTCTGTCTAGATCAGATTGAATTTGAAGGCAATCTTGATAATTTGTAACTGATTTAAAAATTTTAAGATCATCAGCATATAAAAGACACTGCGAAAAATTAAAAACATTGACAATGTCATTAATGAAAATTATAAAGAGAAGTGGACCCAGATGACTACCTTGGGGTACACCAGAGTTGACACTTATCAAACGAGACTCAACTGATTCAATTTTAACACGTTGTTTCTTACCGGTGAGGTAAGAATCAATCCATTTAAAAAGAGATGAATGAATTCCAAAACATAAAAGTTTCTTTTTAAGAATAGTAAGATTGACGCGATCAAAAGCCTTAACAAAATCAGTGTAAACTACATCAACTTGTGACCCATTCTCAATTTCGTTAATAACAAAATTTTTGAAAAGAGTTAGATTTGATGAAGACGATTTACCTGCTACAAAACCATGCTGCTGATGACTAATCGCTTCTTTGATATGGAAATATAATTTGCCTTTTACTAAACTTTCAAAAAATTTCGGCAATGGCAAGAGCTTAGCAATCCCTCTATAATTTTTAATAAAATTGCGTGGCCCTGCCTTATGTAAGGGCATTTTTTTTTTGTGGTAAGATGAAGCTTAGGAGTCACCCTTTGTACTACTAGTCCGTCATGTCTTACAAGTCATGGTGCAGTGTATAGTAGTAAGCTTGATCTGAAGGAAAGATGAAATAGGATAGGTTAGGGGTCTGGAGGGTGCATGAGAAGATGTCGATGAACCTTGCGTTTGAACTCTGAGATGTTATATGAGCTCGGAAACACCGACTGCGGAAGAGAATTTCACAATCGAGTTGTTCTATTTATAAACGAACTACTAAAACGTAATGTGCGTGAAGGGGAGGGTTGTAGGGTGAAGGGGTGAGCCGAGTTGGCTAGTCTTGTGTTGCGGGAAAAAAATGCCGTGTAGGCAGGAGATTTTTGATTTCAGGGCTTAATAAACGAGAACTTCCATTCATCTAAAAAGCAGCCCAGATGTAGAGAAAGATTAAAAATTATCGTCAAAACGGGAGCAAGTGAAATGCAGCACCTCTTCAAAAGACAATTAGAAATCATATCATATCCGTAGAAGGTATCATCGTTTAATGAATACAGAGCAGTCTCAATTTCCTCAGTTATAAAAGACAAAGACCCTAGATCAACTACTGATCGAATATTATCATATTCATAGTTAATCAATTGAGAAGCGCATGTCGAAAAGCTAGATTCAAAATGGTCCGCAAATAATTCGCAAGTTGACTGAAGATTACACGAAGAGACATCATCAAGAATCATCTGCAAAGGAAACCCTGAAGACGATCGTTTATTATTAACAAAAGACCAAAATGCCTTACTATTTTTTTAAATTTTGGATTCACATTCCCAGATGTATTGCTTGAACAAATATTTATGTAAAAAATCATATTCTCGGTGAAGACGCCTAAAATTAGATTCATTAATATGGTTAGAAGATGTTTTAAATAATTTATGTGCTTTATTTTTTGCATTTTTTAATCTTAGCAATGCACGTTTAAACCAAGGTGGATGATTATTAATCTTATAGCTCTTAAAAGGTATGAACATATTAATACCAGCATGAACAATATTTAAAAACGATGAGTATACCAATTTTAAGTCATTTAAGGCATGCGTACCGTCCGGGAATAACTGATTCCCAGTTCCCACATTTAAAACAACTTTCGTTAGTAGAACTCATTTCGATAACGCAAAAGCACACCCGAACTCAATGAGTGATGGAGCTATGTATGTATGGAGCTCCATAGCCGTAACCGAAACCACGGTATACAAAAACCAGGTAATGTAAAAGGCTGTATACCGTAAGACGGTATTTTAGCGCTGACGTCACGTGGGGCCCACTTTCCATATAAAATCGAAGCTGTTGTTGTTTTTTCTGCATTAGGGCTGACGTCACTGGGCCCACTTTTTTACGGTATTCGAAGCTGTCAGTCTTTTTACATTACCTTCTGTTTCTGTATACCGTGACTGAAACTATCGGATACCTGAAATAAAAATTTATCCGAAACCATAACCGAATCTGATATAAAAGTTTCGAATAATTGCGTATAGGGGCCGGATAGGGGGATAGGTCCCCCGTTTTTCCCGTCGTAGTGATTACATGACATACGAGAAGGTTTTTCCGAGCATTGTATGACTGCAAGTCAGTGGGGTATCGTTTCATTCATTTTGAAAGGCTAAAAATAATGGCAAATTTGATTGATTTAAAACTTATAATTACGTTGCTTTTAATGGAAGTCATGGCTTCTTTTCTACCTCGAAAATTAAGCTTTCTGCGTCAACCATTTTAACACCAAAGAAACAACTTTAATTATCAATTCTTTGAGCACCACTCTATTTGGCCACACCAGTTACCTGAATTTCAACACACCGTCTGGGAAAAAATTTTCCAACCCCCACATCATCTCTGTAAACATACTAAGGGCCACCGACGAATCGCTTTTCACAGCGACTGTCAAAAACGATTAGAATACACGGCTTTTGTATGAAGGTACGACGCCGAGCTAACCGACCGAATCAATCTAATTTATATTTCGTAGCCTCGCATGTCAAAGTTGCATGGGTGCTGTGGCATGGGTTTGGGTTGCTATTCTCGTGTGCTCCTGTATGCGTTTGTACCCCGTTTGGCTGTCCAAGTTGGTTATTCTGGTGTGAGTTTTGTAATTTGTGTCGCCCTAACACACAACACAACAAATTTCGTTGAGCTATTCACCATGGCCGAAGAAAATAGTTTCGCCGTCGCCTTGGGAAACGCTTACCCTTAGTTGACGACATCAGTACAAAGTAAGCATGCCCGTGGATCACATCTTAGGTATAGCATAGACCAAAACACCTAACCAGCATTCCAAGGCGCGCGATTTCTGAGGAGATGCATTAGGGACTACAATTTATAAGTTCTTTATTCCGTCCGCCTCGAAAACAATTCATTTATCTGGTGTAATGCTTCGAAAGCCGCTTTGGCGTGGTGCAAAATCGAGCCATCAAAGTTATTATTAGTGATGGCCCCTTTCCAATAGCCACCGTAGGAATAGAGCAGCGTTGATAAAATTTTCTCCATTGCTCCAATAAAATTACCACCTGTTTGCACAACTGTTGTAAAACTCCATAAATCTCATGACATTACAAAACACACTCAATACAAATACAAAACTACTGATAAATTTGTTTTATTCCAAGATTCCTTAAAATGGCACGGATGCTGCTACTTCGCTCGAGACGACATTCTGGTCATGGAAGATTTAAGGAAGCAGAATTTTCAAGACAAAGTCCTCGATGAGTCGGTAACACTGGAGCACTTGCACCTAGTCCTGCGATATATGGCAACAATGCACGCCAACAGTCTCTGCTTCGAACAAAACACTGGATGCAACATTGGCGAAAAATACGCCGATTTCCTGCCTGAAATTCAAATCCAGCTGGACCGTGGCTGGATAAGAGCCGGGCTTAAGGTAATTGAACTGAATTTGACTTGACTTTAATCTTAATGAAAATTAATTCTACTTTTAGGGCATCAAATTCTTGATCAATATTCATCCAAATCTGCAAAATCCCGAAATGAAAAATTTCCTCAACAAAATATTCGACAGTCGGATTAAGACAGTGCCAGCCTTGACGGACACCTCGACCAAGTACAGGAACGTCTTCTGCCACCGCGACCTCTGGGATAAGAATCTCTTGTTCAAGTACAGCAAGGAGAGTCCTTCGCAGCCGACTGAATGCATTTTCCTGGACTTCCAACTGTCGCGGTACCATCCTCCTGCCATAGACGTACTGCAGTGCATCTTCCTCAACACTACGGCCAAGCTCCGGAAGCACTCGCTGCAGGATTACCTGAAGTTTTACTATAAATGCCTCGTGGAAGAAGGCTTCAAAATGGGCGTTGACGTCGCCCAGGAAATATCTTGGGACGAGATTGTGGAGAGCTGTGAATATGTAAAGGTTGCGCCAGCTGTTCTTGGGCTGGTTGACCTGCCGGTCGTGCTGCTGCCCACAGGATACATGAACGATATCAAAATGAAGGACTCGGAAAAATATTTGCGGTACATTAGTGATGATAGGGATGAAATGATTGCGGAATATATGGAGAAGAACAAGAACTACACGAATTTGTTGATGGAGGCAACCGAGGAACTTGTTGCTTACATGTTGGAAATGATTGATTAAATTAAGAGGGTATTAAAGATATATTGTTAGTTTTTTAAGGAAAGGAGTTCTACCTGCTTTCTCTTCAAACAGTATTATACTTATACTTTATTTTTTATAACGGTTGAAAGAGTCCATGATCGCAAAGTGGATCTATTGTCTCATTAGCACCCGATCACCTCAGATTTGCAGATCAGACCACTTCAACAGACCCGGGTTTGTATTTTTTAATTGATAATGGTGAAGGTCTGAAGGCCGGACTCACAAAAGGGTAACGACCATGATACCAACCGGCTTATCAAAGGCGCATTCCCAAACTAATTTGGAATAGGTTCTACGGAACTTCATCGCTCCGATTACCAGGCGGATTTCAGATAGTGTAACGGAAGAAGGAGATATAATAGTGTAGCCAATAAGACCAATCGCAATGGCCTCCAACACCGAAGTAAAACTCTTGAGAAAGAAGTTTTTTTTTTTCTAAATAAAATTTTGAGGGCGCCGTAGACGATCGATAATATTGTCAATACGTATTTATAAAAATATTGAAGCTCCTCTCAATACGCTTCAATAGTCTCGTCAATCTAGCTATTACTACATCACTTTGCACTATGGTGGACGATCTCCGGCTGCATTCAGTGTTATAATGCCTTATCCTGATATGGAGGCTCTGTCAGGATGGGCCTTTGCTTTCCTGACATACTCGTGGGACTTTTATTAACCACAGGCAATTTTACTGAAGACAAATCCTCCTCAATTTGTGACCCCAACCTTACTGAGTTGGCAAGGCGTTTATTAAAATCACCTGTGCCAGCAAAACGACCAGCCAATTCCTGACGAGGGCTGCAACTACAAAACTATCGAGGAAACTTTCTTACTTATGCTCCTTTAATCCCTCATAACATAGGGCAAAAACAGCTGCCCTCCAGTGGACTCTGTTTTGCACGACAGCTCTCAGCTCTGACCAGGATCTCCCAGTTGTTGCGGCCTCTGTTGTAGGGTACTCCTTCACGTTGTTCTAGGTCTTCCGACTCGACGGGATCCTCGCAGATTCCAGTCAAGATTTGGCTAGATTCTCGTTTTTCGCAAGGAGTGGCCAATCCAATTCCATTTCCTTCGCCAGATTGGTATATTCTATCTTGGCCGGCACGGCGCCATAGTTTTTCATTTGAAATTCTATCTTGCCAGTGAGTTTTTAGGATACGACGTAGGCATCTTTTGACGAAAATTTTAACTTTAACTTTAACAAAGCCAACCTTGAAGAACTCACTCAAGCTCGCTTCGATCGATTTCAATTTGTTGCTCTCACCTAATGAGTTGGATGTTGATGTAGCAAGATTTTAATCCGTCCTGTATGAAACCTTCGCATCCTGTATACTTATTGAGCCGTTGAAGTCGTCCAGATCATCCCCACCGTAGTACAACAATGAGTTGAGACGGACCAAAAACCTGAAGAATACATATACTCTGGAAAACCTACCTGAAGAGGAAAGACACTGCGAGTTTCTATGTATTTCTCAATTGCTATGACCAAATTTCGAAGCTCTAGACCTAGAGTTAATTTGAGACAGAATTCCCCCTATAAATAAAAATTTACTTACTAAAGAATTAGAAGATTATAGTATTTCGATAACAGATTTCGTCGACGGGCCTATTGAAATTTTAATCGGGACTGATGGGTGTGGAAAGTTACTCACTGGAAAAAAAAGCAGTCATTATGAACAGGATTGGTAGCGATAGAAACCGAATTGAATTGGACAATTATTGGAAGAGAACCCGGGAAAATATAAAACCAAAGTATGCTGCAATGACCGTCACTTCAATGCTGACAAAAGGAGCTGAAATTACAAATTTATGGTCGCTAGATGTTTTAGGTATAGAACATAGATGTTTTATGTATAGGTACAATAATAACAAGGTAAGCTCATAAGAATCCCGTGACGTTACTCAGATCTTTGTTCACAAAGGAAAAAAGCTTTCTCGTGACGTCACTCAGATCTTTTCTAATGTAAAAATGGTAGAAGCTTTTCAAGATGGAAACAGAGCTTTTCCTTGTGAGCCTATCTTGTATTATTAGCTGCGTTCCGTTTCTACTATTTAGTACTTGTGAGCAGAGCAGAAAAGGAACGCAAAATTTTCTTTGAGTAAAAGCTCACTTGAAATTTTTGACGTTACTTTAAACTTTACAAATAAAAAATTCTTAAAAGAAGAATTTGTGACACAATTGGGAAATTAATGCGACAATTTCTAAAGTAAAACGAAAGATAATAATTTTTGATAATTATACGACTGAAGTTTTATTTATGGACGTTTTTATATGAGCAAATCAGCTCGACACAAATAAAAGCCATCTAGCGGGTAATGGCGTAAGTGAAAATAATTCACAATAGACTCGAAATGGCCGCTTTCCCCCTAGCGGATTTCAATTGCGTAATTGCAAGAGCTTTCTACTCGGTTATAAGAGCAAGTGTAGTTGCTAGTACGCAAGTGTAAACTAGTGGGATGTTGTGCCTAGAGACTAGCCACTAATTACGCTTTTTCATGGTATTCTTTCTGTTGAATAACACTTCAGACTGGATGACAATATACATATTAAGTGGAGATTGTGAAGATTCACGAAAACAATCCAACAACTACAACACATACAAATACAACTACATATAATATTGTTAAAAATTCGGCTTACCGCACCTTTTGTTAACCGACTTCAAAAAACGAGGTTGTTACTCAATTCGACGTGTAGGTATTTTGTAGTCCTGTTCACGCATAACTTTGTAACCCAATGACTTTTTTGCCTTTTTTTTGGTTCATTTGAAGGGGGAGTTTCCCACGGTGGTCCCGTTAAATTTTTTCGAAATTCTGATAAAGGAGTTCGAAGTTAGGCATAAAAAACTGTTAAAATTAGTTTAACCTAAACATTTCATAGGCACCGAACAAATTACTTTATTGTTGTAAATCCGGCAGCAGGCCGATGGTGGAGCGGGTAGAGCGTCGGATCCTCGGTTCAGCGGCGTGTAGCGTTGAAGGCTCGAGCCTGGTCGGGCGGCATTTTTGTTTTCTTTTTCCCTTTTTCATCTTTCTGAAATGATTTATTAGCATATTAGTCAACCACCGGTAGTATCTGCCATGGCGCAAGGGCTACAAAAAAGTTCTTCGTCTGTGGGGCTGCGGGTTCGATTCTTCGGCTCGCGGTGCTTTTTTTTCGTCATAATAATTTATTTTTTATAATTTCCTTCGGGGAATTTTGTTTCATTTTTTTTATGGCATATAGTGTAGTATAGTATAAACTATTGTATATTAAATAAAGAAATACACCATGACGTGGGCGAAGAATCAAAAAATTTTATTGTTTACATTTGATTTCTCCGATATCAATGGCAATTAAGCTTATATTTCCTAGATTTGTATGTGTGTGCAGTGTAAACAAATCTTGCAACTTGATTTTGACCCACTTCCATATAAGCGATCAGCTGCAAATTTTACACATGCGCATAATGACGAGTATAGTACAGTACCCAGCGGGAAAAATAAGGCTTCAACTTGCGTTCTGTAAGTACTCCTGGTAATCCGTGGAAGCATTACTTTAGGAAACCCACTTCATTTCTTTTTTTACATTGATGTCCTAGGGAGGTAAGGTATAAGCCAGCTTTATCTTACCACTGCATTACTGGTAAGGCAAAAATATGCACTAGCTTTGCTTACCTCTACATTACTGGTAAGGTAAGGCAGAGGGCAATTGCTTACTTTCAGCTTACCCTTGCCTTCCTTAAGAAGCAGACGTTGCCTACTGCTTACTTTTGCATTACAGATTACTTTCAAGGAAGGCTTACCCTATACCTTTCTACCGGAAGCATTACCTAATTTCCCGCTGGGTAGATAAGCAATTTCTTTTAATTTTCCCCAAAGAATTTTGTTTCATATTAAATAAGTTTTTTTTTAAATTTGTCCGAAAATATGCAAAGACTTTACTGCAAAAACTATTTAGCTGCTGTTTCGATTTTTTTCAATGGCGCAGCGTCGGTTATACTTCTCAGAATGGATTTAAAAAGAAGAATCATTCTCGCAATACGTACGCTGCGTCGTCGATTAAACGATACTACGGCAGCGTGTTATACTTATCGTAAAGCTAGGTTTATACGCAACGATTTAGTTTTTTAAATTGTCTGGCGCAAGTCGAATTGTGTAAACTAGCTGAGTGCAAAAGACGAGTGAAAATTGCCTCCATTAGTTATTGCTCATTATATTTATACTTATCTACGCGTTATATTATGTTACATTGATTGTGATAAGGTCGGAGGAGCAAGTGGTCGAACATCACCGAGATACATTATATTTGGTACAATCCAAACATTTTAAATTGTCCAAGCCAAACAGTTGAGTTCACACACAACGATCTATTTGTGCCGTGTAGACCTACCTTAATAATTTTTTTTATATTGCCCCCGAAAAAAATGAATGGACTAAAAAGTATGAAATAAAAAAAAAATTTAAAAACCGCCTTCAGAAAAAAAAACCAATCCCGCGATGCACAAAAAAGGATGAAATAATTATTTGTAATTCTTAACAACATTAATCCAATCAGAATGGATCTAGAAAGAAGAATCACTTTTGAAGACGGTGCCAGGTAGTAGTTGACTTTGATTGCACTAACTCTTGCTTGGGGAATTGTTTTCATTTCTTTGTTAGGCTTATGCCCTTAATACATCACTCACAGATGTTAGCACCGTCTTCCAAAGTGATTCTTCTTTTTAAATCCATTCTGAGAAGTATAACACGCCGCCGCGCCATTGAAAAAAATCGAAGCAGCAGCTAAATAGTAAAGTCTTTGCATATTTTCGGACAAAAACTTATTTAATATGAAACAAAATTCTCCGGGGAAAATTAAAAGAAATAGCTTATCTACTGTACTATACTCGTCATTATGCGCATGTGTAAAATTTGCAGCTGATCGCTTATATGGAAGTGGGTCAAAATCAACATACAAATCTAGGAAATATAAGCTTAATTGCCATTGATATCGGAGAAATCAAATGTAAACAATAAAATTTTTTGATTCTTCGCCCACGTCATGGTGTATTTCTTTATTTAATATAAACAATAGTTTATACTATACTACACTAGCCGTGTTTTTTTTAATGAACTATATAGCATTGATTATAGAGTAAGTAGATATGGACAAACATCTTTCCAGCTGGTTTGTTAGATGGCGATAGTTATACCGATTTAAGTTTTAGTGATAGAAATTTCTGTTTTAAACCTCTAAAATCAATGGGGATGGGTTTTCAACATTAGTTTAATAATATAAATAATAATAGTTCTTTATAAGTGCATAATAATCCTAAAATAGATACATTTTTTAATTTTGTTATTTTTTAGAAGAAATTGAAAAAAGCAGGTTTGCGCCTGAATTTAAAAAAGCATTTCAAAGCCCTTGACGCATGGTAGAAAAAAAGCCAAAAGTTTCGGATCTAAAAATAGATTCTTGTGCGGGTATTCCTTCTGTTTTGTTTTGGAAGGGGGTGGGTGGGCTGAAACTACGATGATTTCTTGGTCGGTGGCTGAAATTTATCAATGAATTAATGAATGGGAAGAGAGATTTAATAGGAAATTTTGCATCGCGTTTTTTTTAATTTGAGAAAAATGAAATAGGTTTTTTTTTGAGCAAAAATTCAAGTTTTTGTGTATTTATTTTATTATTGCTTACAGAGAAAATTTAAGCCATTTAGTTTGGGTCAATTTAAATACATATACATATGTACTTACAATAATAGAATTATAATAAAGAATATCAGAATTATCGTTTAAAACTCTACTTCATATGTATTTCTCAAGATTAGGTAGTCGTCAATGAAGGAAGAAAGGTTCCGATTTTGAAAGATTCTTTAAATGTTTTTATATAGGGTAATTGTTTACTTTAAATAAGCAGCAATAAAAGATTGTGCCCAATTCGAGAATGAGGTAGAGGTTGGGTGGGAGAGTTTTTGGGTCTTACAATCCAGCGTCCAAGTCGTTATAACTGCAATAACTGCTTATTAAAGTTATAAAATAATACTTGTAAAAAGGTGATTTTTGCAAAATTTCAAAAGTGAATAACTTTTTAAGGGATGACCAAGGGCTAATTCCAAAGGAAACGTGTTTAGGTCAACCTCCCTTATTACCCCCACTCCTACCCCCTGGAAGTGGGGTGATATAGTAAATAATTAGCAAAAACTCTAAGAATTTTGGAATATTATGTACATGTATTTGTATATCAAACTTATTATACAACTGGAAGCCTGCCGTGAAAACCCATAATTATTGGCCGATGCCTCAGCACAAAAACACACTTGTTTTGTGCGACAAAAAGATTGCAAACAAGTAGGAATTCTTGATGTTTAGGTTGTAACGTGAGCCAAAATCAAAGAAGAAATTCGTAGATGTAGAAATATTGCGTAGCTATAAGCATGATGAGCGATCGCAGGCTCTTGCTTTGGACGACCAGCTTTAATGAAGGTGCTTGGTGCTAGTACTAGAAGAACAGACGAAGAAAAATCGAGAATAAAAAACTCTAGTATGTAATGTACCTATAATTTAAACGAAAATTGAAAGGTCTTCGTGATATTCAATATTCATCATACTGGGTTGTTTGTTGGGCATGTGAGCCTTATAGCCCGTCCACACACGACACAAACTTTGTTCGTGCGAACTTAGTTCCCATACACTTTTATCCGTAAAACAAAGGAAAGCCTCTGGAAAGGTGCCCACGTCGGCCGTTTCATTCAAAGATCAAAGTGCGACGGACTAGAGCCACTTTCGTATAGCCCCACTATTAAACATCAAATCCACTTCAGCTAGTTTATTAATAAGTTCTATTTTCATTCATTTTTAATATATTTTCTTTGGTTCAAGGGTAATTTTTTTTAAATGCTTGTCATTTTCTTAACAGTAATTACTTCGCAAATCACTGAGTTGAAAAACCGCCCCGCTTCAAAACTACATACATTTTGGCAGAAAATTGAGAGTAGAGTTATGCAGGCAACGGAAAAAGTGAAAAATTCGACGCCTATTGTAAAACTGTAAAATTAACTTACATCTCAGTTCTAAAGAACTGATTTGAGAGCTTCGTTTGTGGCTGTTCAATTAAGCTAGTATCGGATGGCGTCGAATCACGGCGGGCGTTCCCCAAGGGTCGATTTTCTCACCTGATTTCTAATATTCATTAGGGATCTGCTCTCAATCCCCTCCAACCCAATTCATAGTTGTGCCTACTTCTACGCCTTCCTAAATATAAGACAAGCACGGACCAGACATTGTCGAATAGAGTGTGAACTCTCATCCCTACGGAAAATTGTACCGTCCTTCTCTTTACCTCAGGGGGCAAAAAGAACCTAATAGCTGACTCAACTCTTAACATCTTAAGGTACAAATCCACCAAGGCAAATAAACATTTGCTCGCGGGAAAATTGACGTTGAAAATGCATATCGCAGATATGCACATCTGAAACATCATCTTTTTACGTCATTTTCACGTCAAACGCCTGCGAGCGAATGCCTTGGTGGATTCGTAAATTTAGACATAATCAGGCCCCCTATTTCCTATTACAATATTGTTAAATCCGATCCGAAAACGAAACAGCTTTCAAGTAAAAATTTGCCAATATTGTTAAATTTTCATGTAAAATGAATGCCAATATTGTAATAGAAAATACGGTTTCGGCATTTCATTAAAAAAATATGACAATATTGTAATAGAGATTAAGGTCCCAGATCTGCGATGGAGTAATCACATATTCCAAATCGCCAAACAAGCTTATCAATGACTGAGATTTCTCAAGAGAAGCTCCTCCTTCAGCCAGCTACCTTGACTACAATCTACAATTACTACATTCCGCCTTGTATTGAATTGTATTGAACGTAACTCGTATATCTGGGTAAAAGTTCTATTCCCACGGCCACACCCCATACGACACATGACCCCAACCAAAAGTTCACGAGCCACCATCGATGACATCGATACTTCGGGAGCATCCGGCTACCCCCAGACGCTTAGTTAGCAATATTGTAACATTATTAATATTAAGTAAGTCAGGTGTAAGCTCTTCTTTCACCTTTGGAAAAATTAAATTAAAGAACAGAGATTCAGTTTCGGTTTAGTCTTTATCAAAATACGTCTGTTTGTAATTACATACTATAATTTGTTTAATTGCCCTCTCAATTTATTTTAACTCGTTCTAAATCCTTAGCTTTTGTTGTAATAAAAGACTTTAAATTTAATTGTTTTTGACGGTTGCGTGGCGCGAACCTATATTACCCTAAAAACTAGCTTGCCTTGGCTGGCCCATTTTGCTCCTCTATAGACTATTCAAGCCACTGTAGAAATATAGCAGCCCTCGCTAATTTTTACCGCTTTTACCTACATGCACCTTTTTTTCAATACTAGCCAACTCGGCCCATCCCAGGCCCACTACATACCTCCCCTTCGTAAATAATTAGAACACAGTCGGTGTTGCTGGGACCATATAACACCTCACAGATAAAACCCAAGGTTCATCGAAATCTACTGACGCACTATCCAGACTAACCTAAACTTATTAGTAGAATTGCATCCTGACTTGAAGGACATAACGTACTAACGGTGCAAAGTGTTGACTTGGCCATGCCACATAAATAACGATAAATAAAATCAAAAATAATAAGCTCGCAGGCTTTTGGCGTGAAAATGACGTAAAAAGATGATGTTTCAGATGTGCATAGCTGCGATATGCACTTTCTTCATGACGTCAAATTGCCCGCAAGCAAATGTTTATTTGCCTTGGTGGATTATACCTTAAGATGTTAAGAGATGAGTCAGCTATTAGGTTCTTTTTGCCCCCTGAGGTAAAGAGAAGGATGGTACAAGTTTTCGTAGGGATGAGAGCTCACACTCTATTCGACAAGGTCTGGTCCGTGCTTGTCTTATATTTAAGAAGGCGTAGAAGTAGACACACCTATGAATTGGGTTGGAGCGGATTGAGAGCAGATCACTAATGAATATTGGAAAGAGATCAGGTGAGAGAATCGACCCTTGGGTAACGCCCGCCGTGATTCGACGCCATCCAATACTAGCTTAATTGAACAGCCACAAATGAAGCTCTCAAATCAGTTCTTTAGAACTGAGATGTAAGTTAATTTTACAGTTTTACATTAGGCGGCGAATTTTCACTTTTTCCGTTGCCTGCATAACTCGACTCTCAATTTTCTGTCAAAATGTATGTAGTTTTGAAGCGGGGCGGTTTTTCAACTCAGTGATTTGCAAAGTAATTACTGTTAAGAAAATGACAAGCATTTAAAAAAATTTACCCTTGAACCAAAAAAAATATATTAAAAATGAATGAAAATATTGTCGAACTATTTATAGAACTCTATAATCAATGGTATATAGTTCTTTCCCATACAAATCTGAAAACCCAGGTTTTATCGGGGTTTCTATCGAGGTTTTGGGAAATTTCTTAATTTTCTTATTGCATACGTTCGGGTGTTGGCATGTTGTTTCGGGGATTGGCATGTTGCATACTTTCGGGGGTCGGAAAGACGTAATTTAAAAATAAAAACAACAGGAAAGTGATGAGAGCAAATTTATAACAAATAATTAATTTTTTAGAAGCAGATTTATTATTTTCTAGCGAGGAGTTCGTGTAACAGTGCAAAAAATAACACTTAACTTCCGTTTTATTTTGAAATTTTTAAACATCGAAGTAGGCGCTACATGAAATTTCCCTTGTCGTTTTAGCTTTTTTTTAATGAGCTCGATGAAAGAACCATATAGTTCATTAAAAAAACACGGCTATATATGCCATAAAAAAATGAAACAAAATTCCCCGAAGGAAATTATAAAAAATAAATTATTATGACGAAAAAAAAGCACCGCGAGCCGAAGAATCGAACCCGCAGCCCCACAGACGAAGGACTTTTCCGTAGCCCTTGCGCCATGGCAGATACTACCGGTGGTTGACTAATATGCTAATAAATCATTTCAGAAAGAAGAAAAAGAGAAAAAGAAAACAAAAACGCTGCCCGACCAGGCTCGAACCTTCAACGCTACACGCCGCTGAACCGAGGATCCGACGCTCTACCCACTCCACCATCGGCCTGATGCCAGATTTACAACAATAAAGTAATTTGTTCGGTGTATGAAAGTTATCAAGAAAATGATATTTTTGCACTTTTAATTAAGTAAATGTTTATGTTCTCCTGAGTCTCATTATTAAATAATATAATTTAGTGAGAAATAGAATCAAAACATGTTACACCGAAGTAAAAAAAAAATTGTATTTCACCATTTTGCGGCCGAGGATTGAACTTGGTTCTCCTGGGATAGGACTACAGCGCCTTACCTCTAGGCTACCGATATATGGACTTTAGTAGAAATCTCTTTTTTGTTGTTAAATAAACTTCTGGTTGAAATTTCCAGACCATTTTCTCAGTTTTTGGTCTTTTGACAAAGAGCTACATTTTGAGATATTTCCCAAGTCTGTAGCTGCAGTACTTTCAGAGATGAAAGTAGGCTTTAGACGGACAGACGGACAGAGCCTCTGTATAAGCTTTTTTTTTAAAAAGCTAAAAATAGTAAAAATTAGCAGAAAAGGAACGCAGCTATTGTACCATGGGTATACAAAATCCATCTTAGTACAGTTAATCTGTCGTGAAAAAACAATGTTGAAACCCCGTTAGGGGGTTATGAAAAAACTTAAAGCCAGATTTGTAACCTAAAAGTTTTTGGATGCGATCCGATTTCCACGGTTTTGCATTCGTTGGAAAGGTCTCGGGCTCCGTGAGGTTTATAGCAAAAAAATTTCAACAGAAAAGCAGGCGGTTGGTCCATAGCAGCCACCTCAAGAGGGCGGATTACCATTTTCTTTACAACCCCTCGACATGGATATCAAATGAAAGGTTATGGTAAGTAGAACACCAAAAGCAATATAGTATACTCAATATATCGTTTGGTCCATGGCAGTCATCTCAAGAGAGCAGATGACCATTTTCTTCACAACCCCTTCGAAATGGGTATCCAATGAAAGAGTATGATAAGTAGAACACCATAGGCAATATAGTATACTTAATACATATATCGTTTGGTCCTTAGCGGCCATCTCAAGAGTGCGGATTAATATTTTCTTCACAACCCCTTCGACATGGGTATCAAATGAAAGAGTATGATAAGTAGAACACCATAGGCAATATAGTATACTCAATATATCGTTTGGTCCATGGCGATCATCTCAAGCGGGCGGATTACCATTTTCTTCACAACCCCTTCGAGATGGGTATCAAATGAAAGGGTATGATAAGTAGAACACCATAAGCAATATAGTATACTCAATATATCGTTTGGTCCATGGCGGTCACCTCAAGAGGGAGGATGATCATTTTCTTCACTACCCCCTCGACATTGGTATCAAATGAAAGGCATTATAAGAAGAATGCCATAGACTATGTCTTTAGATTCATGGCGGCCATCTCAAGAGGGCGGATTACCATTTTCTTCACAACACCCGAGACATGGGTATCAAATGAAAGGAAATGAAAAGTAGAACACCATAAGCAATATAGTATACTCAATTTATAATTTGGTCCATGGCGGCCATCTCAAAAGGGCGGTTTACCATTTTCTCTATAACCCCTTCTAGATGGGTATCAAATGAAAGAGTATGATAAGTAGAACACCATAAGCAATATAGTATACTCAATATATCGTTTGGTCCTTAGCGGCCATCTCAAGAGTGCGGATTAATATTTTCTTCACAACCCCTTCGACATGGGTATCAAATGAAAGAGTATGATAAGTAGAACACCATAGGCAATATAGTATACTCAATATATCGTTTGGTCCATGGCGATCATCTCAAGCGGGCGGATTACCATTTTCTTCACAACCCCTTCGAGATGGGTATCAAATGAAAGGGTATGATAAGTAGAACACCATAAGCAATATAGTATACTCAATATATCGTTTGGTCCATGGCGGTCACCTCAAGAGGGAGGATGATCATTTTCTTCACTACCCCCTCGACATTGGTATCAAATGAAAGGCATTATAAGAAGAATGCCATAGACTATGTCTTTAGATTCATGGCGGCCATCTCAAGAGGGCGGATTACCATTTTCTTCACAACACCCGAGACATGGGTATCAAATGAAAGGAAATGAAAAGTAGAACACCATAAGCAATATAGTATACTCAATTTATAATTTGGTCCATGGCGGCCATCTCAAAAGGGCGGTTTACCATTTTCTCTATAACCCCTTCTAGATGGGTATCAAATGAAAGAGTATGATAAGTAGAACACCATAGGCAATATAGTATACTCAATATATCGTTTGGTCCTTAGCGGCCATCTCAAGAGTGCGGATTAATATTTTCTTCACAACCCCTTCGACATGGGTATCAAATGAAAGAGTATGATAAGTAGAACACCATAGGCAATATAGTATACTCAATATATCATTTGGTCCATGGCGGTCATCTCCCAAAATCAATTTTCCCAGATTTGTTCTTTTTTCACTATAGCTTTTTCCTATCGCAGACTGTGTCCCCATAATCTTATTTTATTGAAAGGCGTTGCAACGCACGCGGGTTTTTGCTAGTCTATAATATAAAAATAAGTCGGGTTTTCCTTCCTGACGCTATAATTCCAGAACGCACGCTCCGATTTCCACGGTTTTGCATTCGTTGGAAAGGTCTCGGGCTCCGTGAGGTTTATAGCAAAAAAATTTCAACAGAAAAGCAGGCGGTTGGTCCATAGCAGCCACCTCAAGAGGGCGGATTACCATTTTCTTTACAACCCCTCGACATGGATATCAAATGAAAGGTTATGGTAAGTAGAACACCAAAAGCAATATAGTATACTCAATATATCGTTTGGTCCATGGCAGTCATCTCAAGAGAGCAGATGACCATTTTCTTCACAACCCCTTCGAAATGGGTATCCAATGAAAGAGTATGATAAGGAGAACACCATAGGCAATATAGTATACTTAATACATATATCGTTTGGTCCTTAGCGGCCATCTCAAGAGTGCGGATTAATATTTTCTTCACAACCCCTTCGACATGGGTATCAAATGAAAGAGTATGATAAGTAGAACACCATAGGCAATATAGTATACTCAATATATCGTTTGGTCCATGGCGATCATCTCAAGCGGGCGGATTACCATTTTCTTCACAACCCCTTCGAGATGGGTATCAAATGAAAGGGTATGATAAGTAGAACACCATAAGCAATATAGTATACTCAATATATCGTTTGGTCCATGGCGGTCACCTCAAGAGGGAGGATGATCATTTTCTTCACTACCCCCTCGACATTGGTATCAAATGAAAGGCATTATAAGAAGAATGCCATAGACTATGTCTTTAGATTCATGGCGGCCATCTCAAGAGGGCGGATTACCATTTTCTTCACAACACCCGAGACATGGGTATCAAATGAAAGGAAATGAAAAGTAGAACACCATAAGCAATATAGTATACTCAATTTATAATTTGGTCCATGGCGGCCATCTCAAAAGGGCGGTTTACCATTTTCTCTATAACCCCTTCTAGATGGGTATCAAATGAAAGAGTATGATAAGTAGAACACCATAAGCAATATAGTATACTCAATATATCGTTTGGTCCTTAGCGGCCATCTCAAGAGTGCGGATTAATATTTTCTTCACAACCCCTTCGACATGGGTATCAAATGAAAGAGTATGATAAGTAGAACACCATAGGCAATATAGTATACTCAATATATCATTTGGTCCATGGCGGTCATCTCCCAAAATCAATTTTCCCAGATTTGTTATTTTTTCACTATAGCTTTTTCCTATCGCAGACTGTGTCCCCATAATCTTATTTTATTGAAAGGCGTTGCAACGCACGCGGGTTTTTGCTAGTGTTCATATATACAATTAAGAAATTTCGTTGGCGTACGTTTGCAGAATCGAAATGATAAAAGAAGTTTGGACATTGTGCAACGCATTGCAAATGTTTCTGATGCCAAAACTACAGGTGCTAGGTATCATCATTCCTGTATGCGAGATTTGAAAACCACACCATCTACAGGGGGAAAAGGGGGCCGTCCTAATAAAGAAATGTCCAAGGTGATGCAAGTTATTAGAAGCTTTATAACGAACAGTGAGGAATGTCAATTTAGAGTTTCTGAGTTGCTCGCGGTAATCGACAAGGAAAATCGTCCGGAAATTCGTTTGTTTAAGCATTCACTAAGGTTCAAATGTTTTGGAAAATCGGCTACAAAAACCAAAGTGAACTTATCAGCTCTGCCTCCAACTAAAGACGCTGCTCGACTTCACTCATTTCAAGTATATCATCAAGTGCAAACTTGGCTTGATAGTTATCAAGACCCGGAGGAGTGGGACTAGAAGCGAACAAGATTTGGCTTACAACCAGTCCCAATGACAATTGCTCCGGCATCAGCAAATTTATTAAAATTAATATCCTGCAAATGTAGGAAAAAATGTGGCGGTTCCTGTGGATGCCGCAAGGCTGGTCTCAAATGTACCATAATTTGCTCTAACTGCAGTGGAGGAAATTGCGAAAATGTGACGAAGGATGCAAACCTCCTTGAAAACAACGAAATAAATGAGAACATTTGCGAGTTTTCAAGTCTCCCAGATATATCATTCGACGAAGACAACGTCAAGTCATTTGATGGCAGCTTCATTGGTCTTTCCAATTGTCAACCGATATCTTCGAAACATATGAGGCTAAATAACATGTTATAGCATCATTGCTTCGTTTTCTTGTGGGTGGGTCGGCCTACTGGGGAAACCACAATAAAAAAACGCGCCAAAAACTCGACCTCCAGGGTGGTGTAGAAAAGGGTTTGTACGTCAACGAAATTTCTTAATTATATGTATGAACATTAATGTGTATCTATATGAAACAATCGGCGCTGAATTGCGGCTAAAGTACATATAAATGCTAGAAAAAAATGTTTTAAGTAACATTTTAACGGAATTTTATAACAAACATATTTGTTGGTATCGTAAATCGTAAATAAATAGTTAACTAGATATTTGCAAAAAACCATTTTTAATAAACTTTGGAGGTGTAATAAATCCATAAATATCAACTTTATAGAAAAAAGTAAAGGCAACAAATGTGGGCAATGATGAGCTCAACCCACGATGTAATCAGTTTTGAAATGAAACAGGGAAAGAAAGGAAATTTTTTTTTTGAATTTACATTTTCCGACATTTAAAGCGCTATAACTCGTGAAATATTAGCCCTATCTAAAAATGATAAAAGCAAAAATTATAGATAATCGTGTGTTCTATAAGTCTTAGGGGACTTTTTTAGGGCGGGCTATCCGTTAACGAAATATAGTCCAAAGAAAGTAATGTATAAAATTTGAAGCACTATAACTCCGAACATTTTGACTTTACAAAAAAAAATTCTGAACAAAAAAGTTAAATCACTTATTTATCTACAAAAAAAATTATATACATTTTTGTCGTAAAATGCATAGTTTCGGAGATTTAGAATTAAACGCGTTTCCCTTCATTGTAAGTGAAGCATAAGGGTGGGGATGACGCCATTTTGAATTTAAGCTCATAAAAATATGTAAAAACATTTGGTAAAAAAAATCGCGTGCGGTATTTTTCGCAAAGAAAAAGTACCTATTTACTGGACTATCAAGGGTGTTTGCATTTATCTGCATTTCTTTGGTTTTATTCGGATTTAGCATTAAGCATGCTGGACTTCTTTCTGTTGCCAAATTGTTTAACATATTTTTGAGGTCGTGGTGTTTGTGAGCCAGCAAACAAATATCATCCGTGTAGTCAACATCCTTAAGGGGGTAGACTACAGTAAAATTTTCAAAAAATTCATTTTTTTTTTGGCTTTAAATTTGAAATCAGCAACCTCGAAAACCACCGAGTTAGAAATTTCATCACAAAATAATCAAGATTTCACGTTTTGGCCAGAAATTTGGGACTCTGTCCCACAGTGCAATGTTCAAACGCGTTTTTCTCGAAACGATGTTTTTCAAAACGGTGTACATGATATCTCAAGATCTAATTAACGAATTGACTTGAAATTTGACACACTTCTTTTATGGATGAGTGCCTCTGGCGTCACGTAGGATTTTGTCAATATCTTATTTTGTTCAATAATTATTAACAATCATAACATGAAATTTGTGCCGAAAAAACGTATAATTCAGGATTTTCTTTCTCGTTGCCAAAAAATGCTAAAAAAAAGGCTACGTGACGCGATAGCCAATACCATATAGATGATGAGAATAATTGGTTTTTTTGTCTCAGACGACTGGTTTTCGCAGAATCATGTACACCATCCAACAATGCGTGAAAATCATAGGGATGTGCGAAGCAACATATATCGAAATATAGCAACATATATCATAACAAAAAAATTTTTAAACGTTTTTTAATATGTACGGAAGATAATAAAACAAAAATTATTAGTGTAACATTATTAGTTAGTTAGCAATAAATTAATGAAAATGACCCACAAACAATGCCCGTTACGACATTAACGGGCATTAATTTCTTCAACGTTCTCGAAACGATGTTTAAGGGTCATTTAGGTTCACGTTATTGAGGTTCACGTAATTCGACGCGTCGAATGTCATTTTCACAAAATATCTGCTCCCACAAAGTATGCAAAATCCAATGTGACCATTGTAATAACATTGTTATTTAAGATTTTAAGGTATTGCAAAGTTTGTCTATGTTTCGTTTGAAGCTGCAAGTAGTGCAAGTTTTTATTTATATTTTTTTGTGAGAATTTGGAGATATCTGTTGATAGAAGGGCAGCTACAAGGAGAATATTCCCAAAGAATAATTAAGTGAGCCTTTAGAGATTATTTGAATCCCCTGTTTCTTTCAGAAAATACGTAAGTATTATTAAGCTTTTATAAGAATAAATAACAACAATTTTTACTTTTAGATTTATTCAGAGACACCGGCTCTCGAAAGAAGCGTTTATTTATGTTTTAAATAATTTAAACTTACCTGAGGGAGCTCGGAGTACCTATATTCCTTCAGTTGCAAGACTTGCGATGAGGCTTGCAACAATTGCAACAGGCGGATATCAAAATTTAGTGAGGAATGATTTGCTTACTCTCATCTCAAAAGGATCCATATTAACCATATTTTCCGATGCCTTTTTCCATTTGTATAGACAATGGATAAGTGTTAAGGAAATGAGATTTGTTTATAACCATTGAGGTTAGTTTGTATCGAATTTTTGGATAATGTCTGGTGCTTTTTCATCTATTCAACCATAATATAGATTTGCTTTTTATTTGTTTGATTTGACCTAGAACAGTAATGTGAAATTTTAAGAATTATAATTTATTAAATTTTCGACCTGTGGATCCCTGACTTAATAAATAATTGCATATTTTACCAACGAAAAATGAACACAGATATAAACAAAATTTCGAAAGATTAAAGTATCTCTGTTAATTACAATTTTTTATTATAGACGCCAACTCCAAGCTGCGCTCGCATTTATTACTATTTATTAATAAATTAATTTTAAAGAAATTAACGGTTATATTAAGAATCTAACATACCAGCTTTGGCATCGAGAAGAATAACGACATTTTTAAAACGACAAACATAAAACGTCGACTCAGGGCCGACTTTAGCTATTTTGCGCCCCGAGCAATATATTTTTATGCTCCCTTAACTTTTGGATAGATTACCTATGTTATTATGCACAAATTATACAATAACCCGAGTTAAAATAGAAGATGGTCTTACAATGGATTAACACTGGCCGCTTGGGAGCACATACGGGCTCACGACGGCCAAACTTGACCAAAAGTTCTAATTGGTCGAGAACTGAGCTGCTCATACGGGCATACTGCGGCGAACCAAAAAGAGAATCTGCACCAAATGTTTTGTTGAATGTGCTTTATGGGAACTTGATCATTTTCGATATGTACAATCGTCCTTTGGATTATTAATACTTAAGACTATCGATGCACAAGCGAAACCAGCTCGCCAGTCGGTTTGTTTTTCGGGAAGTGTGCGTAGTCTTTAATTTTTATTTTAGTAAAAAATTTTGTTATTTAACCTCTCGAAAAAAAAGCAATTGGTAAATAATAAAACAATTCTTCTATACTGAGTCCAACCTACCGCTACTTACCTGAAATATAGGGTCCCAGATCGGGCATTCATGTTCCAGGATTTGGCGGACGAGCGAACAGAAAAGAGTTTTTGTGGCCCGAGCCTCTGAATGAATTCTTGGGCTATTCTCTTTATAAAGCCAAGTTGTTAGCTCTGGAAGCAATAATATCGTAGCGTAAGTTGAAATTTAATTTATTGTCTCTAGAACAATGCCTAGAACTACAACTTGATCGACACGGTCTAAGACCTGGTCGTTGAGATAATAATGCTGCAGCTCTGTGTTTCTTTTCTGGGTGAAAGTAATTACATGACATTTGCTGATGTTGAGTTGTAATTAATAGGTAGTACACCAGTCTTGCAAAGACTTGAGCTTTGTTTGAAAGAAAGCTACGTCGTTCTGGGACCTTATGACATTATAAATTTTGAAGTCATCGGCATAGAAGATATGCGAAATAATCTCTAGTTTTTCCGACCGCGTCTGAGATAAATATATTGAATAACAGAGGGCCTAGATGGCTACCTCGGAAGTTACTTCGATTTCTTTTAACAAAAATCCTGAAATCTGACAACCTGAATTTTGTTATACATTCCAGGGAAGGACCTAATATTCCAAATTTTAGTGGTTTTTACTTAAAATATGTTGATCAGCAAGATCAACTGCTTTGCTGAAGCCAGTATAACCCGTATATACATATTTGATGACCGTTCTCCAGACTACATAGAAGATTGGGGGTTAGAATCATAAGGTATGTAGTAGTCGATCGTCCCTTTCTGAAAACAAGTTGCTGTTCATTAAGATATGGGTCGGTTAGAGGAGCAGTCTTGTCGTAAACAAGTTTCTCGAAAAGCTTAGTAGCACAGCTCCTAGAGATTTCTTCTGCAAAAAAAAATTGTAGTTTAAGGGGGGAGCCTGCTTTAGAGGCTTCAAAAAATCTATTTTTTTGAGGAATTTTTAGGGAAGGAAATAAATATTTAATTGAAACGAAACTTTCAGGTATTATTGTTATATATTTCAACATTTTTCTCAAATTTTTTCATTAACATATATGTCATAATATGCCGGGTACAAGCATTTCGCCGAGGCGCCTCGAGCGTGCATGTGTCGTGTTGGCGGGAAAGATAGGAACAAAATTTAACGTCCTATCGAAACGAGACAAAATTGATTGTATTCAGGATTAAATTCTCTTCTACTTGAACCTAAAAAACCTTAAAAAAAGTTATAATTAACCCACTTTTTAAACAATCTAAGGTGAAATTTTTTTTCCAAAAAAATTTTTTTTTTTTAAGTTGCGAAAAATTGTTGAATTTCTCACTTTTTTTTAGATTTTTTAGGTTCAAGTAGAAGAGAATTTAATCCTGAATACAATCAATTTTGTCTCGTTTCGATAGGACGTTAAATTTTGTTCCTATCTTTCCCGCCAACACGACACATGCACGCTCGAGGCGCCTCGGCGAAATGCTTGTACCCGGCATATTATGACATATATGTTAATGAAAAAATTTGAGAAAAATGTTGAAATATATAACAATAATACCTGAAAGTTTCGTTTCAATTAAATATTTATTTCCTTCCCTAAAAATTCCTCAAAAAAATAGATTTTTTGAAGCCTCTAAAGCAGGCTCCCCCCTTAATGAAATTTGGAATGGTGGGAGTTTAGCAATTGGAGAAAAGGTAACCGTTGAGTTCCGGGCCGTACTTCGTGAAAATCACGAGAAAATCCGATTGAAAGAATTTTCCGACGCTTTCCCGGCCGTAGCTCGGAAAAACGTCGAAATTGGAAAAATGTTAACAAGACAAAATTAAAGCTATGAAAATTCTCAACAAAAAAAGTTATATAAGCTTTTCCCGGAAAACCTCACGTTTGGTCGGAAAATGGAGGCTAAAGAAAAAAAATATGAAAAATTATTTTGTTTTTATATTGTTTTCCTTATGCAGGGTGTTACACCTCAAGTTACAAAGTGGCGGGCTGTAGATAGGCTTTGGATAGACGAACAAAAAATCATATGGGAGGGGGGCAGAAATCGTAACGGTTTGGTCACTAGGGCGTTTTGAAATTTTTTTGATAGAGGTTTACATATCACCCTGTATTTTGGTAACCCGATGACCTACTTCCATGAATTAGGTAGCAGTATACGCAGAATACTCCCGCCTATCTAAACTGTAAAAGCGAAGGTTCTACACCACCAACTTCCAGAGTTATGAGTCAAAATATCATTTTTTTTTCACAGAAAAACTATTTCGAATATACATTAGTATATTAGAAAAATTGACAAAGTTCTTCGGAAATAACTGGAGATAGATCAAGACTCATAACTCTGGAAGTTGGTGGTGTAGAACCTTCGCTTTTACAGTTTAGATAGGCGGGAGTATTCTGCGTATACTGCTACCTAATTCATGGAAGTAGGTCATCGGGTTACCAAAATACAGGGTGATATGTAAACCTCTATCAAAAAAATTTCAAAACGCCCTAGTGACCAAACCGTTACGATTTCTGCCCCCCTCCCATATGATTTTTTGTTCGTCTATCCAAAGCCTATCTACAGCCCGCCACTTTGTAACTTGAGGTGTAACACCCTGCATAAAGAAAACAATATAAAAACAAAATAATTTTTCATATTTTTTTTCTTTAGCCCCCATTTTCCGACCAAACGTGAGGTTTTCCGGGAATAGCTTATACAACTTTTTTTGTTGAGAATTTTCATAGCTTTAATTTTGTCTTGTTAACATTATTCCAATTTCGACGTTTTTCCGAGCTACGGTCGGGAAAGCGTCGGAAAATTCTTTCAATCGGATTTTCTCGTGATTTTCACGAAGTACGGCCCGGAACTCAACGGTTACCTTTTCTCCAATTGCTAAACTCCCACCATTAGAAATTTCATTAAACTACAATTTTTTTTGCAGTTTTTGCGATTTTTTCACTCTGGAAACTGTACTATAGTAATTGTTGACAAAATGGCAATACACCTGTAGTTTTCCACCGAGTGGTTATTGTATGTTTTGTGGATTGGAGTGAGATAGGTTTTTTTCCATATCTTAGGAAACGTTTCTGTGGATAACGGTTTGTTGAAGACAAGATGAATGGGAACCAAAATTTTAGCTGATATTGCCCAGAATTGGTTCATTGGTAGAAACTGAGGACAATAGTTCCAAAAGAACGTATAATAAAATGCCCTTACCAGCTGTCTTTTACGTTTTTTAAAACACAAGCTTTGTTTACTTCCTGTGCTATCCGGCGTTGTGTGTTGTATTGTGGAGGTGTTATTATTTAATAACTAAATAAATGAATGCTGGATCGCGGCGGCGCCCCCTGGTACATGGTGCCCTAGAGCGGTCACCCGGTTTAGCCCACCCCTAAAACCGGTATTGGTTGACCTGCGTGAACCCAAAACGACGTTTTAAGTCGACGTCGACGTCGAATTACTTGAACTGGCTCCTAGTTAAACTACCCCTTGAAAATACCTTGAAAAAAATTATTTTTTGAATGAAAATTTCAATGAATAAGTGCTCTGAGCCGAAAATAGCTATTTTGTTTATTTGATACTTTTACCCTTTAGGTGTGTAACGGCCGCCTGTGAAAATTCCATTACTTGTGAAAATCACATGGCAATAAAAATAAAAAAATAAAAAAATTAAACAGCGGCAACCCCGACAGTGACAAAGCAGCAAAATTCGGCACCAATACCACGCCAAAATCACGAAGCCAACTCCGACGGCACGGAAACGACGAAGGAGAACAAACAAAAAAAAAGATTCCAGGAATGTAGAATAACGGTGCGGTTTTTACCCCGGCCTGGGAGATAGCGCCTGATCGGGCGTTTTTGGGTTTTTGAGAAGACAGACAGAAAACGAGCAGGATCGTGAACAGACACGCAGAGGTTTTTTTGAGGAAAAAATCTCGCGGTGTACAGAGAGGAAATTTCCATTGTGCAGTGTACTTGACTTAAAATTTCTTTAAAAGTAAAAAGTAAAGTTGAAAGTGAAATGAATGTTTTAAACACGTGAGCGTTAAAGTTAATGACGACGAGAGATCATCCCGAAACAAGGATAATACCTAACAGTTGGGAAAACCGCGTAGCCATCGATTCATTATATGTACGGTACTTTTGAAGTACCGAGACATGTAATTGCCTGACGGGAGTAAGGAGCATAAGGTAATTAAGGAAGCTCGAAAAATTGAATAGGTGCCGGACCATTGTAGTTCTGCCTGAGTCACACCTTAATCATAGATAAAAATTATCAATCTTCAGTCAAATGCACGGCATTTGGGGACAACAGGTATTCTTTTTAATTTAAATTTTTTTTATGCTGTGAATTTTTTTTAGCTGCGGTTATAAGAATAAAAACGTGAATATATATTACCTTTTTGTGCACGGATATGTCTAAGAAAACGAATCACAGGACATATCCTCACTTATCGGAGTGAAAAATTTTGTTTTTCAAAAGGGCTTTATCGTATGTTCGCGTACCGTTACGGCGTACACAAAAAAAATCTATTTACATCGTGCAGTATACTTGATTCAACTCTTCTAAAGTAAAAGTGAAATAAATATTAAAAAACCTCCGCGTTGGAATTATTATCGACAAGAGATCATCCCGAAACCAGGATTATAGCATACAGGTGGAAAAACCGCGTGGACTTCGTCGTTCATTGTATGTACGGTACTTTTGAAGTAACAATATAGGTAATTTCTTGCCTGGAGTAATGAGCTTTTGTTTAAATCATATCCTAATGAGATAAAAAAGTTATTGATCTTCAGTCAAATACAGGGCATTTGGGGACCAAGTTACGACAGGTATTTGTCTTTTTTTATTTTTTTTATGATGTGAATATTTAGGCGCGGTTATAAAAACATGAAAATATATTATCTTTTTGTGTGAGCATATGTCTAAGGAAACGAATCCCAGTGTATAGCCTCATCTATCTGAGTGAAATTTTTTTATTCAAACAAAAGGGCTTTGTCGTATCTCGCATATTCGCGTACCGTTAAGGCGTACAATTTTTACCTAACGAGGATACGCATGAAATAAGTATTTTATTTTTGGGAAACACCTTTCGGAAACAACATACAGTTACAGATAAGTGAAGGAATAAATTATTAAATATTATTTATAAAATAAAGATTTAAACCCTGTTTTTTTGGCTATAAAGCACCACCGCCTATGCGTACGACATATGAGGGTAGGTGACAAATTCGATTGATTGAGGTGTTTCCTTTTGTGGACGAAAACAAAAGTTAAAAATTGGTTTTCTTATCGGAAAATTAGTTTTGTGAAGTTGGATTCTGGTTGTTTCTGTAGGAATTTTCGCGTAATTCCCATCTTGAAGCAGAATAGGCTATAAAGATCGTCGTTGGCGAGGATTCATTTGCGTTGTTTGATTCGAAGCAGCCCGTGTTTTTTTTTGTTGATTGCAAGGAGCCGCCCGTGGTTTGATCTTGAATTTATCCTTTGTATAAGAAAATCATTTTTTGTGATAGTGAATTTAAAAACGGTCTTTCTTTCTTTTTGTTGTAAAAGAAAAAAAAGTACGGAAATTTAAAAACGTTTTTCTTTCTTTTTTAGTGAAAAAGAAGGAAATACGGGAATTCAAAACGTGAAAAAGAAAAAATACGGGAATTCAAAAACGACTTTTCTTCCTTTTTTGTGAACAGAAAAAAATACGGGAATTCAAAACGGTTTTTCTTCTTTAGTTTTGTGAACAGAAAAAAAAAGTACGGAAATTTAAAAACGGGTTTTCTTCCTTTTTTTGAGAAGAGAAAAGAAAGTACAGAAATTTAAAAACGGTTTTTCTTTCTTTTTTTTTGTGAAAAGAAAAAAAATACTTGAATTCAAAACGGTTTTCCTTCTTTAGTTTTGTGAACAGAAAAAAAAGTACGGAAATTTAAAAAAAACGGGTTTTCTTCCTTTTTTTGTGAAAAGGAAAAAAAGTACGGAAATTTAAAAAAAAACGGTTTTCCTTTTTTTTTGTGAAAAGAAAAAGCGCGGGAATTTAAAAAAACGGTTTGGTTGTGCAGAGAAAGAGTACGGAATTTTGTTTTCTTCTAACGCCTCGAAGGCGATTTTTCGTTGTTTTAAGATTTAGATGAGTTATAAAAGAGTGTGCGTCGACAAGAAATAAAGTCGGGGAGCGAGAACGGTGGGTCATAAATCGGAGCGAAGACCGAGATAGATCCCCAGAAAAATAGGAATGATCAATTGTAAGATGGAGTAAAGGACACCTTCAACGTCGCTTGTAATCTTGCGTATTTTATTAACGAAAGTTTCCTTCCGAAATCCTTCAGTGTATAATGACTATCAGTTATTAAGTTTTCACCAAATTAATAGTTATCCTTGATATTTAGACTCTCAGAATTGAAATATATGGATATATTTGTAACGTAAATTAAAGTAGTACAAAATAATACATGAATTAAAACCTAAAATATAAACAATAGTAATGATATATGAATTGATACAGGAAATATAAACAATAGCAATAGTATATGAATTAATACATGAAATATAAACAAAAGTAATAATTGAACTAATATATATGAATATGTTTTCCCATATGATGATTAGGTACGTCAAAGTACATTTCTGAGGGTAAAACAAATAATCAAATAAATTAATAAAATAAACCAAAATAAAAGAATTATAAACATTTAAGACAAATAAGCAAATAAATTAATAAAATAACCTAAAATAAAAGAATTATACACATTTAAAAAAAAATATGAAGATCTAATTCATTGATAAGATGATCGAATAAAAACCCCCACGTGAGGCCCTCCGGAATAATGATGCCTCCGCGTAAGGTAAGCTCCTTCCGCCAGATACCAGCGGACACTTAGCTTTCTCGGGGATGACCGTTTCTCGCTGACCGAACCACCCCTTCCGACCCTTTTGATCGGCCCCCTCTCGTTGACCTCAGTAGGTTTTTCTCTCCGCCGCCGCCTCTCTTCTTAATTTCAATTTCAGGCACGAGTTAATTCTTAATATACTGTCATTCTTCGGCATCCCTGTACCGCGAACCCCACCCCATTCGGCGAGCTAGTTAGCGCATCGCACGTCGTGCCGACAAACGGTGCAGCGAATGCCTAAAACTTCGGCGATATTTCTCGGCGGTCAAGCCATCTCAGCCACCTTTTGTCTGACCCTTTCTCTAGTTTTGTGACGATGGTCGTTGCCTTATCTCTTTTTCTTTGAGATTTGTTTTTTTTCCTTTCTATTTCGTGCCATGGCGCACATACTCCCGACAGTTACAGGTGGGTAGAATAAATTTCACAATTTTTTAAAAATTCAATCTTTTTTTAAATTAAACTTAAATCTAGGGGTAGTGGAGATGAGGGTTGAAAATAATTTATTTTTGGCAAATTTCAAGCAAAAACTAGAAAACTAGTTGAGATGTGGGTTTGACCCTTTCGGTCCATACGATCAACTTCCCAGTATGATGAGCGTAGACGGACTAAACTGACTTCTTACAAAATAGTAATATGTTTAGCACTAGTGGGAAATTCGGTAGTATCAGAACTGGAGACAAAGAAATCTTGAGAGAAGCTAGTTCAAATAACTATAATAGTAGTGAATCCACAAGATTTTTCTATAAAAAACATTTCCTTCGTACTTCGTTCGCTAAACTAAAGCGAGTGTTGGAATTCGTATTGAGCATGGTGAAGCGAAGCAGGAAGTAGGCCGGATTCAGAAAGGGCCGCTCCTGAATTGATCATATTAACACGTTGAGAATATGTAATAGTGGAGCAGTCTACTGAATACCGGTTCCCCCTTTAAATAGTTCTCGTAGACTATGAGAAAGCGTTCGACTCGGTTAATAGGGGCTTTATATGCCAGGAACTACGGCGACGTGGATTGCCTGATAATAGAATTGATAAAAGCCCTATATAACAATTCCATATGCAGAGTTCTTCATAATGGAAAATTATTCGGCAGCTTTGAGGTGAACTCAGGAGTACGACAAGGATGCCTACTTTCCCCATTACTATTTCTTATAGTAATAAATAACATCCTTGTCGGCGCTCTAGATAGTAGAACAGGCGGCATACAATGATGTTTGCTAGACCGCCTTAAGGATCTCGACTACGCCGATGATATCTGTTTGCTGGCCCACAGACACCAGGACCTCAAAAAAACATGCTAAATAATTTGGCAACAGAAAGTAGTCCAGCAGGCTTAAGGCTAAGTCCGACTAAAACTAAAGATTTGCGAATAAATGCAAACCCTATTGAAAGGACAGCGCTGAAAAATCGTGACGTGGAACTGGTAGAAAAATTCTGCTACCTCGGTAGTATTATTACTGAAAATGGCAGTGCAGAAGAAGATGACAGTTCCAGAATAAATAAAGCACGAGGCGCATATGATCTTATCTAACACCAAATTGCGGCTGATCAACTCTAACATTACGGCAGTTCTTTTGTACGGTTGCGAAACATGGAGAATCACCCAGTTCAACACCGGGCGCCTACAAGTCTTCATCAACAGATGCCTGCGTCGTATCCTAAAAATCCGCCGGCAAGATAGAATTTCAAACGAGAACTATGTCGCCGTGCTGGCCAAGAAAGGATAGACGACCAAATCAGGCGAAGGAAATGGAATTGGCTCGAGCACACATTGCGACACGAAAACGAAAATCTAGCCAAATAGGCTTTTGACTGGAATCCGCAGAGATCCCGTCGAGTCGAAAGACCTAGAACAACGTGGAGGAAAACCCTACTAGCAGAAGCCGCAGCAACTGGGAGATCCTGGTCGGAGCTTAGAGCTGTCGCGCAACACAGAGTCCGCTGGAGGGCAACTGTTTCCGCCCTATGTCCCATGAGGGACTAAAGGAGCGTAAAGAAGAAGAAAGAAGTTGTGAAACGCCGCTGATAACCTCGGAAGAGAATGACTTCATTTGGAAATTCTAAAGCTTTCCGGAAATATTAGCAAAACTAATGAATGTAAAGTACTTGTCAGACTTGAACAAAAACGGTAACTGCTGGAAATCCCGAGATAAACCGCAATTTGCTGAAGCTGTAGGACGTAGAAAACAGTTCCTCGTCAAAAAAGTGCTGATCAAAGATTTGAAAAACTCGTAATGTTGGTAAAAGGTGAGATAATTTTTGCACGAATTTTAAAGATTGTCGGATTTTGACAAGTGATGTTTTGTTGGAAAGCTATCGCTGTGCAGAATCCAAAAAAGATCACTTTGTTTAGAGTGGGTCTCATTCCATCAAGTTTATTACTTAGATATTAGAAAAACTATCTTTCTGTCTTTCTGACACTTAGCCGAAGTTTTTCTATTTAAACAAAAACGAATGTTATGAAATTTTTTTCAGAGCATATTTTTCTTAATATTGGTCTTTCGGCACCTTAAAGAAGTCGATAGAGTTTTTGGTTCGCGCGATATCGTGCAGGTACAGAAATCACGGAAATCGCTTCGACAAAAAAACGGTTCGATAGAATTTTATAAAAATCTTCAGATCATATTTCCGTTAATACACTTCAAACGGTACTTCAACGAAGTCGTTATCTTTTTTGGTTCGCGCGAAATCGTGCAGGAAAAAATGACCACAAACGTACGCACACACACACAAATACTTCCTCTCAATTTTTTGCTTAAAATGTTATTGGAACCTTGAAAAATGAAAATACTTTGAAAATTTCGATTTCGATTTTCGGACCGATTACAATAACTTCCCTACAGTCCCTGGCCATATTATTAGACGCACTGCAAACTTTCATGTAAAATATTAATTACCGAATGATATTGAACCGTTTTTTTGTTTTAAATTGAATTATTATTTATTTTTATATTATCCCATCAATGACCGATTGATTTAACATAAATACAATCAGGGGCGGATCCACAGGGGGGGCGATGGGGGCGATCGCCCCCCCTAAAATAAAAATTTTAGCATTTACAGCCTTAACCTCTTTTTCATTTCACTCAGATTTCATTTTATTTCTTAGACATATCCCGAAGTAGAAGCATTCAAACAGTATATTTTTAAATACATATTCACAAGTTCATTAACATATAAACACTACAAATAATAAATATCCTTAAAATTTTTTATTACTCAGATCGCCCCCCCTAAAAAACTTTTCTAGATCCGCCCTTGAATACAATTAGCAATTAGCACATAAAAACTCTTAAGAAACATAAAATTACTAAAAAAATACAGTGCGTCTAATAATTTGGCCAGGGACTGTATATGTACAGAGAAGTCAAAAATTATGTACTTCCAATTTGCGATTAATTCGGTGCTGTCGTTGGACGTGAACTGTCACCGCCTGCCAGAATCCACAGCACTTCTAACAGCCTTGCATTTAGATGCCGTGTGCTCCCGTTGGACTAGGTGCTCCCGTTGGACTTCGGCCTTAAGGTGTACCCTGAAATTTGTAATGATCTAAGTGACCAATGTTAAAAAAATCGATACAAAAATGGCATTGGGAAAATCGATACAAGTACATATGTTAACATAATTGGGCCAGAATCGTTTACTTGTGTGAAAATAATGATCCTATAGAAACAAAACGTGTCAGTACCACAAGAATAACACCTAAATTTAGTAGTATAGTCGACACGCCCGACGTATGTATTGTTTCAATAAAAGATCGATCTTCATTCTGCTCTGAGTAAAATCACAGCGACTCAAAGCTCTGCGAAGAATCACTCTTTCCACCCTCCGAAATTATTTCACAATCTCCCACGTAAGCAAAACTCACCACGGGCCAAAGCTCCTATATGAAGAAGGTGGCATTTTCGTGGTTGTTGAAAAGCCCAATTTTATTAATTTTTTTTAAATTTGGTTTCGGTGTAGACAATAGAGTTTATGAAATTTAGTACAGAGCTTTTCGCTAATCCAACTGTTTGTGCAAAGCTCTATCAACTTAGTCCACGTTGGAGCATTTCGAAGACCGGTCGTGATTTCGTGCTAATTCCTACAAGTATATTCTATGACATCACAAACACCAATAATTCGTTGAAATGAATAATGACCGGGAATTTCCAGAGATCTTAACTAAGCTCGAGTGTGCAACGGTCGTAAAAAAAGCATGTGACATTGTAGAAAGTGAATTCGAATTGATTGATTTCGAGCTGAAAACGATTTCCGACGACGCTCTCGGCTTCCTGGGAGCGTACTATTGCTTGATTATCACTATTAGAAAGGTGCGTGCGGGCGGGATAGCTTTGTGATGAGGCCTTATCTTAAATTGAATTTTCCGTTTACAGAATCAGCAGTCGTCAAACGAGCAGCTCAAATGCTTCATTAAAACATGGCCACATGACAACGAAGATTATAAGCAATTCATTATTGATTTGAATGTTTTTGAACGCGAAAGGGTTATGTACTCGGCGCTGTTCGACCAAATGGATAAGTATAATTGTTAGTGTTTTTTAAAGTTATGATCTGCAGCGTTTGTTGTGGTATGATACATTACATATGTCATCCCAAACGGCATGTATATAACAAAAAACAAGATTTCCATGTATTTCTATGTAATCCATTTTAGTTGATATCACGTGAAATAGCAGACACATTTCGTTTTCGTTTTAGCACGTGCTAACCTGTACCCGAGTTGAACGACGTACCCTAACTATCTGAAATAGAAAATAGACGAAATGATACGATCCACTTAACTTCTGTTTAAAATGCCTCCAAATTTTAAGTTGGAAGTGATTCATCCTTTGCTTCTGTCGGATGCATGCGTGAACAATTTAATAAATTAATAAGTAAGGGGTCCAACTAGTGGCTAGATCGCTTCTCCCAGTACCAAATGCTATCTCCTCACATACTAATCACAATTTTATCGTTCGTTGAACCTATGCACTGATAAATTTTTTTTAAATCGTTAATCAATCTTAAAATTGTACAATTTTTAACTTGACAACAAATAATGTCCATTAAAATCCTTGTCTAACTTAGAATTTTTCAAGAGTACTAGTACAGGAAAAATAGTAAAAATAGCGGAAATGATTGGGTACAGGCTAAAAATTGGCACGGAGCTTCCTTTTAGGGTTCTTAATAAGGGGTTATAAAGTCTACCGATTTTCTACCCCGGGAACCTTTCTTTCTAGGGGGTTTTAGGGTCAAAATATCTGTTTTTTGCAAATGCATCTGAAACCGTAAGTCCTATCATAAAAAAATGTTCACAAAGTTTGTAGCTCATACGATTTTCTACAAAAAATGTTATTATACATTTTCCCGTACGTATTGCCATTCATGAGATATCACCGTTTTAAAGATTTAAAATATTCATATGAACTCATTCACGACTTGTATAGGTTTTCCGACGTTCAAGTTGGACTACTTTTCTAATTTTTTCAGGGGTCATTCCTGGATGTATTTGGAGGAAAAATGTGTTCTAGATAGGGGGCTAACCACTAAGATACAGGGTATTCGCGAAAAAACAATGTCTTTTTTTGTCATTTATTTAGAGTTGAATAACTCCTAGACCAATTATCGTAAACCAATATACTTAGACTCACCTTTTAGGTCAAAGTGTATTCTTTTATTTGATATAAAGATCAGGAACTTGAGTTGCTCCGTTTAGAAGATATGTAGGTTCAAAGCATGAGCGAAATGTTTAAGAGCCTAATGATATTTTTTTATTCAATTAAGGACGAAGGAAAGACAAGCACTCACGGAATAAGAGAAAGAATATTCATTATTTCACATTATAGTCTATGCTCCCATGACATAAAAGGTGCCCCATCGAACACCTCAAAACAATAAAGTGAGATTGTTTGAAAAACATGTAAAGAACATGTAACACCCGCCAGACTAGTAAAAATTTGTTAATTTGCTATTTTTTATGAATTTTTGAATTTTGTTAAAAAGCCATGTTTTTTTCCAAAACACCTGTTTAGTCCGGAGACAAAATTCCAAAATGGCTGAAAATTGGTACACAGCTTCCTTATGACTTTTTAAGAAAACAATTTCGGAATCCAGCTTGCGTATAGCTTTCTCGCGTACAGTTTATTGGAAAAGTTGGCTGTTGTGAAAACTCATTTTATTCTTCATCAAATTTTAAAAGGGAATTAACGAATACATCCAATTTTTGTTGGTTGGCCCATGTGGAACTCGCAAATATTAATTTGTTAGAAAACAAACCGCGTTCGAAAACTACTTCTTCAAAATAATCCCCTTGTCTGTCCTAAGATATTTCGTGTTTTCCATATTCACTGGAAAACAAAAGACTGCAAGACTTTTCGAAGTCTTTTTTCAAGTACTGAATTTACATATCCGCGCACAGTCCCCGCAGAAGTTCTCCGCACCGAGCCAGAAGATTTTTCAACTGGGAATATCGGTGTGCGTGTGTAGTCTCCGCACTTTTTATCTCCGCACATTTTTGGAGACACTTTGGCGGATAATGTATGGAGATAGTGCGGAGACAAAACTCTTGGTGGATACAAGAAGACTTCAATGAAGGGAGAGTTAGACAATCGTTTAAAAGAACTTGCCATATCATCAATAAGTTGCAACTAAGAACGGAAATCTGCAAACACAGATGGGTACTTTAATATACCCTGATAGGATAAAAAGAAGATGGAGAGAATATTTTCAAAACTTATTGAATCCTATTCGGATACTGAATGAGGCTCCACAGACAAAATGACTGGAAGAAAGCGATTATAACGTCCAATCTACAAAAAGGAGATAAGTTAACCTGCAAAAACTACAGAGGCATCTCACTCCTCATTACCTGCTACAAAACCTTCACAATCCTTGTAAAACAAAAACTAGAACCTATAGCGGAAACCCTTTATAGAAGAATATCGAACTGGTTTTAGGACAAAGGGTCGATATTGGACCAGCTGCTGAGCTCAAAACGAATTCTGGAAAAAAAACTAGGGAAAGAAATATAAATATACTAGCAAAAACCCGCGTGCGTCGCAACGCCTTTTAATAAAACAAAATTATGTGGGCATAGTCCGGAATAAGAAAAGGGTATAATGAAACAAAGAACAAATCTGCAAGACATGATTTTGGATATATAAAAAACTTTAGAGTTGACTATAAAAATATGTTACCTACAACTTTTTTTAAAATTCGAGGTTAATCATCGGAAAATTTTTATACTACGGGCACAACAAATACCTAGCCAATTTTATTCAGAATATGTCTTGTGCTCGTAGATTTTGACGTAGGACCGGTAAGCTTACAGAAGTACTGAAATCAGCACTTACTGGTAAGGGGTAGGCCTTACCACACAGAAGTGATTACTTTTACACACGATGTCATAGGGGGTAAGGCCTTACTTTAGTACTTACCTTAGAGTACTTATAGAACTGCTCATCTGTAAGGGGTATAGTAAGGCAGCAAATGGAACATTGCAAAAAGAGATGTTCATGGGCGCCTGTGGATATGTGATCCGGTGTCGAAATGCTTTTATTTTTTTCATCTTTTACAAATGCCTTTTTTTCCAAGCCCGAGAGTGGCTTTACCTAAACAGTCCCCCAACTAAATTCTCCACTTCTCCAAAGCTGCTTGTCCTCCGTATTCGAATGAGAGCCGGGCTATTGAGTATGCTAATGTCGCATTTTATGTCGACGAATATAATTGCCCGTTTTCTTTTTTTCTATAAAATTTATGAAAACTTCAGGAAAGCTCCCTTGAGTCATCGGGCAGATTCTCACTTGTTTGGGTATAGTTCTGGACTACACCTTACCATCTGCCTTCTCTTGTAATGGGGTTTGTAAGGGCTCATCTAGCACCAAGAAAATAAGGGGTACCCCTTACCAGATGAGTATTTATTTCAGTGTTCCATCGGTAAGGCCTTCCTAGAATTCCTACTGGACAGATAATTGGCACCCTGAACTTGCCCCATGGCGAACATAGCTCTGAGACGAAGATTGCCAATATTTTAAGACGATACTACTGATTTGATCCTAAAAAGGACAGCTGCTGCTTCCCGTTTTCGTGTTTCGTCGTTTCCAGTCATAAAGCCCGTATGGCGCTGGTAAACAATCCACTGTACCGCTTGTTTATAAACGATGTTAGATGTTTCACTTGTAAGTATTACAATGTTTGTGGCATTACTGAGTTGAGTCGATTTAGTTGAGTTGATATTTTCGAAATCGTCAAAAAGGTCGTTCCCCAAAATTTCCTCGTCTATTACGAACTTTCAAACAACATCCAGCAGCTCACTGTCATCATTCTCATTAATCTCAGAACATTTTCTATTGTTGCGGAGAATAGTACTGAATTCCGAGTTTTCCGATTGTGCTCTCATCTTTTTCTTTAAATGACTTCTTCCATTATGTCCCTAAATGAGTGATCATTTCAGACATGCATCAATATCATCGGCCCACAAATTTGTCCGGACAGCCGGCAACATTTGCCCGGAATCTATGCCAATAAAACAGTTACTCCCCAAAATAATTGGTTTTTACATCTTAAATCTCGCGGTGTTCTGTTAATAGATATTTTATTTGCCATAGTACACTCATCGCATTCCCAGACAGCCATCCAGTCTTGTAAAACTTTAGATTTTTTCCTCGCAGATTTTTAGATTTGTTCCACGCAGGATTTTCGATATGATCTTCTTCGATCGGCATCTTAAGCATAGAATGAGCTGTTCTTCCTGATGTGAGTAAAGTTGCCGAAATCTCTGTTACTGTCCTGATCTCATATTGGCCAAATAACCTACCTTTCGAGATGTTAAAAAGCGTGGGACTTTACCTATATTCTTATTTTATTATTACCGCAACTTTTCGCTAGCGCCCCATATATTATATACTAGCAAAAAACCCGCGTGCGTTGCAACGCCTTTCAATAAAAAAAGATTATGTGTGCACAGTCCGCGGTAGGAAAAAGTATAATGAAAAAAAGAACAAATCTGCAAAATTGATTTTGGATACATATAAAAATTTAGAGTTACCTATAAAAAATATGTTACAACTTTTTTTTAAATTTGATGTTGAGCGCCACCTATCGGAAGAAGTACAATCGACACCTAGCAAACATATTTTTTGGATATGTTTGTCTAAGTGTCTATCGTACTTCTTGTGCTTTTGCTCGCACAGCGGTGCCCGTGATAAACTTATGGTAAAATAAGCACACATGAAATAGTCTTAAAAGGGTAACCCCCAACAAAAATAAATGTTAGTGAAACAGTCAGCAACTTTATGCGCATAGTATAATCTCAAGAAAATAAGTCAGATCTGCATTGTGTTATAAAAATTTTGGGGAGGCAGGCATTAGTATGGACTTTTAGTTAAATTAAACATTCAATAATCCAAAAAATATTATTACATCCTGAAAGAAAGAATATACTAATTTAAGATTTAAAACGTGGAGACTTTTTTGTAAACAACCAAAACAAAATTTGCTTTACAATGCAAACAGCCTTTTTTTAATTGAACTATATACAGTTCTTCCTCATACAAATCTGAAAACATATTTCTACTGTTTCCACTGTTTAGGGGAAATTTAAGAAATTTCCCACTTTTTAGAAAGTGGCCAAGTTCACGGCAATAGGGTCGGGGAATGGAACTTATTTGTTTTTTTATAAAATATTTCGTGATGTGTAGACTTTTTTTGGAAACAACCAAAACCAAATTTGCCTTTTTATAATTGAACTATATACAGTTCTTCCTCACAATTGGCAAATTCGTCAGCCATATTGGCGCGGCCATTTTGAATTTATAAGGTCCGATCAAACATTCGTTATTTGCTACCTCAAAAAACCCCAGATATCGATTTTCATTGGAATCGGATCACAATTGGCAAATTCGTCGGCCATATTGGGGCGGCCATTTTGAATTTATTAGTTTTGTTTAAACATTCGTTATTTGCTACCTCATAAAACTCCAGATACCGATTGTCATTGGAATCGGAATACAATTGGCAAATTCGTCAGCCATATTGGCGCGGCCATTTTGAATTTATAAGGTCCGATCAAACATTCGTTATTTGCTACCTCAAAAAACCCCAGATATCGATTTTCATTGGAATCGGATCACAATTGGCAAAATTCGTCGGCCATATTGGCGCGGCCATTTTGAATTTTTAAGTTTTGACCACAAATTCGTTTTTAGCGACCTTAAGAACCCCTAGATACCCACTTTCATTGAAATCGGAACACAATTTGCAAATTCATATTTTGGTGGCCATTTTGAATTTCGGTCATTTTTCGGCGGCCATTTTGAATTTCGAAAATCGGGCTTCGAGGTGTTTCAGGGCAGACCCCAACGGACCTTCGTGCAAAATTTCGAAGCTCTACGATGACTGGTGCGCCCGCTATAGCGCACACATACATACACGCATACAGAAACTTTCTTTTATTAATTAGATGAGGTCACTCAGCTTACTGAACTCTACTCATCATACACTTTTATTTGGTATCCATACCAAGAGCGTTGTAAAAAAAGGTAGTCCGCCATTTTGTGTTGGCTGCCGTTTTAAATTTGGAATTACGCCTCCCAGCTAATAGTATTCTAGTTGTCATATCCTTTTATTTGATACCCATACTAATCGTGATAAAAATAAAAAAGTAATCCGCCATCTGTGTTGGCCGCCATTTTATTCCGTCCGCCATTTTGAATTTGGAATGACATCAAATAAGTAATTATATTATTTTACTGTCATTTAATACCCATGTCGGCGGTCAGCGAAATTCGGTCGCCATCTTGAAACAGCCATCTTGATTTTTTTTTAAATGGTCAGTTTGCATTGTCACTTCAACTGTACATGTGTGCAAAATTTGAAGCTGATCGATTATATGGAAGTGGGTCAAAAACAATTTTCAAGATTTGTCTACATACATACATCCATACATACATACAGGTAGAGCTAATATATAGTGCATATAAATAGCCTAAAACATGCCCGCCAAAATACTGAATCTTCCAGTGAAAGTCCCATCCCAATCGGATTAGCCGTTTCCGAGATTAGCCCGAACAGACAGACAGACATACAGGCAGACAAAAATTTTAAAAATGCGTGATTTCGTTTTAAAATCATGTAAATAGCCATTTAAAATTAAAAAAACACAATTATTTTGAAATCACAGACAGACACTCCAATTATATTTATATAGATATGAGGCATACGACTTGATAAACAGAGAGACACTATTCGAGATCTTATCGGAATTAGGAGTTCCCTTAAAGCTGGTACAACTGATCAAACGCGCCACAAATAGCTCACTGCCGAAGGTAAAGATCCAAAATGTTATAATAGAAGAGGTCGTAGTACCACAAGGACTTATACAAAGCAATGGATTGGCCCCCAGACTTTTCAACTTGGCTCTAGAATGGGTGACAAGTTAAATGTCACTCCAGAGAAGTGCATCAATAGCAACACTCTGTCTACAGCTACTTGGTTATGCGGATGACGGTAACATCGTGGGAAGGTCCTTTTTGGCAACAAAAGAAGGTTATGCTGAACTAAAAGAGGTGGCAAAGGACATAGGCCTGAAGATCAACGAAGAAAAGGTGATGCAGCAATCCGGGGCAGGAAGATTTAGAATACTAAGAAATATAACCATCGACGAATATATCCCAGAAGTAGTCGATAAAACAGTCTACCTTGGAAAAAACGAAGAAAAAGAAGATATAACCATACGAATACTACTAGTTAATAGAGCCTTTTATTCCCAAAAACAAATACCTCACTCAAGATTTGTGCACAGGAAAACGAAACTCCTACTCTACTACGCAGTAATTAGTATTAGTAGTAGAGTTAACCCTTCTAATACAGAAAGGTATTCGCACTTCTTAGCTGGGCCAAGAAAGATTTACCTACTCAGCACAACCAAGCGCTGAGATGAGGCTCACAACTAAGCATGCAAACATAAAAATTAGTAAATAAAAACAAAAATCCAAATTAACATATAACCCACGTAAGCAACAGGAAACATAGATGGTCACGTAAGATTAAAAAGACTCCTTTTAAGGACATCTTTACTAATGCTCACGCTAAAGACATTAATATTATTGTTAACATTAATGAACATGAGGTTTACAGGTTCAAATCTGCCGTTATTCGTGTTAGAGCAGTTGATTTGTAAAAGAGGTGGACCTCTCAGATTATAACGACTCTCTCTAAACGACGCACGGCGACCTAAAAAACCTGAGTCGGCCTTTCCATTAAGTAGCTGATGAACAAATACAACATCGGCCACCTCTCGACGCTTGTGAAGAGAGATTAAGTTAACTTAAGCCGGGATTCATATGGTGGAAGAACTATTTCCCAAGGAAGATGATTCAGTGCGAATCGAACGAACCTTCGTTGAACCGATTCAATAGTTCTAACATGCGAAGAATAGTGAGGAGACCAAACCTGGGAGAAATCCAGCTTACTATCAAATCTAATCCCGAGATCTTTAACCAAATTAACACGAGGGATACCCTCATCAGAAAAGGTGTAGTTAAAAATTATAGAATCACGTCTCCTACTAAAAGTCATGACTTCACATTCACCAATATTAAGAACCAGGTTGTTGTTAGCACACCAAGAGTAAAAGGTATCAAGGTCAATCTGCAGAAGTTTGCAATCCTCCATACTCTTTATGTGCCGATACAATTTGATGTCATCAGCGCAAATCAATATTCTACAGTGTCTTAGTAAGGAACCATTTTATCAATTGATAAGATAAAGAGGAGAGGGCCAAGATGACTTCCTTGAGGGACACCGGATGTCGCTTCAATGGTTATTGATTTGGATCCACGAAAAAGAACTTGGTAGGTCCGGTCAGTTGAGTAAGACTGGAACCATACTAGAAGGGCTTGCGGAAAGCCTAACATTCTTAATTTCAGAATAATAATGGAATGGGAGAGCTTGCCGAATGCCTTAACTAAAATCAGTGTAAACACAATCAGTTTGACAACCGGAAACGAAGCCTTCGACAGCATGAGCAGTGAACTCAAGAAGATTGGTGGTTGTGGAACGAGCTGCAAGAAAACCATGTTGATTCGTTGAGACCAGCCTCTTGCAGATAGGAACGAGTGTAGAATAGATAATTGATTCAAAAAGTTTGGGTATAGCAGACAACTTAGCAACTGGCCTATAATTCGATATTTCGCTCTTGCAACCACTTTTGTGAATAGGAATTATGAACGAATTCTTCCACAGGTACTTCCCCGCCCTTTATCCAGGGATTTAAAAAAAAAGATTTTCAGTGGAGACTGGAGAACCTCCACACAGGCCTTAAGGACAGCAGGAGGAATACCGTCGGGGCCAGAAGTAAAGTCAAATGGAAGATCGTCAATATGTTTCACGATATCGGCAATGGTAATTGAGAGAGGTAAAAAATGAGCCTCTCGGTTAGGAATAATGTGACGAAAATTATTGTCGTCAGGCTGAAAGTCTACAGATGAGAAAGATTGATGAAAGAATGACGCAAACATGTTGCAAATCGCAGGCGACTCACAGCTAGACCAGTTCTTGTGCTGCATAGTATTAGGGTAATTATCAACTTTTTTCTTCGAGTTGATAAATTTGAAGAAGTTTCTGGAATCAGTAAATACTTTATTACTCATACTGCTGAGATATTCACGATACAGAGTGAAAGAGAGTGAACGAAATTGGTTATAGCAAATGATAAATGAATTGAGACTCGGAGAGTCCTTTCTCTTTAAATAAGTTTTCCAGAGCCAGTTCTTCTGATTTTTCAAATGCTTGAGTTCACTATTGAACCAAGGAGGAGAAGAACTGGCCAATTTTTGAGGCTCATAGGAGACGCAAGTAACGAGGTCTTCGTATAGTACGCCATAGAACCAAAAGACCAGTATTGTGTTGTGGTAGCGAGACTTGGACTATGACCCAAGACACAGAGGAACGAGTCAACAGGTTTGAGAGAAAAAATTTCAGATGCATAATAGGTCCAACCAGAGAGGGTGGAATATGGCGAAGGGGATATAACGAAATTTTTGACGACCCACAACTTTAATAACTAAGGCTAGCCGGTCACGTAATCAGGATGGAGGACAATCGTATCTCAAAACGGCTTATGGCACTTGTTTAAGAAATGATGACTTGCTGAACTCTTTCGTTGGTTGAACAGTTGGTTTTAGAATTAGGGCATGCCTTTAGCTTTTGACCTTTTTTTCTACCTTTCTATCGTTCTTGGATTAAGTACGTTCATTCATTTCATTAATTTACCTTATTGCAAACTGAAAACTGGCCAAAGCACGAAGAGCAATTATGATAAGCAGCACTAGAATAGTCTTCTGTTTTATTTATTCCGATAATGTCTTTTTTACAGTCTCCAACAGATGGCACGGCAAACTTTACTACGCCCGGGAAGACATTTTAGTGTTTGAAGATTTAAAAGAAGCAGGATTTAGGCTTAAGGCAGAAGATGAAGAATACACGCAACAGCACATCGAGCTCACATTGAAATGCGTCGCAACGATGCATGCAAACAGTATTGCTTTCGAACATCACACCGGGAAAAACATACAGGCTGAATATGGAAACTATTTAAAGGAAATTCAAGTGGATCCTCAATGTGGATGGTTTGTTGCTGGTGTTCAAGTAAGTACATGAAAGCTGTGCCAATTAAAACGTAATAAATTCCATTTACTTTCAGGCACTCCGAAGTGTAATCGATGTTCATCCGAAATACCAAGACTCTGGTGTTAAGAAATCAATTCAGAAGAATTTCGATAAATCCATAAACGATCTTGTGTTGTTGACAGAACCATCTAACAAATTCCGAAACGTATTTTCCCACCGGGATTTGTGGGATAAGAATCTATTTTTCAAGCACAGCGAAGAGGATTCAAAGGAGCCAAAAGAATGCATCCTTCTTGACTTCCAAATTTGTCGCTACAATCCGCCAGCTATGGACGTTATGCAGTTCCTCTATGCGGTGACTACTGTCGGAAGTAGGAAAATGGTGTTGAAGAACTATCTTCAGTTCTATTACAATTGCTTAGTTGAAGAAGGGCAAAAGATGGGAGTGGATATTACTGGGGAAATTTCGTTGGCAGAGTTTCTGGAGAGTTGTGAATATGTTAAACTGGTTCCATTGGCTTTAAACGCCACAGATCTGCCAGTTGTGTACCTGCCGGACGGATATATGAATAGTCTCAAGCAGAGGGAACCGGAAAAATATAATTTTTACAGCCATAAAGATCGGACGCAGCTAGTTTTGGAATTTATGGACATTGATGAGAAGTACAAGAAATCTGTGAATTTAGTAGTGGAGGAGTTTGTTGATTATTTACTAGAGAAATACATCGAAAAGTGAACTATTTCATAAATTTTAAAGTGTATTTTTGTTTTCCTACAGTATTTTTAATGGATACTTAATATTAATTTAATTGTAAAGAAAGACAGTCGCTTTTAACCAAGGAAACAGTAACCAAGCAAAACAATTCATTTACGCGCTCGGTGCATAAACCACCTCTTTTTGGACCACATATGATTAGGTGCCAAATGTCATCGCATTCTTCCAAATTTATGACAAATTCTAACCAAGTACGCGATTATTTTATGTGAAAGACTAGCGATCAGAAGTAACCCTCCTGTGCTGACCTACCTTTGATAACTGAAGTCTTCTAGTGCAATGCCTGACAGCAAACTCTAGTCGCTGTTTTCCGAGAACGAACAGGTTCTCCCTTTCGCAGTGATTTAGGCGACTCCAGAAGCGAGTAGAAAGAAAATCTCAATGCGGAAAAGGAGAACACAAAATAACTGGGATGTCGGCCGAACGTCTTAACTCTAGATTATCATCGACGTATTGACACTGTTCAGTATTTTAAGTCATGTGTTAACTAGAATCTGGAAATATGTAGTTAAAAAAAAGTTTGAACGATAATTGGCTGAAAACTTGAATACTTTCTTGATTTGTTCCGCTTTAATCCCTCATGAGAGTTAGGGCGGAAACAGTTCTCTTGATTTATCTTCTAAGGCATTCGATTTTGTGCTTCACTCACTTCTACTATCCAAACTTAGCCAACTCTACCACTTTCGTCTTCCGCTACTCGGCTCTTCTCTTCTTTTCTTTCTAATAGGCTCCAATGTATTCGCCACGATAGCGTTGTGTCATCCTTCCTACCTCTGCTCTTGGGAGTGCCACAAAGTTCAATTCTTGGTTCTCTCCTTTTCTCATTGTATGTTAATGATCTTCACTCTGTTATCTATCACTGTTCCTTTCATCTGTATGCTGATTATCTCCAGCTGTATACTTCATGCTCTCCTAATCGGATTGAATCCTCTATTGTGGAACTCAATATTGTCTTATCTTACTAATATCATAAACACGAAAGTTTGTATAGATGTGTGTTACCCTTTCACGCTAAAACTACCAAATGGATTTCAATGAAACTTTACAATAATATAGCTCGCACATCAGAATAACAAATAGACTATTATTTATAAAACTATATATGAAAGTGAAAGTTTGTCTGTACCTAGGGAAGTCATAGATATAACACTATGCAGCAACCGGATGTTGACAAGACTGACCAACTGGGAGGTGATGGATCGGACGACTATGTCAGATCACAGAGCCATTTCATTTGAGATAGCGTACGGAACCCCGGGCAGGGGAGACGGAATTAGAACAACGAGAATTCCCCGCAACACGGACACGTCTAGATATACTGAAATGTTGCGCAGAAATCTCGGGGACCGCGTGCCAAGAGCATCGAAAACCACAAGAGAAGCAGAGTCTCAGTTGCATGTCCTGCAGACAGCGATAGAGAACGCTTTTCGAGTGGCGTGTCCTCTTACGTCAGTGGATGACCATGATCCCACAACCTGGTGGTGTAGGGAACTGGAGAAACTGAAGAAAAAGGTCAGAAGGGCTTTCAACCAAGCGATGAGGTGCAATGACCCGGTTGCCTGGGAGAATTACAAAGCCAAGAAAAGAGAAATGAAACAAACTCTACGACGACGGAAAAGGGAGTCGTGGAGGGACTTCTGCTCGAGCATGGAGAGCATATCTGAGGCCAGCAGACTTCAGAAAATGATCTCCAGGGACCCGGTCGGTCTCCAAAGTCGGACTCGTTCGTGACTCGTCGGGGAGGATGGCGGAGACGCTGGAGGAAACCAACAAGATCCTGATGGAAGTTCACTTTCCTGGCAGCTATATCTCGGGTAAATCTTGGGCTATTCGTAACAGAATGGCTACAAGGATGAACCGAGAGGAGGCTAACGGGGTGGTGACGGAGGAAGGGGTGAGACGTGCAGTAGACACATTTTCTCCCTTCAAGACATCGGGGCGTGACGGAATATTCCCTGCGCTGCTCCAATGGGGCAAAGAAATCATTGCACCCAGGCTTAGGGGAATATTCGTTACCTGTCTAGCAACAGGATACATTCCGGCGGTGTGGAGGGAAACCAAAGTGGTATTTCTCCCTAAGCCAGGCAAGAAGGACTACACCGAGGCGAAGTCCTCCAGGTCGGTCAGCCTAACATCCTTTCTGTTGAAAACAATGGAAAGAGTGGTGGCAGACCACCTGGAGAGTACTATGCTAAGGAGGCACCCTTTAAGTAGAAGCCAGCACGCTTACCAGGCTGGCAGATCTACAGAAACGGCACTTCACCAATTGGTGCGAGTAGCCGAGGGGGAACTGCATACCGGAGGCATAGCGATGGCCATAATTATGGATATCGAAGGCGCCTTCGACAAGATACAGTTCCACAAACTCAAAGAGGCTCTGGTGAGGCGCGAGGTCAGCCCCATGATTGTAAGGTGGGTGGACAACATGCTGAAAAACAGAGCGGTAAGGATTCAGACAGGAGACTCGCGGCTTCGAGAGAGGGTCAGCAAGGGACGCCCACAGGGCGGGGTCCTATCGCCCCTCCTGTGGAACATCACTGTGGACACTCTGTTCAGGCGGCTAGAGGTAATGGGCGTGCATACCGTTGGGTATGCAGATGATGTAGCGATTGTGGCACGTGGCAAGTTTATGAGCACTACGGCAGATATCATGAGGAATGCACTCCAAGTGGTTGAGCAGTGGTGTACGGAACAGGGCCTCACCATAAATGCCAATAAGACAGACGCGATAATCTTCACTAGGAAGATTAAAGATCTGGATTTTCAGCCCCTCATGCTTTTTGGATCGAGGATCAAGGTGTCTGGGATGGTCAAGTATCTGGGTGTATACTTGGACTCGCGACTAACCTGGAAATACCACGTTGAAGAGAAGATTAAGAAGACGACAAGGGTGCTTCACCAGTGCAGAAGAGTATGTGGACTAAGATGGGGTATCTCACCAAGGTTAGCATACTGGACATATACCATGATGGTGAGACCCATCATAACTTATGCCTCGGTGGTCTGGTGGACTAAAGTCACACAGAAAACCGTCAAGAGGCATTTGGACAAGGTGCAAAGAATGGCCAGCGTAGGTGTGAGCGGTGCTTTCCGCATCACACCCGCCGCGGCATTGGAGGCGCTGTTAGGTCTGCTGTCGTTAGATCTCCAGGTGATGAAGACTGCGGCAGCCTCAGCGATTCGGAAGAGACGGGACGCCGCATGGCAGGCGTCAGGAGCCTTATATGGGCACATGAAGATTCTGGATCGCATCAAAGGGACTAGGGAGCTCATGATGCCCATGGAAGGGATCACAAAAAGACGGGAAGTGCCATGGCTTCTCCATGACACAGTAGACATGAATATGTCTTATCCCTAGGGTCTATTTGTTTCTTGCTCTTATTGGAAAGAACCCCTGGAGGGGGTCGAAAGGAATGCACACAACAATATATATCTGTCTCGCTTCAATACATACCCTTCAACCACCTTATCCTTTTTGCCCAATGTATCAGAATACAAACACACGAAACGAAATCGTTCAAAATAAAAAAATTGTGCTTTTGCAAAAATTCTAAACGCACCGCGACCGCACCACACTCAATCCGCAAACTGCGTAGTAAGAAAATTTCCTGATATCGACTCTGATTCCGCCCCGCTTCGAAAACACAAAAGCTTTGTTCCAGTACTTTTCCTGCAAAAATTTGTTGGGCAAAAACTTTAGTTGAATGGTGGGGATAATTTTGTCAAAAATTCAGAAAGTAAAGAAACGACTTTTGGGCAATTTCTTGCAAATAAAGAAGAAGATAACATAAATGTCGATTGTCTATGTGTATGCCGCTTTTAAGATACCCAAACACATACAAAAAATTGTCAATTGACAACTTGCAAGAAATCGCAGGACCGAAAACCTCCGGCTAATTCCTGCACGAGGGGAAGTGAAAATTCCCCCGCTTTTTCTGTCATGAGAAAGTAAAGAAACACAAATTGGGAAAATTTTTGTCCCGCGGGATCCCACATTCGAGTTCTGGAACAAAGCTAAAAATATCGCGCGACGGACGACTCAAGCACAGCTTTTCTAAGCTGTTTAAAAAATCTCACACGGAGTCTTCTCAGAGGACTTAAATCTGACCTGCTCTCTGGCTTTGGGGAATTACACCTCAGTCTACCAGGCGGAAATGCTTGCTCTGCTGCACGCGCTGGATCACATAAATGATGGACAGGTGCAGGGAAGAAGTATCCTTATAGAACTGGACAATCAGGCTGTGATTAAGCGCATGAATCAGACAGAGATTAATGCGTCTCTGGCGTTGGAATGTGTCCAAAAACTGAACAGGTGTGCGAAACAAAACAACGTGACGCTAGCTTGGGTTAGAAGACATACAGGCATCGATGGGAACGAAAAGGCTGACAACCTGGCAAAACAGGGGTCAACCTCGGAACTCTGGGGACCGGAGCCATACTCTGCCATTGGCAAAGGGTTGGTAAGGAACTGCATTGAGAAATGGGTCGCTGAGGAACACCGGAGACGGTGGGACGCTATGACCACGTGTAGGCAGGCTAAGATGGTGCTTACGTTGCCGATTACCGCAGCCAGAAGAAGGATCCTGCATATGCAAAGGATGGTTGGTGGCACTGATTACAGGACATGGATGTTTCAGGTATCACCTAAAAAGAATGGGAGAATGGGAATTCTGGAGGATGACACCTGGCGGATGTGCCTGGAGGAACCTGAGACGGCCACACACATAGTGTGTCACTGTCCGGCGCGGTGCGAGAAAAAGGGCTGCCATAACTGAACTCCATTGGATGGAGGACATGAGGCAGACTCCCTTCAATCAGCTGCTTGCGATAACTAGGGGAGTCGAAGCAAGGGAGCAATGGGACAACCCACTGCAACCCCAAAAAGATAACTCTAGGCAGAGGGACGAAAAGGGACCCGCAAATAGTGGTCTGATTCGGTATCCCTCGTAAATCTATATATATTGTCTGTGCCTACGTGTAAATGTGACTCCGAGGCCGCTAATCTATTGGCAAGAAATTTCATAAGTATATAGGGATTTTCGTGTACGGTGAGTCTTGTATTTTCCTCTATCTCGAACCCTTCGGTAGTTGTAGTTTACTGATATAGCAAAATCGGAAACTTTTGTATGGAAGGTACTCTTCAAATTACTGCTAAAGAACTCAGATCCATTTTGTTTTGGTTTTTTTTTTCTGATAAAAAAACGATTCCCAAAGTTTCAGATCTATTTTTTACGATTTTTTACGGATTTTTCGCTAAGAACGCGGTTCTCTGAAGTTGGATTGAAGTCTCGACGCAAAAAAGACCACAAATTCAATAATCGGACGTTCAACATTTATACTTTTTTTTGCAGCAATTCAACTTAAATCAGCTTAACCATTTCGTGGAACCTCAGGCAACACAATTAGTTTCTGATCAAAAAAATCTAACGACAAAACACATGCCCCATGTAGCCAAAGGAAATAGCGGAATTTTTCCTAGATGTCTTATCAATTGGATTTTGCCGTCAATTCCAATGCAGAATAAGATTGCATTTGCTGTGCCATCATCGGGAATTGTAGCAATGCTACTTGATGGTGGACGTGCAAGTGCATTCAGTACCCAAGCTCCCATTGAATTTGAACCAGATACAAACAGCTGCATGTAACATCAGCAAAAACTCCCGTATTGCCACAGTCCTTAAAACGTGCAAAATTATAATTTGGGACGAATACACCATGGCTGTATCGCTCGAAGCACTTGATAGAGCTTTGAAAGATTTCTGAGGAAAAACCAAACGATGGGAGACGCTCTGATACTACTCGCAGAGGATTTTCGCTACACTTTGCCTGTTATATGTATCTCGATCAACGCGCCTGCAAATGAGCTAAACGCATGCTTGAAAGCATCATATCTATCGAACAGTTTGGAAAAAAATCACGCTCCAACGAATATGCGCCTCCATTGGCTTCAAGGTATCCGTTCAAACTTTTTCAAAACAATTTTTGGACGTTGGAAATGGCGAAATTCCGATCCACAGGAGAACATTTTATTATTTGTCAGGTGACAAGCGTGGCAGTGAGACCATTGAATTATGATAAGAGCGGGTGATTTCATTTATAGTAGGAGAGCTAGTGGGCCGTCCGAGTAACGGTGTGTCTGTAAGGCTAGAAATTCTTATGGTGATGAGTCATAGTTGCCTAAGTACAATGACCATCGCCTGGCACGCCTCAGCCCTGCACGTCATCAACCCCTATATTTTTGAAAGTGTAGGAAACATTTGAAAAAAAAACTTGTTCCTGTAAGCTTGAAATTTTTTTACCATTTTGTTTATTTGTTATTAAGTTCAAAAAAAAATTGACAGGCGTTTTCGATGAGCACAAGTACCTGACAGGTGAGCCTGAAGGTGTATTATGTGTAAATTAAAATAAACTTTATTCTGTAAATTTGAAATTTACAGATATGTTTCCTTAGACGATTTAAAGTAAGTTGGTAAAATGACAGGCGGTTCTGGCTAGCATAAGTCCTTGACAGGCGAGGGGAAAGATGAGTGCGAGTAAGAGGCGTAGCATGAAAAATCATATCGTTGATAAATATGGGACCTCAATGCAGGAAAATCCGGATTTTTGTTATATTTTATAATTATAGTAGATAGTTTTACGAAAATTTTAAGGTATCTTGCAGCGTCCTACGATGGTTTTTGGGGCTCTGGGAGGTAAAAATGTGGTTTAATTTAAGCGAAAAAGAAATTACATATAAAAAACGCCATAAATAGATGGATGTATAAATTGCGTGTTTATATATAAATTATATATAAAGACAGTCGGGAAAAGGGGGAAAACGGGGGAAAAGGGGGACATAATAGATTTCTTGACGCTATAATTAAGAGAAAAATCGTCGGAATTCAATGAATGTGTTTTGGATAAAATTGGTCCAGGGCAACAGGTGGTAAAAAGCTAATAATAGTAGCGAAAACACGTTTTTCACGTTTTGGGTACGAAAAAAATGTTGTTTTGGAAAACAAAAAATACTATAATAGTGCTTAAAAAGACGAAAATTGTGAGTTTTGGACCATTGATATCGGTCAATAGGTTTTTGCAGCAAAATTCAAAAACCATTAAAAATGGCCGTTTTTTTGACATTTAATTATAGGGAGTGTAATTATCGTAGAACCTTGCGTCAGGGCTTAAATTGTGGCCACTGATGGTGCCTATCTACAATAAAAATATCATGAAAAAATAATGGTAACTTTTCGAGTAAATCTCAAAAATGTAAAAACACCTGTTTCACAAAAAAAAGGTTGAACAAGGCCAACAGCATTGGCGTAACTAGGGGGGGGGCCAGGGTGGGCCCGGCCCCCCCCCCCCCAGAATGGCCGTGGCCCCCCCAGGAAAAAGCCAATTGACCGCCTGGATGTCCAAAACTCGCCGCGCGCTCTATGGAAAACATGAAAAACTATTGCTCATGGTCGGAGATTTGATGAAGAAATTGTATCGAATTGTCAAGAAAAATACTATGATATGATGATATACGCAATATCGCAATTGGATTCCACACAACTATTATGAATTTTTAAATTCCTTATAAATTTATTGTAATCACATTGGTGGTAGATGATAAAATAAGCAACCTCTTAACTAACTGTGAAGTGAAGCCAGTTGACCTCGATTTCTTAATGTTTTTATTGCTTTTCCCAGGAAATTTGTTCGCTGGTCCCTAGTCCTCTTTACGATTTGACTGTTTTTGTTTTTCCGATGAAATTTGGCCCTCTGAGGCCTTTCAGAGTTGTATTATTTTTCTCGCTAAGTGATCCAATTTTTTACGAAAAATATATTAAAATGTTGGAGTTTCTTTCACTAACACATTCAATTGCTCAATAGAATTTAAATCGCCTTATTTACCCAGTAGGAAATCGAGGGAGATCTCCTTAAAGGAGGTATAAGAGAGATTAGAATTTAAAAGGGAAAAAATATATACCTCTCTTGTAAAGAAAAAGGGAGCTATTCTGAATGAATCATCGCCGTAACACGAACGAACATGCAAAGACACGCGCAAAGTGTAGGGAATGCGTAAGTCATTTTAGTTCGATGCGTTAAAGTGCGTAGTTGAAACCTGAATGGCAATATTAAAAAAATTTGTTTGCAAAGGTGAAAAGTGAGTAAATTTGTGCCAATTTAAAAAAGATTTTTGTACTTTTAATAAATTTGTTAAAGAAATATATATTTTGTTATAATTTAGAAGCAACATTCGGAACCCCGATTTCACCTCCCCAAAATTGTAAACAGAGAGTAATCAAGGCGAGTACAAACGGAGCATTCCCTTTTTTTCGAAACCTCTATTTTTGCTCCCGAGATAATAAACAGAGTGTATTCAAGGCGAGTACAAATAGAGCCCTCCTTTTCCGGACATGCAAAAAGGAGCAAAAAAGATAACGTAGAGGGAGGACTCCTATACTCCCAAGGGAGGCCTCTTTTATTCATTTGGGAGGCTCTGTTTTCCTGCTGGGTATTTCATGGCACTTTTTTCTCATTCCACTAATGTATGTATGTATATACAGGGTGTCCCACATAAACTTACAAAGCGGCCGGCTGTGGATAGGTCTTGGATAGACGAACAAAAAATCGTATGGGTGGGGGGGGGGGGAAATAGTAACGGTTTAGCCGCTAGGGCGTTTTGAAGTTTTTTTGCTAAAGTTTTACATATCACCCTGTATTTTTGTAACCGTATAACCTATTTTCATGGTTATGGTACCAGTGCACGCAGAACTCCTCCACCTATCTACAACGGTAAAAACAATGGTCCTATCTTACCAACTTTTGGAGTTATGAATCGACAAAGTCAAAATTTTGTTATTTTTTCACTAAAATTTCAACTAAAACCACCTTTTTCTCCAAAAAATACGTGATAAACCAATATTTTTTTTAATGAAATTGGAAAGTTTGGACAATTTCCTATGAATAATGTAAAATAACTTTTACGCTAGGGCCTTTACTTTTGAAGTTGTAAGCAATTTTAATGTTAAAATTTGCCTAATTTGGTGCTTATTTGGTACTTTTCGATAAAGCTCAGATGGAAAAGTACTAAAGAAGGACGAAATACAGCCAATTTCAACATTAAAAATGCTTATAACTTCAAAACTGGAGGCCGTAGCGTATAAGTTGTATTACATTATTCATAGGAAATTGTCCAAGCTTTCCAATTTTTTTAAAAAAAATATTGGTTTATCACGTATTTTTTGGAGAAAAAGGTGGTTTTAGTTGAAATTTTAGTGAAAAAATAACAAAATTTTGACTTTGTCGATTCATAACTCCAAAAGTTGGTAAGATAGGACCATTGTTTTTACCGTTGTAGATAGGTGGAGGAGTTCTGCGTGCACTGGTACCATAACCATGAAAATAGGTTATACGGTTACAAAAATACAGGGTCATATGTAAAACTTTAGCAAAAAAACCTCAAAACGCCCTAGCGGCTAAACCGTTACGATTTCCCCCCACCCCCACCCATACGATTTTTTGTTCGTCTATCCAAGACCTATCCACAGCCGGCCGCTTTGTAAGTTTATGTGGGACACCCTGTATAATTGAACTATCCAAATATTAGCTTAGCTAGCGTTCGAAATTTTGTTTTTGTTAGTTCGTGTTCAAGTTTTCACCAGCTCAGTCCTTGATAGTTTATAATATCCTGGTAGTGTCATTGTTACAACAAATACCCTCCCTGGCTTCAAATTTACAGGTTAGTATAGGGGAGAGGCGTACAAAATGACATAGGCGGGTAAAATGGCACACCTAAGTTTCTCCAAAACCACAGGCAAATGAATTCTCACAATAGCCTGTAAAGAACCGCTAAGTAAAAGGTCGCAACCTGTGGCAGCCCCAGTCGCTTCCGTTGGGCCATGTGGTGTGGACACGTGTTTGTGTAATTTTTGAAGTTACGAGTTTTACTCAAGTGAATTTTGTTTCTAATAAAAGTAAGTATTTTTTACGTTAATTTGTTTTTGTTTAGCGTTAATTTATTGTAATCTTACTAAATAACTTCGAGAATGTTTTGAAATATCAAAATTCTAGTTACATTTTTAGTTATTGTTTTGTAATGTTGAAGGTCATGAAGTGGACAAAATGGCATACACCTTGTTCGGGTAAAATAGCATACTATGTCATTTGACCCACCTTGTTCTCTTTCTTCCAGAAAATTGAACATCATGCCTCGCAACTATTCTAGAAAAACAGACCGGCAGAGTTGGGATAAAACCTCCATGGAAAAGGCTATTGAAGCTGTGAACAATAATGAAATGGGCTGGCTATTGGCTTCTAAAGTGTTTAAGGTCCCACAATCGACTCTTAGGAGACATGCACTGAAACAAAATAAGGTCATAGCTCCAACTACAAAAGGTACCTTCTTAGTGTTTTTTGAACTTTCGCATTTTGGTATCATGACTAGAGCGGATTTAATCACGTATCTTATTGTTTTAGGTTTGGGAAGGTATAGGCAGCGAGCAATAATAACAAGAGTGATTAGGTGGAGCTCAAGGACAAGTAAAAGAGTTAAACATATGAAAGAAGAGATTAGAACTACCATTATTCAAAAAGTCCAAAAAAATATTAACAAATTCGCGATAAATATACATTTAATACAAAAAACACAAGAGTATGAATGAAACAGAACATGTTGCTTGCTTCCCCTATTGGAATGTTTACATTCAAATGGAAGTCGAATTGGAACAGAGCACATGTAGCCGACTCTAATATGTTTATATGTATGCGTGGGCAAATTCTTGTCGGTACACATTGCGACTCTAAAACTTGGCTTTGTATTGTACATTAAAAACGCGGGAGTTTTGTAATTCTTCCAGTGTTGAGCTAAATATTGGCTAAATTGGAAAATTGGCACTTCCCCTTCATTTTTTATCTTTCTTTCACACACGTTGCGTGTAGTGTGAAAGCAATTCTGCCTCCTTTTATCATAGATATTACATCTTTGATATTTTGACTTTTTCACTCCTACTGAAATTTTTATCAGCTGATCTCAAGGGCATTGAAACATTTTTGAAAATTTGTTCTAGCTCATCACTCTTATTATTATTGCTCGCTGGTATAGGAGTGTCTTCATATATGAAATGGAACGAGAACTGGTAGAACATATTAAATTACTAGAAACGAGATTGTTTGGATTTACAAGAAAGGAAGTTTTGGAATTAGCCTACCAGTTTGCAGACGTTAATAATATTCCGCATAACTTCCACAAAGAAAAAAGGATGGCAGGCAAAGAATGGTTGGCTGGATTTCGACACAGACACCCGGACATATCCTTGAGGAAACCTGAAGCGACTTCAGCCACAAGAGCTCAAGCCTTCAACAAGCCACAAATAGCACTGTTTTTCAACACTTACCAAGAAATTATTCAGAGCAACAGCATTTCTCCACATAGGCTCTACAACGTCGATGAGTCAGCTTTATCAACAGTCCAGAGACCCCAAAAGGTCTTTGCTACTACTGGGCGTAAGCAGGTTGGGGCTTTGACTAGTGCTGAAAAGGGGTCTCATGTGACAATTGTTTGTTGCATGAGTGCAAATGGCCATTTTATCCCGCCGTGTCTAATTTTTCCTAGAAAAATCATGAAACAGGAGTTGATAGATGAAGCTCCAACCGGTACTATGGGCATTGCGCAGGAATCAGGTTGGATGACAACAACAGTATTTTATAAATGGTTGATGCACTTTCAGTTGTATGTGAAAGCGAGTCTTGATGACAAAGTGCTTCTGGTAGTTGATGGACATATCAGTCATAAAGGTATTGAAAGCTTAACATTCGCAAAAGAGCATGGAATCATTATGGTGTGCTTGCCACCTCACTGCACGCACCGCATGCAACCATTAGACGTATCTTTCTATAGTCCACTGAAGACTTATTTTAATCAAGAAGTGAGCACTTGGTTAAAGAGCCATCCAGGCAGAGTTGTTACTCACTTTCAAATAGGTGCAATACTCAACAAGGCTTATGGAAAAGCAGCAACGGTTCAAACTGCTGTCAATGGGTTTCAAAAAACAGGTCTCTGGCCTGTTGATCCAAACATATTTCCGGATTATTTGTTTGAGCCTGCTAAGACGACAAACATCCCCATGCAACAAGATCGGGTAGAGCCCGAAGAAGATTCAACGGCAGCAGAAAACTTGAGCATACCCTCTGCAGATCCATCTCAGGCACGCAGTTCGACATCACTGATAAAGGCAAGCACATCGGCCTTAGACAACCCACGTCCAGTCTTAGGAGCCCAATCTAGAGACACAGCTTCTGCAATACATACGACACCCAAATCATCCAAATTAATACTCCAAGACAAAAATATCAATGTTCAAGTCAACGTGTTATCTCCAGTGCCGAAAGGAATATATGTGGCTGGACAAGGTAAAAGAAAACCACGCAAGAAACCAACAGTATTGTTGTTAACTTCAACACCAAATATAGAAGAAGCAAAAGCGAAATCAGCTTCTCTACCTGTAACAAAGAAAAACACGAGAAAGCATACAAAAACTTTGAATTTTAGTTCCGACAGTGAAAATGATTTTTCTTCCTTACAAGTTTACACTGAAGCCGGAGATGATGATGAAGATTGTCCTTGCATTTATTGCAATGATCTCTACTCCAAGTCCAAGCCAAAAGAGGTCTGGCTAAAGTGCTTATGCTGTAAAAGATGGGCTCATGCATCATGTGCAGATGTTCCGAAAAATACAAAGCGTTTTACGTGTGAACTCTGCATGTAATCGAATGATTTTCATACAAAAGACGGTATGTCATTTTGTCCACACCAAGTGTGTCATTTTACCCGCCTAGGGCGGACAAAACGGTTTTTGTTCAAGTTTTGAAAAATGTTTAGTATTTTTATTGTTTTTGTATTGAGTGGATTGATCTCTATAATTTTAATAGCTAATGAACCAAAGAATGCATAGTTACTTAAAGTGTTCAACATTATTAATAAATAAAGATTTGATGACTGATTTTATAACTAGTATGTCATTTTGTACGCCTCTCCCCTACTATATTTGTTAAAAAAAAAATCAAATTACTAGATATTACACCGACTTTCTATTCGTTTTGGATATAATCTTCGCAACTAGTACTACACGATTTATTATATTTATTTATATTTTATTTCATACAAATAATAATATTTATTTATTGGAATATTTTTGGTAATATTCCGGCAGAAGAAAAAATAAATTTTGAAAACATGTCACGTTTTCCATACATTTTTTATTCCTGCATTTGAATTTTTCCTTCACTTTTAACAATAAAGATTGACCTACTAAATTCATTCTATAAATACAAGATAATGTATATTATACACAGGATGCACTCTTTCTACAATAAAAATTCCTCATTTTTAACAATAAGTACTGGAAAATTTAGTCATTGGTTTTTGTATTGCAAATATGCGGGGAATACTTTTCATAAAATATCCAACTTGAAATTAAAAATAACCGTGTTATAATTTTACGAATTAATATATCAAAGAAATTTTGAATTCAGTCAACTTTTACCGGAGTAATCGCGGTATATACATATGTAATGTTAGAGAAAACATGGATTTTCAGAGAAAGAAAAGTCTTATTTTTTTAACAAAGTACAGATTTAACAAAAACAATATAAGAAAAAAAATATCACGGGAAATTTAAATTTTTGCCTTTTTTATAAACAGGCTTTCTTAAAAATGAAGAAATTCAAAGACATAAGGTCGTTTTTCAAAACTGCCAAAAATCAGTCTCACGACATTGAAGAAACTGAAATATCGAGTGCTTCAACGAGTGCGACGAAGGCAGATGCTACAGCACTAGCACAATCGTCAACTTCGACATCAGTTGAACCAAGTGAAGCCCTCGTAGGCGAAGATGACAAAGCAGAAGGAGTAGTTGAATTATCTGTAGGAGGAGATCTAGGTACTCTTGAATATGGCCCCGCCAATTTCCAAACCATTCGAAATGCGTTGGAGGAAGAAATTGAACAAGCGCGGGACAAGAAATCTGTAGAAGCACTATAGTCCATGGAAATGGTACTTTAACATTGCAAAAATGCAGGACAAGGTTTTATTTTCGGGATGTGTAGGGGGGGTCAATGTGAGCTTAAGTTTGAGTTTTCGGGATTCTAACCCCCCCCATTTGGCCGCCATCTTGGAAAACATGTGCAAATGGTTTTCCACTATATCTCCGAAACGGTACATCTTACCGAACATTTGCAAGGACACTTTTTGTTTAGAATTAAATAATCTACAATTTATTAGTTAGAAATTTTGTGGTAAAATGAATAATTAAGAAGTTATAAGCCTTAGAACACAAAAATTAGTCACAATATTTTCTTTTAAAGGCTATAACTTTTTTTTCCTTCAACTTTAACAAAAAAAAAAATAATAACAAGTTTTTTGTAGAGGGTTTCATTAGGAATAATTTTCATTCATTACTTTTTTAATTTCATTCGCTACGAAGGGTTTTACAGCGCCCCGAAGGTATGAAAGTGACAGATTTTCTGAATATTTTATTGCAATTTTACCTCCTAGAAATTAGCAATAACAACTAGCAAGTAATAATAATGAATGAATGACTATACGTTATGAGAAATGCCGATGTTTGAGTAATGTAATAAAATTGTTTCGCATTTTTTTGCGGGTTTTTATTGCTGTTATGCCATGTTTTATAAGGTACGATATGGTTTAAAATGAAATTCTTTGAATAATAACATGCGTTACTCCAATTTTTTTAAATAATTTGTATTAGGGCTGCACAAAAAAGTGCTTTATTCAGTTATGTTCACTATCTAGCAAAATATGGACGTATTCAGTTTGTGATAAAACTTGGAATTATCTTATTCTTATTTCAAAATTGTTATTTCATTTTGAGCTTAGTTAAATTTTCATATTTATAACTTTGTAAATAGTTATTCAGTTGCGCATACTACCAAAACACAAGTTTTGGAGGATATTTTACACTCTATTTGTTATAAAAGTTATTCTGATAGTCGTACGGATAACAGCGTTGGTTGTCATAGTACCAGCAACAGCGACGATACTGTCTTGTATACTAGAAGCTCCCTTGATTGATTTTAATTTCCTGACCAACTGTTTCATTTTCTCTTTGAACTTTCAGCCTTGACACCTTTGTACTCTGCTATAATTCCTCAGCAAATCTAAAAATGTCCAGTAATTGATCATGAACCGCTGCACAGCCCTTCAAAAAGACCAGGAATAGAGTAGATAGAACAGCAGCATCCTGGATTAGTCGTATTGGGGACACCACTTTAAAAACGCACCGACAAACTCTACCTCGCAGGTGGTGTGGAAATGAGTAATACAACTTGCAAGCGCTTGTCATAAAATGAATACGCCCGTATGTTGGTAGATAGTTAGAATAAAGGTGCTGATAGACGATGAGAATATTCTCAACGTAAATTTTGGTATTCTCGTGAGAATATTCTCGTGGCTGTTTACACGAGTGATAGTATTTGTTCTTGTGAGCGTAAATATCGTTCTCATGAGAATCGCTCTCATGAGAATATTTTCATGAGTTCTCATGTGTGTGTACACGATGAGAACAGAAGTTTGGTGATAATAATTTTTATTTTCGAAAACGTGACATTATATGGTATCCCGTAGTTAACATAGTGTGCGTAAACGATGAGAACAAAAGATTTGGCTGATATTTTAATTCTCGAGAGCATATATTGAAAGTTATTTCTGTTGTAATCGCCATGTCGGAAAGACGGAAGTTGAAGATTGGGTTTTGTGTGAGTTTCGGGATGCTGCTCCAAGAAGAAGAGGCTGAGGAGGCCGAAAGAAACAGAAGGAGGAGAAGTGTTTGGTCTAAAGAAATTTGGTTAGACCGAGGCAGAAAAAATGTGTTTGCCAATTTAATGGACCTGTTAAAGAACGAAGGCGAGGAGTTTTACAAAAAGTTTGTACGGCTCTCGTATTCAGAATTTGATTTTATTCACGCTCGTATTGAGAATAACATAAAAAAACAAGACACGGTAATTCGAAAAGCGATAGGATCAAGTGAAAGATTGGCAGTGACACTGTGGTATTTAGCACAGCGGAGCAGCCGAGTGTTTCTGCGATTTTTTTTTCTAGGTGTCCGTGGGGCTTGGAATAATTTTCATGGCTTTTCCTCCACAGGCATTCGTTCTCCTCGTATGCGGCAAACATTTTTTCCGTTTTTTCTTCCGGCCATGCCTGTATACATTAGTTAATTTAAATAAAATTGCTTATGTCCAAATAATATTTTTTTACTTACTTCCTTATTTCTCAACTGTATTTTTTCCTTTCTTTCCGCCATGACAATTAAAGGAATCCACAACAAAACACAACCGCCTACTAATAAAATTCACAAAACAATAATAAGAGACGACGTGAGAACAATCGTTCTTTCCAACATGTTGGAAAGAATGAATTCTCATGAAATCTTATTGGAATATTCCTATGGCATCTATTTACACGTATGAGAGAGAGATTCTCAAGAGAACGCTTGATAATATTCCCATGAGAGGGATAACGTATTCTCATGTCTATTTACACGGCAATGAGAACGAATTTTTGTTCTCGCGAGAGCATTTACATGAGAATATTCTCATCGTCTATCAGCACCTTAAATGAAATACTTTTTTGTGCAGCCCTAAAACAAATCATTTTAAAAAATTGAAGTAACGCATGTTATTATTCAAAGAATTTCATTTTAAACCATATCGTACCTTATAAAACATGGCATAAAAGCAATAAAAACCCGCAAAAAAATGCGAAACAATTTTACTACATTACTCAAACATCGGCATTTCTTATAACGTATAGTCATTGATTCATTATTATTACTTGCTAGCTGTTATTGCTAATTTCTAGGAGGTAAAATTGTAATAAAATATTCAGAAAATCTGTCACTTTCATACCTTCGGGGCGCTGTAAAACCCTTCGTAGTGAATGAAATTAAAAAAGTAATGAATGAAAATTATTCCTAATGAAACCCTCTACAAAAAACTTGTTATTATTTTTTTTGTTAAAGTTGAAGGAAAAAAAGTTATAGCCTTTAAAAGAAAATATTGTGACTAATTTTTGTGTTCTAAGGCTTATAACTTCTTAATTATTCATTTTACCACAAAATTTCTAACTAATAAATTGTAGATTATTTAATTCTAAACAAAAAGTGTCCTTGCAAATGTTCGGTAAGATGTACCGTTTCGGAGATATAGTGGAAAACCATTTGCGCATGTTTTCCAAGATGGCGGCCAAATGGGGGGGGTTAGAATCCCGAAAACTCAAACTTAAGCTCACATTGACCCCCCCTACACCTCCCAAAAATAAAAACTTGTCCTGCATTTTTGCAATGTTAAAGTACCATTTCCATGGACTACTAGGCATACTGGCTTCAATAACAAAGCCGCAATTCATCGTTTGTTTGTTCGTTTTTCATTCGGTGTTACTGATCGCAAACATACTGAGCAAATATTTCCAGAGTAAGGATGCAAAACTTGGCCGGACCAGTGATTTAATAAATAGTACTATTACTAGCTTTGAAGAAAAGAGGAACCAATTTGACAACCTGTGGAAGGACATAAATAGTTTCGCAGAGACACAAGAAATATGTTTAGAGCCTGCCAGTGTTTCTAAAAAGAGGAAGCAACCACAGCGGTATAAAGATTACCTAGCTGAAGCAACCCTAGGCAAATCAACTTTGATGGAGATGCCACCAGAAACCAATGCTCTTGAATATTGGAAAGTAAACATTTACTACCAACTAATGGACAATATTATTAGCAATTTCAAAAGGCGATTCGAGAATCTTCCTCTTGCAAAGTCGGTTGATTCATTCGTAATGCTAGATTTAGACCAAGCGGATGAATTCATAGCAAATTACAAGGATGCATTTAATATCGATATTTCTGCACTGAAGGCTGAAGTCTTAGTAACGCAAAATTTGTTCAAAACCCAAAATTTAGAAAGCAGTTTGAACAATCTGAAAAGTCAGGTGAAAAGCGATTTCACTCCCAACCTATACAAGCTACTGCAAGTTGCTGTAGGCCTTCCGGTGAGCTCAGCTGGTTGCGAAAGGAGTTTCTCTGCTATGAGACGCATAAAAACTTGGCTTAGGAACACGATGGTTCAAGACAGATTTTCAAATTTAGCCATACTTAATATTGAGAACCAGTTAGTTAAGGAAAAAGTGCTGGCTGAAGAAGTACTGCAGAAAAATTAATTTAAATTAAATTTAATTTAAAGAAGTAACCAGTTTTTTTGTTTATTGTTTCATGCTCTTGTTTATTGTTTCATGTTCTTTTAAATAAAATTACTTAACAATTACGCATAAGTAAAGTGTTTTTATAAACCTTTCTCGCATAATAATAACTACTTTTTATAGTCTTATAAGGTGTCAACCACCATTTAAAAATTTCACACCCCTTTTATTGGACAAGAAATTATTATCATTAGTTAAATCTATATAAGAAATTACAGTGAAAAACAGTGTTTTTCAAGACACTTTCTTTTAAGCGTACATGAGACAAAATGGGATTTCCTATCTACTTTGCATTTCGAACACTAAGCACCTGTCCCCCCCCCCCAGATAAATTCGCTAGTTACGCCCATGGCCAACAGTGGTCCTAGAAATTGTAGGTAGGCACCATCAGTGGCCACTAGGGTGGTTCAAAAACGCAAAAAAAAATTCAAAAAAACGTGCACCCCCCTATCTTTAAGTTCAATTAAAATGATGATTTTTGGCGGCAATCGGAGAATTTTTGATTGACACTAACCATTGCCGCCGAGCACATTTCGTTTTAGAGATTTGCGATTTTTAACAGCTGTTTTTGACAGCTGTCATGTTGCAAACCTTTGATTTGACGTCATATTCGTAATCAGCGACCTCGAAAACCCTCTATAGCACGAAATTTCACGTCATTTTGAAAAAAAATGTAAAAAAATTAAATATTTTGTTCATAGTTGACAGCGTTTTTTGACAGCTGTCATTTGTCAAACCTTCGATTTGACGTCAAATTCGTAATCAGCGACCTCGAAAACCATATAGAAACCTCGATCTAGGTAGTTTAATGGACGTAAATGAACAGAATTATCAAATTTTTATTATCGTTTAAAAATCGTAAATCTCTAAAACGAAATGTGCTCGGCGGCAATGGTTAGTGTCAATCAAAAATTCTCCGATTGCCGCCAAAAATCATCACTTTAATTGAACTTAAAGATGGGGGGGTGCACGTTTTTTTGAAATTTTTTTGCCATTTTTGAACCACCCTAGTGGCCACAATTTAAGCCCTGACGCAAGGTTCTTTTTTTTATGTGGTAGACTAGAGGCTTAGGGAAAGCCCCTTTGTACTGTTCGACAATCTATTTTTTCGTATAGAATGTCGAACAGCAGCTCTAGCCGGAAGACAGAGAGTAGAAAGAGTAAGACAGAGAAGTAGGAAGGAGCTGTCACAACCTAGCTGCGGTATATATATATATATATATATATATATATATATATATATATATATATATATATATATATATTTTTTTTTTTTTTTTTTCTACGATAATTACACTCCCTATAATTAAATGTCAAAAAACGGGCATTTTTAATGGTTTTTGAATTTTGCTGCAAAAACCTATTGACCGATATCAATGGTCCAAAACTCACAATTTTCGTCTTTTTAAGCACTATTATAGTATTTTTTGTTTTCCAAAACAACATTTTTTTCGTACCCAAAACGTGAAAAACGTGTTTTCGCTACTATTATTAGCTTTTTACCACCTGTTGCCCTGGACCAATTTTATCCAAAACACATTCATTGAATTCCGACGATTTTTCTCTTAATTATAGCGTCAAGAAATCTATTATGTCCCCCTTTTCCCCCGTTTTCCCCCTTTTCCCGACTGTCTTTATATACCGGGTGTTTTTTTTTAAACTTGACACGCAATTCTTGAACAAAGGAGGGGTGACAGAAGGAAACCTGTTATACAAAAGATGTCTGATATGGAGGGGGACATCGATTGGGTATAGTGCGCACCCCCTCTCTTCCACCCCCTGACCCGGGGGGGGGGGTAACTTTTTTTTTTTAAATGGCAACCCCTATTTTTTATGCAAGATTCAGATTCCTGGGATGAAAATAAACATCTTTTATCCCAAGCATTTTTTTCTATCATTTGTTTTTACTCCGGAAACTTTGATTGAAATCGTCATTAAGGGGAGCTTTCGGTGGATTTTTTTCAAAAAATCCAATTTTTTTTTGTTACTTTGAACATCTAAGAATACAGCAAACTCTTGAAACTATTTTTGCTGTATTCTTAGATGTTCAAAGTAACAAAAAAAAAATTGGATTTTTTGAAAAAAATCCACCGAAAGCTCCCCTTAATGACGATTTCAATCAAAGTTTCCGGAGTAAAAACAAATGATAGAAAAAAATGCTTGGGATAAAAGATGTTTATTTTCATCCCAGGAATCTGAATCTTGCATAAAAAATAGGGGTTGCCATTTAAAAATAAAAAGTTACCCCCCCCCCCGGGTCAGGGGGTGGAAGAGAGGGGGTGCGCACTATACCCAATCGATGTCCCCCTCCATATCAGACATCTTTTGTATAACAGGTTTCCCTCTGTCACCCCTCCTTTGTTCAAGAATTGCGTGTCAAGTTTTAAAAAAAACACCCGGTATAATTTATATATAAACACGCAATTTATACATCCATCTATTTATGGCGTTTTTTATATGTAATTTCAGGAAAAACCTCTTTTTCGCTTAAATTAAACCACATTTTTACCTCCCAGAGCCCCAAAAACCATCGTAGAACGCTGCAAGATACCTTAAAATTTTCGTAAAACTATCTACTATAATTATAAAATATAACAAAAATCCGGATTTTCCTGCATTGAGGTCCCATATTTATCAACGATATGATTTTTCATGCTACGCCTCTTACTCGCACTCATCTTTCCCCTTGCCTGGCAAGGACTTATGCTAGCCAGAACCGCCTGTCATTTTACCAACTTACTTTAAATCGTCTAAGGAAACATATCTGTAAATTTCAACTTTACAGAATAAAGTTTATTTTAATTTACACATAGTACACCTTCAGACTCACCTGTCAGGTACTTGTGCTCATCGAAAACGCCTGTCAATTTTTTTTTGAACTTAATAACAAATAAACAAAATGGTAAAAAAATTTCAAGCTTACAGGAACAAGTTTTTTTTTCAAATGTTTCCTACACTTTCAAAAATATAGGGGTTGATGACGTGCAGGGCTGAGGCGTGCCAGGCGATGGTCATTGTACTTAGGCAACTATGACTCATCACCATAAGAATTTCTAGCCTTACAGACACACCGTTACTCGGACGGCTCACTAGCTCTTGGTCTATAACGGAGCGACACTTTTCTCTTCGAATGTACTTTCGTGGTAGGATTTGAGACTCTCACTGACCATGGAAAAAGCGATTTTGAAATTCCCAATTTTTTTGGCGCACGCCATACTATTGGCTTATGGGTGCGGCTAGGCGCAGCTAGTCTCATATAAATGAATGGAGTTCTTCCAATTTCCATCATTATAAATCCCAAGTACTCCTTCTTAGTCGTTGTCCTTTGTCCCTTCCTGATAGTGTGCCAACTATTTCTCTTAATAATGCTCCTCTTCCTGTTGTCGACTGTGTCAATAATCTTGGTCTTGCCATTAATTCCCAACTATCTTGCTGCAAACATATCCCTCTTATGCTCTAGATAAGACGGTAGTCTTCTATTCGACTAAAACTTGCCCAATCTCTAATTCTGCCGCATTTCCTCTATGGATCTCTTGTTTACATATCCTGCGATGCATGTGCGTCTGTTGCATTTAATGATTGTTTAAGGTTTATTTTTCACTTACGAAGATCAGATCATGTGTCGGCTGTGAAAAATTCCTTACTAGGTTGTGACCTCTTTCGTAGATGTCATGGCATTAGTTCTCTTTCATAAACATCTTCGACTGTCTTTGTCCTTTGCAGTCCTTGAGATCGATTAAATTTTTCATTCCCGCTCACTGTTCCCTAATGAATGAATGAATTGAAGCATACCATAAACCAGAAGAATAAACTCTGGAAAATCTACCTGAAGAAGAAAGACAGTGCGAGTTTCTACGCATTTTTCAATTGCTATGACCAATTCCATGCACTCTTCGAAACTCTCTATAACTCAGTAACATCAATGATAAGCTGTATGATGACCCCAGAACATTCTTTAAAGTTATCAAGAAAAAATAAATTTTTGAAAACCGACTTCAGAAAAAACCAATCCCACAAAAAAGGATGAAATAATTATTTGTAATTCTTCTAATAACATTAATCCAATCAAAATGGATTTAGAAAGAAAAATCACTTTTGAAGACCAATGCGTGCCTCTATAGAGCGAAATGTGTCCTCTTCAGTCCCTATAACGAGAAGTAATGAAGTATTATTAGATAAATGAATATATGCAATCTTACATTTCTCCGAGTAATTGCGCTTCATGTTGGTCAATTTTCGTTAAAACCAGGGATATTTCACACTTTTAAGTTTAACAGTTTCTTAACTGTGTAAAATCTTTTTCTCGATACCAAAGTAATTTTTGGTAAAGGTATTCAAATAATTAATACTGCCGCTACAATCAGGACAATTGCAACCTTTTTACATATAAATTATATATTTTAGCTTTTTTTCTTAACTACCTATAATTTTTATCTCGATAACGCTTCTGAAAAAAAAAATCGTTTAGTCCAACTTTCAGCGATCATTTGAAGAGCTGCAGAAAAATTAACGAAACAAATTATCATTAAGTTGAAATAAAATAGTGTTTGGAAGTGTTCAAAAATTTCAGAAATCACCATAAAAAGTTTAATATATACTTCATCTTAAAGTAATTTTCATAAAGTTATACCGTTAACAAATTCCGCAGGTTAAATTTCCTACCAGCTATTTAGGTAATAGCTGTCAAATTTAGCTACCTCGTGAAAAGACTAAATCGCGCTCCATTACCGCTCTTACCAATAATTTAGTTTAGCCGCAATTTAGCCAGTATTCGCAGAGACCCTTTAGTACAGGAAAAATAGTAAAAATAGCGGAAATGATTGGGTACAGGCTGAAAATTGGCACGGAGCTTCCTTTTAGGGTTCTTAATAAGGGGTTATAAAGTCTACCGATTTTCTACCCCGGGAACCTTTCTTTCTAGGGGGTTTTAGGGTCAAAATATCTGTTTTTTGCAAATGCATCTGAAACCGTAAGTCCTATCATAAAAAAATGTTCACAAAGTTTTTAGCTCATACGATTTTCTACAAAAAATGTTATTATACATTTTCCCGTACGTATTGCCATTCATAAGATATCACCGTTTTAAAGATTTAAAATATTCATATGAACTCATTCACGACTTGTATAGGTTTTCCGACGTTCAAGTTGGACTACTTTTCTAATTTTTTCAGGGGTCATTCCTGGATGTATTTGGAGGAAAAATGTGTTCTAGATAGGGGGCTAACCACTAAGATACAGGGTGTTCGCGAAAAAACAATGTCTTTTTTTTAAATTCTTTTATTTAGCTTGCACTGTTTGTCGTCAAATCTTGGAAGTTAAATTTGACCCACTTCCCGGTTTAGGATAGAGCTGAAATTTTGCATACACGTTTAGTTTGGATGACAATGCAATCTGGCCATTTTGTAAAAATATCAAGATAGCGGTTCCAAAATGGCGCCCGCTTTTATTTTACTCACAATGTTTGTCGTCAAATCTTGGAAGTTAAATTTGACCCACTTCCCGGTTTCGGATAGAGCTGAAATTTTGCATACACGTTTAGTTTGGTTAACAATGCAATCTGGCCATTTTGTAAAAATATCAAGATGGCGGTTCCAAAATGGCGCCCGATTTTTGAAATTGTGCTCCGCGGCCCTTTGAAATGGGTATCAAATGAAAGGATATGACAGGTAGAACACAATAAGCTATGTGGCGTCATTCCAAATTCAAAATGGCGGACAACACTTACACTGTTTGTCGTCAAATCTTGGAAGTTAAATTTGACCCACTTCCCGGTTTCGGATAGAGCTGAAATTTTGCATACACGTTTAGTTTGGATGACAATGCAATCTGGCCATTTTGTAAAAATATCATGATGGCGGTTCCAAAATGGCGCCCGATTTTTGAAATTTTGCTCCGCGGCCCTCTGACATGGGTATCAAATGAAAGGATATGACAGGTAGAACACAATAAGCTATGTGGCGTCATTCTAAATTCAAAATGGCGGCCAACACTTGCACTGTTTGTCGTCAAATCTTGGAAGTTAAATTTGACCCACTTCCCGGTTTCGGATAGAGCTGAAATTTTGCATACACGTTTAGTTTGGGTGACAATGCAATCTGGCCATTTTGTAAAAATATCAAGATGGCGGTTCCAAAATGGCGCCCGATTTTTGAAATTGTGCTCCGCGGCCCTCTGACATGGGTATCAAATGAAAGGATATGACAGGTAGAACACAATAAGCTATGTGGCGTCATTCCAAATTCAAAATGGCGGCCAACACTTACACTGTTTGTCGTCAAATCTTGGAAGTTAAATTTGACCCACTTCCCGGTTTCGGATAGAGCTGAAATTTTGCATACACGTTTAGTTTGGATGACAATGCAATCTGGCCATTTTGTAAAAATATCGAGATGGCGGTTCCAAAATGGCGCCCGATTTTTGAAATTGTGCTCCGCGGCCCTCTGATATGGGTATCAAATGAAAGGATATGACAGGTAGAACACAATAAGCTATGTGGCGTCATTCCAAATTCAAAATGGCGGCCAACACTTACACTGTTTGTCGTCAAATCTTGGAAGTTAAATTTGACCCACTTCCCGGTTTCGGATAGAGCTGAAATTTTTCATACACGTTTAGTTTGGATGACAATGCAATCTGGCCATTTTGTAAAAATATCAAGATGGCGGTTCCAAAATGGCGCCCGATTTTTGAAATTGTGCTCCGCGGCCCTCTGACATGGGTATCAAATGAAAAGATATGACAGGTAGAACGCAATAAGCTATGTGGCGTCATTCCAAATTCAAAATGGCGGCCAACACTAAATTGCGGAAAGCTTATAATAGACTAAAAAGTGGAAAATATAACCGATCAACTTCCAATTTTGCACACACTCGTAGTTCGGGTGGTTAATGTGTATGAATGATGAGATGAATAGTTGAGTTAAGGGTGAGTTGATAATAAAGAAGCAATACACGTTACAAAAAATCACAAACAAACACAGAGATGCTGCTGTCAACTAAATTCAACTACTCAAATACTGAACTCATGTCCGTATGCATAATTTAAACTAAACCCAGGTAGCAGAGCTGAGTCGAGTTCAGTCAACCTTAACCCAACTCGACTCCCGTTTACATGTAGTTAGACTTGGGTTCAACTTGAGTTCAACTCATCATGTATAAGTACTAAATGCAATCTGACCTTTTTGTAAAAAAATCAAGAAGACGGTTCCGAGATGGCGGCCGTTTTTGCAATTGTGTTCCACCGAGCCCACGACATGGGTATCAAATGAATACAGTAAACTGTGTGACGTAATTTTAAATCTAATAGAATTGCCATCATAAACTGGCGGAATACATATAATAAACTAAAAAGTAGAAAATAAAATAAATGGTTAAAAAAAATTTTTAAAAAAAATTCTTTACATTAATTAAAAAATGTACTGAAAAGTAAAAAATAAAAAATATTTTAAAGAAAGCGTGAAATTTCAATTTTAATGAAAAGTTAATTAAAAGAATGGCGCATTTTTCATCAAAAAATTTTGTTAGAATTTGAAATTAACAAAGCAAAAAATTGAGGGTTATTGTAAATCTCACGCGATTTACAGTTATATTTTCAATTTTTGATGAAAAATGCGCCATTCTTTTAATTAACTTTTCATTAAAATTGAAATTTCACGCTTTCTTTAAAATATTTTTTATTTTTTACTTTTCAGTACATTTTTTAATTAATGTAAAGAATTTTTTTTAAAAATTTTTTTTAACCATTTATTTTATTTGTCATTTATTTAGAGTTGAATAACTCCTAGACCAATTATCGTAAACCAATATACTTAGACTCATCTTTTAGGTCAAAGTGTATTCTTTTATTTGATATAAAGATCAGGAATTTGAGTTGCTCCGTTTAGAAGATATGTAGGTTCAAAGCATGAGCGAAATGTTTAAAAGCCTAATGATATTTTTTATTCAATTTATTTATTAAATTTTCTCTTAAGCAGCAACTATAATAGACTAAAAAGAACAATCCTTCTAATGTGAAAATGAATTATTTTACTAAACGTCCTTAAATTCAAAGAATGTTTTGCTGTGACTATTAAGGTCGATTGTACTTTAAATTGAATAAAAAAATATCATTAGGCTTTTAAACATTTTGCTCAATCTTTGAACCTACATATCTTCTAAACGGAGCAACTCAAGTTCCTGATATTTATATCAAATAAAAGAATACACTTTGACCTAAAAGATGAGTCTAAGTATATTGGTTTACGATAATTGGTCTAGGAGTTATTCAACTCTAAAAAAATGACAAAAAAAGACATTGTTTTTTCGCGAACACCCTGTATCTTAGTGGTTAGCCCCCTATCTAGAACACATTTTTCCTCCAAATACATCCAGGAATGACCCCTGAAAAAATTAGAAAAGTAGTCCAACTTGAACGTCGGAAAACCTATACAAGTCGTGAATGAGTTCATATGAATATTTTTAATCTTTAAAACGGTGATATCTCATGAATGGCAATACGTACGGGAAAATGTATAATAACATTTTTTGTAGAAAATCGTATGAGCTACAAACTTTGTGAACATTTTTTTATGATAGGACTTACGGTTTCAGATGCATTTGCAAAAAACAGATATTTTGACCCTAAAACCCCCTAAAAAGAAAGGTTCCCGGGGTAGAAAATCGGTAGACTTTATAACCCCTTATTAAGAACCCTAAAAGGAAGCTCTGTGCCAATTTTCAGCCTGTACCCGACCATTTCCGCTATGTCGCTTTTTTCGGCTTAATTTGACTGTACTACTTATTAATATGTAAATAAAACTTTTTAGAAAGTCGGTAAAGTAGTTTTCAATTCAAAATTCTCTTACAGTTGCATGAGTATACGAAATTTCTCATCGGAGAGTTTGTAATTCTTTACAACATTTTCTCGGTTTCCATGAGCTGAGATAGAGTTTTCTTTGAGTAAGCAGAAAGCTTTTTTACTCAAGCTAACTCAAGGCAGCTTCCAAGACGGTTCTGGGTTAAAGTGACACATAATCAATTTTACATTGCGTCGCCGTTGGTATAGTTTCAGTAAAAGATACTGAAACACACATATGCAAAATCCAGCTTAACCAGACTGGTTTCGACGAGTTTTCTTGGATCTAACGAAACTTTACTCAATCACCGTTTCCATGGGCCCTTAATCTGAGTAAACTCAGGGTAAACTCTGCATGGAAACTCAGTATCTAATTAATTCAATTAGAGTTTAGAAAGAGAAAGAAAGAAAAAATTGGAGCCGCCAGGGTTTGAGCCTGCAACGCTATACTGCGCTAGATCCATGGTTAAGTGGTTAAGGCGCTCACCCACTCGCCTTCTATCAATTTCGCGAAAATAAAGAAATTTGTTCGCTGCGTTTTTTATGCCTAACTTCGAACTCCTTTGTCAGAATTAAGAAAACATACACGGGACCACCGTAGAAAACTAATCTTTCAATCAAACAAACAAAATTGCGTTACAAAGTTATGCGTGAACAGGACCAAAAAAACACCTACACGTCGAATGGATAACCTCCTCCTTTTTTGACGCCGACTGATAACTACCCTAACACCATGCAGTACGACAACTCCTTCAGTACCAATCCATCTGAGATATGCGACATGTGTGCATCTTTTTTCCTCAAATCTTTCTCGTCTCCCTGACGAATACATATTAATCCAATGCAAGTGTCTCACAACTATCCTATCTCTATAACTTGGGATGAAATCTTGAAAGATATTAATGAACTTCCACAGAATTTCTCGTCCGGTCCCGACGGTATTGACCCTGGTATTCTAAAATCCTGTGCAGGGGTCCTTCTGTCTCCTCTGCTTTTGTTTGTTTTAGCTCGTTCCCCTATTACTAGTCTACTTGAGTATTCTTCTCACACAGTTCGAGGGTTTGTCATTGGATGGCAAACTGACTGTGTTTAGACAGACTTCAGTTAGCCTTTCGACAAGCTCTCTCACTCTATTACAGTTCTTAAACTAAAAAAATAGGCTTTCCGCATGCCCTCGTGGTACGGTTCCAGTCGTACTTAGCCGACAGGATCTACCAGGTTCTATTCCGTGGAGTCAAATCTAAAAACATCGAAGCGTCCCCCGAGGTCTGTCTCACAAGGCAGTCATCTTGGCCTCTTCTTTTTATTTTTTCAATGCACATTGTTAACCTGCTAAGGCTGTAACATCCTTATTTTCGCTGATGACATCACTGCAAATCTCAACTTTTGAAAGTGTTTTATTTCAAAACGCTTAAAACGTTTTATTTTGACGTCACCCATTTGATTAACATTGTAGACATTTTTTAAACGCCTGGAAGTGTTTTAAAAGTGTCTACAATGTTAATCAAATGGGTGACGTCATAATAAAACACATTAAGCGTTTTGAAATAAAACACTTTTCAATGCTGAGATTTACAGTGATCTAACTGTATCGCCACATAAGGGGCTGCAAGCAGACCTACATACCTTCTATTCTTGATGTTCCAACAACAACCTGGTGCTTAATATTACTAAATGTAGGATCATGAGTTTTTGTAGGAAACGTGGTGTTATAATTTTTGACTATACGTTTCTCGACAACAAGGTCTTCCGCGCTAACTCTATAATCAATCTACGGGTTAGGTTAGAAAGTAAGTTGGGTTTCTCCACCCACATCAATTATATCTCCCCCAAGGGTAATTCAGTCCTGGGATTTATAAAAAGATAGTCAAAGGAATACAACAACCCCCCATAACTAAACACTTTCACGTATCTTTGATTAGGCCTTTGCTTGAATACGCCTCCCAGGTATGGTCTCCTTACTATTCCTCCCGTGTTGGTAGTATCGAAAGGAAGTTCGTCCGATTTGCACTCAGCCACCTCCCATGGGATGACCCACTTACTCTTCCGCCTTATGAGAGCAGACTTAAATTGCTCAACTTAAGCTCTCTCCATAAGCGTCGCGAAGCCGCTGACGTTATATTCGTTCATCGGCTGATGAATGCGAGGTTGACTCAGGTTTGTTTCTTAACAAGCCGCAAGTCATTTAGAGTAAATAACTACAACCTGAGAAGTGAACCTCTCTTGCACATTTATTCCTCTAATACCAATTATGGCATGTTCGAACCGGTTAATCGCATGCTCAGAAATACTAATAAAAATGGGAATGTTTTCAGCTTGCTCTCTAGTGAAGTTGTCCTTAAAAGGACTCTTCTTAATGTGGTGCCCACTCTCTTTTTGTTTTTACACGCTTTTCTGTTTGATGTTTTACTCTCTTATATGTTGTTTAATTTCTTTATGTCTGCATGTCTTATCTGAGCCACTGAGCAGTGCTAAATGTTTCTCAGCCCAGCTGAGAAGTGCACCTACTGTGCTAGAAGGGTAGCTCTATTAAGTTAGTAGAGTGGAATCTTGAATTTTACCGTTTTAGATATGTGAGGGTATTCTGCGAACTTTGCTACTTTATTCATGAAAATGGGTCATACAAAAAGGTTACAAAAATGATAGGGTGATATATAAACCTCTATCAAAAAAACTTCAAAACGCCCTAGCGATTAAACAATTACGATTTCCCGTAAACTTACACCCTGTATTGATATAAGCCATGCATCTAACAAAGTTCAGCTCTCCAACGTGGCCAAGCTGGTTTTGGGTGTACTTAATCTAGGAGCTTCACTCGGAGACATCCGTGTACCAATCCTGTGATACATTACAGAAAGCCCAGGACAACCTTTCTTGTTTGCCACAAATTAGCACAGATCTAATGGTCATGGTCCATATCCAATAGATTAGTTTCGGTTGTAACTTACCTTGTCATTCTATTACTGAAGTAGAAATCGCATATTCAAATACAAATCGTTTATTTCTCTTTTATTGCTTTCCCCATTTTCAATAAATACTCCACAATTTCTTCAATAATCTCAAACAAAAACTCCTTATACTTTTCATCCTGGCTCAAATAATCGAGGATCAATTCCCTACGGTCGCACATCACGTAATGGTTGTATTTTTCAGGATCCTTTATCTTAATATCGTTCATGTATCCATCAGGTAGACACGCAACAGGCACATAAATACCACCGAGGATAAGTGCCACAAGCATCACGTACTCGCAACTCGTCTCAAACTCCTTCCAGGGAATATCCTTTGACACGTCAATACCCATCCTCTCGCCCTCTGACAAGAGCTGGTCGTGATAGTATTTGAGGTAATCCCAAAGGAAGCGTTTTCTGCTTCTTACCGATGTATTCAGATAAATAAATTGAAGGACGTCAAGGGCTGGCGGATGATAGCGGCAAATTTGAAAGTCTACAAAAATGCATTCTGCCGGCTCCAAGGGGGCTTCCGGGGTGTACTTAAATAAAATATTTTTATCCCAAAGATCGCGATGGCAGAACACGTTGCGGAAGTCTTTGGAGATTTTCACAATTTCTAGCATTTTGTCGATGTAGTTGTTGAAATTGTCGGAGAGGTGTGTTTTTACTGCGAAGTCCTGATATTTAGGATGAATGTCAATGAGACCTTGAATACCCTAGAAATATTAAAATAATTATTGTATAATTTTTTTGAAGGTAAAATATTTTACCTTTAGTCCAGCGTGGAACCAAGAAAGACTTGGATTAATTAGAAGCTCAGTTAAGTAAGTTCCGTACTTTTCTCCAATATTCAGTCCACTTTTGTTTTCCAAAGCTAGACTGTTGGCGTGCATAGTTGCTGCATATTGAAGAATAGTTTCGAGATGAGATTTTGAGAAAGACTCATTCGATTCAAGATGTCGAAATTCTAGTTGATTTAAATCTTCAAATACCAGAACGTTCTTTTTAGTGTAAAAGCATTTTGCATGCCATCGCCTGGAGTCTACAAATAAAAATTTCAATTGGAAGGAGTCATAGTCATCTGAAGATTTAGTTTAAGTCATGAAACTACTGATGATTCGATCTTCTATTTATTAGAGTACTACAGTCTTCGCCCGAACATAGCGCCTGGGCGTTCTGTGCGAGTAGTACAGTGAGCGTTTTATTCGAACATAACGCTTAGGCCGTTGTATTACAAAAAATTGAAGCAGAATTCACGGAAACATTTTCGCTTTTTGGGTAAAATTTTTACAGAAAAAATCATGTTTTATATAGCCATAATTTTTCGATATGTGAAAAAGTCCTAAAAATGTGTCAAATAAATACAATTTTAACACCAAAATTTGCTAATATCGTCTAAAATAAAGGCCGCACATAGGGGTATTTTACCAATCTAGCCGGTCAAAAATCAATTTCTAAAATTTTATTGCGGACAGAAATAAATTGGTTATTTTTGTTTTAAAATGGATAGAGAACAATAGGCAGCCGTTACCGGTGTCTTTTCGGTTGCACCCGTGCGCTGGTTTTAATCGGAACTTTGTCATCGCTTGAAGTGTTCGTATTTTTCTCGACTTTCTAAGTGCGACGGGGCCTATTCTGCAATTTTTTATAAAATATTGGGGCCTATTCTGTCGGTAAAATTTTATCATTTTATGTTATGTTATGCCATAAAATAAAAGAATTATCTAAAATCCTATTCTGTCCGACAAATTTTATTTTCTCTTATGCATCATAACATAAAATATTTCCTGTTATGCTTCATAACATAAAAGATTCTCAGCAGCACATTTTAAGGGTATTTTGACATATGGGGCCTATTCTGTCTGTAAAATTTTATCATTTTATGTTATGTTATGCCATAAAATAAAAGAATTTTCTTAAATCCTATTCTGCCCGACAAATTTTATTTTATTTTATGCATCATAACATAAAAGATTTCCTGTTACGCCTCATAACATAAAAGAACCTCAGAAGTACATTTTATGGGTATTTTGACATATTTTATGAAAATGACAGACGGGAATTGTCATTTCTTGTGTAAAGTCGTGTATTGAGTTTTTAGTTTATTTAGTTTGAGTTTAATTAAATTTGAGTTTAATTAATTAATTGAGTTTAATAAAATATGCCCAGGGCACTCCGATATTTTATTTTGAGAGAAATTGCGGAAAGGCAGGCTCGGTATGGTAAAATATAGAAACTAAATGAATTTGTCTAAAGTTTTTATTTTATGCAGAAGAAATCACAGGATAAATCTGCGATCTCTTCGCGATTCCAGTGATCCGTTCGAGTTGCCTAGCATAAGGTTTAAAAATTTGTTTCGGTTGGATAAGGCTGGGGTTAAAGTACTAATAGAAAAGCTAGAGCCTCATGCCAGAAAGACTTCAATTCCGTTCACATTAAGATTCCTGAGTGCTTTACATTTCTATGGGCATGGCTCGTACCAAACTCCAGTCGGGAGTTGCCGCGTTTTATCTCTATCACAGCCAAGTGTCTCAACAGCCATTACCGAAGTAACTGCTCTAATAAATACTTATTTAGTGGGTGATTTAATCCAGTTTCCCACAGATGCAATAAAAGTGGCAGAAACGAAAGAAAGGTATCGTTTAATACAAATATTTTAATTACAAATGTTTACATATATATTTTACTTAGATTCTTGGCGAAATTCGGCATGCAAGGAATTATAGGTGTGGTTGATGGATGTCACATCGCTATCGTTGCCCCCCCGGAGAACGATCCAGAATTCAATGGAAATCTTTTCCGAAACCGTAAAGGATTTCATAGTTTGAATGCATTAGTAGTAAGTACATGGTTATACAAAATGAAATAATTTTCTATGGATGTTATTTTACCCTTAGTGTTGTGACGCAGATATGAGAATCACTTACGGTAATGCGAGATTTCCTGGATCAGTGCATGACTCTGCAATTTGGATGACATCACAGCTGAGGGGGAAATGTGCACAGAAATATACTTCCGTGGCGAATCAGTCCAGCTTTTTATTAGGTGATATATTTTAAAATAATGAAATTGCGCTATTTTATTGTCAAACTTGTAGGAGATTCGGGATTTCCTCTTGAGCCGTGGTTATTAACACCATTCACAAATGCGGAACAAGGGTCTAAAGAAGCTCGTTACGATCAAGCATTTGTAAAGACGAGAATTATTATAGAAAAATGTTTTGGGGTGTTAAAAAGTCGTTTCCGTTGCTTACTTCGTCACAGAACCCTTCATTACCATCCAACAACTGCGTGCCGAATTATATATGCCGTATTCGCTCTACATAACTTCTGCATCAACAGAAAAATTGTGCTAGAAGAAGATGGTAGTAATGATTTGCTGGTGGCTGATGAAGTGTCAATTGATGAAGAAGTCATTGCAAATGAACGTGGATCATACGATGTATCTGGTGAGTTTATGATGGTTATTTATTCACCACCGTACCCATAATCATATTTTCTAGGTGATTCTTGGTATTCTGCAGGAAGAAGAGTTCGAGAAATATACCTGAATAAATATTACACATAGAAAATGAAAAAGACTGTACGTTTACGGAAAACCCCATTTTCACAAGTTGTCATTGCTGAAAAGTAATTGTTTACTATAGAAAATAAATACACCAAAATTTTATAAAAACAAGAACATTTATTTAACTTTTATTTTATTTCTAAGTTTTATTCTTACTAGCTAAAATTGTAATTGCTTCCGCTATATTATTGAGCGCGTCGGTGCGGTTCTTGCTTTCTAAAATGTCAGCTTCTTTTGAGTCAGCTATCCGCCGAAGTTGTGTACCAATTTCGCGCAGTGCCTCCGTATTGTCCTAGTCGTTTCCTAGCATCATTTCTAGTTGAACATCTAAAATAAAATAAAATAAAGTATGCTGTATACGATATCTTTAATATAATAACTTTACCTGTAGACGATTCCAATTTCCTCTTGTTCCTCCCTTTGCCACCAGTTCCAGTTTTTGTAGGGACTGCCGTTGCGTCGTCACGTTGTCCTCTACTGGTTGTGGCAATAGCTTCGCCGACATTGCTGTCCTCAGTTGCGATTATTTCCAAACACTGGAGGATTACTTCTTCCGCTTGAACTTCTTCCGCTTGAACTTCTTCCTCTTGAGTACTTGGGAGTGGACCGAATCCTACCTCCACATTGCTGCCGCAGACTCCTTCTAAGGCAGCTTTGCCCCAAAGAGCTAGAGCCCTCAGCTCTAGCTCCTTTAACTCGCTGGGTCTTTCTGGGCCCCCACCAGTTGCCTGCCGGTAAGCCTCTTCTTGTCGCTTTTTGTGTCTTATTGAATTTCTCCAATTTTCAAATGTCTGTAAATTATGAGAAATTGAAATTATAAAATTTAAATATAACAAAACAAAACATACTTTTTGCCAACTTTTTCTGTCCTTTGATGGGCCGCTATTGGCACTGTTTAGTAACGATGTCAGCTGATCCCAAAGTGGCTGGATTGACTGGTCAGTGTCCTTCTTGAAACGCATGTCTTCATGCTGCTCCAAGAAGGAGCAATATATTTCATATTGCTCCTTGGAAGTTTTTTTAACCCGGCATCTTTTATTTATAAAGAGAAAAAAAAAAGTACATATATTGGTAAAAAAGGAAACTAAAATTACTTACCAATTACTTTTACTTCTGCCATTTCTCTACTCTTTAATTTTACTATGCACTTACAATCACAAAACTTGTTTCTCCTTTGAAAACAACAGAGATACTAATTCATGATTTGATTTTATTTATTTACAACCGACCACATGTTCATTTTCAACCGAACTGTTCAAAACGTAATAGAACTCAGAGCGGATTGTACTAAATTCTTTTATGTTATGTGCCCGTAAAAGATTCCATAAAATAATTTTATGGAACCATTACAGAATAGGAATTTTGAAAATCTTTTATTTTCATTTTATGAAGAAGAAATTTTATCATCATAACATAACATAAAATAATATTTTATGAAAAATTGCAGAATAGGCCCCATTGTTTTATGTTATGTTATGATGATAAAATTTCTTCTTCATAAAATGAAAATAAAATATTTTCGAAATTCCTATTCTGTCATGGTTCCATAAAATTATTTTATGGAATCTTTTATGGACACATAACATAAAAGATTTAGTATAATCCGCCTTGAGTTCTATTACGCTTTGAACAGTTCGGTTGAAAATGAACAGCTGATCGGTTGTAAATGTAAATAAACAAAGTCAAAGCGTGCCCTGGGCTTATTAATTTTTAATTAAACTAAAAGCTCAATTGACACGACTTTGCACAACAAATGTCAAATCACGCCTATTATTTTCATAAAATATGTCAAAATACCCCTAAAATGTGCTGCTGAGATTCTTTTATGTTATGAAGCATAACAGGAAATATTTTATGTTATGATGCATAAAAGAAAATAAAATTTGTCGGACAGAATAGGATTTTAGAGAATTCTTTTATTTTATGGTATAACATAACATAAAATGATAAAATAATACCGACAGAATAGGCCCTATTAATATCACTTAAAAATTACATATTTTTGTGATCACTGGGTTGTTTAAGAATATTGTAATGGATTTGGATAAAGCAGGTAAGAACACACACTTTTGAAACTTTTCACTGTGTTTTTTAATGATAAGATAAGACATTGCTTTATTGCTCTTTAAAAAACCCGTTTCAAATTATTTGAATTAATCTGCAAGATTTGCTTACTGCAACAATATTATGTACATACTTAAAGGATGTTTTATGTGACCCCAGAACATATTAATGCGACCCCTTAGAACTATTTAGCAAGTGGGGCTTCGATGAATCACACCAGGCACAATTTAAGCAGAAGATGGAAAATAATGCCACAGAGTCTCATATTTTTCAAAGTAGTTTTGTACCACTTCGATTAATATATGGTACAAAAAAAAACAGAAAACACTATGGAAAACCCAGCCCCATCATCACCACGATATTGTCGACCTATTTGAATCAGATTCGTAAAAGAAACTGTGGATATAACCCAAGAAGAAATTGTGAAAAATGCCATCAACACTTGAATTGTGAAAAATGCCATCAATACAACATTTTTACTGGAAGGAAAGTGATACTTTCAGTGTTAGACGCAAAAGTGTGTAATGCCGCTACATAAATTACGTCAACAATGAGATGGTACATAAATATCAAAAGAGTTATTGCCGGGGGGTGGGGGTACACTTTCTTTTGGATTATCTAGTTTGCACGCCAGAATTCCTCTGTTTGAGATCATACTGCACCTGTCATCTAAACTCACAGTGAAAAAGTGCCAATTAAGATCTTCTGCTGAAAAAGATATTGTAAAGGAGAGGAAAAAAGCTATCCAAGAAAAATTTAAAAGTGAAACAGGGCTAATAGTGGATGTACCGAAACTGGGTTTGGAAACACAATGATGGACATTATTAATAGGCTTTTACTCAGTTCTGATTCACTGATTATAGTCCATGGAAATGGTACTTTAACATTGCAAAAATGCAGGACAAGGTTTTATTTTTGTAAGATGTACTGTTACGGAGATATAGTGGAAATCCCATTTGCACCACCTTTTCGAAGAGGGGGGGGGGGGCTGGGAACCCGAAAACTCAAATTTCCATGGACTATTACTGGCATGAGACCAACTACCAAAAAAAGACATTGCCGTTCACGAAAGAAGCAATTGCTTTAATGATTCCCGCTGTACTTGACTTTGAAAATGATTCAGAATCAGATTTGGAAAGGGTCTTTGAAGACCCAGAGAGCGAACAGAACGATAAAGAAATATATCACTCATCATCATCTTAGTGCAAAAAAGTACATAGTTGTGTTTTCAGAGAAAATAAATACCAAATCATAAATTACACAAATGAAGTTTTATTACATTTTCTTACCAAAAATTTTAGTGATTATTCGTTAAAAAACAACTTTATTATCATAAAATCAATTAAGAAGTTGTAAGAAATAATATAAGCTAAATAAATAATTTTGACCGGCTAGATCGGCAAAATACCCTTATGTGGGCCGTAACATAAAAATTGTTTGGACATTATTCATAGGAAATATTCTAAGCTTTCTAATTTTTGAAAAAGAGTACATGCGTATTTTATGGAGATAAAAAAAAATTTAAAAACCGACTTCAGAAAAAAACCGCACAAAATGCACAAAAAAGGATGAAATAATTGTTTGTAATTCTTAACAACATTAATCCAATCAGAATGGATCTAGAAAGAAGAATCACTTTTGAAGACGGTGCTAACACCTGTGGGTGATGTATTAAGGGTACCCTACCCATTCTCGGTTTCAAAAAATCGATTTTTTTTATTGTCTTATTCGAATCTATAACTCTTCAAAAATATTTCCTGAAAGTTTCAAGTCGAAATTCGGAATACTCTTGGAGTTCCAGCAGATTGATGGTGGGCGCGTCAAATCGCAAATGCTTAGTTTCGCCGTGGCGCGGAAAATTACTTCAAAAACTTTAAACGCATTTTTCTCGAAACTATGTTTTTACGATTGGCGGGCATTGTAAGTCAAAAACTATAAAAGCGATCGTTCTGAAATTTTGATATGTTTTTCTAAACACCAAAAGCTATAACTTAGACTATTTGTAAAAAGATTGATGATGATCTTCTATTATTACAGCCTAATATTTTACAAAAAAAAACTCGGATTTTGAAAAAAAAATTCATAAGTCCACCATTTTGTAAATTTTTGCACTAAACAAATAATAATAGTCTATTCCCTAGCCAAACATGAACTCTTTAAAATTCCGTTCGATTTTTTGGTTTCAGACGTTCCAGTCAATTACAATCATGCCCGCTATCCAAAAAGAGGACTTTTAGTTGACCGCAAAAAGGGGCTATAAAATGTTCATACACAACTATGTTACATTTTTTTCTTGTTCTTAAGGTTTTCAATTACATGTATAAATATATCCGTACCTCATAAGTCGATTTTTCATCATTTACCGGCCCAATGAAAATCACAAAAATCAGAAATCGAGAATGGGTAAGGTACCCTTAAGGGCATAAGCCTAACAAAGAAATGAAAACAATTCCCGAAGCAAGAGTTAGTGCAATCAAAGTCAACTACTACCTGGCACCGTCTTCAAAAGTGATTCTTCTTTCTAGATCCATTCTGATTGGATTAATGTTGTTAAGAATTACAAACAATTATTTCATCCTTTTTTGTGCATCGCGGGATTGGTTTTTTTCTGAAGTCGGTTTTTAAAATTTTTTTTTATTTCGTACTTTTTAGTCCATTCTTTTTTTTCGGGGGCAATATAAAAAAAATTATCAAGCTAGGTCTACACGGCACAAATAGATCGTTGCGTGTGAACTCAACTGTTCGGCTTGCACAATGTAAAATGTTTGGATTGTACCAAATATGTCTCGGTGATGTTCGACCACTTGCTCCTCCGACCTTATCACAATCAAAGTAACATAATATAACGCGTAGATAAGTATAAATATAATGCGCAATAACTAATGGAAGTAATTTTCACTCGTCATTTGCACTCAGTTTATTTACACAATTCGGCTTGCGCCAGACCAGACAATTTAAAAAACTAAATTGTTGCGTATGAGCCTACCTTTACGATAAGTATGACACGCTGCCATAGTATCGTTTAACCGACGATGCAGCGTACGTATTGCGAGAATGATTCTACTTTTTAAATCCATTCTGAGAAGTATAACACACGGCCGCGCCATCGAAAAAAATCGAAGCAGTAGCTAAATAGTTTTTGCATATTTTCGGACGAATTTACAAAAAAAACTTATTTAATATGAAACAAAATTCTCCGGGGGAAATTAAAAGAAATATTTATTGTGAAGTCGATAGTTTACTGTACTATACTCGTCATATAATTTCATTTGATACCCATAACAAGGACGTTCTAAAGAAAAAGTAAGCCGCCACTTTGGGTTTTGAATGACGCCACATAGCGAAGTGGGTTCTACTTGTCACACCCTTTCATTTGATACCCATTTCGTGGGTCGGGGAGCCCAATTGCAAAATTCGACTGCCATCTTGGAACCGCCATCTTGATTTTTTTACAAAATGATCTGATTGTATTGTCATGCGAACTATACGTATGTGTAAAATCACCGGTTTTTGTTCTGGAAGCAAATTTAGAGACGTATTCACGTCAAAAACTTGTTTCATATGAAACAAAATTCCCCGAAGGAAATTTAAAAAAAAAATTATGACGAAAAAAAAGCACCGCGAGCCGAAGAATCGAACTCGCAGCCCCAAAGAGTCCCCGGCGAGGGTACTTCTCCCTAGCCCTCTGCGCCATGGCAGATACTCACGGTGGTTGACTAATATGTTAATAAATCATTTCAGAAAGAAGAAAAAGAAAACAATCTGCCCCGACCGACCAGGGCTTCAACCTCCAACGCTACGCGCCTCCGGATCGAGGATTCAACGCGCTACGCACTCCCATCGGCCTTCCACCAGTTTCGCAACAATAAAGTAATTTGTTCGGTGCCTATGAAATGTTTAGGTTGAACTAATTTTAACAGTTTTTTATGCCTAATTTCGAACTCCGTTATCAGAATTTCGAAAAAATTTAACGGGACCACCGTGGGAAACTCCCCCTTCAAATGAACAAAAAAAAAGCAAAAAAGTTATTGGGTTACAAAGTTATGCGTGAACAGAACCACAAAATACCTACACGTCGAATTGAGTAACCTCCTCTTTTTTGAAGTCGGTTAAAAAAGGGTAGTTGAAGTCGAAATTTTAGTTAAAAAAAAATTATTGTGTATTAAAGAACACAAGGCAGAAGCGAAACATCGCGTACATACTTATGTCTATATGTTCTTTATTATTGTATTTTTTTTCTTCATTTGCTCGTGTCTTGCATTATAATCTAAAATATGAATGAAGCCATAATATTTTAACTCAATTGATAGATCATAGTATAATGAATAGTACAGTACAGTGCAGTACAGTCTATAAAAAGCAAAAAGCCATCTATTTTTAAGTAGCTAAAGCTTGAATTTCTGGCGGAAATTTTATGCGTATCCCCCAATGGAACTTCAGCTAGTTTCAAGTAGTAACACTTTCATGTACACTGCTGTTATTCGCAGCGTAAGCACTTAAATTTACCCTTTTTCAGTTTTTAGTATGCTGGTTGTTATTATGGAACACGGTCATAATCTCAATTCTGGCAATATACATTGTTTTAATACAATTCAAAATTTATCATATGGTAACTGGAGATAATACATAGATGTAAGGAATTTTGCGATCCATTATCACTGAGCAAATATCACTTGTCTAAATAGAAAACAATCCTGTTTGTAAGCCAAAGAAAACCACTAAATGTGACAGCGGATCACCTTCAATTACAAGTTAAATGTGATATTCAAAATTTACTTTAAAAATATTTTTCAAAAATGATCTCTAATGTCACACTTTAAGCCTAGTATGGAGTTCGAACGGAATTCCGTTCAGCATTTTTGCAATTTAATTCTACACGGAAAAATCCGTGTAGAAAACATAGTGGAGAAAAAGTAAACAGCTGACTCTTGTGCACATATTTATTAATAATTAGTGGGGCGTATGCGGTGGTTGCAGAGTCAGAAGAAAATAACATAAAATAAAAAGCATTCAAAATGAAATATTTCATTTATTTAAACCGCAATTATTATTCAGAGTCAGAATACCAACAAAAAAATACATAAAATTTAATAAACTTCAAAAATCACTAAGGCAACAGCTATTTTTCTGTCGTTCTGTCAAAATTACCTAAAGTGCAACACGGAATAATAATTGTCTAGCTATTTATTCCGTTCCAACGTGAACGGAAAAAAGTCTCCAATTTCCCTTGCAGAGCCATCTATTAGAAATTTGCAAGTGATATATTACCAACGTAATTCCGTTTGAAGTCCGTACTCACTAAACAAAAAGTACACGGAAAAATCGGGTGAACGGAATTCCGTGCATCTTTTTACATGTATTTTATATGGGGAACGGAATTCCGTTCGAACCCCATACTAGGCTTTAATTGTAACACTTTGTAGTTAACTAGCTGTCGATATTACAGTTCGAAATTATTATTCCCTAATGTAATTGTGAGCCCACGAGATGACAATACTCAAGTTATTATATATGTACACAAATATATATTACCAAAAACACTTTTAGTATTAATTGACAAAAATCAAAAACATTTAACTGGCTTTACAAAAACTTTATCTTTAATAGTTCATACACATTCTTAATTTTTTAAATAACCGACAAAAATCAAAAACATTTAACTGGCTTTACAAAAACTTTATCTTTATTAGTTCATACACAATCTTAATTTTTTAAATAACCGACTCCTCAGATTTGCTTTACCGATGCCTGCGCCATCTATGTACAAATTTAAATAAATTGTAAATATTTTCCTGCTGGTTAGGTAGAATTTGTTTATATGGCATCACTTAATGTAATGTAATGTAAATGAGTGAGAAGGCAACTTCCGTTTCGTACAACTGTCCTTGTTTTCGTTTCAGTTTTCTGAATTCACTCGTACTGGCTCGAATTAATTTAAAAACCCCGGATCGAGAGCTGGAAGTTTCACTTCAATTATTTCGCTGCTTTTACAAAAATTTTATATTTAATAATTAATACACAATCTCATTTTTTTAAATAACCGACTCCCCATTTTACTTTACCGATGCCTGAGCCATCTATGAACAATTTAAATAAATTGTAAATATTATCCTGCTGGTGCGGTGTGTGTCATCACTAAATTTCCGATTATGTAAATGAGTGAGAAGGCAACTTCCGTTTCGTACACCTGTCCTTGTTTTCGTTTCAGTTTTCTGAATTCACTCGTACTTGAGCGAATTAATTCAAAATCCTCAGAACGAGAGCAAGGAAGTTTCACTTCAAAAACAAAATTTTGGCTTTGACGACTCATAACTCTGAAATTTGGTAGGGAACCGAACTTTTACAATTTTAGATAAGGAGTATTCTCCGTACGCTGCCGGATGCGCTGATAGTACCCTGTTGTTAACTGGCTAAACTGGCGGGATGTCTTATTAGGGCTACCAGGGCTATTTATGTGAAGGTTAAGTTTTTATTGAAACGAATTACAGAATAAAAATTTTCATATTCAAATATACTGCCTAGGCGTTCTATTTTATTAGGCGTTCTTTTCGAAAAGAAACCCAAAGTTTTAAAACTAAGAAAAAAGAAACTTTCCCGAATATAATGCCTAGGCGATATATTCGGGGGAAGACAGTAGCAAAAAACCGCGTGCGTTGCAACGCCTTTTAATAAACCAAGATTATGTGTGAACGGTGTGTGAAAAAAGAACCAATCTGCAAATATTGATTTTGGATACTTAGAGCCTGTGCGATTTGTGACTATCTTGCAACTTAATTTTAATCCATTTCCATATAATAGATAAACTTCAAATTTTGCATATACATTTATGTATAGTTCACGTGAAAATACAATCGGACCACTTTGCAAAAAAATCAAGAAGACTGTTCCAAGATGGCGGCCGAATTTTTCAAGACTCCCTGTATATGTACGTAGAAGAACAATTGGTTATTCTCTGTTTGAATGCTAACTTTTAACTGCATATTTTTAGTCCTTTCTTCTTTTCCAATACATCATACTTGAACCACCTAATTTGTTAGCCTTATTACAATAAGTAATAAAAACTTATATACAAGGTTTAGATAAGGTTAGGTTAGATATGGCTGAGCTGCTGGTGCACATCCGGAGAACGAGGAGGCCACTCCAAATCACAATTTTTCGACACTACGGGGACTTTCTCACATTTGAATGATTGTTTTCAATGTAGAGCGCTACCATTTCAGGGCGATATTTTAAGTGTTCATAGCTAAAATGGTACTGAAAAACGTTTCAGAATCGTGTACATTTGTCAAAATCAGCAAACAAATGTCAAAGTTATTCAATGTTAAAATAGTGAAGGTCTAAATGGCGCATCCAAATCATAATTTTCTTATGGTGAACAAATGGTATTCCCTATCCCGCAGTCTTTTGTTAGTCTATTTTTAGAGAGAAACGGATCCACACGTTGGTCAAAGCTTGAGAAGCGTTCGTAAATTGCAAACGCTTGCTTGGGTTGGGGGTATGCACAAGCTTGCCAGTGCACTTGTATCTTCTGAACAAGCAAGCATGACGGACGTCGAGGTTGGGTCGGCCATAACTTTTGTTTGGCGTGTTTTTATTATAAAATTAAAAGGAAATATGAAAAAAAAAAATACAGCAGGTGGTTGTTAAAAATTCATAGAGACCGTACCAGGTTTCGTTATTTTATTGTTAAATTATTATTTGTAACTTCATTCATTCACTCCAGTGCCAATTTAAAACAAACTTGTGGAGGCTTCGCAAACGCTTGTCGCAAACTTCCTTTGAGTTGTGCCAAAAAACCGATACTTGACCGGATCGGTCATAAGCGTTTTCAAGCTTACACAAGCCAAGTCAAATGCCTTATCCACACGTTTGAATTTGCCAAGCCTTGACAACCGCCATCAAAAAAGTCAAAACCTTATTTGACAACAAATTGAGAAGTAAACTCCTAAATGCAACCTCCGGTAGCAAAAACTTCTGGTCCTTGGTAAGTTCCATCAAGAAGAATTTCACTACAACTTCAACCCCTTCCTTTATTCACAATGAGAAGGTAATAACAGACAGAAAATCCAAGGCCAATTTATTAGCATCTATGTTCGCTTCGAATTCTTCTTTACTCGAAACTGATGTGTTACCCCCTGTTTCCGAGCGCAACGCCCATTCAATGGACAGGGTTTTTTTCAGGACTCGAGAGGTGTACAGGCGCCTCAAAGAGCTCGATGCCAACAAATCCACTGGACCCGATAATATACCCCCTATCGTCTTAAAACAATGCGCCTCACCTTTGGCTAAACCTCTGCGCAAATTATTTTCCCTGTCATATTTCTCCGGAGTTTATCCCGACTCTTGGAAACTTGCCCATGTTCAGCCCATACCGAAAAAAGGTGTTTCCAGCCTTCCCTCCAATTACCGCCCAATAGCAATTACTTCTATTCTCTCCAAAACCATGGAGACGATAATCAACAAAAAGCTTATGTGATATCTAGAATCCAACCTACTCATAAACGACAGACAGTATGGCTTCCGACAAAAAAGATCCACTGGCGATCTTTTAGTCTGTCTTACAGAACACCTCAGCCGTAGTCTGCATGGATCCGGTGAGTCTAATCTGGTAGCTCTAGATATCTCCAAGGCTTTCGATAGAGTTTGGCACCCAGCCCTGTTAGCTAAACTCAAAGCTATTGGAGTTGACTCACTTCTACAGAAGTGGATTGAGAGTTTCCTTTCTGGCCGTTCAATCAAAGTAGTATTGGATGGCGTCAAATCCGCATCCCACCCGTTCTCTGCGGGGGTCCCCCAGGGGTCAATTTTATCACCGGCCCTATTTCTCATATTTATAAATGACCTTCTTTCAATCCCCTCCAACCCACTTCTCAGCTTCGCTGACGACGGTACTCTACGTTACTCGTACAGCGTCGATACAAGACAGACTCATGCCAGATGCTGTCTTGATGATCGCGAACTAATGTCCAAGTCGATTAATAACGACATTAAACTGATTCTAAAGTGGGGAGAGAAGAATCGTGTTGAATTCAACTCCGACAAAACCAAGTACTGTCTTATCTCCAAAAAGAAGTTCAACACCTCTCCACCTTTGAAAGTGGGTGTAGTTCAACTAATGGCCGACCCATCCCTACACATCTTAGGCGTGACATTAGCCAAAGACTTGCGATGGAATGACCACATATTCCAAAACGCCAAACAAGCATCCCAGTGCTTGGGATTTCTTAAGAGGTGCAAGTTCCTCCTCCAGCCATCGGCCCGTGCTGTTATTTATAAATCTTACATTCGGCCTCTTCTCGATTATAACTCCCTCGTTTGGGGTGGCGCTACTATCATAGTGACTGTTCCTCCGAGTTAAACGCTCTCCTGCCTCCACGGCAATCTTATACCCGCAACACCAGATTAGCCCACTCGTCTCATTCTTTTCCCCTTCAACTACCCCTTTCACGCACTCAACAAGATATGAATTCGTTTGTTAATAGAACAACTCGACTGTGGAATAATCTCTCGCAGTCAGTATTTCCGAGCTCCTACAACATCCAAGAGTTCAAACGCAGGGTTCATCACCACCTTCTTCAATACCCCCCCCCCCGTACCTTTTAACCCTTAACCTATACCCCCCCCCACCCCTCCCCCGTACTAAGCTTACTGCTAGACATTGCACCATGACGTGACAAATGACATGACGGACTAGTAGTACAAAGGGTGACTCCTGAGCTTAGCACTGCCACATAAAAAAAAAAAAGTGTGGATCCGGAAAAAGACTTTTTTTCAAAATTAAAATAAGTTCACGCACGTGCAAGCTTGTAATGCACATCGACAAATTGCTATGAATGCGTCGCCTAGCCCGGTCGACCGGGAGGTTTCATGAGGTCGAAGAAAACTTCTTGATGCTGTTTGTAGAAAGAATTTAGCTCTTTCAGAATCAGTCCTGCAGCAATGCGTTTCGTTCAGCCATTTATCATACCACTCATACGTAATGCTCGACTTTTTCAGAACACAGCATAGGTTTTATTTTAATCCCACCGTGGACCCCTTCCACGTAGCACCCTGTTCTACTTGTGAGATGAAATGAGCGATGTAAACATCCCGCATTGTGTCTTGTATTGATGAGGTATGATCATTTAATGACTAAAAAAATGAACACATTACTGGATCTTGTCGGTAGTGGGGGCGCCCTCGGGCAGAGAAAATAGTCTTTAATGGACAATTAAGTAATCCAATAACGGCAATTGCAGTAAAACAATAATATCTTCTAACTCGTAACATTTTTCACTTTTTCTATCGAAATAGAATAGATTAGATAAGTCACGTGATAATATTTCTTGCCATTCAAAAATTTATTTCAATTTAAATCTAAAAAAATCAAATCTAAGAATAGAACTCAACTCGTTATCAATTTTGTGAAAACGTGAGTTTTATCATTTGTCTTCTTTAAAATAGGAATCGCCTTGGAGTTGTTCAGGGTCAGTGTCAGTGTCACCAGACTTATTTCACGAAAAGTGAAAGCAATTCGTTGGTGATAAGGTGTTAGGTTGATAAAGTCTTTTCTGGGCCCTTATTCTCTAACGCAATATTGTTATATTTTTTAACGAAACTGGCGAAACCGTAGATATTGTTTATTACAATGGGTAGTGTGAATAAAAACTGAGCGTACACTTAAAGCGAACACTCCAGAGTGGACCGATTCATTAAAAGTGAACACTCGATTTGTGTGTGAATAATAATTTCCTCATTCAAATGGGAAATTTTGTGATTCAGTGGTGAAGTGTCAATGTTCTACGTCAAGTAAGAGTCAAAGAAAGCAACATTTTTATTTTTATCAAAAAGCAAAGTAGTACAGGTAAAATACTAAAAATAGCGGACATGATTGGGTACAGGGTGAAACATGGCAAAGAGCTTCCTTTTAGGGTTCTTAATAAGGGCCTCGGTAGTCTAGGGGTAAGGCGCCTGACTACTATCCCCAGAGGTCCCGGGTTCGATTCCCGGCGGTGCCACGGTCCTAGCCTTTCCCAATTTCCCGCCTACATAACTTTCCTTCTTTCTTCTTCCCTCTTTGCATTCCTGATTCCTCCTGTCATAGCCTCCACTAGTTCTCTTCCCCGCTCCACCAAGCGCATGTCATCGGTTGGTTGATGAGATTCAACTCGTTTCAGGAGGCATAACACTCCAGCGAGTTGTTCTCGATGCCCCGATGTCAGAGTCGCGAAATGGTTGGGAGTAGGTGAAATAAAAAAAAAATTAAAATACCGCAGCTAGGTTGTGACAGTTCTTTCTTTCACTTCTCTCTCTATCTTCCGACTAGCGCTGCTGTTCGACATTTCAAAAATAAATACGTAATACTGGTCGACAGTACAAAGGGGCCTTCCCTAAGTCTCTAGTGTTTCACATAAAAAAAAAGGGGGGGGGGGTTATAAAGTCTACTGATTTTCTACCCCGTGGAGTCCACTTTTTAGAGGGTTTTAGGGTCAAAATATCAGTTTTTTGCAGGTACATCTTAAATGGTAAGTTTGTCGTAAAACGAATTGCCATTCATGAGATATCACCATTAAAGATTTAAAGTAATCATATCGCACCCTTAGAATGAAAGTGACCTAACTCAAAATTCCTGTAAATTATGATTTTGCTATAAACTGACCTTAAAAAGCCTACTCTAAAACCCTATGGCGAAAAAGAGCCCGAATTAAGAGTAAAAAAGTGATAACGTATACATCGGTCATTTTTGTTGATCGCACAAATCACCTATGCCTGTTATGTGAAAGAGACGGAATCAGTATTGTGCCAGTTTATTGCAAATACTGTGAAGATGAGTACATTTTATTTTTGGTGCTAAACTGACTCCTTTTATAATAAGTCTGTTTATTACAAAATATTTGCAAAAAATTTTTAACCGTTTTTAGATTGAGTCTCTTTAGTAATCTTTAGTAATGACTGAAACCATAATGTGCCATCAGCATTTGCTGCATCTTGCGTCTTAAATAGGCTTAACTCATAAAAAGTCCCAGAAATTACAGAATATTTTTGACATAGAGTGACTTAATTTGAAACCATTTCTTATTAAAATTGTCAAAATATATTTAAAATACATTTAAATTTAATATAATGTTACCAATCTGTACATAAAAGATCAATATATAAATACGCAAAAAATGAATCATTTTCAATGAAACACGGGACAGATACTTTTAAATTTACTCAACACCGCACTTATTTCAAAACTTTCTTGCTCATTTCCCACAAAATGCAATTTTTGAGTTAGGTCACTTTCATTCTAAGGGTGCGATATGCACTCATACGAGACTTGTATAGGGCATCAGACGTTCAATGAATCCTTTGTCCTTGCACATGCTTTCAAACTAAATGGAGTCACTCAAGTTTTTGCTATTTATACTAAATGAAGAGTACACATGTACCTGAAAGATGAGCCTAAGTATGTTGCTTTATGATAAATTAGTCTAACAGTTATTCAACTTTAAGTAAATTTAAAAATATGCCTTTTTTTTGTAAACACCTTGTATCTTTGTGCTTAGGCTCCCTCTATAGAACAATTTTTTTCTCCAAATACATCCAGGAATCACCCCTGAAAATATTAGTCCAACGAAGGATTCATTGAACGTTGAACAAGTCCCGAATTAAAAGCGCTTTTTCCCTGTAATAAAAGAAGGAAATTAAAATGTTTTTGAATATTAATCCTCGGAGAAGAAAAAGTAACGGTCAGCGGTGATTTGGTTATACCGGTGATAACTTGTGGTTAGGGGTCGTCCATAAATTACGTGAGGCGATTTTGCGATTGTTCGAACCCCCCTCCTCCTTGGTGAGATGTCGTGAGATTTGACTCGGGGCTAATGATACTTTCTTGTGTAAGATTTAGCCATATCTTAAGGCCCCCTTTCACGCACAGGTCGGTCGACGGCAGGTGGCCTGAAATGTTTCGCTTTGAAGCCAAGTATCACCACACACCTCCTCGGCCGCCAAATGGATGGGGTCTGCAGCCCAAGAAAACTGACAAAAAAATTTATTATCATTTATCGTCAGTTTGGGCCTGAAGGTCTGAACTTCTATTCAGTCTCGAGCCGTGAATTTACGGCACAAATTCACGCCGTATCCAGTCGAGCCTGAGAGCAAGGCGCAAACTAGGCACGAAAATTATCCACCCTCGCAATCGCGCTTGTTCGCAGGAGCCGCCTTCAGGCACAAACATAATGGCACGGAGGCGGTGACGGCGGCCGCCTGCGATAAAAGTCCCCATACATTTAATTTCTCCGCGCCGCCTGCCCATTGTGGCAGCAATATGGTGGTCCGTGTATTTCAAAGGTTTTTCCAGTCACCAATCTGTTTGTGACTTTAAAGTTTTCGTTGAGGCCATGAACATTTTGCGATCCCAAAGTGAATGGGCGTCTTTAGTGGAGAAGCAAGTTTTTCTAAATTTAATCCAGTTTTCTAGACAGTTTTCTCTTAAACTGTTTCTTAATGGAAAAAAGACGGGAAGTGCCATGGCTTCTCGATGGCACAGTAGACATGAATATGTCTTATCCCTGGGGTCTATTTGTTTCTTGTTCTTATTGGAAATTAAACTTTTTGGAAAGAACCCCCGGAGCGGGTCGAAAGGAATGCACACAACAATATATGTATATCTGTCTCGCTTCAATACATACCCTTCAACCACCTTGTCCTTTTTCCACAATGTAACAGAATACAAACACACGAAACGAAATCGTTCAAAATAAAAAAATTGTGCTTTTGCAAAAATTCTAAACGCACCGCGACCGCACCACACTCAATCCGCAAACTGCGTAGTAAGAAAATTCCCTGATATCGACTCTGATTCCGCCCCGCTTCGAAAACACAAAAATATCGCGCGACGGACGACTCAAGCACACCTTTTCTAAGCTGTTTAAAAAATCTCACACAAAGTAAAAAATCCTCGACACTTTTTCTCACTCTTGGAACAAGAACTCGCAGCGATTGAGCAAAAAAAAAAGTCCACCCAATGAGGCAAATTACACGGCATAACATTTCTTCCATCAACACTTCCAATAATTCCAATAAACCGGTTTTATAGGCAAGGGGTCGCGGGGAAGTTTGTTACTTGTGCATCCAAGACCCTCTCAACTACAGGCCATGCAGTTGTACCGGGCACTAATACAACAATTGCTGAGAATGAGGGTCTTGAGGGAATGAGGGAATTGAGGGTCTTGGTGCATCCCAAAAAATTCTCGACTGCACAGAGCAACACACTAACACAATCATAATTTCATTCTCGGGGCTACGAAAATGACTTATGTAGCTTAACTTGACAGTTTGTACACAGCTACATAGACAATAGAATTGTTACACGAAAAAATGCAGAACAGTCAGTTTATCGTGTAATTCGTATAACACGCACAAACTGGTTTGTTAAGGCAGAAAGTGTTATGCCGTGTAATTTGCCTCAATGACGACGAAAGAATAAACAAAACAAAACAAAAAATGAGTCATGGTCATTTCCGTTCCGCACATTCTTTCAAATCGACCCCAGGGATGACATATTCATGTCAAAAAATTATGTGAAATTTGCCGAGACCCCACCCCTCTCTCCCCCACTTGAGATTGAGTGAGATTCGGCTCGACCACTGACATATAGAATGGACTGCTTATGAGAAATTGTTCATGGCACCAATTTGTTCCATAGGCTACAAACCTTTTTTCACTCCATGTAAACACCGGAATCACTTTTGAAATTTACATTTTTTTAAATACGTACTTAAAACATTAAAACAACACAAATATTTTGTTTAAAAAAATTAATAAACACTATTTTCGCTTTTTCACCTTTTAAAATGCCTTTTTTTTCATTAATTTGCAAATTTTATGTGTATCTGATTTAAGTTCTTAACGCCTGTTTTAGCAACTGACATTCTGTATGTCAAAATCCGGGGGCTTATGGGGAAAAGAGCAAAAGATATAAACATCACTATACCCGTCTATTTTTTTCTAATTGATTTAACGCAAAAGATATAAACATCACTATACCCGTCTATTTTTTTCTAATTGATTTTATTTCTGAGTGCTTCTGTCAGTTTGGGGGCTTATGGATGAGCGAGCGACTATACCTTTTTGGTGCCATCGGTTTGTATGGGAATAATTGCTGATGAGCAGTCCATTATTATATGTCAGTGGGCTCGACCTCCTTCCCCCCACTACACTCCTCATGAAATTAATGGACGACCCCTTACTAATTTTTTTTTGTTGGAAAATGATAATAAGGAAAAACTCGAGTTGGAGCTCCACCAAAACTTGAAAAAATTGAAACTTTCTTAAGATATGTAGGTGATCCGGGCTTTCAAGTCGTAGGTGAAGATCTTGGCATTCATAGAACAACAGCGGCAAAATAATTTGGGAGGTGTGTAGTGCTATATGCACAAGAGCAGATCAATGGATCAAATTTCCGATTCCACGTGAAGAAATGAAGGCGGCAAAGAAGGAATGACTGGCAAAAAATAAATTTCCTAGTGCAATTGGTGCTCTGGATTGTACACATGACTTTTATCCTATCAAGCATGGAAATACATAATTTCTATAAATTGAAGAAATTGTTCTCTAAATTGCAGTTTCTTTTTTAATTTTTTGCTTCTTCGATTATCTCTTCATCTATTTCATCCAAAAAATCAATTTCATCATACATTTTTCGTTTTAAAGTTCCTGGCCACTACCCTAAACTTTTACGAGCGTTCACTCACAAAAAAACGTAAAAACTGTATATTTTCCCCCAAAATGTAGTGTTCCCTTTATATGGAGAATCTACGAATGAAGTATAGTTCAGGAGAGATAGCGGACAAGTATTTAAAAGTTGAAATAAATCTACCCTACGATTTCTTGAGGCTATAATTAGGGGCCTCGGTAGCCTAGGGGTAAGGCGTCTGGCTACCATCCCAGAGGTCCAGGGTTCAAATCCCGGCCAGCCCCACTGGTACATCGCCTTTTCCACTTTCCCACCTACATAAAAAAAAAAAAAAAACATAACTTTCCTTCTTTCTTCTTCCCTCTTTACATTCCTGATTCCTCCTGTCATAGCCTTCCTTAGCCCTGCCCGCTCCACCAAAGCGCATGTCATCGGTTGGTTGATGTGATTCAACTCGTTTCCAAGGACGTAGCCAGGGGAGGGGTTTTGGGGGTTCAAACCCCCCCCCTCCCCCCCCCCCCGAATGAAAAAAGACATCGCAGATAGCATGAAAAATTAAATAATAATAAATAGTTTTTCTTCAATTGTATACTAAATTTGAGATAGGCAGAACACCATTCAAATCGCATTTTTTCTTCTTAGAAATACGTTTGGCGACAGCTATGTATAGCGCGAACCAAACGAGATGAGGTTTCTCAAAAGGCTATTTTCCATGCGCAGTAGCATTCTTGGTACATTTCGAAGCGGAAATTTGAAAATACATAAGCGAATGTCTTATTCATATGTGCGCAATGTTTATTGGTGTGTAATTTGCATTTCCGAAGAAAGGAAAAAATATCTAGATGACTATGTATAAAAAAAGTAAAAAAGTATAGGGGGGAATGGGAGGTCTCATTTACACGGATCATTATTATGATTCTTACAAAAACCCATTCTGCCGTCACAACATCCACGACTGTTCTGAACTGCCGCGGGTCTCTGTGTGAGATTGCCATTCAGTTTCATATAAAACTTTGTTGGATTCCTAGACATAATAGGATTAGGGGAACCGTAGGGCAGATGATTAGGGAACCGAAGTGGGAAGGACACCCCACTTAACCCGGATAGGAATGACCTACAAACTAGCTTGAAGGAAAATCAACTTAGCTCGAGATGGGTTGAGATGTACTACAGCAACGGTGTTCCGCACTCTTCATGCAATCTGGCCAACTTTGGACGCAAAGCGTTCAAAATTTCTAGTTTTGTTAAACATAAAGGATATAACCCATGTAGTAAATGCTCTGATCGGTCACTGCCCCTTTGGCCGGCACGCCGAAAGATTAAGGGCCCTATTGTGGAACGAGTCGATCTGACGACTTTGAGTCGATGTTAAATTTTCATACTGAGAAAGTCGATTTTTATCGATAAAAACATAAATATGAGTCGATTACATTTTTGACTTCGACTTGACAATTGTGTAATCGACTCATATTAATTGTTTTATCGACTAATTTCGACAAAAATCGACTTTCTCAGAAAGAAATTTTAACATCGACTCAAAGTCGTCAAATTGACGATATCCACAATAGGCCCCTAAGACTTCCCCACAACGACTTATGCTGATGTTGTGGTAATGAAGAGGAAGAAACTGTTTCCTATCTTCTCTGTACATGTCCCGCCCTCGCAAGGAAAGAGGGACCTTCCTTGGCTCACCCTTCCTTGATGCATTGGGCGAGCTGCAAAATACTGGGGTCCCTGAACTCTGTCGCTTTATCAAAAGCTTCAAATGGCTTGAAATGGCCTGCGCTTTGTTCCAACACTAGAATGGCTAATGGCATCACAATGGGCTCAATAGCGTGCCATTTCAACCTAACCTACAAAAACCCCTCCCGAAGCAAAATCCTGGCTACGTCCTTGCTCGTTTCAGGAGGCATGACACTCCAACGAGTTGTTTCTCGATGCCCCAATGTTAAAGTCGCGATACTAATGGTTTGGAGTAGGTGGACTAAAAAATATCGCGGGTAGGTTGTGGCAGTTCCTTCCTTCACGACTAGAGCTGCTGTTCGACATTGCACTTTATACGAAGAAAATAGATTGTCGACGGTATAAAGGGCCTTTCCTGAGACTCTAGTCTTTCACATAAAAAAAAGTGAAAAATCGTAGGAAGTCAATGAATGTATTTTGGATGAAATTGGTCCAGGGGAACAGGTGGAAAAGGGTTAATAATAGGCCATTTTTTGATATTTAATTGTAGGGAGTGTAATTATCGTAGAACCTTTTAGGCCCAATTATAATGAACGGATTTGAGCGCAACAAAACGGATTGAACTGTCAAATTGGTTTTTCCAGCATACATTTTAGACCTGGCCGATTATAATGAACGCATTCAAGCGGATTCGGTCGGATCTTAGCGCGTTCGTTTTTAAAAGATTAGAAATTGCCGCATTGAACTGTTAAAAATTTGATAAACATAGCGTTAAAAGTTGAAACGCAAAAATGTTTACCGGCGACCAACTCGTCAAGAAGGTTAAAACTTATGAATTATTTTTAAAAAGCGAAAATTGGCTATAAAAACAACGAAATGAAGAATTTTTTTGTACTCTTGTTTACAATAGACTTTGACGTTTGAATCCGAGCAGATGCGTGATTATAACCAGTCAATTTCCCATCCGTTCATTATAATTGGGCCTTTTGTCCTTAATTATAGCGTCGAGAAATCGCAGAGTAGATTAATTTCAACTTTTTCAGTATCCCTCCTGGACTAGTACTTAAAAAACCTAACAAAGGTTATTTTTATTCACGCCAAACAAAGTGTTCACTCCAAAAAATGAAGTGAACACTTGCACTCAGTTTTTATTTACCCCAACCAATATTGTCATTCATTTTACATGAAAATTTAACAATATCGGCAAATTTTTACTCGAAAGCTATTTCGTTTTTGGATCTGATTTAACAATATTGCAATAGAGAATAAGGCCCTTGCTTTCGAATAGAGCGGACGAAATGCGATTTAAGTTAGTTCTAGCAATTTTACTGCTTGTACTTCAGTTAAAGTAGTTTCGAGCAAAACGCGGCTAATGACAAAAATCTTAATGAAATTGGCAACAAATAACGTGAGCCTTAATGAAATAGCAGACAAAAGCAGTTCAACAATGACACATGCATACGTCCAAGCCATACATATTTTCACATCAATAACTTTTACTATTATATTTATCCAATTCCTTAAATAAAGTTTCGTAAAGCGCTATTTCTCTTCTAAAAACATCAAGCTTCTCCACGAGTTCCTTTTGACCAGCATTTTTGGTTGGTGATGTTTTAACAAAAAATGTCAATTCTTCGCTTTTTAGTAACTTTTCCTGCAAATTTAGAAATAATTCCGATTAGTGCTGCTTAAAACTTATTGATAAGACATTTTCATTCTTACTCTTTTAATGACGACTTTCAGATGAAAATATTCGCCCAGAAATCCAAGAGTGCCGCCAGACACCGGCATTATTATATAAGAGATTAATTCGAAGTCGGCTTTTCCAAGATTTAATGCATTTTCCACAACGACCGAACACTCGGATTCAGTGAGCAAGTTTTCATGCGTCATGCTTTCGATATCACAATAGGCGATATTAAGCTTATTTACTTTAATAACTTCTTGTATTTCACTCTGGTAAAACTCCAATCAAGTAATTATCTTTCGCAAATGATATTAATCCACTCTTTAAATGACGAATATCAAAGCGAAAATCTGATATTTACGAAATTATGATCAAGCTCTAAAAATATAAATCCCGCAACAGGTGGCCCCTGTGATGAAATTCAAGAATGCACTAAACTATGTTAAGTGCAACTTCTATCCTTTGAAATTTCACTTAATGTTGTGGGCAATTATCCGCACTAAATTACACGGTTTTAAAATAATAAATCTTTATTACGATAAATTCACTTTATTAATGATATCTAAACTTTTAACTAACTATAAAAGATTTTAAAGAAAAACTTAATTCAAATCCGAACAATATTCGCGTGTTTCTAGTAAGGGGTTCAAACTGGTAATGAATGAACGGATAAAATCTAAGTCTTAAGAACTTTATTATCAAAGTAAGCTAAATCTTAAGTCTAAGAATCTTATCTCTAATTCTGATGAAATTATGAAATTCGATATGGTGCGATGCTAAGTTTTGATGACGAAGAAAATATGTGTGGAGCGGATGTTTATGATACGTAGAATGTATTATATGTGGAGCGGATGTTTATGATACATAGAATGTGCTGTGTGCACATAACACCTCCCCCCTTAGTCGTAGGATTAGGAACTAATCCGAAGTAGAAAATCCATAGGTAACATCGGTTCTTGAAGAATTTAGAGATCGCCTGCTATTTATCCTTTGAATCCTTGGTATTTGCCGCAAGGGTAGCTCGATTTGTTCACTATGTCGTTCATGTATTACCAAAGGTGAGACGTTCCTATCCTCTGCAGAAGATCGGGTTGTTGGAGTAGATGTAACGCTTTTATCTCCGGAATTAAAACAATGATTATAAACAGCAACCAGGCAGCCTGATGATCTCCTAGGTTGATCACGTTTCGTACAACATAATAATTTTATACATGTATATAATCCAATATAAGAGAAGAGTTTGTGAAGGATGAATATTCCCATGAACGTTGCTATAACCTTTATCGCTAGGACGTACCAGTACTGATGCCTTATGATGTGTGGTTTATTTAGAAGGTCATCAATGTGATCATCAAGGATGTCTAACCTATGTGAAGCTTGCTTGAGGTCGTCTAATCGAACGTTGGTAAGATGGATCGGAGAGAGATACAAGTTATTCTTGGAATTGGTAGAGTTCTCCTTTTGACAGCAATCATCTTCGAGTATGTTGATTTCAGGAATGATGTTGTGATAGTTTATCGTTATTTTCCTGCCAGCAATTAGTTGGTTGAGTTTTGAATATGCCCTACATCCGTCTTCAAGGGTTAAGATTCCAGTATTTTGGATGATCTTGTCGAATACTTCTACTTCAGGGCAGTCTATTGTAAGTCTATCGGGACTGCTTAAAACGAAAATCCATTGATTATATTTTAAAGGGTGCCATACTTCGATGTTTCCTTTCACCATGTGAGTTTTACAATCTTCAGGAATTTTATTTTTAATTGATGTTAAAAGTGTAGTTTCGCATGTAGGTTTCTCCAGTGTTGAGTAGATTTCGTGAGTTTCGCAGATCATGTCATCTTCAGCTATATTTTGGCATTGCGTGAAATCTCGCAGGTTCACGTACTGTAACTTATTAATTGAAATTGCGATAGAAGGATATAAAGGGTCTATAAAGGCATAAACATAGGAGTCTTGTGGAATTGGTAGTGGAAATAATTTATAAACATTAAATATATTATTTTTAATTAGTGGGGTTTGAATTATAAAAACTAATCTATCATTTTGGTAATATACTCTTAATCTAGATAAATCTAGCAACTTATAAGCATTATTATATTCTAAAGCTAATGGAAAGTTCTTTCCATCTGAAAGTAATTTAATATTATTATTTAATACGTCTATGAGTTGTTTAGGGGTAATAATGACAGGATGCAATATATTAGTTTTTGCAAATAGAATAGCATTAATTAATTGATCAAATTGTTCATTCATTTCGTTTACAAGATAAGTTAATTTATTCATATGATCAGTAACAACAAGTGATCCCTCTAAAATAGTTTCAGAGTGAATAGTATTATTTATGAATTTATTAATTGTATTTATGTTTTCATTAAAGATCCTTTCATTCTCTTTAAGAGAGTTAATTGATTCGTTAAAATTAGAAATAGTGCTTTTAACCACCTGAATCTGTTCTTTCATGAGATTTTGAACATTCTTGTCGTCTTCTTCTACTTTCTTAATGGCATCGTTATAATACTGCGCATCGTCGACATCAGGGGTTCCGAATAACCAGTTTAATGCATAGCTTCCGGCATTGAAAAGTCCGCGCTTGTTTCTACGATGATTGATTAAATGTGCAAGGGTTTCTTCCTTTTGGCGGAGTTTGGGTATTTGTATAGATAAGAAATCAAGAGTCTGCGCGCAATGGAAAGCGTATGTTTTTAGTGCATTACCGCGACATAGATGAAGTGATTTTTCATAAATGTTTTCGATTAAAGAGAGTTTCTTATTATAAAAGGATATGTTTGTATATGTAATGATTTGCCAGAAATCAGAGTAAAGTCTCACGTGTCCCAAATGTTCGTAGAAAAGTCCACTGCCTTTAATTACGGGCTCTATTTTGAAGTGTTCCGCTTTAATTAGGGAAATGAGGCACCTGTAACGAGATAGGCGAGTTTTAAACGATTTTTATGAACCGTAGTTTGTTTGCTTTTACATTGAATAGTGATATTTTGATTATTATGAAGTTTAATTATTTTATAAGGTCCTTTAAAGTTTGGGGAAAGCTTTTTTGATAGTCCTACTTTTGTTTGGCTATCTTCCAAATAAACGTAATCATTTACTTTAAAGTTATGAGTATTGATGTTTCGATCGTGGTTGATCTTTGATTTTTGTTTAGCGTCGAGTAAATTATCTCTTGCTATTTGATGACTTCGGTTTAGTCTGTATTTTAGTTGGTCATGGTAAGATTCGTAAGTGTATTTGAATTCTGGGGTTGAAGTGATAGAAGTAGGTAAAATTGGTTTATGTCCGAACAAAAGCTCGTAAGGAGTAAATTTAGTAGAAGCATGCACATGTGTGTTATATGAGAACATCGCGAGTGGAATATATTTATCCCAATCGGTTTGTTTGTCATTTATGTAATGTTTCAAATAGTCTTTGAGAGTGGAATGAGATCGTTCTAGCGCTCCATTTGATTGAGGATGATATGCAGTAGTGAAGTAATGCTTTATTTGAAATAATTTAGTGAGATTTTTAATAAGATCTGATGTGAAATCTGAGCCTTGATCCGTAAGAATATTTTTAGGAATTCCAAACATAGTTATGAAATTTACAAGACTATTGGCTACGGATTCGGCACAGTGGTTGGCTAATGGTATAGCATATGAAAATTTGGTTAGATCGTCTTGCATTGTGAGGATATATTTAAATCCATTTTCAGATAATGGAAGGGGTCCTACAATATCTAGAGCTAATTTTTCGAATGGTTGATTGCTTGTGCTTGTAATCTCCATAGGTGCTTTATAAGTTTTGCGGAGAGTTTTATTTGTTTGACATGAAACACATTGTTTGATATGTAGTTTTATGTCACTTCGCATCTTAGACCATTTGTAATTCCGTCGGATACGTTTCATCATTCTGTGAAATCCACAATGACCAGAGATTGGAGAGTCGTGATATTCTTTCAAAATTAACGGAATTTGTTCTTTTGGTGGGTGAACGATAACATTTTTATGGATCGTTATTTTTATTTTAGAATTTCTAAATACAAACAGTATTATGTCTTTGCATTTTTGATAGTTAAATTGATTGAAATCATCCACAGGGTTAGCAATTGAGATGGATTTTACATTATCCTTTTCTAATTGAATGCGTAGATTTTGCATGGTATAGAAAAAGTCAGCATATAAGGGTTTGTCATAAAAGTTTTGTTTAAGAAAGCAGTGATAGTAAGTTTGTTGATTATTATTCTTGGTTTTGTAATTGGAATAAAGCTCATGAGGCATATTTCTAATTACTTCGAAATCAGTGGATTTGGATAATATTTCATCAGTATATTTATTTTCATCACTGAGGTCTATAGCTGTTATATACGCTATAGTGTCTTTAGAATTTAATATATGTTCGTTAGTCTCGCTAAAATCATATATTTTTGGAGTTAAAGAATTATAGTAAAATTTTACGTAATCATTAAAAGTTTCTTTGGTTTCGATGTATGAAATAATAACTTCGTTTTCTTGTGGAATACGAGAAAGACAATCAGCATTAGTATTTACGCGGCCTGGTTTATACATAACCTCATAATCGTATTCTTCTAATTTTAGTCTCCATCTGACTAATTTCGAACCAGGGTCCTTGATGTTGAAAAGCCAATTTAATGGTCTATGATCAGTAATGATTTTGAAGTGTCGGCCGTATAGATACGGTCTAAAATGGTTAGTAGCCCAAACAACGGCTAATAGTTCTCGCTCAGTAGTACTATAGTTTGATTCGGCTCTATTAAGCGTTCTACTAGCAAAGGCTATTGGTAGGTCAGAACCAACGATACCCTGACTTAGAACGGCTCCGATCGCAAAGCTCGATGCGTCGGTCGTAAGGATAAATTCTTTGGAGAAGTCTGGATATTGCAGTATCGGTTCAGAAATGAGTTTTTGTTTTAAAGTGTTAAAAGATTCTTCTTGTTCTTCTTTCCATGCGAATGGTATATTTTTCTTGAGAAGATTTGTTAAGGGTTTTGTGATTAGAGAAAAATTTTCAATGAAACGTCGATAATAACCGACAAGACCTAAAAAGGATTTAATTTCTTTTGGGTTACGTGGATTAGGGTATTTCAATATAACCTGGATTTTATCTGGATTTGGTTTTACTCCTTGACTAGTAATAATGTGACCCAAATAAGCAACTTCAGTGCGCATAAACTCACACTTGTCCGGTTGTAATTTTAAGTTATGTGACCGAATTCTTTTGAAAACATCCTTTAGTTTTGTTTCGTGAACTTGAATATTGGGAGCGTAAATGACTATATCGTCAAGATATACAAAACAATGAAGGCCTTGGAGACCTGTTAAAACAGCATCCATAAGTCTCTGGAACCTAGCGGGTGCGTTTTTTAATCCAAATGGCATTCGAACGAATTCGAAGTGCCCAGTAGGAGCAGAAAATGCAGTTTTGTGACAATCTTCTGGCTTCATCTCAATCTGATGGAAGCCTGAAGCTAAATCCAGTGTAGTGAAGTATGCAGAATGACTTAATTGATCAAGAATATCAGAGATGTTGGGGAGCGGATATGCGTCTCCAACTGTTACTTCGTTGAGCTTTCTGTAGTCAACTACGACGCGCCATTTCTGTTTCCCGGATGCGTCCAATTTCTTTTTTACCACCCATAGGGGAGCTGACCAAGGTGATACAGAGGGTTTAATGATTCCTTGATTAAGCATTTTAGATATTTGAGAGTTTACTTCCTCTTTATGAATTTGAGGATAGCGATAAGTTTTCGCAGCGATTGGTGCAGAATTATTAGTAATGATTTCATGTTTTATAGTAGAAGTTGAAGAGAGGATGTCTCCCTTCAAATAAAATATGTCGTTGAATTCTTTACATACGTTCAAGAGTGATTCCTTTTCTTCGGAATTTAAATGAGAGATTCGAAGATTTTGCATGAGTTCATTTATTCTTGATTCCTTTGAAATAAGAGGAGAAGTTTGTGAATTAGTAATAAATATAGATTTTGAATCTATAGAACTAGAATTTGAATTGGGAATTAGTGTTTGATTCTTATCAGCTTTTGTTGGATTGAGACTGCTGAATTCGATTGGAATAGGTTCTAGTTTTAATTTGATTTGGTTTAATTTAAATTTTTCTTCCGTTGTATTTAAAATAGTGGCAAGAGCTTTTGAATTAGAATTGACTTTAGTGAAAGCCCTACAAAGATAAATACCTTTTCCTATGGAAGTGTCTGGAATAGTTCCTTCCTTTATAGAAGGATTCAGAACCTCTACTTCAATTAAAGTTTCAGTTCTAGGTTCTAGGAGTTGTACATTATGATAAGAGAATTGATTATGATAAGGATTGCACATGATCGGAACTGAATTATTCTTTATTCTTAGAGCATCGGTTTCATAATCAACGATGGCTTTGTTTGGTTTAAGGAAATCGTTTCCTAATATTCCATCAAACGGAATATTGGAATTTTCGCTGATAGCGTGGAAACAGTGTTTAAAAGATGCATTTATGTTGAAATTTAAATTTAAGTCGATACATCCAATAGTTTTTATTGAATGACTAGGGCTAATGCCTTTTATATAGATTTGCCAATTTTTATTTATTGCCGTTTGTCGAGCAAGAGAATTCGCTTTAATGACAGATACGTTAGCTCCTGTATCGATAAGGAGTTTGAGGTTTAATGTTTTTGATTCAGTGCAGGATATAGAAATATAAGATGAAGTTTTTTCAGTAAAAAGAACAACTTTGTATTGGTTACCATTATTTAAAGAGAATTTTCCACCAGGGCAACCTCTGCTGGTTTTGGACTCATGTTTTTTGAGTTATGAAAGTATTGTTTTTTGCGACTATTATTATATTGTCGTTTTCTACATTCTGTAATTAAATGGCCTTTAGATTTGCAGTAATTACAGACTTTAATTTGTTGATGCTTTTCAGGCTCGTGATTAGAATGTTGTGTTGTGTGGTTAGAAGGATCTTGAGTTGTGCGATTACCAGTTTGAATGACCCTTACTGAATTACCGAGTTTGTGAGGAGTTTTCATGTTATAAAAGTTTGTGCTAAAATTGTTTCTTGGATTATGAAAGTTGTTGCTAAAATTATTTCTTGAATGGTACATGTTTTGCACCTGTTCTTCAGCGATTGCAATTGAAATAGCTTCGTTTAGAGTTTTTAATTCTCGAACGCGAAGTACGTTACTTATATGCGATAGTGAAAAGTATATAAAACGATTGAGTGCAATTTCGCTTAATAATTCTAATCTTCCTTCGAGTGACGTTTCACTTGGATTTTGCTGTTGAGTAGCATTGATAGTCCTTTTCAGACAAGTTTCAACTCGAAAGACAAACTGAGTCACCGATTCGTTATTGTTTTGTTTTAGATTAGTGAGCTCGCAGAGCAATTGAGAGTAATGTTTACGATCCTGGTACATAGTTTTGAGAAAGTTTTTCAACTCGTCCCAGGTTTGAAAAGTACGATTTATGCAAGCTGCTTTAGCTTTTCCTGAGATTTGCATGATAATATAGTCTAAAAGAATATATTTTTGATTTGTAGTGGCCAAAGCAAATGCTTTGTTGCAGTCTGCAATAAAAGCACATAATTCATCACGTGATCCGTCGAAAGGTTTTATAAATCGGATTAAAAATGTAATGGGAAGACCGTCATCTAAATTAATAGTTTCAATATCTTCAACTTCAGCTTCTTGATTTGGCTGCATTGGTTCATCCATTTTGGAATGATTTGTTTTGCAAAATTATTTATATATAGTGTGGGTGTACGCGAGAATTTTAAAGAATGCGTAAGAATGCAAGGCAAAAATTATTCAATTAGTTAAAAGCACTTTCACTTTGATTTATAATTTTCACTTAAATTTGAATGAATTCTCCGATCATATCACACAATTTCAATAAAAGTATAAATTATTTTATTTATTTTCTTTCGGAATTATTATTATAATTAATTATTATATAATATAAATGTATTTTAAATCACACAAAATTTCTTGGGAAAGTTTGGGAAAAAGATTTTAGGATATCGCAAAACAATTACTCACAGTATTAAATGTGTTATTTTCATCTTCTTCTAAGGTAGATCCTCCAATATTTATTTGACTTCTGACACCAGTTGTTAAGTGCAACTTCTATCCTTTGAAATTTCACTTAATGTTGTGGGCAATTATCCGCACTAAATTACACGGTTTTAAAATAATAAATCTTTATTACGATAAATTCACTTTATTAATGATATCTAAACTTTTAACTAACTATAAAAGATTTTAAAGAAAAACTTAATTCAAATCCGAACAATATTCGCGTGTTTCTAGTAAGGGGTTCAAACTGGTAATGAATGAACGGATAAAATCTAAGTCTTAAGAACTTTATTATCAAAGTAAGCTAAATCTTAAGTCTAAGAATCTTATCTCTAATTCTGATGAAATTATGAAATTCGATATGGTGCGATGCTAAGTTTTGATGACGAAGAAAATATGTGTGGAGCGGATGTTTATGATACGTAGAATGTATTATATGTGGAGCGGATGTTTATGATACATAGAATGTGCTGTGTGCACATAACAACTAGAAGTCGGCCACAATCCCGAACTGAGATCACTTTTTAATTCTGAATTTTTCATTGAACTTCCGTAAACCGAATAAAAACAATTAACAATTACCGATCGCAAGTACCGACACTAACTGCACACCTGAGCATACAAGCGTCGCTAATTAGAATTGGCGACTCTTGATCGGGTATTTCCCCATTTGTGTGATAAATTATTAAACTATGATAGGAACGAGTGAAATGTGAAACAAAATTGATCGATTCTTCCCATTTCAGTTGGGAATGAAACAAAACTAAAATGGATGCAAATCAGTGTGACCAGTTTTAGTTTTCCCTTAGATATATCTTCTTCTTCTTTAACGGCTCTACAACTTTTAGATATATCACCTGTTCGGTAATTCGGGAAGTTCATCAGTTAATATTTTTAATTTCTGATGCGTCCGTATTGTGAGAGCTGGTTTTTATGGAGATTAATTCTTGTTGTTTTGTGTATTGAAATATTTCGGATAAAATGGAACAAATGGTGTAGACTGAAGAAGGTATTCATCTTCTAATAAATAAAGTGAAAAAGAATACCACTATTTGGGATCCATGTAATCCAGCATATAAAAATAAAGAGAAATTTGTTTTGGATAAAGTTCGCGGCAATGTATAATGAGGATTTTCACCGTGCAGATTCAGTTAATCACCAACACTGGATGAGGCACGGGAAGCTGTAAAAAGGCAAAATAGCAACAAATCGCCAGACCCCGATGGAATAGCAGCTGAGCTGATAAAGGAGGAGGACAACTAGTACGAACCTACCTACACGAACTCATATGCACCATCTGGGAGGAAGAATTTATACCAGATGACTGGAAGAAAACGATTATATGTCCACTCTACAAGAAAGGAGATAAATTTTAATCTGCAAAAAATACAGAGGCATCTCACCCCTCAGCACCAGCTACAAAACTTTCACAACCCTTGTGAAACAAAAACTATAACCTATAGTGGAAGGTCTTATAGGAGAATATCAAGCTGGTGTTAGGACAAACAGGTCAACATCGGACCAACTGCTAACCTTAAGGCAAATTCTGGAGAAAACCTATGGCATATCACTCAATAAACATAGAGAGGCTATACAAGATCTTATCGGAATTAGGAGTCCCCTCAAAGCTGGTACAACTGATCAAATGCGCAACAAATAGTTCACTGGCGAAAGTAAGAATCCAAAATATTATAACAGCGGAGTTCGAAGTATGATAAGGACTTAGACAAGGATTGGCCCTCATGCTTTGCAAACTGGCCCTAGAATGGCTGATAAGGAAAACGCCAGCCTAGCCCAACAGTCGGTACAATTGCTTGGATATGCGGATGACGTGAACATCGTGGAAGGTCTTTTTTGGCAGTAAAAGAAGCTTATGTCGAATTAAAAGAGGCGGCAAAGGGCATAGGGCTGAACATCAATGAAGAAAAACGAAGGTTTGCAACAATCCAGAGCAGGAAGATTTAGAAAGAAGAAATATAAACATCGACGAACATAACCTAGAAGTAGTCGATAAAACATTGTACCTTGGGTCTACAATCACAAAAGAAGAAATAACCAGATGAACACCACTGGCTAATAAAGCCTTTTATGCCCAAGAACAAATCCTGCACTTAAGATTTGTGCCCAGGAAAACGAAACTCTCACTCTACAAAACAGTAATACGACCAGTACTGTGCTATGGCAGCGAGACTTGGACTATGACCCAGGACATAGAGGAACGAGTCAACAGGTTCGAGAGGAAAATTCTCAGATGCATAATAGGCCACAACGCTCAACTTTAATAAAAATTAACAGACTGAGACTAGCCGGCCACCTAATCTGGATGGAGGATAATCGTCCAAAACGACTTATAGCCTCAGAAATTTCGGGAAGTAGGCCAGTAGGTAGACCCCGGGAGGAGATGGATAGACTATGTGAAGGCTGACGCAGAGGCTCAGCATCCGTAACTGGAGACATGCTGCAAGGGGCCGTCAAACTTGGAGAAATGCCCTAGAGGATGCCAAGGCTCGATTTGGGCTGTAGCGCCATTGAATGGATGCATGGAGATTCACTTAAGTTAACTAATTATAAGTATTGTCAAATAACTAAACTGTAAGGAAATAATATATGTATACTTTATAATATTTTGTTATTTCAATTTCCAGCTGATGCCATGAAAAAATTAAGTAATTTGAAGACTTACCTCTCCCAACAGAATCAAAAGGTGAAAAAGGCTAGCTGAAGTGGAGGTAGCGTCGAAAAGATAGAAGCTGTTGAGGGATCTTGGAAATATAATGATGCTCTTCCATTTTTAAGAACAAATTTCACACCATTGCCATCTGTAAACACATTTAACAACAGATCTTTGGCAGTAAGCATAATATACATACATATTACATAACATTGACAGGTTTTTTCACAAAATAAGTCTATTGTAATTCAAGAATCTCCAAGAAATGATAGAAGATGATAGCGATACTGACGATCACGATTTGACGTATTCCTTGTCCGAGACCCAAGAAGTAGGTCTCGTGGAAATATTGTCCAACAATCTTGGGGATGAGGCATCACTGAAACTGTTCCGGAAGGAGGAACGTCAACAATGATAACTGCATCAACTTCACCGGACATTATTTATAAACAACTACAATCACAACACCCACAAAAAGCAAAAAGACGCCTTCGTTCAGAGAAATCTGAAATTTTTGGCGAGGTTAAAAAAATGTTTAACAAATTCTTCTAAAATGAATAAAATTGTAGAAGAAGTGGACAACCCAAAAAAGGCTGAGTGTAGCAACTTCGCCAGATGCGTGGATGACCAACTAAACAAATTAAAACCACGGCTCCAAAATAGAGCAATGCTAAAAATTCTTCAGTTTTGTATGAAATCAGCGAGGAGCAATATGAACAAGAAAAATTTAAATGATAGTGTTAATTTATTTTTGTTTAAGTAATTAATCTGTACAATTATAATTTGAAGTTAATAGTTTGTTTCAATTAATAAGTTCTAATGCTGGTTTTATAATATAGCCTGAATGTTTTTAATTTTTCAGATGAATGTTGTACTAGTTCCATTACAACGGTTCATAAAGATTTTGTAATATTCTTCCAAAGTTTTGCGTGTACTAATGCCACTTGACTGTTGTGAATTTTTTAATCTTCGAATAGGTATTAAATCATCATAATGGTTCCGAGCGATTCCATTTATTTCACTTTCGGATAAACTCTCGATATTGATATTTTTGTTTATGTTTTCGGTCCTTTTATGAAGACAACTTGCTAGAACAACTTTTATGGCTTATGCAGGTTCTTGAAATATTAGAGTAAAAAAAAAGATTCGTATACAGCAGCAACCGTTTCTTTTATTATTTTTGATATTTAGTCCAGTGCAATTAGTAAATCACATTGCATTTCATGATGTACAAAATTTTTTTTTTGGAATTTGTTTGGGTACATCTGACAATATTAAAACCAAGTTTGTGGGGTCGCAGTGTGATGGGAAAAGCCGCCATCTTGAAAAAGAGGTAGAGGTCGTTTATACCAAATAACTCGGTTGTGTGCAATGATAGCTGAAAATGATCAATACAAAGTCATTAGAGAATAAAATTATCTACAAAATGAGCCCTTAACGAGGTCTGTAAGTTAATTTGGCTCAAAGTTATGGACGCTCAAAGTTCGAACTTGTTCGGGTGGTTGAGGTTGAATGCAGTTTTTTGCGATTAACTCGTAAGATATTAATTTGGGTGGGTTAATGCCGATTACCAAACTTATAGTGATGATTCTTAGCTACTATTTCCCATTATTATAATTTTGCAAAGTAGTTAAATAACCCAAAATATAGATAATTCAGGGGGTTCCATAAAATTCTAATTCATCCGACACGCGAAACTGTCTGGAAGCGAGTTATTCGTCGGGAAGTGTCACAACCTTCGCTGTTGACTTTTCACCCGTTATGTCGCGGACATGAAGCGACATAGAGTTTCGGTCAATAGCCCATTTGAAAGATATTTTAATACCCGTATTTCTGCTGTTTACTACGTTTTCATATGAGCAACCGTTAAGGAGATATTCCAAAAAAATGGCGATATCAGTTATTTCAGGCACGTGCAGTACGAACTTTGGCGTTGGATTACTCGCAAGCTATACAAGCGAGAACCATGACTAATACCCTTGACACACTGCAGCATCGAATGAACATTGCAGTATCATTCGGCTATGAATGATCATTCGCGCCCAGTATGTCATGTCCAATGTTCATTCAACAGCTTCATTCGTCATTCAATCGAATGAAGTCAAAATAACTTCATTCAATGAAGATGGAAGTGAAATTGGGAAATTATCGAACAACTTTCCATGAAATTTCCAGTAAAATTTCCAACTGAAATACCTAACTGTCAAACTGTCATTCAGATTTCAGAATTTTTTAAAAAGTAGTACGTTCCATTGTAAATAACTGTTGCTGGGCCTCAATTAATAATTTTATTAAATTTAAAAGTATAAATCACTATGTAATCACTTTCAGTTCATATATTTAGCAGTTTGTGTAAAGTTTCTATTTTGACAGTTCCAATGAACATTGAGAAATGCAGTGTGTCGCTTCTAAAATGAATGATCATTGAAAGCCAATGAAGTTGGAAGAATGCTCATTCGTTTTTGCAGTGTGTCAAGGGTATTAGGGCTTATTCTAAAGGTAATCACTAGCACTATAAGTTTGGTAATCGGCATTAACCCACCCAAATTAATATCTTACGAGTTAATCGCAAAAAACTGCATTCAACCTCAACCACCCGAACAAGTTCGAACTTTGAGCGGCCATAACTTTGAGCCAAATCAACTTACAGACCTCGTTCAGGGCTCATTTTGTAGATAATTTTATTCTCCAACTCCTTGCCAATGATCATTTTCAGCTATCATTGCACACAACCGAGTTATTTGGTATAAACGACCTCTACCTCTTTTTCAAGATGGCGGCTTTTCCCATCACACTGCGACCCCACAAACTTGGTTTTAATATTGTCAGATCTACCCGAACAACTTCCAAAAAAAAATTTTGTACATTATGAAATGAAATTTCATGCCCTTTTTTCGACTAATTGCACTGGGCTAATTGTAGATTGATGAATTCTGAATAGAATTTGAAGATGTGCTTGTGTTAATCCTGCATGGGGAGGAAAGCATCAAAAGAAAATTTATTTAACCAATTTAACTTTTTACTATAGTATCAAAATTTACCAATCGCAAAATACACTAATGTCACCTGAAGTCTTGAGGCAGGTGGAATACATTTCCTGAAATTTGTGTCATTTTTTCTGAATATACTGAGTAGCCATTCGTAAAATATCCTCAAATTGACTTGGAATGATCCTTAAAATCGTATCTTCGTCTGTAATTTCTTTCTTTAAAGAGGAGCTTTTGGAGGTAGAGTCTGTAAGCTATCACAATGCTTCCTCCAGGCAATCCTTTAGGAATGTCTCAACTCCATGTTGTAGGCAATTACCGTGAAACCTGCATTCTTGCCATTGGCCCGCATATTTTGCCCTATTTGAGAATCTCCTAAATTTTCTACGCATCACAGTCAGTCTGTCGTTTCACAAGGGCAGTTTACGCGAAGAGTGGAACTTACAGACAGTGTTGCTGCAATTGTAGTAAGAGAAATCAGCACCTCAGCTATCCCGTTTATGACTTGGTTCAACCCAGGTCAACTCAGTCATAAACGAGTGTCGAGTGGAAACTGAGTTGACTCAATTCAACTCAGCTCTCCTACCTGGGTCGACTTTAGGTTTCGCTTCATATATACGGGCTGAGTTGCAATTGGGGTGAAATGACATTTGTTTTATTTGCTTACCATCTATGAGAGATGCCTACGGCGTTATACAGGGTGTATTGCTGAAACGCCCGACTATGGATAGGTCTTGGATAGACGAACAAAACATCGTATGGGTGGGGGCGGGGGAAATCGTACCTTTCCACCTGAACTTTGTCGAAAAGTGCCAAATAAGCACCAAATATACCCAATTTTAACATTAAAATTGCTTATAACTTCAAAATGAAAGATCGTAGCATTAAAGTTGTCGCACATTATTTATAGGAAATTGCCCAAGCTTTCCAATTTTGTACTATGTATTTTTTTTGGAGAAAAAGGTGGTTGAAGTTGAAATTTTAGTGAAAAAAAACACAATTTTGAGTTTTGTTTGACTCATAGCTCTGGAAGTTGGTGGGACCGTTACGATTCCCATACAATTTTTTGCTCGTCTATCCAAGGCTTATCCACAGCCGGGCATTTCGATAGTTTTAGAAATACACCCTGTATATAAATATATATAAAATTGTTTCCCACAAAAATTTGAGGTAATGTTTGGATGCCTGTTCAACTCTATTTCATCCTAAAGTCGAAATTTCAATTCGATCTCGACTCAACTAGTTATAAACGGAGTAAGTGTAAGGCGTGGCCGTCGTTTTAAGTGCATACTCTGAGCTGGTAAAGGTAGCAAGAAGGTCTGATTTCGAGACCACAAGCCCCCTGAAAGTAATAGAAAAACAGTATCAGTCACTCCCACAAACCCGTGAATAAGCACAAGAGATAACAGCAAAGTCATACATATTTAAAAAACCATTTATTTCCCATTAATTGTTTTGCCTAAATCCAGTAAATATTCCACAATTTCTTCCACCAACCCCAGTAAATTATTTTTATACTTTTCGTCCTTCTTCAAATAATCGAGGATCAGTTCCTGGCGGTCGCCCGTCACGTAATAGTTGTATTTCTCGGGGTCCTTTATCTTAATATCGTTCATGTATCCATCCGGCAGGGACGCAACAGGCACATAAATGCCGCCAAGGATAAGTGCCAGAAGCCTCCCGTACACGCAGCTCCTCTCAAACTCCTTCCAGGGAATATCCTTTGACACGTCAATACCCATCCTCTCGCCCTCTGCCAGGAGATGGTCGTAATAGTACTTGAGGTAATCCCAAAGGAAGGATTTTCTGTTCTCGGCTGAAGTATTGAGGTAAATAAACTGAAGGACGTCGAGCGCTGGCGGATGATACCGGCAAATTTGAAAATCTAGGAAAATGCATTCGGCGGGTTTTGTCGGATTTTCCGGGTTGTATTTGAATAAAATGTTTTTGTCCCAAAGATCGCGATGGCAGAGGACATTGCGGAAATCCTTTGAGACTCGAACAATTTCGAAGGTTTTGTCGACGAATTTGTTGAAATTGTCTGAGATGTAATTTTGAACTTCGGGACTTTGGTATTTTGGATGGATTTCGATGAGTTTCCTTAGGCCCTGCAATAATAAAAATATAATATTAATTTGCGTAGCATTAGATGCGCTTTAAAACCCTTACCTTCAGCCCAGCACGATACCAAGAGCAATCCGGGGTAACAGCGGTCTCAGTTAAGGAAGTCCCATACTTTTCATCAATACTCACTCCAGTTTTAGCCTCAAAAGCAAGACTGTTCGCGTGCATTGTTGCGGTATACCTGAGAATAATTTCTAAATGTGGTCTAGAGAAGGACTCTTGTGGATCAAGGTGTTTAAACTGCGATTGCGTTAGATCCTCCATCACTAAAAGATCGTTTCTAGCATATAAACATTTTCCGTGCCAGCGTCTGGAGTCTGAAAGTTAAATAAATAAAAATAATTAATATTTGGGAATCTCACATCCTACATTACTACAACGGAATCTGCGATAATTAAGACTAATAATAATATAATTAGCTTGTCTAAGACGGTTCTGATGAGGACGCGTAATAGGAAAACTCCATGGTGGAATAACGAGCTCTCCAAGTTAAGATCCGCTACGAGGAAACTGTTCAACGCAGCTAAGAAGAGCGGCAACTGGGAGAGTTATAAAAGCTCGCTAACCAGCTATAACAGGGCGATCAGACGAGCAAAAAGAAATAGCTGGAGGAATTTCTGCAAGAGTGTCGAAGACATTCGAGACTCAGCAAAAATCTATAAAGCTTTATCAAAGGGCTTGTCGGTTGATCTTGGATCCATCAGGAGAACCGATGGCTCTTTCACACAGTCTAGGGAAGAAACCTTGATAATATTGCTCCAAGCACATTTCCCAGGCACAACCATTTATTCTTCTTCTTCTTCTTCTTTGATCCGTTAGCTGGCGCACAGTGGTCCAAAAGCCCGAAAACCCGGAAAAAATCCCTAAAATGAAGTTCCGATTTAGGGACTTTTAATGCCCTAAATAGTTAGGGTGGTACGTCTACTGCATGACGTGGAGGCTCATAGGGCCCGCGTGGCCGACCACGACGCCCTAACGCCATTTTAAACGCGGCCGTTGTGGGCATCAGTTCAGAGAGTGACGCCACGCAAAAAGTTTGAGTTGCACAAATGCGCACTGTGCATCGTGCAGTTATTGAATTTTAATTTTTCGAAGTGGATTCTACTAATCGAAGTAAGTATTAATGATTTCTGCAGTTGAATGTGTCTAAATGTATTTATCGAGTATTGCATGTGACATTTTATACAAACACTTTTTTCTCGCTTTTCATTCCAAAAATTCTATTAAAAAGTTGAAAAGTTAAGTTTCTTGCGGTTTCATGCTTTGAAACAAATTTTCCGAGGTGCTTTACATCATCTTCTTCGAAACTAAAAAAAAAAAGCTGCGCCCACTTGCGCCGTTTTTTATTATGAAATTTTTTGTGAAAAAAGAACGCATGCGCGTGGTAAAAATCTCGTCAAACATGGATTTAAATGTATTTCACACGTAAATTTATTTCGATTGTGCTGATAATTCGTATACAGAGGTTTCCGAGGTCACTGATTACGAATTTGATAATAGTTTTTTAGAAAACAAAATGGCGGATCCAATATGGCGACCACCTTTACAGAAAAATTACGCGATTTGAATAAAATTTTGTATTTGGGGGTTTTTGTGGTTGATGATTAAGAATTAGATAATAGTGTTTCGAAAACAAAATGGCGGACCCAATATGGCGTCTCTTTCGAATGAAAATTTTTTTATTTTAACTCATTCAATGTGCAGGGGGTTTTTAATACTTTATATGTTATTTGTTGCAGACAGCATGACTGTGCCGACAGAAATTAAATTCTGTAGAAGGGAAATTTTTGACCTCATCAGAAGCAATCCTTCCGACGACAACACTGTTATTTATAACATTATACAAGCTGAAATATAAAAAAAAATTCTGAAGCAAAATTGTCGGCTTCTGACAAATCGAATTTGTCCAAATTGCTTTACCAAATGCGGATTAAACTAGAAAATATGAACGATTCATTGCTACTAACGAATCTTGGCTGAGCGTGGACGTGATTCTATGCAAAGAAGTGGAAGAAATCATGGAAGAATATGGAATCGCCATATTGCATCCGCCATTTTGTTTTCGAAAAAACTATTATCTAATTCGTAATCAGCGACCACGAAAACCCCCAAATACCAAATTTTATTCAAATCGCGTAATTTTTCTGCATTGTTGGTCGCCATATTGGATCCGCCATTTTGTTTTCTAAAAAACTATTATCCAATTCGTAATCAGCGACCACGAAAACCTCCAAATACCAAATTTCATTCAAATCGCATAATTTTTCTGTGAAGTTGGTCGCCATATTGGATCCGCCATTTTGTTTTTTGAAAAAATGATAACGGATTCGTAATCAGCGACCCCAAAAACCCTTAAACACCGAATTTCATTAAAAAATTATTATTCGTTCAGTAGTAAACCATTTATTACCGCGTTTTCGGGCTTTTGGACCACTGTGTGGCGGTCCGAGCGGGACGTCCCCGCAACGGATACGCTGCTGTCGGTGCCGCTGGGTCCCGAACTCTATTCACGATTCGCTTCCATTCTTCTCGGTTTTTGGCGGTGTCTCGAGCCTCGGTAACTGATAATCGTTGATTCTTTAAGTCACCCTCGATATTCTTCAACCAGGTTTTCTTCGGTGCCGATCGCTGTATTCTCCAGTCTGCAGGACGGTCTCGCCAGAGAAGTTTACGTGGCAAGCGGTTATCATCCATTCGGCAAACATGTCCAAACCACCGTAGTCGACGTTTTTGCATTTCTTCTTCGATCAGTGTTTGCTGATCGCATCTTTGTCTGACAACCTCGTTTCGAAGGCGATCACGGAGTGAGACACGGAGGATCTGCCTCAAACATCGCATTTGGAAGACCTCGAGCTTCTTAACGTCCGGTTTGAGCAGTGTCCACGTTTCAGATCCATAAAGAAGAATCGGAAGAATCAACGTTCGGTAAAGACGTAGTTTTGTTTTGATGGAGATATTTGCTCGTTTCCATATGCACCACTTGAGCGAGGCGAATGTTGCTGTTGCCTGGCCGATACGGCTGTGAACGTCGGCCGTCGATGCTACTTTCGTTTCCTCAACCAATGATCCCAAATATTTGAACCTTGGAACCTGTTCGATTTGGGTTCCATCGAGGTGAACACTGGCTCTTGATCCATCCGTTGTGAGCACTTTGGTCTTTTCCGCATTGATTTTTAACCCGTATGATTGGGCGATGCGGGAAATATCGTATAAGATGTCCGTTGCTTCGGCATTCGTGTCGGCGAAAACAGCGCTATCGTCGGCGAACATTAATGCTGTAAACATACTAAGGGCGAAAATAGTTCCCACAGCGACTGGCAAAAACGAATAGAACACACAGCTTTTCTATGAGTATGAAGGGTGCAGCACAATATGCAGACCACTCGACGACGAGGTCGCCGAGAGTGGCGACTCAATCAATCCAAGTTCTATTTCGTAGCCGTCGCCCCTCAAAGTTGCCTGGGCGGTGTGACATGGGATTGTGTTGCTATTCTCGTATGTTCCTGTGCGCGTGTGTAGCATTCGGATGTCGAAGATGATTATTCTTGTGTGTGCTTTTTAATTTGTGTGCACCGTCGCCGTCGCCCTTAGTATATTTACAGCATAAGTCTGTTACGAAGTTGTTGTCGTCGTATTGAACTCCGAGTCGTCCATCGAATGCTTCACGCATAATCGCGTCGATCACAACGTTGAAGAGAAGTGGCGAAGCGACGTCTCCCTGTCGGACACCCGTCTGAATCGGGAACTCCTCGGATAAGTCGTTTCGAATACGAACGCTGCTGGTTGAGCCATCGTACGACGCTTGGAGAAGTTGGATGATTCTCAATGGCACGTGTTCGGTTACCAAGACTCTCCACAAGCTGTCCCAACAAACAATTTTATTCCTATATGAACCTCCAAGATCTTCTAGAGAACAATTCTTGGGCACCTAAGGTCCTATATAAAGACAGATATTAATCTCACGGTGCTCCCTGGGAATAGCGCTAGGCTTTTATAGCGATATAATGGAGAATCCTATAATATGCTCCGAGAATAAAATTTAGTCTTGATATGAAATAGTATTTCTCATAATGTACTTATATCGAAATCTCATATTGTTGTACAACACTTATATAAGCCTTAGTTCAACTGCTATTGTAGCAAACAGATGTTATAAGACTGTTGAATCATATCCCATATTGATCTGTATTACTTATGGAGGTGACTATTTCGACCGCCTGCCTGCCTGCCTGCCTGCCTGCCTGCCTGCCTGCCTGCCTGCCTGCCTGCCTGCCTGCCTGCCTGCCTGCCTGCCTGCCTGCCTGCCTGCCTGCCTGCCTGCCTGCCTGCCTGCCTGCCTGCCTGCCTGCCTGCCTGCCTGCCTGCCTGCCTGCCTGCTTGCCTGCCTGCCTGCCTGCCTGCCTGCCTGCCTGCCTGCCTGCCTGCCTGCCTGCCTGCCTGCTTGCCTGCCTGCCTGCCTGCCTGCCGCCTGCCTGTGTCAGTAATTTCTATCAGGTTTCTGATTTCTGGTTTCTGGTTTCGGGTTTCGGGTTTCTGGTTTCTGGTTTCTGGTTTTTACGGTCGAAATAGTCACCTCCATTACTTATATAGGCACTAAATGTTTTCTCTTTTTGGGAGAAGTAAATTTATATCATTGTTATATTAAGTTTAAAAAAGCATTATGGGACAAATTCTGAACCTTCATAAGATATAGGAAAGGTGGCATTAATATAAATTTATTAAAGGACAACAAATTCTATTTGAATTAATAAATTTGTATTTATGTGCAATTTAGAACTCTATATAAAGTTTAGAGTTTTGACTTGAAAGTAAGTGATTAGATATGTTATAAGTAATATATTTCTTACTTTTAAAATGGGTTTCTTGCAATGTATAACATGAAATTCAATAACGATTGAAATTTTACTGTTAATACTTTGTACGGTACCTCGAAAAACAAGAACGCGCCTTACGATAAATTAATATATTAGAAAATTTAATAAATTATGAAAAAAATATGTGTTCGTGTCACAAAAAAAATGGGTTAGGAATAGAAACGTCTTTATAACATTTGTAGTGCTTTATCAGCACTTAACAGAAAAGACCGAAACAAAATGTATTCATATAACATTAATGTTCTTATTTCGAGAGAACAATTGTTTGAAGAGACTTCTAATCGCTGTCGAATGTCAGTCAGTAGAAAAATCTAAAGAAAACAACAAGGAAGAGAGCAGGACTGTTCCTTCAAGATTGCAGACACTTATTTGGAAATATTCGTGGATGGAATGAATAATTATGGAATAAGCTTTAAAACAATTGATAACAATTGAATCCCAGCAGACCAACACATCAAGGATAAAATTGATCTACAAAGCAACGTCTCTCAAACTATAAATAAAAATTCAGATGAAACAAAACGAAACCAGAACGTCTTGTCAACAAAAGTGAAATCAAACCGACCCATGCCAACTAATGGAAAAGAAAAGAATAGAGAAAAGCGAACCTCAAATTTGTCAATACCTACCAATAAACCTAAATCCAGCAGAACTCCCAGTGTGTCAGAGAGTAGAGGGCAGTTTTCAGCAGATGACACATCTTTTAATCTAGATGATACGGATTTCCCTCAAAATGAATTTTTAATCGACGCACTCAGTAAGGAGATCTCTCTCACAGGGCGTGTCAGCAGTGGTCCAAATCCCCATGATAAGTAGAAGTACTACTTGAAGAAGAGTACCATATTCAATCTAGATCTCCTAACGTTGTATTCGTGAAATCTATCTGTTTTAAATCTATAAAGTCCTGCATACAGGTTCGCAAAGTAGTTCAGTAACAGGGGATGTTTCCTCTAATTCCTCGTTTTTCTTAGACCTAGGATCGTAAATTCCTGATTCATAGGTGCCCACCGATCTATTAGCTTCCTATTTCTCAAACATTTGAGAAATTTAGATCTATGACAATAACAATAAATCCAATTGTTAATTTTGAATTATATAATTAATCAGTTGATCAATGACAATAACTAATTTCTAATTGTTAGCTTATGAACTTATAAAAGTAGGCCTTAGTGCCTTCTAAACTTCAGACGAACTTTACTTAAACAAACTGAAGACCATCCCCTTACTGATCTGGCCCATCAGTCTGGGATTAACGACTACAGAGAGAGAGTTTTTTTCTTCATCACAAGAAAAGAACTAAGGCCAATTAAAAAAGTTGTTCATCAAAGATTCATGGTTAATATGGCTGTAGTGGCCGAGACCATATAAAAGCCCTTTTTTGGGTCAACTAGTTTTCTGAACTAGTTAAAAAACAAACAAACAAACAATTGATAACCAGCTACGAAAAAAAGGATTTAGAAACCAATGCTAATTCCGATATTGATCATGAAAAAGGTGCTGATAGACAAGAGAAGAAATTTGTTTTTCCATAAATAGGGAGGGAATGTGTCCGTTGGAGCTGAGTATATTTCGATCAACATTGATTAAACTGCTGAAATCCATTTAAGAAAATTATATTTTTTAAATACAAAGTGGATTATTTTTTTTATTTATTTCATTGTTATACATCGCAGGATATTGTTATGCTCGCAAGGTACACTGTCTTTTAGTATTATATTGCTTAAATAATATAAAAATGTGCGATATTCCAATGTACAATACATTGTAGACCTTTGACGGCATAATGTATTTCGGAAGGCAATTTACATTTTACTAACCATTCAGAAACAAATTCTGTAAGGGGTGATGACCATTTTATAAGATAAGTAGAAAAATTTCCATCCTATGAATGTAATGGAGGATTATTTATTACATTTTTCAACGGCGGGATTATTCTTACATCCTGCGGCATGATTGACATTTTAGTTAGTATCTTATAAAGGTTTTTATATAGGAATACAAGTTCAAGATATAGGAAAGGTGGCATTAATATAAATTTATTAAAGGACAACAAATTCTATTTGAATTAATAAATTTGTATTTATCCTATATGAACGTTTGTTAAAAACTGATTGTCTATATAAGTGTTGATGGAGAAAATAAATTCTTACAGAAAGTAGTTATTTTTTCTATTCTTAAATAAGAATTGATTTGAGATTTACTTTCTATATAAGTCTTGATATAAGAAAATAATTCTCGAATATTGTTTTCCCATATTCATTTTCCCCACTACTGATATAGGAATTTTATACAGGACTTTAACGCTTTGAGAATTGTAGTCTCTTGTATGCACTCTAATAACACTAACATTTCAGTAAATAAGTTCCTCTTAAAGGATTAATTCTCCCTAGACCCATATGAAGCGACAGATGTCGAATTAGCACTGTAGCTAATGCTTCAAGAACTACAAGACCTTTATCGAAATTTAAATGCAGATCAAGACTAATATAGGAGCGCTATAAGAAAACTCAAAATTTTCAGCACTTGAATTCTTAGCAATGTTCCTTGGGGTTCCAATCGATCCAATCGAAAGCGGATTTGAAATCGATGAAAACGACGACAATTCGTTTGCCGCAACGAATTCTTTCTTCCATTAACTGACGGAGGGCGAATATTTGATCAATGCATCCTCGATGTGGTCTAAATCCCGCTTGTTCCTCCCGGCTCGTTTGCTCTCGATGTTTCTGTAGCCTCGATTGTATTATTTTCGTAAATACTTTACCGACGATCGAAAGAAGGCCAATACCGCGATAATTCTTGCATTCCCGACTGTCGCCTTTCTTCAAAATTGGGACAACGATCGCTTTCTTCCATACCGAAGGGACACGATCCGAATGCCATGTGTGTGTTATGAGGACATGAAGTCGTTGTGATAAGACATCACCTTCAGCTTTGATCATCTCGGCGGTTATTTGGTCTATTCCCGGCGCTTTTCCATTTTTCAGCGATTTTATTGCTGTCTTCACCTCGATAATTGTTGGTTCGGTATCGAGAAACTGATTCAGCTGATTCCATTTATTCAAAAGAGAACACAACTTCTGCTGGGCAGCGAACAGGCCAACTTTCTAAAGTGTCCAAAGCCGCCTGGACAGAAGCAAATGCCTTGTTCAACCATGAAGCTATTAGGGAGGCGATTAGATCGTTCAAACCATACAAGTCCCCTGGAGCAGACGGAATCTATCCCATTCTGCTACAGGAGGGCTGCGACCTAGTAACTCCCTTATTATGCAAATTATTTAGGGCTTCCTTCGCACAGGGCTACATCCCATCCGTCTGGAGGAACGTCAACATAACATTTATACCTAAGCCAGGGCGTTCGGATTACACCCTGACTAAATCTTTCAGGCCGATAAGTCTCTCGTCTTTTGCCTTGAAGACAATGGAGAAAATTGTCGACCGGGCGATAAGGGAAACTTATCTTCAAAGCCAACCACTAAGCTCCTATCAGCATGCGTACCAGGCGGGCAAGTCTACTGAGACAGCACTGCACAATCTGGTGCTCAGGCTTGAACATGCAGCTCTAAACAAAGGAGTTGCGCTGACGGCCTTCCTCGATATCGAGGAAGCCTTTGACAACACATCCTTTGATACTATAGCTAGGGCTCTAAGTAGACACAATCTAAGTAGCACTTTCTGCAACTGGATTGACTATGCTGAGAACTCGCAAACTAATTGTTTTTCATGTTGAGGGGTCTCTGGAGGGCACTAAAGCAAGAGGCTGCCCGCAGGGAAGAGTTTTATCTCCACTTCTCTGGTGCCTTGTTGTAGATGAACTCCTCGAGCAGCTCAACGGTCGAAACATTTTCGCCCAAGGTTACGCTGACGATGTCGTCATAGTAATTACAGGTGAATCTGAAGGCGCCATGTCCAGGCGCCTGCAGCAGGCACTTGATCTGGTCTCTAGCTGCTGCGAGAGCGTAGGTCTAAAAGTCAATCCCGACAAAACGATTCTAGTTCCTTTCACCAGGAAACGATCACTACCGGGAATTTGGGAACCTACATTCGCGGGCAGAACTATAGGCTTTTCACAACAAGCCAAATATTTAGGAGTGACGCTAGATGCCAAGCTCAACTGGAAACAGCATATGGACACTCTGATGTGTAGAACGCGCAGATCCCTGTGGGCTTGCCGCAGAGCTTGTGGTTCCACCTGGGGTTTGCAACCGAAAACCATGTACTGGATATACACCACCATCATAAGACCCATGGTAACTTATGGAGCTTTAGTTTGGTGGCACAGAACGAAGCTTAAGGGTTCCATAACCATTTTAAGCAAAATTCAAAGAATGGCTTGCCTCTCCATCACTGGGGCCATCCGCACTTCCCCAACGGCAGCGCTGGAGACTCTCCTCAATTTGGTACCCCTCCACCTTGAGGTAGAGAAGTCCGCCATAAACGCGGCGCTGCGGCTGAAAGCGAATGGTTACTTGGGCGCTGGTCTTGGGCGAGGACATTCTATAATAATCAACATCATAGAAGAGATTCCGGAAGCGGAGATGCTATCGGACGGCATGCCCTATAAAATCTCAAAATTTAAGCAACCTTCTGTACATATACAGGAAAGGCTTACCTGGACTTTTCCTAAAGTTTTGCCGGGCGGGCTAGTATGGTACACGGATGGCTCTAAAACGGAGACAGGTGTAGGCGCCGGAATCTGGAGTAAAAGTCCCAGATTCAGCAAGGCTATAAGTCTAGGCACTCTGGCAACTGTCTTTCAAGCAGAGGTGTACGCTATTCTGGCATGCACTCATGAGAACTTAAGAAGGGCCTACCAAAATAAACGGATTTTTATCTTCTCTGATAGCCAAGCGGCAATTAGAGCGATAAGGTCCCCTAGGACCAAGTCGAAATTAGTTTGGGACTGCCAACGTGCTCTTCATGAGTTGGGCGTTCTCAATGAAATTACACTTGTCTGGGTCCCGGGTCACCGGGGCTTCGAAGGCAATGAAAGTGCGGATGCCCTGGCTAAACAGGGCTCTGATTTAGAATTCATTGGTCCAGAGCCGGCTATTGGGGCACCGTCCAGCTTGCTGCAAAGGGCCCTGGCCGATCGGACTTTGATGAAACATATTGAACGCTGGAGGTCCGCGCCTGGACTGGCCAACTCTAAGCGGTTCCTTCCAGTGCCGTCCCCTAAGACGGCCAAGGAATTATTACGACGCAGTAGGAGTGATGTTAGGACACTTGTTGGCTTAATTACCGGACACTGTGCCCTAAATTACCACTTATGGAAGATAGGAAGGGCGGAGGACCCTACATGTAGGTTTTGCCTAGAAGATGATGAGTCTGCCCTCCATGTTCTCTGTGAGTGGCCTGCAATAGCAAGGAGCAGGGTCTCTCTGTTCGAGAAGTCCCTGCTCGAACACTCAAGTCTAAGCGACAAACCACTAGGCAGACTGCTGAACTTGTTCAGGCGGTCTGGCCTACAAATATGAGGTGTAGGGGTTGTAGTACAATAGGCCAACTTAATGGCCGCAGTACCTTTGGACCTAACACCTCACACAGGAAAAAAAAGACGGTTAATGATATGAATGGAAAGTCGTAAGGCCAAAACCTATAGCTCCGAAAAGAACACCCAGCTCGTGCTACAAAATACTGATGGGCTCTCGGGGTCCGTTGATCGCACAGAAGATAATTATCAGCGCTACATCAGAAATTATGAGCTATGTAATTCAGCCGAAACTAGACAATCTATCGAAGCCTAGTGATAATGTAGTCAACGAATTATCCAACTTTATCAAGTTTGAGCTTAACACCATCAACTCAGGCTTGAAAAAAATTAAGCTCACTTCTGATAGCAGCTACCAAAAACAAAATAACGAACTGCTTCATCTAATTTTAAAAGCCACCGAATCCATCCAATGGTGTTACAGCCCAAATCGAGCCTTGGTCTCCTCTAGGGCATTTCTCCAAGTTTTACGGTCCCTTGCAGCATGCCTCCAGTTACGGATGTTGAGCATAGCCTCTGCGTCAGCCGTCACAGAGTCTATCCATCTCCTCCTGGGTCTACCTACTGGCCTACTTCCCGAAATTTCTGATGCCATAAGCCGTTTTGGGATGCGATTGTCCTCCATCCTGATCACGTGGCCGGCTAGTCTCAGTCTGTTGATTTTTATTAAAGTTGAGAGTTGTGGGTCGTCAAAAATTTCATACAACTCATTGACCAATCAACATCTATAATGGACTCCAACAAGGGGACGGTCTGGCCTGCCTCCTTTTCAATCTGGCGTTGGAGAAAGTGATCCAAGATTCGGGCGTGACATCAAGGGGTACAATCCTCCACAAGTCCACCCAATTACTGGCTTACGCAGACGACATTGACATCATTGGAAGAACAACAACAGCTGTACAAGAAGCTTTCACTCAGATTGAGCAAGCGTTAGGAAATCTGGGACTGCACATTAACGAAAGCAAAACAAAGTATATGGTGGCCTCGTCTGGAAGAACACCTAACATTGGTCCCACAATCAAGGTAGCGGAACACGAGTTTGACGTGGTAAAATCATTTACCTACCTTGGGTCAATAGTAGCAGCCGACAATAGCATGGAACCAGAAATACGCGCACGACTGCTAAAAGCCAACAAAGCCTACTATAGTCTGTCAAGGCTCTTCAAATCCAAATATCTAACCATAACGTCTAAACTTTTACTATATAAGACGATGGTCTTATAGCCTTATGACACTGGCTTCATCGTAGGCTGAAAATACTGCCTTGGCTAGGCTGAAAACTGAAAGAAAAAATTCAAAGGAGATTTTCCCATATGTAAGAGTGAGAGGAATATACTCAAACTTTTCTTGGCTGAATTTTAAGTGTTATAAAAAGTCTAGAAAACTGTTATAAAAAGCATAGGAAAAGAATGAAATTCATGTTCTTTTTTCTATGCTTTTTATAACAGTTTGCTGCATCTCTAGACTTTTTATAACAGTGAGTGAGAATAAAAATAAATTGAAGTGACAACAAATATAATTTAAGTGATAATAATTATTTATTAATAATAAATAATATGTAATTAATTGAAGGGTAAATTTTTGAGGTTTTTAGTGGGTTTTTTGATTGCCCAAAGTAATTTCATGGAGTGGGAAACATATTTTTCTTATTACATATAAACATATTTTTCTTATTTAGGGGAAACATATTTTTCTTATTTAGGGCCTCGGTAGTCTAGGGGTAAGGCGCCTGACTACTATCCCCAGAGGTCCCGGGTTCGATTCCCGGCGGTGCCACGGTCCTAGCCTTTCCCAATTTCCCGCCTACATAACTTTCCTTCTTTCTTCTCCCCTCTTTGCATTCCTGATTCCTCCTGTCATAGCCTTCACTAGTTCTCTTCCCCGCTCCACCAAGCGCATGTCATCGGTTGGTTGATGAGATTCAACTCGTTTCAGGAGGCATAACACTCCAGCGAGTTGTTCTCGATGTCCCGATGTCAGAGTCGCGAAATGGTTGGGAGTAGGTGAAAATAAAAATACCGCAGCTAGGTTGTGACAGTTCTTTCCTTCACTTCTCTCTCTATCTTCCGACTAGAGCTGCTGTTCGACATTTAAAAAAAAAAAAAAAAATAAAAAAAAAATACATGGTCGACAGTACAAAGGGGCCTTCCCTAAGTCTCTAGTGTGTCACATAAAAAAAAAAAAAAAAAAAAAAACGGAAGGGCGCGGGTAGCGAATTGGGGGAATCTGAATTTTGAAAATAATAATTTTTTTTGATATTTTACTTAGTTTTCGAGATGTCGATATTTGAAGTTGTTGAAATATTTTTGAATATATCTTCAAATTGGAGCTATTGTTTTACTCTGGAGCCCCAATTCTAAACATTTACCATTCATTTTATAATTGAAGTGATAAAAATTATATATTTAAAAGAGTGTGGCGAAGTGTGAATAACAATAAATTAAAGTGACAATATTATATAAAAATAAATATAATAATAATGGATAGAAATCTAGGATTTTAATTGCCTATTTAATGTTTAGGCAAAAAGTGTATTTTATACACCAACTGCGAAGAAAAACAAAAAAACGTGAAAGAACTCCCCATTGTGGCTTCTTTTCAGAGAATCGGAAGATTTTTCCCATAAATTATTAAAGGAAATAGAGGAAGTGGGCAGCAGGTTGTACCAGAAGGTTTTGAGGAGGATGCCACAGCAATTTGAAAAGTTACTCCAGGAAGTAAGCTCACTAATTGCAAAACAAAAAACAAACTTTAGAAATTCTATCGGTCCATATTTCCAATCTATATCCAACTATCCGAATTTTTGATTATCCGAATTGCCCTAACCCCCAATTAATTCGGATAATCGGTGTTCTACTGTGCAATAAATTTAAATTAATTTAATTTAAATCATAATAAATTTAAATATTTTAATTATTTCCCCACGGATTTCTTCTAGATTCACAACTATCTGTTATAATAATCAGATAATCGTTCTTACTCTCACATGCTATCTCTGTCACACAGTATAACAGATTTCGTCATTTTCAGCCTAGCCAAGGCAGCATTTTCAGCCTACGAAAAAGCCAGTGTCATAAGGCTATTACCCGTTCTCACATATGCATCCGAAACGTGGGTGCTTAGCAAAAAGCACTCAAACCTCTTTCGCGTGTTTGAGAGGAAAATACTTCGGAGGATTGTTGGCCCCGTATGTGAGGAAGAACGATTCCGGAGACTCTACAATGACGAGATCTACGAGCGCTATCGCGACATAGATGTTGTGAAGAAAATAAAGCTCGGTAGGCTCCGGTGGGCAGGGCATCTAGCTCGTAGGAGTGAAGATGAGCCTGCTCGGAAAGTTCTTTGCGGTACGACCTATGGGGTGCGACAGCGAGGGAGACCCAACCTTCGCTGGAAGGACGGAGTGGACCAGGACGCTCAGAGCTTAAGGATGCCAAACTGGATGACATCGGCTCAGAATCGGGACCGGTGGAGAGAACAGTGGCGAGAGGCCAGGACCGGATCCCGGTTGTAGAGCCGTTAAAGAAGAAGAAAAAGTTATCGACTACTTCTAGGTTATGTTCGTCGATGGTTATATTTCTTCCTATTCTAGATCTTCCTGCTCTGGATTGTTGCATCACTTTCATTTTTTCTTTGTTTATCTTCAGGCCTATGTCCGTTACCGCCTCTTTCAATTCGACATAAGCTTCTTTTGCTACCAAAAGGGACCTTCGCACGATGTTCACATCAGCCGCATATCCAAGTAATTGTACCGACTGTGTAGCTATTGATGCACTTCTCTGGACTGACTTTTTCCTTATCACCCATTCTAGAGCCAGGTTGAAAAGCATGAGTGCATATGAGTTCGTGTAGTTGGTGTAGTAGAGTTCGTACTAGTTGGGGTCCTCCTGCCTTTATCAGCTCAACTGCTATTCCATCGGCGCCTGGCGATTTGTTGCTGTTTTGCCTTTTTACAGCTTCCCGTTCCTCATCGAGTGCTGGTGGTTTTATTGAGATGTTATCTTGAGGAATTACAAATGCTACTGTATGTGCATTCTCGTTTAGTATGGGGATAGGATTCAATAGGTTATGAAAAAAAACTCTCTCCACCTATCCTATCAGGATCTGCCAACAAGTTCCCATCTATGTCTTTGCAGATGTCCGTTCTTGGCTGAAACTTTTTGGTGATCTGGCGAGTTCCTTTGTACGCTTGTTTAATTCTCCCTTCATTGAAATCTTCCTGTATTTGTAGGTAAGATTGTCCTATTTAGATATTCCCTCTTCTTCTTTCTGCAAAGCTTGTCTGCGATTTTTCTTTTTTCCTTGAAGATTTCCATCCTTGCATTCTTGTTCTGGTTTCTTTCTTCAATTGCGGCTCTACACTCCTGGTCAAACCAATCAATTCTAGTCTGTCTGGGGGCCCAGCCTAGTGCCTCTTCTGCTGCCCCCTTTATGCTGCTTTTGATTTGCTCCCATTTGTCGCTAACGTTGGGGTGTTCTTCTACCTTTTTCAAGTGTTGTACGACAGCATGCTGGTACGCATCTCTTATTTCTTCCAGTTCTATATCGTATTTTTGTTGAGTGTGCTTTCTATGCGTTTTGGTTGCTATCCGGGTTCTCAGTTCACCTTGACTAGATAGTGGTCCGAGCCACAGCACGCTCCTCTCATTGTTCTTACCTCCAGTATACTCGTGGTCCCTGTTCTCTCAATTAGGACGTGGTCAATTTGGTTAGTTACCCTCTCTGGTGACTGCCACGTCATCTTATGGATATTTTGGAGAACATTGATGAACTTACTACCATTGAGTTTGAGCTTGCGAAATCGATCAATCTACTACCATTATGTAGGCTGTGCTTTCCTATGACTCCTAGAAACTCCTCTTCTTTTCCCTCGTTGGCATTCATATCTCCAAACACCATTTTAATGTCGTTTGACGGTATTAGCCTGATGGTGTTTGTTAGCTCTTGGTAGAATTCCTCTTTCTCCTCATCCGTTTTCTGTTCTGTGGGCGCGTGGACGTTTATAAGACCAATGCTATGTAGCCTTGTTTTAATGCGAAGCGTGCATACTCTATTGCTTACTGGCTTGAAGTTCAGGATCAATGATTTCATTTCCTTCTTTATGATGAATGATATTCCGAACTCTCTTGTTCCTTTCGATGATCCACTGGAGAGTACGGTGTGGGCTTTTAGATCCATTGTACCACTATTATGGGTCCATTTAGTTTGAAGGGCTGTGATCTTTATGCTACATTTTTTTAATACTAATAAAAGCGAACGCAGAGCGCCCGTTCTGTTGAGCGTCCTGACATTCCATGTTCCAAGATTTCGAGTTCCATATTGCGTTGCCTGAATCGTTGCCGTTGAGTCCGTCCTGTCCGAGGCCTGCCTTGAGGATTCGTGACGGGTGGATTTTCACGATGAAAGGTTGTCAGCCTGCCGCCCATCCCCCAACTGGATTTAAAGTCTACGTCTTCGTGGAGGTTGAGGTAGGATTCGGTAGCATATCCGAAAATCTTAGAACGTGTAGGCCTTAGATCGCAGATGGCTTTACCCAGGATTTATCTCTTTGATGTACTGGCACCATCAAAGGTCCCTGAGGCCGTTGCTACCCCAAAAGCCACTGACTGTTTCGACAAATTCTCTCTCCTTGACGACAAGATATGGGAACTTCAAGATGACTTGAGAAGACATTTTAATCTTTTGGAAACCGAGCTGAGCTGTTCTACCTTGCATCTGCACTTAATAATGTCGACAAAAGAAAGTCACTCACCCAAAGAGACGAAGCAATTACGAACCCCAATCGGGCAGAGGAAATAACTTCTATTCTAGATGAAGAGTTCAGCAGCCCAGAACTAGAACTAGAACTCCAACTAGTTGCAACTATAATTTTGCACTTAGTCCTCCTAATTTAACCGATCTCTCTATACCATCAACCATATCTCCACCTATTGACCTTCCTCGAGAATAAATACATAAATTTTTCACAACTTGGCACTTGCTTGGATGAATGGAAAATTAGGTTTGATAAAATTAGAGCAGCAAATGCTAAAAAGAAAACGAGAACAGGAAAGGATAGGAAACAGCTAGGCGATGGTAACGTAATATCCCGAAGAAGTAAGAGAGATACGCTTATAAAGTCGAACATACCACGTGACGATAGCAAAATCTCCCTATTTCCTCAGAGGAGCATTAGTGCAAGCAGATTACACTTGGGTATACAATCTTTTAAAAACTTATTTGGAATATCAAGTAGTGCCCTGGAATGGATTAAATCATATCTCGACAACAGAAGAAAATTTCTCCTCTTCACTCTCAGAAACCTACACGACCCGCGCGCCTTTTCCAACTCACCGCCCTACACGGACAGACTCAAGAAGTCAAAGACTCATGCCTCTGTCAAATAGGAGGAAAGTGCTTATCACTTGCTTAACTTTGGACGACCTAAACGATAAATTAAGGTACAGTTCCAAGTCCAATACCGAAGTTCGTCACAATAGGCATACAAAAATGCTTAAAACCCTCATCGGACAGAATATGCAAAGAACGAACCCGTCAACAGATGTATGACTTTTAACAGTCATAGTGTTTGCTTGGCAAATAAATAAATAAATTTGTTACTCACTATTGTATTTATCTAATTCTTGAAACAGCCTTCCATAAAGTTCCTTCTCTCTTCTAAAAACATCAAGTTTCTCAACCAATTCTCTTTGGCCAGCATTTTCCAGGGGCGAAGACTTCACGAAATATATTAATTCCTCGTTCTTTATGCACTTTTTCTGCGAATTTAATTGAATATTTATTAGAACTATTTACTAAATTAGTTAAGACTATTTTTACTCTTTTAATCACGATTTGAAGATGGAAGTATTCACCCAAAAATCCGAGAATATCACTAGACACCGGAATCACTTTAAACGAGACCAATTTGAAGTCATCCTTTTGCACTTGTAAAGCATTTTTAACGACCGCCACGCACTCGGACTCACTAAGGATTTGTTCGCAGCCCATATTTATTTTTACTTCAAGACTTGTATCCTTCTGTGGGGCTAAAACCGAACTGGAGAGTACAAGACACGGCAATCTGCTAACTTATTGGGTTAATGGCGACGAGATTTTGGCTTATCAGTTGTGGACTAAATCCCGGCTCATTACCCCGTTGTTGATTCTTGAACTGTTGTGACTCGTAAACTTTATAACCCACAATGACCACGGAAATTTGTTTTTAATTACATAATCGAAGGTCCTTTTCTGTGCCGAAATAGTAATAATGAAGGAGTTTCGAAATATTTTTAGTTGTGATTATTTCGATTTTTTTATGGCAGTTGAAAAATTCGTGGAATGAAATCTTGTTTACTTTTTTTACATTCGAAATCATCTCGTGAGTATTTATCTTTCTAGGAATGTTTACAAACAGAGATGATGTCATATCAATTAATAAAGATTTAGAATCACATTATTTGATAATTATCAGGGACTTATACCAGCAGTAAAGTTTTATAGTGGGACAATTTCCCTTTAACTACGTCAAGTTCGACAAAATAGCAACAAAAGTGTAACGAAACCCTAGTAAAATATTCAAACGTAGTGTCTAGAGAGGATCATAAACTATTATTATGTCTTAAGCCTTTTAATAGCTGTAATAATTACATAACAGACTTCACCTCGATTAGCGATCAGATCGCGACCTTAAGAATTAAATCCAGATTTCGAAATATGTATAACGTTTATCACGGAGCACGTGCCTATCGAAAAAACCAGAACAAGAAAAGGACTCTTACCCCCCTATTCTAAAATTGTGACCAGTCATAAGTCACAAGGTTTAGCGAATCGCGCTTACTTATTTTGAAATTCCTATTTTGGGTTTTATGTCTAACAGAAATTACGTTTACTTCATTTCTACTTCTTTTCTACGTTACTTTTCATTTAGTAGCCTTCAAGTTGAGTATCACCACACACTTATTACTGCTTTAAGAATATGGGGGTTAGAGTGCCTTATGAAAAGTCCCTTCTGGCGTCATGAAAGCCAAGTTCCCACTGCACGAAGAATCAAACCATAGCGGAAAGAAAATGGCTGAATTTTCCATCAAAAGAACTTTAAAAATAGTTTGCATCTGGTTTAATTATAAGAAAATTCACAAGATTTTATGGACGTTACCAAATGAGAGATTGTATAAAAGCAAATTGACCATGTCCAGAATGTCAAGGTAACCTTCTTTCTTCATTGTATTATCAATGAAGACAAGATTACCAACACCAGACGCTGCCATGCAACCCCCCCCCCCCCAAACCATGACAGAACCTCCTCCTCCATGTTTCGCTGTCGCTAATAGGTTCTGCTCCTTGAGCTCTTCATTTTTACTTCGGTTACATCTGCGGTTTGCAAATATCGCAAATTTGCTTTCATCAACTAATAATTCCAACTAATAATTTATTTATTTATTTAATTCCAGTATACAAAAATCCAAAGAGGTGTGTAAGCACCTGTATTTGGAACCGGAAAAATATCTTTATACAAAAATATAAATACATATTCATTCATTCATAACATTATTGCAAGGTTTAAGTGCATTGCTACAAATTAAACAAAAATTTATCTTAAGAATAGTTAGTTCAAAAATCAAAAGAGATTAACAGGTTGAAATATTCTTATACATTAGTCTTCTTAAAATTATCATAGAACCATTTGGTAATCTTAACTTTTATACTTTTTTTTGAGCCATTCAGTAATTTCAAATTCTGAGGTAGTAAATTGTAATACATAATTGCTACATAGTACGCATTCCTAGTGCTAATTGATTTTTTAACTTTAGGTAATGGTAATAACCTATGCCTCGTTCTATCATGCCTTTCTAAGTACAACTTACGACATTCTTCTTCTTCTTCGATGGCTCTACGGCCCAATTCGAGCCTTGGCCTCCTTCAGCTTCTTCCTCCAGACGTCTCTCTGCTCCGCAGCTTGTCTCCAGTTTCTCGTGTTGAGCAGTTTCGCTGCATCGGTCTTAACATTATCTTCCCACCTTGACCGTGGTTTGCCAACTGGTCTTTTGCCATCTGGTAGTAGATACAGGGATTTTTTTGGTATCCTTGAGTCATCCATTCTTTGGACATGACCGGCCCAACGTAAACGCAGTAGCTTGGCATGGGTCGAAAGTTTACATTCTTTGTATAAGTCGTACAATTCGTGATTGTAGCGTATTCTCCATGCATTGTCTTCATTAATTGGGCCGTATATCCTTCGGAGAACCTTCCTCTCAAATATATCCAACTTGTCGGCGGATTTTTGGGAGATACTCCATGCTTCACAACCATACGTAGCTACTGTACGTATGATGGTTTTGTAGACTCTTATTTTTGTTTTTCTGTGGATGTCTCTGGATTTCATTACTGGCAGTAGTGAGAAGTATGTTCTGTTTGCGGCGTTTATTCTTCTTTGTACGTCTATCGTTTCATCGTTGTCTTCACTGACTGTGGACCCCAGGTAGTTAAATTGGCTTACCCGTTCGAAGTTATATTCCCCCCAGGTGGTGTTGTGGTTTCTTCTTCTTCTTTCCACCCTTGACTGAATTAGAATCTTGCTCTTGTCTGCATTTATTTGCAGCCCTATATGTTTAGCTCCATCTTCTAATTCTGTGAATACTTCTCTAAGGTATGACAGTGATCTGGCAAGGCAGTTTATGTCGTCGGCATATCCTGCCAACTGTTTTGATTTGTTAAGCAGGGTTGCGTTCGCATCAATGTTTACTTTGCGAATTACTCCTTCAAGGCAGAGATTAAATAGCATGGGTGCCAGCCCATCGCCCTGCTTTAAGCCTTGCTTGACTGGGAAGGACTCCGTCAATTCTCCTTGTATTCTGACTGCACACCTTGTATTTTCCATTGTCATTTTAGTCAGTTTCACTATCTTTAGGGGTATGTTTAGGTCCAGCATTGTCGCATACATTTTTTCCCTGTCGATGCTGTCGTATGCTTGTTTAAAGTCGATGAAAAGTTGATACACGTCGATGTTGTATTCCCAGCATTTTCGGAGGATTTGTCTTATTGAAAAAAGTTGATCCATCGTTGACCTATTTCTTCTGAATCCAGCTTGGTATTCACTTATTACGGCTTCTGCATAAGGTTCCAGTCTGGCCTTAATTATATTGGTCATTATTTTATACACTGTGCTTAAAAGAGATATGCCTCTGTAATTTGCACAGTTGAATCTATCTCCTTTCTTGTGTATTGGGCAGATAATGCTTTGCTCCCAATCTTCAGGCATTTTTTCGTTCCTCCATATACAGCATAGTAATTCATGTATAGCTGCTGAAAGCGGTTCGCCTCCTTGCTTGATCAGCTCTGCTGGGATGTTATCAATTCCTGGAGATTTGTTATTTCTTAAGAGTCGTATGGCACTTTGTACTTCCTCCAGAGTGGGTTCGTTTGTTTCTCTGGTGTCATCGTTATGTTGTGGACGGGGTTCTGGTACGTGTCGGATGCTCTCGTTTGCGTTCAGCAGCTCGCTAAAAAATTCCTTCCATCTTTTCTTTACATCTTCGTTGCCAGTAACTATAGTGCCTTCTTTCGTTCTACATATACCGGAGGAGGGTTTGAAGCCTTTCTTGAAGAAATTTACTTCCTTATATGCTTCCCTGGTTTTGTTTCGGGCAAAGTTTTCCTCTGCTCTCAGGATGTAATTGTTGAGGAATTGCCTTTTCTTCTTCCTGCAGATGTTTTTTGCGGTTCTTCTTGTTTCCTCATATTTCAGTTTCTTGCTCCTCGTCGGTCTCTCTATGTAAATTTTCCTATTTCTATTTCTGGCCTCTATAGCTGTTTTACATTCCTCGTCGTACCAATCATTGGCTCTTACGACATTCATTGTAGTAATATAATAGTGAGGTTACAACAAAAAAATCTTTAAAATTTAAAGGTGTATTACGAAAATTACTTGTTCTAAAAGAACTAAGCAGTTTATTTTGAATTAGTGATAAAGACCTTGTCGAATTATTGTAGGCACCCCCCCACGCTATTATTCCATAATTAATTATACTCTCAAAAAGGGCATGATAGATCGATTTCAATAGAATATGCTTAAGTAGTCTATTAAGTTTATAGAATAAAAAAGTGAAGTATTTAGTTTTTTTAGTTAGGTCAATAACATGGTTATTCCATCTCATACAGCAGTCAAAGTACAAGCCTAGGTATTTATATTGATAGACACGTTTTATTGCACAGTTATTAATACATACACTGAAATCAGATGGAATACTATCGCTGTAACTACCAAAAGTTATGAATGTAGTTTTATCTAAATTTAATGAGAGTTGATTGAGTTTGAGCCAATTGTCTAATTGTTTTAACCTTTCTGTTAACAGAAGCCTGACTTCATTCCAACTATTACCAGAACAAAGCACAACAGTGTCATCCGCATAAGATACCAATGATTTGACAGGAAGGCAACTAAAAATGTCATTAATATATATAATAAAAAGTAAGGGACCCAAGATGGTTCCTTGCGGAACACCCACTTTTACAATCTTTGATACACTTGTACAACCGTTTAACTTAACATATTGCATTCTATTGTATAATAGGTCAAGGAATGACAGAGCAGTTGGTTTACATTTATCTATGTTATTAATTATAAAATTTGAAACACAAACTAGGGCATCATTAGTACCTCTGTTTTTCATAAAGCCAAATTGATTATCACAAATAATATTATTATTCGCAAGAAAGTCATAGAGTCGACTATATATAATTTTTTCAAATATCTTAGCCACATTCGAGATTAAGGAGATAGGTCTGTAATTTGTTGTAAAGTGCTTATTGCCTGATTTAAATATTGGGATTATTTCAGCTTTTTTTAATAGAGTTGGCCAGATTGCCTTACTGATACATATGTTGAAAATGTGCTCCAATGGCAAACTAATAGCACTAGCCAGACACTTTAGCACCTTGCTATTAATGCCATCAACTCCACCACTTTTATCTTTCAAGTTAAGTATGATTTTTTGAATTTCATAACGATCAGTAGGCCTTAGGAAAAAACTCCTATCATTATGATTTACGAAATCAATAAAGTTGCCTTCGACGTTATTATTATTAGTAACAATTTTATTAGCCAAATTTTCACCTATATCACTAAAGAAAGTGACAAAATTGTCCGCTATAGCTTGTTTACAAGTAATAGTTTCATTTTCAGATATAATATATTCTAAATCCTGTGAATTAGTGGATTTCTTGCCTAGAATAGTATTTACATATTGCCAAAGCTTTTTGCTATCTTTAGAGTAAGCCTTAACTCTCTCTTTTTCATAGTTTAATTTAGCTAATTTAACCAGTTTATTAAGTATCTTACAGTAATCATTGTATTCATTTTTTAGAGTCAGGTTACCTCTATCCAAATTCCAGATATGATATAAAGTTTCTTTAGTCTTACACGATATCATAATTCCTCTAGTAATCCACTTGCTACGAGGAAAAAAATTGGACTTAGTGTTACTTTTATTGACTGTCGCGTTACCTATCAGCGATTGTAGACAGCTGATAAAAAGATCAAAGAAAATATCTGGATCTTCAATATCCAAAAAAGACCCCCAATTAATTTGTTCACTTAAATTTACTAGCCTACTATAATTAATAATAAAAAATGTCTTTAGAAATTAATTTTTCTTTACGTAAACGAAGAGAGACGAAAATAGGGTAGTGATCTGTAAGAACATTAGTATATGTAGCAGATTGAATATTAGGGAAATTTGATCTAATGAAGATATTATCAATGCAAGAACCCTCAAAATCATTAGGTCTTGTGACGCCGTTAAAGTAAGGAAGATAACCATTATCTAAAAGTATAGATAAAAAGTTATTGACCATAACATCAGCTAGCATAAGATTAATATTAAAATCACCGGCTATGATATGATTCTTGAAATTCCTATTATCACAGATAAAATTTGTAATTAAATTAATAAAATCTTCTCTGCAAACATCATGACATCTATAAACTCCAGAGATCTTAACTACACTCTTATTTACTAGTTTAATTTCAGCTGACAAAAATTTAAAATTATTAAACTCTTCAATAGTTATTTTATACTTTAGTAACTGATTAATGTACATGACAACACCATCAGCTTTATTTATGTTACTATGGTTATAATGAATATCATAATCACTTAAAACAAAAAAGGAATAACAAGGTAGAGACCAAGTCTCAGTACATACGATAACATCAGGTTTTACAGACAAGCTATCAATAAAAATCTCTAGCTTAGCAAAATTTGCATTGAGACCCCTAATATTAACATGTAATACAAGTAGATTATCGTGTTTAAAAAAATTATTTAAGTTATTTAAATCACAATAATTATCTTCAATTTGTAGATTTCCAGAAAGCTCCATTGCAACACACGTATTAAAAACTGGATCTCGTAAGCATGTCCCTTATATCAAATCTTCCAAGCACCTTTGGTAGAGTTGGTTTGATTGGATAATCCGTACTAGCAACTAAGTTGTTAAATTTGAATTTGAGATACTCACAGTTCGTGTCAAAAGCTGAGTGGTCGGTTGGTCTATTTTTATGGAAATGCTCATTATAATAAACACAATTAAGGCATTTATTTATGCTCGCAGAACAAGTTTTCGTAGGATGGTCGCCTGCACAGATTAAGCACTTGTCAGAGTTATTACATTTATTGAGGTTATGATTAGCTCTGCCACACTTAAAGCAGAGACTTAGATTGAAGTGATCATAAACACGGCATCGTTGATGGCCAATATACAGCTTAAAATCATTGTTTACCAAATACAGATATGACTCAGAGGTAACTTCAAGAATTAAGGTCCGTTTCCCCATTGAGTTTTTGTAGTCAGCTAAGATGTTGAAAGCACTAACAAAATCGATGAAGTTTCTACTGATGATGTCCTCACGTAGTTCATCGGTGCTCAAGTCATTATCCACATTCACTACTTTGACTCGAGGTAATAAATCAGTAAATAAAACATTTTTCCAAAATGAAACACCGAAATTTTTGTATTTTTTGGCGAATTGAAGACGTTTTGTTTTATTTACTTTTGAAATGAGGTTACTTTTGAGGAGGTTCTGTCATGGTTTGGGAGTGTATATGGCAGCGTCTGGTGTTGGCAATCTTGTCTTCATTGATAATATAATGAAGAAAGAAGGTTACCTTGACATTCTGAAGGAAAATGAGGATCCTATTGCTCAAAAATTTGGCTTGTCTAGGCCTTGAATCTTCCAGCAAGACAATGATCCTAAACATACATACATACATCCAACATGTATAGGACACCAAATCAATTGGACCATCAACCACAGTCACCTGACTTGGACGCAATAGAAAATTTGTGGGTTCATCTGGATCGACAAATCCGCAAGCGGTCGATTTCAGGTAAAGAGAGGCCTAAAACAAGCCTTAATTGACGAATGGCAGAATATTCCTGAAAGTGTAACCAGACAGCTTGTTGAGTCCATGTCATGCCAAGTCCAATATTAGTTTAGAAAAGCTAATGATATTTTGTAATAACATAACGTAGTCGTAGCTGTTGACTCACTTTTGACAACAAAAAAGTAGGACTTTTTTACATTTTGGTTTATAACTCTTTTGTTAATAATGATATCGAAATAAATTATTTTTTAATATTTTGAGAATAAACAGACTTTTAAATCAAGGCATGGTATGTATGCTCTTCCTCGAGTTCCTAGTGTTGAGATATTGAAGTACAAATATAAAATTTTTAGGTGTTGACTCACTTTTGACGCTCACTGTATGTTTTAAACAGAAAAGTCCAATGTCATATTTAACGCTTTAAATTTTTTAGTTCAGTCAATCTGTCGAAAAAAAATAAGAATTGCACAGAAAAAACCAGTCGGATGAAATGTAGGTGAGTCGTTAGGAAATGATGTAAGAAAGCTTACTTGGGCGTGGCCACCTGCTACCTCTGTGGGTTTTTGAAAAAACTCAAAAAAAAACTCAAAAAATTTTGAAATGCATTTTTCTCGAAAACTATGCATTCTACAGAAAAGTTTATTGGAAAAAAAATGTAGAGGGCATCGTTATCTACAATTAATGTCATTGGTGCAATATTGTAAAACAAAAAATGTGCGCAGTTGGTGGCGCTAAAGTGCCAAAAAAAGTGTTTTTCAACTTTTTCGCCCTTAAATTTTCATTTTTCAGCTACAATCTGAATGGAAAAATTGTTCCTTACAATTATACAAACAACTTTTATTCAAAAAAATTTTTCGTACAACCTATCGTTCCAAAGTTATAGTGTAATACAGCGCTGCGTGAACAGTCAGCTGCCCTATTCTTCAAGAAACGCACATTTTTCAGTTGCTATGTGAGTTTCAAAGAGTCGGGACAGCAAAACTTTGCTCCTTGAAAATGAGTGAAGATATTCTTGTTTGTTTTCTTTGTGACAAGTTTGTCGTGGATGATGTGCGTCACGTGAAGAAAAGTGTTGCTAGCTAGAAAAGTCTCACTTTTCTTTATGATTTTTGATCGATTAATGTATGTCATTTCTATACGATTCCCGAAAAACACTTTTTTTGGCACTTTAGCGCCACCAACTGCGCACATTTTTTGTTTTACAATATTGCACCAATGACATTAATTGTAGATAACGATGCCCTCTACATTTTTTTTCCAATAAACTTTTCTGTAGAATGCATAGTTTTCGAGAAAAATGCATTTCAAAATTTTTTGAGTTTTTTTTTTGAGTTTTTTCAAAAACCCACAGAGGTAGCAGGTGGCCACGCCCAAGTAAGCTTTCTTACATCATTTCCTAACGACTCACCTACATTTCATCCGACTGGTTTTTTCTGTGCAATTCTTTTGACAGATTGACTGAACTATTTTTAATATTTCGCGAATTGCTGCTTTCGTCCTGACCAGTGGCTCAATCATTGCTGGAATGGAACATAATGAAATTTGCCGCCATTAGTAGACAATGGTACATTCACATCAGTCCTAACTACAATGGTTTTAAGATGACTTAAGATTCCGCGTCAAATTTGTATAAGACTGGCCAGTTTTCTGTTAAAACTTACTGAATCTTAAGTCTTATAGCTAAGCAATTCATTCAGGTCTTAAGACCATTGTGGTTAGGCCTATTATGGTATTACTTTGGCCCCACCTTGTATAAGAGCTACAGAGAACAGAAAAAACTCAAATACTTCATCCATATTTGAAAAAATCGGCATTACTGTTGGTTATTAATATTCAATTTTAACTCCGCCGTCGCCTGAGCCCAGGGTGTGAAAGGAGGAGGGTGGTCAATCTGCCGAATTGACCACAATCGGGGACCGAAGAAATTAGGCAAGAAACCGCATTTTTCAATGCGGCACCGACAGCAGTGTATCCGTTGCGGGGACGTCCCGTTCGGGCCGCCAGCTAACGGATCAAAGAAGAAGAAGAATATTCAATTTTATATTATTTATATACGGCGTTGTGGTCCTCGGCTACTTTTCGGATTCATCACGGAGTTTATCTATTGGTGGCTGGAATGGGCACAGGGCGATTTTGTACCCGATTGCCTGCTGTCACACCTTTGGTTTTTGAACTATCGATTTCGTATCCTAGTTTTCAGTCTTTCCCAATTGCTTTGCTCGTCTCCATTTCCATACGTTTCGAACAAATTCCTTTGCAACTAGACGAACGATTTTAAGGTTTTTAGTGCTTTGACAACGGCATTGTGTGCCATCGTAATCGTGTATCGACGCCTGGTATAGGGTAACTACTTCTGCAAAATTTCCAAAAATGGATATATTAAGTTTAGTGCTATTGCTCCCTTTACATTCTCTGTGCAATAGAATAATAGATAGAAAGAAGGTGGAATACGCTACAGTTATTACTCCAAGAACCAAGTCGTTAGATCCACTTTGCTTGAACAAGGGGTACTAACAGTCAGGTGAGAATGGAATTATATTCGAAGTGTCTTGCGCATTGCGAACCCTTACTTCTAGTATTATAGAACTAGCTAAGCCACTTCGAAGATGTGATTATTGCTGAAGGTGGTTCCATTAATATACGAACGAATAAACTTTGTAAAAAGATGTTAACTTCAGTATTTCAAAGATCGCTCAAGTAAGTTAAGTTTTCTAATCTGTAAGGTTTCTAGTCTGTAAGATTGTAACCAGTAGACTAAATAAATAAATAAATAAATATGTATGTAATAGATCTAGGTATGGACCATCTGGAAGATGGTAAGTTCTTGCTTTTTAACAGTTTTTAAAATGACGCGCACCAATCCAAAAAGTCAATAGACCAAACGTAAAATCCATATAATATGCATTATAAAAATGCTACACGCTCCAAAATCCCAAAAGACATCAAAGTTTTATTCTATTGGCTCTAGCTACTGATTGTATAACTTTCAGCCTACGTACAAGATGATAAGCAGTTTTCTTAACAGCGATCTGCAAATCCCTTAACAAGATAATAACACTTTTACGACAAGCAAGAGATGAGTTAATGCACACTGAGTGATAGATAAACTTGATTAAATTTGAATGATATTTACTCTCTTATCATAAAACAGCTGAGCATCTCGGCGATGCCATTTAGTGAAATTCTGCGTTCGCAACAATCGACACTATTTGTCTGTCTGTCCGTCAATCATGCCTGCAGAAATTAGCCCCGAGAAGCTGCTCACAAAATCCGAGTGTGAAATAGTTGCGAAAAATGCACTGAGCGCGAAGAATGTGGAAATTGTCGAGTTTAAATTGGACCCGGTTTGCAGCAAAACGCTGGGATTTTTGGGCGAATATTTTTACTTGACAATATTGCTGAAGAAAGTAAATTGTTTGGTCTAAGCAGAAAAAGTGGTGATAATGTATATTTTTTTCAACGTAGGACAACGCAATGCACACGGAAGTGCTGAGCTGTTTCATTAAAACGCTTCCCTTGAAAGAAAGTTCACAAAAGGAGTTAATAAAGGAACTGAAAGTTTTCAGCAAGGAAATTGCATTCTACACAGACCTTTTCCCACAAATGGATAAGTACAATCGTAAGTTGTTTGCTTATTTTGTCTATGGTTTTGTGTTACTAGTGATAAGATATTGATGGAGAATGTTGTTTCGAACTGCAGTCCTTTACACTACTAAAAGTATTCTTTTTTACTAACTTGCTGACTTGCTTACTAATTTATATATTCATTAGCCGGATCCACTGCTGGCTTCTGACAACTGTTCCTTCCAACACTTCCGATTCTAAGCTGAGGTCATCCTTAAGATCAGGGCGTTTTGATGTCGCATCGCATAATCCCACCCTGAAAGATCAAGCTAGACGTCATGCCCAGCTATCTACACTAAGTTTATTTTTTCGCGCTCTTCATTGTAGTAGCAAAACTGTAGTCTCTGGAATTGTCCTTTCTTACATAAGAGACGGCTCCCTTGTTTGAGTCCATTACAAATGTCACATGGTCTGGGCAACTAGACCTACATAATCGGATAAGCTTATCCGTCCGATTAATTTCGGAACTTGAGACATTTTTCCATCGTGGGCCTCATCTTTACCTCTAACCTCTGCACAAATTCTTTGCCCCATACTTCTCCTGAGTTTTCCCAGACTCCAAAAGTAACTTTCTTATACTCAACCCAAACGGAAAAAGGGTTTCTCAAGTAATCCTTCTAACTGCCGCTCAAAAGCATTGACCTCTATTTTCTTAAAAACCAAAAAAACGACTATCAACAAAGTGTATCTAGTGTCTAAAGAAATACTGATGACAAACAGTACGGCTTCAGACCAAAAAGTTCCACCGGGGTTTTAGTGTGTCTAACAGAACATTTCAACCAAAGTATGCACCGATTTTATGAGTCCCGTTTGGTTACTCTAGTTATCTCCTAGGCCTTTGATAGGGTTTTTCACCCTGCTCTGTTAGCTTAACTCCGAACTATTTGTATAGACTCAGTTCTCAAGAAGTGGATCGAGGAATTTTTTTCCGTCCGTTCAATGTTCAATCAATGCTCCCTGTCCAACAGGGAACAATTTTATCGCCGCTCACTGCACAGCTTCGCTAACGACATACGCCTTCAATAATGCAACACAATCTCGATATCTTGACAACCTTGGCCTTATGTCAGACTCAATCAACAAGGACATTGAACTCATTCTTTATTGGAGCCGCCAGAATCGTACCGAATTCAATCGCTCTAAAACAAAGTACGGTCTTATTTCCAATAAAATGCCATTATTCAAAGAGCGGTAAATTCCAAGTCGCCAAACGAATATTTCAGTGCCTGGGATTTCTTAAGTAGTGAAAGTTCCTCAGCCAGCCATCGACAAATCCGACATGTTGCCTCTTTTCGAATATAACGTTCTTATTTGGGTCAGAGCTTTAAAGTGCACCTTATCGTGCTTAGATAAAGTACCACCAAAGAAATGTAGCATCCCTGACAAAATTCTATCGCTGCTGGCATTACGATTGGTCCACTCTGGTCATTCTCTTTGCCGACTGCCCCCGTTCTCGCACTCTACAAACTACTACTGTGGAACTACCTCACACAGTCAGTGCTGCCGAACTCCTTCAACATTCAAGAGTTCTCATTTATATTCTAAACGTGCTTTAGGATGCAGATTTTACCAACGGCTGTTTGATTGAACTTCTAGGTCTAGTAGCTCTGTCATTTTTTGAGATTCATCTCCTAGATTTTTTCGTCTGTGAACTGTTTTTCCTGATGCTCTTTTGAGATCTTTATATTTATCTTCGCATGCTCATATTCGATGGGACTTCTGCATTGTTTCAGTACGCACCATACTAACACTTAGTTAGCAGCTGACTGGCTTGTTCGAGCCTAATTTGTAGATATAGGTAGCACGTAAATTGTTTCAATCGACCTCTCCATACAAAAATTCAAAATTTTTGTAAGAGGTCGATTGAAATAACTTACGTGCTTACTTACCCCAGGATTCAATTGATTATATTATAGTAGCGTGTGTGAGTCGTAGCCCAGTCACGTTATACAAAAAAAGGGCCCAACCTCTGAAATTGAAATTGATTTTCGTGACCTTGACCCTACATTTGATCGAATCGCTCGCCAAAAACTTGGTTGTCGTTATCAGGTCCTCAAAGCGATTTACTATAGCATTCCGTTTTTGTCTTTTACAAATCGATTTCGTTAGGATTATCGAAGTTTCGTGACCTGTTTTCCATTCGATCTCGTATCGTAATGTTTGCTCCCGTCTACTGTATACTTGTTACTAATTCACTTTTAGTGTCTTGGGTCTTAAAACCAACTACATACAGTGTTAACATGACGTAACATTTTGACTTTAACTTTAACTAAGAAAATTCGGCTTGTTAATGTTATTATTATTGTTAGCTTTTGACAATTGTCATAGACATTGACAGGTGTGCCATTTTCAATAAACTCACCAGTTTTATCGAATACTTCTAGGTTATGTTCGACGATAGTTATATTTCATCTCATTCTAAATCTTCTTGCTGGATTGTTGCATCACCTTCGTTTTTTCTTCGTTTATCTTCAGGCCTAGGTCTTTTGCCGCTTCTTTTAATTCGACATAAGCTTCTTTTGCTTCCCAAAGGACCTACCTTCCGACGATGCTCACGTCATCCGTATAATCAAGTAATTGTACCGCCGTAGCTATTCATGCACTTCTCTGGACTGAAAGTTTCAAGGATGAGGTTAAAGATCGTTGGGGCCAGCCCATTGCCTTGTCTAATGGTGTGTCCACACTACGCGGAATTAGGTCATACGCACCTTTGCCTCTTTTTTTCATATAGAGTTTAATGGCTTTTTTGTGATATTTTTAATGGCAAAGGCAGCACGACCAAACTGCACGGGCAAAAGGCTGTGCTTAAAAAGGTACATTTTACGTCCACACAATACGGGCTTTTCAGAAGCGCGTACGGCCTTTCATATGAAAATTGATTTGTTTTCTCAATTTGCTCGCGATTTAAAGCTCATGCGCGCTTTTGTCTGAGGCCGTACAGCGAAAAGCGCGTGGGATCCAAGATGCGTAGTGTGGACGGCCCATAAGTCGTTGCCGTAAAAATATCTAGTATATACATATCTCCTTTCCCAGGTTTTCTCCAGAATTTGCTTTAAGGTCAGCAGCTGGTCCGATGTTGACCTGTTAGTTCTAAAAGGGTTTCAGTATAGGTTCTAGTTTTTGTTTCACAAGGTACACGGATAGTGAAGGTTTTTTAGCTGGTGCTGAGTATTGTATTGAGATGCCTTTTTAGGTTTTACAGGTTAATTTATCTCCTTTCTTGTATATTGGGCATATTATCGCTTTCTTCCAGTCACCTCGTATAACTTCTTCCTCCCAGATGCTGCATGTAAAGTTCGTAATAGTTTTGGTCATCCTTCACTTAGCAGCTCAGCTGCTATTCCATCAGCGGCTGGTGATTTTTTGCTTTTTCTATTGAGGAATTACATATGCCTCTGTCTGTGGATTCTCGTTTAGTGTGGGAGTAGGGTTTAATAGGTTCCGAAATTCATCTCTCCACCTTTCTTTTATTCTATCAGGACCTTCATTGAAGTCTTTCTGTATCTGTAGGATCCTCCTGTTAAGATATTCTCTCTTCTGCAAAGCTTGTCTGTGATTTTCTTTTCTGCTTGAAGACTCCCATCCTTGCGATGTACTCCCGATGGCTCTGGTTTCTTTCTTCAATTGTGGCTCTACAGTCCTGGTCAAACCAATCTAGTCTAGACTGTCTAGGGGCCCAGCCTAGTGCCTCTTCTTCTGTCCGCTTTATGGTGCTTTTGATTCGCTCCCATTTGTCGTTGATATTGGACTGTTCTTCTGTCTCTTGTTTTGTACGACAGCATGCTGGAAGGCATCTCTTATTTCTTCCAGTTTAGCTTATCGTATTTTGGCTGAGTTTGCCCTCTATGTATTTTAGTTTCTATCCAGGTTCTCAATTTCACCTTGACTAAATAGTGCTCCGACCCACAGCACTCTCCCCTCATTGTTCTTACGACCAGTAAACTCGTACCTCTGACTTTCGTGACCTTTGAACCACCATAACTTGAGTAGTCGGCCTGACTTTATGGACTTTTGGGAAATTATTTGTGACCCCAAAAATAAAGAGAATCCAGCTGAAAAATCACCAGTTACATATTTTTAGAGGTTTGGACCCTTTTTTTGTATAAAGTGCCTGGGCTATAGTGCATATATTTCAAAATAACTCCACAACATAAAAATGAATGAATAATAAATTTTTGTCCAGATGTTGAGAATTTGGTATCTTACAGTGGTGTACTAGATATGAGTTGGAGTCGTTATATCTATGTTTATACTTCTGTCTTTGAAATTATGTTAAGACATCTTAATTCATATTCTTTATAGGTCTTTACTAACTCTAGCCATTCCCAAATATGCCGACTTACTGCTGCACAAACAATTATATTTTTTTTTATTTCACTTCTAGGTTCAATAAATTCAGAAAAATGGCATGCACTTTGTTACTACGCCAAAGACAATCTAATGGTAATGGAAAACTTAAATCAGCAAGGCTATAAGCACGCACCATTCGATGGCGCAATCACAAACGACTGCATTAAGGTCACCTTAAGATGCATGGCAAGAATGCACGCCAATAGTCTTGCATTTGAAATAAGCACAGGAAAAAATATTGGGGAAATGTTTGCGTCATACTTCAAAGAGCTTCAAATAGACGGAAAAAACGGGTGGTTTCTGGCTGGGACAGAAGTAAGTCTCCTTGAACTACCTTAAATTGCTCAGTATTCTTACAAACTACTTTTTGTTTTTAGTCAATAAAGAAAATCGCGAATACACATCCGAAATTTCAAAGTGAGAGAGTCAAAAATTACATTGCCCAACATTTTGACAAATACGTTGCAAAAATGTACGAAAAAGTGCAACCATCAACCGAATTCAGGGAAGTCTTCTGCCATCGAGATCTGTGGGACAAAAATCTACTTTTCAAGTACAGCGACAAAAATCCGTCAGAAGTTGTGGATTGCGTCATACTAGACTATCAAATTTGCCGCTATCAAGTACCTGCTATTGACGTTCTCACGTTCATTTACCTGAATACGACGGCGTCAATACGTAAAAGGCACATGAACGATTACCTTGAGTACTACTACAAATCCCTGGTGGAGCAATGTCAAAAGGTGGATGTCGATGTGGAAAAGGAGATTCCGAAGGATCAATTCGAAAGGAGCTGTCAATACATCAAATTAATGCCACTAATCATGAGTGGCGTCTATGGCCCGATAATGTCGTTGCCTGACGGATTCATGAACAGCGTCAAGTTGAGTGATCCTGAATTGTTTTACCGATACGTACTTGTTGACAGAATGGATCTAATCTTCGCGCAAATGGAGAAATGTGAACGGTACAAGAATTTCTTGCTGGACACTGTTGAAGAGATAATTGATTACATGATTGACAAAAATGGTGTTATTGAATAAAATGTGGAGATTTCTTTCTATGCTTTTATTTAATTAAACTTTGATTTTTTAGTTTGCATCTGGTTTTCTAGACTAGGCTTAATACAGATTAAGCAAATTTATTGTATGTTTCAGTATCAAAAATCACCAAACCAGTCTGTCATGTCGTTGGTCACCTCATGGTGCATCTCGTTGAGGCCATTCCTCGCACTTTAGCTAATCATGTGCCTCTAATAACAGAGTTATATTAAAGAAGAGCCCATATGTCTTTTATGTGAAAGTCCAAACTTAGGAGTCACTCTTTGTACTATTCTTTTTCTTCTTTGATCCTTTAGCTGGCGATCCGAGCGGGACGTTCGCACAACGAATACGCTGTTGCCGGTGCCGCTGAGTATCTAGCTCTATTCACAATTCGTTTCCATTCTCGACTATTTTTGGCGACGTCTCGAACCTCGATAACTGATAATCGTTGATTCTTTAAGCCGCCCTCGATATTCTTTAGCCAGGTTTTCTTCGGTGCCGATCACTGCATTCTCCAGTCTGCCGGACGGTCTATCTAGAGAAGTTTACGTGGCAAGCGGTTATCATCCACTCGGCCAACATGTCCGAACCACCGTAGTCGACGTTTTTGCATTTCTTCTTCGATCAGTGTCAGGTGGCTGACCGCATCTTTATCTAACGTTCTCGTTTCGAAAACGATCGCAGAGAGAGACACCGAGAATCTGCCTCAAGCATTTGGAAGACCTCAAGCTTCTTATCGTCCGGTTTGAGCAGTGTCCACGTTTCAGATCCATAAAGAAGAATCGGAAGGATCAACGTTCGATAAAGGCGTACTTTTGTTTTGATGGAAATATTTGTTCGTTTCCATATGCACCACTTGAGCGAGGTGAATGTTGCTGTTGCCTGGCTGATGCGGCTGTGAACGTCGGCCATCGATGTCACTTTCGTTTCCTCAATCAATGATCCCAAATATTTGAACATCGGAACCTGTTCGATTTGGGTTCCATCGAGGTGAACACTGGCCCTCGATCCGTCCGTTGTGAGCACTTTGGTCATTTTTAACCCGTATGGCTGGGCGATGCGGGAAATGTCGTATAAAATGTCCGTTGCTTCGGCATCCTTGTCGGCGAAGACGGCGCTATCGTCGGCGAACATTAAGTCGGTTACGAAGCAGTGGCGGTTCGTAAGGTTCGGGATAAGGAAAGCAATGCAGTTTTGCCGATTACGGTACTTTGCGTTACTCATACCCCTCCAACAACACAGGACAAGCAAGTGCCAGACCTTGTCTCTTTGAACGCGAACTCATGTCCAACTCTCTTAACGCGGATATTCAACTCATTCTTGATTGGGGCCGCAAGAATCGTGTCGAGTTCAATGAAACCAAAACCAAGTACTGTCTATTCTCCACTAAAACCTGCACCAACCTTCCCTCCATTTCAGTGGGCGAGGATAATATAACAGCTGATCCAAATCTTAACATCCTCGGCGTGACTCTATCCAACGATTTGCGAAGGAATAATCACATACTCCAAGTCACCAAACAAGCGTATCAATGCCTCGGCTTCATTAAGAGATGCAAGTTTCTCCTCCATCCAGCTGCCTTGGCTACAATCTACAAGTCCTACATTCGGTCACGCCTTGAATACAACTCGTATATCTGGGCGGGCGCCCCTAAAACCACTTTGGCTTGGCTAGACAAGGTGCAAAACCGCGCCATCAAACTCATTGGCGATAGCACCCTTTGCATTGATCCTTTAAGCCACCGTAGGAATGTAGCAGCGCTCAGCAAGTTTTACCGCTATTTTCATAGCGACTGCTCCACTGAAATCAAAACCCTCCTGCCTACACGGCAACACAACACTAGCCAACTCGGTTCACCCCTTCACCCTTCAGCCCTCCCCTTCACGCACATTACGTTTTAGCAGTTCGTTTATAAATAGACAACTCGATTGTGGAACTCTCTTCCGCAGTCGGTGTTTCCGAGCTCATATAACATCTCAGAGTTCAAACGCAAGGTTCATCGACATCTACTCATGCACCCTCCAGACCCCTAACCTATCCTATCTCATCTTTCCTTCAGATCAAGCTTACTACTATACATTGCACCATGACTTGTAAGACATAACGGACTGGTAGTACAAAGGGTGACTCCTAAGTTTCATCTTGCCACAAAAAAAAATGCGCAAGGCGAACGATAAATGTTAAAGTATCGAAGGCTTTAACTAAATAAAACTGAAAAATAAAATATAGTGGAATCAGATAAACAAAACAAGAAATTGTTTCCAGTCTAAAAAAAATTTTTTTGAACATGTTATTTACGCCGAACACTATACGAAATGGACATTTTCTACCTCTAGTAATGCCGCTACGTAAGTTATCGGCCATTTTCTAAAAATTTTACTATTTTGGTCGTTCTTTCTAGCTAAAGATGCGTAGTATATCTCGGTATGCGTAGGGGTCCCAAAGGAAGCGAAAAAAATAAAGGCTGTTCGTCATAAAATTGACAATCAGCGGTTAAAACTTAAAAACTGCTAAATTTTAGTTTTTATTTTTAGTGAAGTTTCATGGATTTTTCAGAAAAAGTACCTTATAATGTGAACAATAACTGGTTAAAATTTCAAGTCAAAATATCTTATTCAAGTCCCAAAAATTGACTTCAAATTTGAAAATTGATTGCCCAATAATTTTTGTGCAGCGATATGAGGTTCTTTCTCATTTTTAAATATAAGGTTCTTTTACGCATTTTTATGAACAAGAAAAATTTTTAAGGTTGAAAAAAGTGAATAAAAAATGGAATCGAAAATTGTGAATTTTTGCATTTTTTCGTCAATTATTTCGAAATATGTAGTTTCGCTGCTAGAGGGCGTTTTGTGCTTTTTTTCAAATTCTGTTGATAATTAAAGCGTCAAAAAACCGATGAAAAACTGCAACTACTACTTTGATCTCATTTAATTTTTCATACAAATGCATAAATTTGCTCAAAATCTAACAAAGGTAGTAATAATAAAACCCTGCATACCTCGCATACACCCTCTACACCGCCGCCAACCATCATTACATTCTCCTTGCAAAAAAACACTTCGGGCAACCCATACTCGAAAATACAATTCATAAAAATATTCTCATTAAAGAGAATCTTAAAAAAATATAATGGAAGCTACAAAGTTATCAGCTTATATTCAATATACACCCTGCCACCCCATAATAGATAACGAGAAACCACCTATCTTCGATTTCTTTTTTCTTGAAGTTCTCTCTCGAACTAATACAACTATAGCTGAAGTCGGTCCAAAAAATCTGATATTTGATATGGCGCGGAATAGGTTCGGGACTGTTTTCGTTATATTTTTGTGGTAAAAAGTGGAAAAACATTGTAATTTATCACTTTAAACTCGTTATCACGTAAAAACTTCAGATGTCCAAGCGATAGACGACATTTACCAGTGTACCGCACACAGCGTGAACTCAGCTCAATCTACCTCTTTTCGTCGAGTTGGGCAGAGTTGAAAATCTTTAAAGTAAACTCTTGACTATGTCTGTTTCCATTACCAACTACTCGGGTTCAATTCTAGTTGTACTCTCATGAAAACTCAGTATAGGTCAAATCAGTAAGGGAGTCAAAATTTTTAAAAATGTATGTACCACACGTAACACCCAAATATTATAAACAATACATACAATATTTATATAAGATATGATTAAATATAAGGTACATACCTAGGGCTTCGATTTCCATGTCACAAAAACACAACACAAACACCTGTATTCCTAGAATTGTTTTCGGCAAATATCAAAAAAAGTGAGTCACTAAAAACAATGCGTTAGAACAATGCAAATGCGTGCACCTCAGAGCTCGAGATATAAATGATAAATAGCTAATAGGGCTGAAATAGGGCTGAGGGTAGCTTATTTGATTTTTTCGGGTACACATTTTTCGGAATTATGACCTATAGGCGGAACCACCGTGCACTGTCAGCTTGCAATACTGTTCCAAGATAAATGGAAAATAGTCTTAGAATTCGAAAACCCTAATTTATGTACATATATTATTTCATTATTTATCATGAAAATTGTAAATATGGAAAAACTTAGTTGCAATATTCTAAACTTTTACACAACACACAACTTCTATTTCTCAACGTCAAAATCTACTTACTGAGAATTCACAGAATATCTAAACGATTCGTAATTTATTTGTAACTCGTACATATCTCGAAAACAAAATAAGTCACTCCTTCCGTTTACTTCAATCATATATTTTAGGTTTTGTAGGAGAAGCCGCACTTCATCTGCTGTTTCTGACTTTCAATGAATACAGTCTCTGTGGCATGCCCAGCAACATTAGGTCACTTTCAAATATAAACAAACAGCCTAAAGGCACCTATCATTCCCAAAACCACGTGCTCACTGCTGCAGCGCGCATGTTACAATCTAAAAAGCTTCCGAGCATACTTTCAGGCGCTCAATTATTTCGTGAGCTGCTTCACTTCGATTTAGTTAGCGTGAGACTTCCGATCTTTCGAGAACCGCGTACGCGTACACGAAATTCGCTCGTCTCCCCCCTCCATTGTGGCTTCACCTAATCAAAAAAATATTTTTTCATCGACATAAAATTTGAATTGGATTCAAGCCAAATAAACATAGAATGAAAATAAGTCCACGCCGTTCGATCGTCCGCAGTTTTCTTGGTCGTGCTTAGCGTTTTGAAAATGTCCGATGACATTCGGGTGTGCGTTAACGAGGAGAAACGCGATTAAGGAACCGAAAAATAGGGACAGAAAAGTGAAAACTGAGGTCATACAGCGCCCCCCGCTGCTGTGGGAAATCGTGTGATTGTGTAAAAGCCAATAAAATGTAGGTTGGCGCTGCAAATCCAGCTTTATTGGCAGTTTTTTTCCATCCGTATCAGAAATTGCTCGCTCCCCTTGCTTGCGCTTGGCAACACCTCAACTTAGAGAGCACCGTTGTGTGGCTGTCGCTCTGCCAACGCCAGCAGCAGCATGTAAACTGCATTTCATAATAATCAAGAAAATCAATAGCTTAAGCATTATTACGCCCGATTGCCATCCGCCCTCCTCGACTGCCTTTTGAACTCTCGGCACCTTTCACACCCCCGCCACAAGACACAAATTCACAACAGTAATGAGGCCCCAAAACACTGTGAAATCACGCATGTTACCCCGCCCCGTCCCGTCCAAAATTCATCACGCTTCATTTGAACCCTTTTTGGCCATTTTGCGTTTCATTCACATAATTTCTGAATTAGAATAGTGCGGCTGGAGCAGCGCGTTAAAATCCTTTCACCCTTTCCAATACTCTAGGATCTTAGACGCGATTCCGGCAGGATGTGGCGCCAGATGGGCTTTTGGGACTGTCATCCTCGCTTTTGTGGTCGTCTACAACGAAGCCTCCGGGCCGACGGTTATTTTCTCAGCCATTCTGGCGGCTATTTATGGACTTGTCTCAGGTGAGTATGAGTGCTAGATCCTTGCGAATGAATCCTTCTGCGACCGAGCCTTGCGTAAGCGGCGGTGGTGTCGGTGGGTGAGTGTGTGTGTGTGCACAGCATCGCAGCGATGATGACAGGCCTCTATACTCGAACCGCCCGCCACATGTCATCGGGCTGTTTACGCTGCTAAAAGTCCTTTTTGTTTACATTGAAAGCTCGTTGCCAGGATTGCGAGCTCGTAATTACACGGTCTGATTCTTGCTGCGGTGGACTTAATTAATTACGTATGAAGTGATTAAACGTAAAACCAGTTTTTATATATCGGGGGCCATTAAGGGAATTTGATTTCGATTTTTTGTGCAGCATCGAGAGTGCTCAGCTCGACTCAGGGCAGCCAACGACTTCGTATTCGTAATTCGATAATTGACGTGAGTTTTGCCGCTCGCTAAAATTAGACTTTAATGGCCTCGGGGCTTTGTCAACTTTTTGCCGTCGTTCCGCCGGTGAAGGGAAGGCACGATTAATTTGTGAAACGAACTGATTCGAAAGGACATTTTCGGCATAAAAATGCTTATTTGAACCGCATTAGAGTTCGTGTTTTATTCAGGAGGGAGCCTTTAGGGGTTCACTTTCGTTTGGGGTGGGAGCAGGCGAGAAGGAATCTGTGAATCCTGACTCTTCAATTTAGTTAATGATGTATGACTGTGGGAATATCAAATTCCAGTGGGTGCGATTTAGGAATTGGAGAACAGGCTCTAGATGTAGTCAAATTGGGAAAATTCCTGAAGTTGGATAATCGCCATCTAGTGAAGCCAAAAACGGTCTAGGGCAACTGTGTGCATGTTTTAACTTCAGAAGCTGACAGGAGATGCTTGCCAATAGCCTTATCAAGAAAAATTATAAAAAATGGTTATGGTTTTAGTTTTGGATAATAACATGTAATGATGATATAGAAAATTTTATGAAAGCTTTAAAACATTGCTAAAGGGTGGCTATCCTCTGCCTTAATTTGCGACTTGTTATAGTTTTGCATGGTCATAGTCACCATACCCAAACTTAGATGCTTCTTTTTTGAATTCGAAAGAACATGTTGTTATCAATCATGACTTGTGTCATGAAAGTTGCTAGTTGCAGAGTCAGAAAAGATGATGAGTTATTCTCACCCCTCAAAGAAAGGATTAAGGCAAGGTGACGCACGCTCCTGCTTGTTATTCAAGGCGGCCCTAAAAAAAGTGGTAAGAGATGCATCGAATAATACATCACGGTATATCTTTGATAAGCGAGTACGAATATTAGCCTTCGCCGACGATATTGCTATCCATGGAAGATCACTAAAATGCATCAAGAAGAACTTTGTCGCACTTATGCAAGAATAAAACAAAAAGGGGTTGGAAATAAACGAGAGCAAAACAAATTATATATTTAACATAACGATGGGCACCTATAACGTGGCAGCAGCAGGCGAGTTTTTAGGGACGATTATCACAAAGGACAATGAGACATTGTCTTACTCGATTAACTTTTTAAATCTGTATCAACATAATTATATCAAAGATAATAATGTATCACTTTTGGATTTGATGTTTTCAAAGTTGAGAGAATTGGAAGTGTCGAAGTGTCCATTGCTTTGCGATATTAAATTACCCTCTGTGGTACAAGAAACTAACTCATTAGACAAATTAAATTTTTTTGGTGCAGACTATTTTCAATGTGTCTGTTTCTTAAATTCTTACGACTGGGACTCTATCTTTACAAACGATGATATTAACAAAGATGTTTCGATATTTGATGAAATTGTAAACAATTGTATAACTCAATTTGTACCACTAAAGCGACACCGCACTGATCTTTTTCCTGATTGGGTATCAAGCCATGCGAAATATTTAATCAGAGAAAAGAAAAAGGCACACAAGAGATACAAACAAACTCGTTCACCGGCAGATTATGAAGCTTTTTCTAACCTTAGAGCAGCAGCCATGGAGACTATACAAGGAGATATAACTCTTATGGGAAAAATAACCGGAAATGGATGGGTAGCAGAAACTAAACTTCTAGTTCATTGTTTGCCACAGATGTCGCCTAAAGCTGACGTGCCCCACATGAAGTTAGCTGAATTTTACCCGAAAATGAAGCAATGCAAAAAAAATCATTGGAAAATAATAAAAATTCATTGGAAAATTCATAAATTGGTTAAATACGAAAAATGACATCGATATAAATCCAATTTAGAAGCTGATTTTTTAAGTTAGGCGTAAACATAAAATATCTTAGCAGATAACGGACTTTCCCATCAACCGGATGAATATACTCGGCCATGTTTTTTGGGGTACATGTGACTGTGGCGCCCTCATTAATCAAACGAAAAGTGACAACACGGAGTTATACCTCCTTGTATAGTCTCCCTGGCAGCAGCAAAGGCCACATGCGAAAAATCTTACATCGAACATAGCGCGAAGAAAGAGGACGAGATACGTTCGAACCCGCGTGGTTTTTTTTGGTTTTGTAAATTCGATGCGTCAGGACAATGATATTGCGGTCTCAGTCTCTTTTGAAAACTATGTAAGCAGTGACCGCTCTGAAGCCTGTAATCTCTTTGCGGACTTTTTTGGTTCTGTATTTCTTCCTGAAGATATCGAGGACTGTGACTCGCGCGATATTGACTGTAATATTCGCTAACAAACTGCAAATTTCTATCACTGAAGTATTTGAGGGACTTTTAAAATTGAATGTAAACAGAGGCCCTGGGCCTGATCTGATTCCAAATGCCTTTCTTAAAAATGCTATTTACGGCATTACTAAACCACTTTACATTCTATTTAATAAGTCCCTCAATACTGGAATCTTTCCAATCGCCTGGAAAAATAGCAGAGTCACACCAATTCACAAATCTGGTGATAAGAGTAATGTCCAAAACTATAGACCAATATCAATTTTAGATTCTATACCGAAATTTTTTGAAAAGTTAGTGACTGATTGTTTCAGTTACTTCGTCCTATCATAGTAGACCAACAACACGGTTTCTTGGATAGAAGATCTACTGCCACTAACCTGGCTATTATACATCATCACATTGTAAACGCTATCGAAAACCGTAGTCAACTCGACGTTATATACACTGATTTCGCGAAAGCATTTGACAGAGTCTCACATAATGTCCTTGGTACCTACTAAACTCCAAAAACTCGGCATTGCTGATCCTTTACTTTCATGGCTCAATGATTATCTTCGCGACAGAAAACAAATTGTGTGTATTGAAGGTTCCAAATCGAGAGAAATTCAAGTGACCTCAGGTGTCCCGCAAGGCTCACATTTAGGTCCTTTGCTATTCATTCTTTTCATTAACGACCTTCCTCTCGTGTTGAGACATTGTCAAATCTTACTATATGCCAATGATGCAAAACTTTTTTTCCCGGTGAACTCAGTCGATGATGCTCTATTGGTACAAGATGATCTGAACTCTTTCATCACGTGGTGTCACGAAAACCGTATATCTGTAAATGCTTCAAAATGTAAAGTAGTCCGTTACACCACGAAGAAGGAACCAATCACCTGTGATTATGTAATTGAAAACACCGTTCTAGATGCACAAAAAGAAATTACTGACTTAGGGGTGACTTTTACTTTCGATGGTAAATTTCATGAGCATATAATCAAAACAACTAACAAGGCGTTGCGAGTTTTAGGTTTTATAAATAGAAATTCTAATTTTTTTAAACAACCGGCAACCTACATTATACTGTTCAACTCGCTAGTCAGACCAATTCTTGAATACGCGTCACCAGTGTGGTCTCTTTATACGGCAACAGAAGTGAAATTGCTGGAATCTGTGCAGTCAAAATTTATGAGAAGACTAGCTTATTTGAACGGACAACCTCTTAATTTTTTTGATCACGATTATTCGCTCATTAAACAACAATTCGAAATTAGATCGCTCGAGAATAGAAGAATTATTGCTGATTGTCTTTTTTTATTTAAAGTCTTAACTCATTTAATTGACTGCCCATATACCTATTACCGCGAATATTGGTTTTCATGTACCGGCGAGGTCCTTTCGTCAAAACAGACTCTTTGCAATCCTAAATTGTCGCACATCGCTAGCAGAAAATAGCACGATCAACAGAATTTGTACTTACGGAAATTGTATATGCGATTATGTTGATTTTTTTTATATCTCCTATCCAAAGTTTATTCAATTTTTACATTCGCGCTTTTTCTTTTTCACTGTTTCATGTTATAACTATTGTATTTTTGTATGTGATATGTTACGCCTATGAATGCAAAATCTGTATAATTTGTATAATATGTATAAGGGAGCCCGTTAAATAAATAATAAAACTAGTTGGGATGTGGGTTCGACCCTTTCGGTCCACACGATCAACTTCCCAGTATGATGGATGTTGAATATTATGATTGGATATTTTAATAATAAATGAACAAAAGGCAATATAGAATATATGCATAATACCGAGAATTTGTCACAATTGTTTATCAATATTTTCGCTAAAATGTCAAACTAAATGTGCGCACTTACAAGATTAGGATGACGAAAACGTATATAAAATTGATAGGGGTATTCACGCTAAAGTGTATCATTGTAAACGGTGTAAATATACAATGCAAATTTACAACGACGAGTGAACGCTCCGTTTGCAATCTATTGTAAATACATCGAAGAAGAAGGCAATTTTTCCGTTTTGACAGGTAGTCAAGATGCCACGGAAAAGTCCAAAAGAAATTTTACTTGACGAAGTAATGGAAATTGCAGTGACGGAAATTAACGAGATTGACGATTCGGGTAATTTTTATTATTTCCATAAGTTTCACCAATAAAATATGAAAATTTTCTAAGATCTCGAATCTGAAATTGATGACCTTCAATTTACCATATCCTGATCCATTTTGAACACCTGTCAAATATATTAATACCACGATACAATACGTAATACAACACTTTTTAGTGTAGTAAAATTACAACGCTCTTGTAAATATTTTTATATGAGTAAGCCTTGTATTATTTTACAAAGGTGTAACCAAATACACTCAATACAACGATACAAGGCTGAATACAACAAAGCGTGAATACCCCTGATGTATTAATGTTTTTCGGCACCTCAATGAAGTCGATATAGTTTTTAGTTCGCGCGGTATCGTGCAGGTACAAAAATCACTTAAGTCATTTAAACCAAAAACCCGCTGGACCGAATATTATAAAAATCTTTTCAGATAATATTGTCGCTAATACGCTTCGAACGGCACCTCAAGTAAGTCAATATCTTTCGTGGTTCGGGCGATATCGTGCAGGTACAAAAATCACTTACGTCGCTTAAACAAAAAAACGGCTGGACCGAATTTCATGAAATTCTTTTCAGATCATATTTCGGTTAATACGCTTCGAACAACACCTCAACGAAGTCGATATCAGTTTTGGTTCGCGCGATATCGTGCAGGAAAAAATGACCACATCCGTACGCACATACACACACACACACACACACATACTTCCTCCCAATTTTTTGCTTGAAATGCTCCTGGGACCTTGAAAGAAGAAAATACGTTGAAATTTTCGATTTCGATTTTCGGACCGATTACAATAACTTCCTATACTGGGAAGTTAATAAATAAATAAATAAATACATCGGCCGAAATCAGAAGATGAATTACACTGGCTAGTAAGTAATACTACGAAAACACTAGACGTTGAGAAATACTAGGGAAAAAATTGAAACTACACACAAGACACTACACTAATAAGGCCTGTCTTGCTTTATACATAGTTTGGAAGTGAGGACATTGAAGTACTCAGACAGAGCATTGGTAGGAAGATTCGAAAGGAAAATCAAACATTGACCAATTGATTAAAATAAACAGACTATGGTGGATTGTTCCGGTCGAACGAGGTACAAAACAGAATTCCGCAAAGATAGTGCTGGGAAAAACACCGACAGAAAAACGGAAAGCAGGGGACACCTTTTGAAAAGAAATATGACGACATCGAGGAAGACCCAAGACAATCAGGAATATGAAAAAGTAAGGCCAGCCGTAAACCAAAGCGGCATGGGTTGCATATGCAGCTTTTCTTCACTTTTAGCTTGGAGATTTATGTAGCGAAGCCGCATGGGACAATTTGTTCCATATACGACAAGCTGGATAGCATGTACATAAGTTGTTTCAATCGACCTCTTAATACCTAACTGTTTAGAACCAACTGCGAATTGTATTGCGACTTGAGTGTAAAAACTGTACGACCCTACGTACCAGAAGAGTTTGCGAGACCTTACACGTATTGACGCATCCAGGCTTACGAGCATCAAGGAAATTGATTACCAGACGTTATATATGGCCTAACATGAATTTACGTTAACAGATTTATAAAAGCGTGTGGAATGTCAAAAAAGTAAAATTAATAAGCACACAAGAAGTCCGTTAGCCCAGTCCAACACCGCTAACTGCCATTTTGTATACATTCTCATGGACATTGTATGACTTTATACATCACCAAAAGGGAAAGTTTTTCAAGAAGATGGGTAGAAGTGTTGCTAATGGAAATTACTAGGCGAAGTAAAAATTCCGATAGATAAGCCGATATTCAGTTACACTAAGGATATCAACAGAACAAGATATCAACAGGGAGACAATTTGAAAGCAGCCTTTTTACACAGTTGACGAGATTATTATAGGTTTTAAGCAAGGCATGAAAACCGTAACCGGAATCCGACCGATAACCCCTAAAAACCGAAACGATTGAAAAAACCGGAACCGTAACTGGACCGATATAAAAATTTTAATGTAAGACCGATAACCGTGACCGAAACAAACGGTTTCCGGTTATATATCGGTTTTCTATTTATCAATGCCTATTATGATTTTAAAATCTTTTGAAATTTTGACCAAAACAGAAAATCGGGTTTTAAATTTCTTAAACGAGTATTAATTCGTTGTCCCAAATTTGTCTAGAACAAAGAACGGATTTACCTCTGACCGGACCAACCTTGGAGAAGATCAAAGAGATAGTTAAAGTTTTACAACCGTCGAAAACCGCAACTGTACGAATGCAAAGTGAACAACTCACTATGGGTGACTTTTATGGAATCTGGATGCAATGCAAGATTGACACCAACAAAATTTCATATGCCATGTCTTGACGTCTGATCAGTGAAATGGAAAAACGCGAAAAGCAACTTTTTACCAACGAGGCCTTTCTTGCTGCCATTTACCTCGACTTGAGGTATCAAATTATTTTGTCGTCGATTCAAAAGGAGCAAGCCGTCGATACGTTGACTAAATGGTACTGCAGGATGCATGAGGCAGGGAAACAATCGGATCAAAACACTTCATCGCGCAGAGCAAGTGTGGAGTTCACGCAACAAAATGGTTCATGCTATGACCTTGAAGCAGTTCTGTTAGGCTTAGTAAAAGACAGAGAGTTCTTCGACGAGTCTCCACATACTCCATCTCCAGCTAACGAGATTCGACCTCTTTTGTTAGAGTTTGGGAAGATGAAAAGATTGGACAGAAATATTAACATTCTTTTTTGGTGGCAAGAAGAACGCTTGCGAAAACCACACTTGGTCGAATTGTCCAAAGTCGCGTTAGCTGTGCCACCTACTCAAGTAAGCGTCGAAAGATTATTTTCTGGTCTCAAGTTTTTGATCCGTCATTTGAGAGCAAGTATGAAGAACGACGCCGTTGATGCGATTTCGTTAATCCGAACCAATCAGCGTTTCAGCGGTGCGAGTTATTTTTAATTTTTATTAACTTTGTTACAACTAGTTTATTAAATTTGTTACAACTAGTACACAAACCACGTTTGACACTGTAAATTTAAGTGTGTACATTTATTAATTGTATGAAATAAATAATGAAAGTCAACATTGTAAAATTTAAAATTGGATTTGAAAAACTTTGTACCTAAGACCGTTAACCGGACCGAAAAAAATAACGGTACCCGAACCGTTTCAGTGAAAAAATGAAAAACCCGACCGATAACCGTAACCGAAATAAAAAAATAACCCGACCCGTAACCGGACCGAAATTCGTTTCGGTTTTCATGCCTTGGTTTTAAGCGTATTCATACCACACCATACCATCCCTAAACGCATCCATAGCTGAGACGGTCCATGAACGAGGAATTCGTCTACCAGGAGAGTCAGCCCAGAGATCACGGAAAACGAATTTTTGACGTAGCTAAACCTACACTTCGACACGGTGAAGCCATTATTAACTTCAAATCACGACAACAGAAAAGCATTCGTTTCGAACAATCTCCAACCTACACGTATTTGTGGGGGATGACAAGGATAGAGCACCGCTCACAAAATTTTACCGAAACGAATAGAAGACGTGATTTCTATCCATTGACTCAAACCGGCTTACATGATAAAGGAGCCACAGCCAGATCATGAGTTGTAAGAAGAACCACAGAGTTATCAAACAGCATGGACTCGGAAAATAGTCAAGCCTTTCAGGTTCAGAGACTAATGATCACATCGGAAAGTGAGATTACTGTAGTGGCACCAGCAAACACCTTGTATTTTTATAACTACTGGGTTTTTCCCGTACCGCTAACATGTTCCCCGTATCGTAGTTTTTACAGGTTAATTTATCTCTTTTCCTGTATGTTAGACATATAATCGCTTCCGTAAGCTGTGGCTATCTTTCTTCCTTTCAGCATCGACGCCTGGTGATTTCTTGCTTTTTTACCTTGTTATAGCTTCCCGCACCTCATTGAGCGTCGGTGGGTCTATTGAGAAATTACAAATGATTGCGTCAGTGTAACTCCATCGTTTACTATGGCGATCGGATTCAATGTTTGAAAATATTCTCTCCAGCTTTCTTTTATCCTATAAGGACCTGCGACAAGGTTTCCATTTATGTCTTTGCGGATGTCCGTTCTTGGCTGGAACTTACTTATTGCAGACCTGGCTTGTTCCTTTGTACGCTTGTCTAATTCACCCTTCATCGAAGTCTTTCTGTATCTGTAGGATGCTCCTGTTTAGATATTCTCTTTTCCGCATAGCTTGTCTACAGTTCTTTTTTTAGTTTTTAGATCCGTGCTCTTTTGGATCCACAGTCCTGCTAGGGGTCCAGCATAGTGTTTTAACCTATCCTCTTTAAGCGGTTTTTAAGTTTCCCCAATTTCTGTTTGATGGTGGGCTGTTCTTCTACTTCTCTAAAGTTTCGTACGACCGCATTCCAGCCGGCGTTCTGATCGTTATCCGGGTTCTAAATGACACATTGACTAGATAATGTCTTCAGCCACAGCACGCTCCAGTATTCTCGTGGCCCCTCTTCTCTCAATTAGAGTGCGGTCAATTTGATTATTTATTACCTTGTCTAGTGATTGTCACGTCATCTTATAAATATTTTTGTCTATGAACATTGTTGAGCTTACTAGCATTGAGATCGAGCTTGCGAGACCGACTAGTAGATAATAGTGTTGAGTCGGACTTACACGAGTCAATACATTTGTACCTTACACGATCGTAAATTGTACCTCAATTTTTGAAGTGTTAACTTCTTTAGGCGCGTTTGGCACTTTTTCGCTGGGGGTAAAACAAAGAATTCGCGACACGCGCACTTTGTTGCACACCCGTTTATGGACACTTGCTGCAATGATGGTGACACGCGCACTTTGTTGCACACCCGTTTCTGGCTACTTGTGCCTATGTAGCTTTCTAGAGCATGGAAACTTTTGTTTGAGAATATGACATGAATTTTGAGAGCGGCGTCTGCATTGCGAGAATATGAAACGAATGCTGAGAGCAGCTTCTGCATTGCAACATTCAAACCCAATCCCTCCCATCAAGCGCGGGCTATTTTGCCTCGCACGCATAGAATTATACGCTGCTGTTTGTAAGTGGAGCTCAACCAAAAGTTTCCATGCTCTAGAAAGCTGCCAGTAGCCAGAAACGGGTGCGCAGCAAAGTGCGCGTGTCACCATCGCTGCTGTCTGTTGCTGGACCTCGACTAAAAGTTGCCATGCTCTAGCCAGCTAAATGGCTGCAATATTTAAATATTTTGCTTGGATTAATGACTTTCGGCGACATGGAATACGTTTCGGCGTTTTGCCTAAACGACTGGGCGTCTGTATTTTACATACATAACAATATTTTGTATTTATTCCTCAAAATTTGTTTAAAATAATAATACACTATACTCTTGAAATCATATTTATTGACCCCAAACGTCAGTCCCTAGCCATGTCCGTGCACCGAAATTTTGCGTTTGGGCATCCATATTTCGGAAAAAATTTAATTTATGCTTTAATTTTCTTTACAATTTTTCAATATTAAAGTATTTACAACTAATTTCATCATTTTTTGCAATTTAAAAAAACAATAAATGTGTTTCCTAAGGTCGAAATTAGTGTCCTCAATTTTAATCGTCAGTCCCTATCCATTAACGGATTTTAAAATTTCGCGGTATTATATGGGTGTAGAGGGAATGTAATTCAGTTGATTTTAAAGAAAGAGATGAAATTATCTACAGACTGCACTCCTTTTACAGCGGCCATTTTGTAAATAAGTGTAGAGGCGAGATTTGCTGTGCCAAGTAGTGCTGATCCAGTCACTTCGTCAGTCCCTAGCCAAGGAATTTTATAGTTTAATAATAGGAAATTGACATTAATTAATTAATATTTACAAGTGGTTTATCGGCCTTGTTCAGTAGATAGTGTTAGATATCGTAGTATAGTGGTCGAGCAGTATTTTTTTTAAAGTTTTACTCAGAATCGTCAGTCCCTAGACCGTCAGGCCCTAGCTGTTAATACTGCTAGGGACTGACGAGAGTGATCAGGGGCTGACGTTCACTTATAATTATACAGGGTGTATCAGTGAAAATGCCAAAACGCCTGGCTGCGGATAGGTCTTGGATATACGAACACAAAATCGTATAGGTGGGGGCGGGAGAATCATAACGGTTTAGCCGCTAGGGCCTTTTTGAAACTTTTTTGGTAGAAGTTTACATATTACTCTGTATTTTGGTAACTGTTGAAATCTAAATAGAAATCTAAATACGCCTTTCTCTGGTGGAGTTTTTAGTAGAAGTAATAATTTATTTCAAAGCTTTTGACAGAATCAAATACAGAAACAAACAGAGAACTTAGCAACCCTTGAGCACTAACACTTTCCTAACAAGTTAAAACAACAGCCTCACTAGTGCTCAAAGAAAAAATCTTAAGTTTATTTTAATGGTTAGTTGGATCTAGGTCACTTAATCCAAAAAATGGCAAAAATTTGTTTAATTTTAAATGGTTAACAGATTTCGTTAATATGTCGGCAACCATTTCGTCTGTTGATTTGTATTTCATTATTATTTTAATTTCATTATCTTCGCTGCCATCAATATCATTGTACAGATGATGTTGTATGAAGTATTTGCGTACATCAATGTGCTTCGTACGCGCATGATAATTTTTATTTTTCGCTAGATGCAGTGCTCCTTGGTTATCGCAAAACAAAACTATCTCCTTTGGTGCTTTGAGAAACAATTCACATTCAAAACGTTTCAACCAAAGTGCCTCCTGTATGGCAGCTACCATTGACATGAATTCGGCTTCTGTCGATGACAATGCAATTGTCGGTTGAAGACGTGTAGCCCACGATATTGCAGCACCCTGTGCTGTGAATACATAGCCGGTAGTGGAGCGGCATCCATCCTTATCGCCTGCCCAATCTGCGTCACAATAGCCAATCATGTCTTCACCTTCATCTGCACGGAATGTCAGTTTCTTATCAATCGTCCCTTTTAAATAACGAATAACCCTTTTCACTGCTGTCCAATGTGCAGAGCCATAATTCGTATTATAGCGACTCAGTGCACTGACAGCAAAACATATATCCGGTCTGCTAATTTGTGCAATATACATGATGCAGCCAATTGCCTCTTGATATGGTACACTTGCCATTGCCTGTTGCTCATCGTCTGTTTTCGGACACATTTCATTCGACAATTTTTGATTTACGTCCATGGGTGTGCTAACTGGGTTACAGCTCTCCATTTTGAATCTTTGAATGACTGTCGAAATATAATGTCGTTGATCGATAGAAATGGAGCCATCACTGTGATGGGTGATGCTCATTCCAAGTAATGACGTGGCTTCACCTAAGTCCTTCATTTTGAAACTAGCGCTCAGTTCGTTCTTAAGTTTTGTGCACATCGTTGAATTGCTCGTAAAGATCATAATGTCATCCACCCAAACTGCTAGGATGATTGTATTCTGCTGAGAATGCTTGTAGTAGATGCATCGATCGACAGATGATCTCTGAAAAATTTCATTTTCTGCACCAATACATTATTCAGCTTATCATTCCATATACGGCTAGATTGTTTCAGTCCGTACAATGCTCGCTTCAACCTACAAACCTTGCCCGAACCATCGTCGATGCCCTCCGTTTGACGCATGTAAATCTCCTCTGTCAACTCACCTTGAAGGAATGCAGTCACTGCATCCATTTGATGAATTTGCATTTTGTATTTGACCGCCATAGCCAATAAATATCGAATTGATGAGTATCGAGCCACAGGTGAATACGTTTCACCATAATCTATGCCTTCCACTTGGGAATATCTCTTTATGACGAGTCTGGCCTTGTAGCGTTCGACATCCCCGTTGGCATTCCTCTTGACTTTGAATACCCATTTGTTGTCGATTGCTTTTCGTCCGATCGGTAGCTCACATAACTCCCAAGTGTTATTTGCCAACAGCGAATCATGCTCCGTTACAATTGCATTTTTCCATTGCTTCCTTTCGCTGCACTCCAATGCTTGTGTAATCGTTTCCGGTTCGAACGCATCTTCAGTCGCAGCAGCCAGCATAGCGTATAACCCGAGAGTTTTCTTCTTTTCGGAAGTTCGATTAACGTTTATGTTTTCACTTTCGGTTGGGAATGGTAGGGCAATGGTGGATATTTCACTTGCAGCAACATCGAAGTCGGTTTCGGTTTCTTTGAACGACGAATACATCGAATTCTCACTATTAAAATTATCCAATGCCTCACTGGATTCGTTGTGTGTCGTTTCTACATCGTTTGCGGCTTCGATTCCAGAAGTTGTAGTAGTGCTTGCACCATCTAGCTCCTTTTCAATCGTATTAGCCTCACTGAATTGTGGTTGCGATGGAGAAGCCTCACTGAATTCAACGTCAGAATTTTCATCGTCCGAATCACTATCACTCGTGTCATGATTGGTCAAGTAATAATCTTTATTACTTTTGCTTGGTCCTCCTGAAGAGAAAACAGAACGATTATTACTGTTTTTGAGTGCAATTACCTCTTCCTTTATTTCTGGCTCAATGAACACAACATCTCTGCTAACCATCACCTTTCTGGTCTTTGGATTGTACAGTCGGAACCCTTTTGTTTGTTCTCTGTATCCCATGAATATGCACTCATTGGATTTGTCAGCCAATTTATTTCGTTGCACTTTCGGTATGTAGGCCATTGCCTTGCAACCAAACACACGTAGAGATGACAGATTCGGTTTTGTATTTGACCAAAGTTCTTCAGGTGTGATGTTCTTCATGCCACGGCATGGGATTCGGTTTATCAAATATACTGCTGTCATTGCTGCCTCTGCCCAAAAATTTCGACTCAAACCGCTGTCTAAGAGCATGCAACGCACCTTTTCCATAATGGTCCGATTCATCCTTTCTGCCACTCCATTTTGTTCAGGTGTGTGTGGTACGGTCCTCTGATGTAAAATGCCATATTTTTCCGTAAGGGAATCAAATTTATTGTTGCAATACTCAGTTCCATTGTTCGTTCTCAGAGTCTTTATAGTTCGGCCTGTTTGATTTTCAACGAAATTTTTAAATTTAACAAAATTATCAAATACCTCGTTTTTATGTTTCATTGGAAATATAAAAACTTTACGACTGTAGTCATCGATGAATGTGGTGAAACATTTTGCACCACCAAACGAATTGCACGATACAAATCCAACATCGCTATGTATTATGTCCAGTAAACTCGTCGCACGATGCTCACTCTTGCTGAATGATACTCTTGTCTGCTTGCCTTTGATGCAGATCTCACATTTGCTGTTATCATTATCCACAAATTCAACGCCTGTCACCGCTGCCTTCACTCTGCGTAAATTCTCGTCGCACGAGTGTCCTAATCGCCGATGCCACAAATTCTTATTTACCGCAATCATTGCGGTCGCTGATTGTCTCACGGAACAACTCAATTTATACAAATCATCGACCATAGGTGCTGTTGCAATTAGTTTCTTCGTTGGGTTATAAATTTTGCAACTTTCTTTGTCAAATACCAATGTATTTCCACGCTTCGCCATTTGACTTACCGACATTAAATTTGCACAAATGTCAGGGATGCAAAGAACATTTGTAACTGTGGCAGTGCTTGCGTCGACTAATAATCCATCCTTCAATGCAATTTTTACATCACCCGCACATTCCACGTCTAATTTCGAATTGTTGCCAATAATTATTTCCTTGCTAGGAGGTTCACGCACATTTGCCAAATTTTGTTTGTTCATCGTCATGTGAGCTGATGCACCTGAATCGATGAACCATTCGTGCGCGCCATTAGTTTTTGCAACAAACGACGAGAGAAATAATGAGTCAGATTTGATTTTCCTTTTAGGACATTTGCTTGCGATGTGTCCAGCTTCACCGCACACGTAACAGGTCAACTTTGAAAATTTCGATGTCGTCTTTTTCTTTTTAAATTTGCCTCGGCCCTTGGCCATAAGTGCCGTGGTGTCGTTATCTTTTAACTTCTCATATGAAACTTCTTGAAGCAGCTGATTTTTCACAAAGTCTGTCGTTATATTTGTGGAAGAATTCTCCATTGCCATTACCATTGGTCGGTACTCATCTGGCAGTCCTGCTAGCATTAGCGATGCAACAACATCATCACCAATTTGTAGACCAGCCTTCTTCACTTTTAGCGACGTTAAAACCATTTTGTGAACGTAATCTTCCATTGAGTCGCACTCGCACTGCTTCAAACTCACCAGTTGTTTCAATAAGTCAACACGACGACCTATACCACTGTCTTCAAATGCATTTTTGATGGCTTCCCATGCATCTTTTGCCTTTTTCACGTCTTCCGTATACGTATATAGGGATGGTGAAAGCAATAGATTTAGTGCCGAAATTGCAAGAAAATTCTTTTCCACGTTTGTTTCGGTACCATCAAAACATCTCCAGTGTCCTTTCACTGCTAAATAGGCCTTCGCTTCTACTCTCCACTCATCATAATTTGATCGACCCTCCAATTTCTTCGGTTTAGTCATCTTTCGTCTCTGAAATCGCGATTCTAATCTAAATCTATTCTAACCTTAGTCTATTCTATCCTCGTTTCGCACGTTCTTAAATAATTGTTTAAAGATTATTTTATTTAAAAATTAAAAAAAACGACACGAAAAATAAACCTACAAAATTTAGCCACAAATTTGAGAAAGTTTTATTTTTATTTTTTATTTTTTATTTTTAATAAAATAAAGCGTTCTCTGGGCCCATAACCTGTTGAAATCTAAATAGAAATCTAAGTACACCTTTCTCTGGTGGAGTTTTTAGTAGAAGTAATAATTTATTTCAAAGCTTTTGACAGAATCAAATACAGAAACAAACAGAGAACTTAGCAACCCTTGAGCACTAACACTTTCCTAACAAGTTAAAACAACAGTAACCCTATTAGATATTTTCATGAATAAGGCAGCAATCTACGCAGAATACTCCCACCTATCTAAAACTGTAAAAGTTAAGGTTTCAACCCACCAACGTCCATTGTTAATCATAACAGTCAGTCCCTAGATGCCTAAATTCGCAAAACTCAAAATTTCTCATAAAATTCTACATAAAGTGACTGACCCCTTTAGGTATGACAAAACAAATTAATCACGCATTATATCCACTATTAGGAAATGCAATAGCATCTTAAATATTATGAAGACAAATTACTTTCAAAAGTCGCCCTAATTTTATGGAAACACCCATTTATTACTATATATTATCTACTATTTTTACTAAAAACTACATTATCCCAGTCATCCATCGTCCGATCTTTGTGTGATAAGTTTAAGACAAATAGTTTAATTTCCAAAACATTGCAACACATTTTGGAGTGAGTGCATATAAGTAACAATTAAATAAACTTTAACAGAATATTCATAAATAAAATATATTAATCCTTATCGTCCTGCATTAAGATGGATTTGGAAATTTAGACTAGCCATAGAAGTTAACACTTCTAAAGTGTGGTCCTAAGCACACTCGTTTTTTTAAATGTCTCGGTTCAGACCTCGTTCCCAATAATACGGACCCTGTTTTCTCGCTCCGTCTAAAGAGATGCCAGTGGCAGTAAAATTTATATGAAACTGTTCACACTTAGACGGATCCGGGAAAAAGAACGGATCAAGGTTTTTAAATGGATGTTTTGTTACTGCGAAAAGCCGTCTAAACACTCGGACCGTATATAGTGTGAGCGAATCCGCCGACGAGATGGCATCGATGTGCTCCCTCCCCCAACCCCGCGGATCACCCCACACACATCTTTTCGGCGTCTGCGCTCAGGCAAAATGGATGTCGATTTATGTACCTTAATGTCCCTAGAAAAATAGAGCTGTCTTATGTGACAAAACATTGGAAAAACAATGGTCCTATCTTACCAACTTTTGGAGTTATGAATCGCCAAAGTCAAAATTTTGTTATTTTTTCACTAAAATTTCAACTAAAACCACCTTTTTCTCCAAAAAATACGTGATTAACCTAAACTTTTTTTTCTAAAATTAGAAAGCTTGGACAATTTCCTATGAATAATGCCTTTTAAGTCTTAATGTAACTGCCTTTATTTTGGAAGATATAAGGCATTTAGTCTAAGTCTAAAAATACAAAATAAAGGAAAATTTAACATCATTTAACAATTTTTACCGTTGTAGATAGGTGGAGGAATTCTGCGTGTACTGGTACCATAACCATGAAAATAGGTTATACGGTTGCAAAAATACAGGGTGATATGTAAAACTTTAGCAAAAAAAAATCAAAACGCCCTAGCGGCTAAACCGTTACGATTTCCCCCCACCCATACGATTTTTTGTTCGTCTATCCAAGACCTATCCACAGCCGGCCGCTTTGTAAGTTTATGTGGGACACCCTGTATATATGTCACCATTGCGCGACCGAAGATTGAACTTGTTTCCCGCGGTTGGACTCCAGCGCCTTAGCTCTAGGCTACCGATATATGCACTTTATTAGAAATCTCTTTGTTATCGTTAAATATACTTCCAATTGGAATTTCCAGACCATTTTCTCAGTTGTAGGTCTCCTTATCAAGAGCTACAATTTGAGATATGGCCCAAGTGTGTAGCGACTGTACTTTCAAAGATGACATGGCGACTGTTCCACTGAAATTCAGGACCTCCTACCTGCACGGCAATACTTTTCCCGCAACACAAGACTAGCCCGCTCGGCTCACCCCCATACCCTACAGCCCCCCCGTTCACGCACAATACGGTTTAGAAGTTCGTTTATGAATAGAACAACTCGACTGTGGAATAATCTCCCGCAGTAAGTGTTTCCGAACTCGTACAACACCTTAGAGTTCAAACGTGAGGTTCATCGTAATTTTCTTCTACACCCTCCAGACCCCCTCTAACCTTTCCTATTCTCCTCTATCCTTCAAACCAAGCTTACTACTAGACATTGCACCATGAACTGAACGACATGACGGACTGGTAGTAAAAAGGGTTACACCTAAGCTTGATTTTTTCATATATAAAAAAGAAAGTCACAGACGGACAGAGCCTCTGTATAAGCTTTTTTTGAAAAGGCTAAAACTGCTAATATCGAAACTGCTATCGAAAATCGGAATCGAAATTTTCAACGTATTTTCATTTTTCAAGGTCCCAAGAGCATTTTAAGCAAAAATTGCTTTATTTACTTATTTATTTGCCAAACAAGGCATACTTTTAGGGCATTTTCAGAAACGCAGAACTGCGGTCACTCTGCAATATTCAGCTACAGACTTCCAATTGCTGAATATTGCAGAATGACCGCAGTTCTGCGTTTCCGAAAAGGCCCAAACTTACTACAGAATTATACAATGCATTTATGACTAAGGTACAAAGTCAGCTTAAGTCTATGCTTATTTATGGTAGTAATTGTGATGTTAGGAGGGATATAATTTTTTTTTAAAGGATGCTTTTTTAATGTGGGGTGAGAAGCAAGCACTGTGACTGTTAAAAGTCATACAACATCCGTTAACGGGTTCGTTCTTTGCCTATTCTGTCCGATGAGGTTATTCTTTAAGCATTTTTGTATGCCTATTGTGACGAACTTCGGTATTGAACTTGATTCTATCGGATAGGAACTGCACCTTAACGTTATCGTTTAGGACGTCCAAAGTTAAGCAAGAGATAAGCACTTTCGTCCTATGTGACAGCGGCATGAGTTCTAACTTCTTCAGTCTGTCCGTGTAGGGCGGTAAGTTGAAAAAGTCACGGGGTCGTGTAGGTTTCTCAGAGCGAAGAGGAGAAATTTCTTCTGTACTGATTTCAACCTCCTCCCAAATCCGGAACGCATATTCCAAGATAGGGCGGACGAGCGAACAGAAAAGAGTTTTTGTGACCCGAACGACATAAATGATTTTTGTACCTGCACGATACCGCGCAAGCCACAGAAGAGATAGACATAGTTGAGGTGCTGTTAGAAGAATATTAACGAAAATATGATCTGAAAATGTTTACATAAAATTCCGTCGAACCGTTTTTTGTTTAAACGACGTTCGTGGTTTTTGTACTTGCACGATACCGCGTGAACCAAAAACTATATCGACTTCTTTAAGGTGCCGAAAGAAGAATATTAACGAAAAAATGCCCTGAAAATTTCATAACATTCGGTCGGTCCTTTTTTTGTTTAAATGGAAAAACTTCGGCTCAGTGTCAGAAAGACCTTAAATAGATAAGTTTTGCTAATATCTAATAAACTCGATGTAATGAGACCCGTTCTAATCAAAGTGATCTTTTTTGGATTCTGAGCAGCGATATCCTTCCAACAAAACATCACTTCTCAAAATCCGACAACATTTAAAAACCGTGCAAAAATTTCGTTACTCTTTACAAACATCACGAATTTTTCAAACCTTGGATCAGCACTTTTTTGACGGGGAATTGTTTTATACGTCCCACAGTTTCAGGAAATTGCGGTTCATCCCAGAATTTCCAGTAGTTACCAAAAAAATTGCTCTTTTTGATAAAGTCTGACAAGTACTTTACATTGATCAGTTTTGCTAATATCTCCGGAAAGCTTTGGAATTTCCAAATGAAGTCATTCGCTTCAACACGCTCAATACGAATTCGAACACCCGCTTTAGTGTAGCGAATGAAGTACGAAGAAATGTTTGTTCGCTAACGTTCAGGAAAAACAAATTCTCTAAAAAAAATCTTGTGGATTTACAACTATTTTAGTTATTTGAACTAGCTTCTCTCAGGATTGCTTTGTCACCATTTCTGATACTAGTCAATTTCCCACTAGGGCTAAACGCATAACTATTTTATAAGAAGTCAGTTTATTCCATCTTCGTTCATCATACTGGGAAGTTAAACCCACATCCCAACTAGTTTAAGCCTATTCTCGGAAGACGGAAGGCGGCTCAGTGAAAATCGGACAAACTTCCTTTCAACCAATTTGACTCTTCGAATTTGGGAGAAGTCTTTGAAGGGTCTGACTAAAGATATGAACAAACAGGTACTTAGTGATGAGGGGATTGTTGAATTCGTTAGACCATCTTTTTATAAATCCCAGGACTAAGCTACCCTTGGAAGAGATATAATTGATGTGAGTGCAAAAATCCAGCTTATAATCAAACCTAACCCCAAGATCAGTTACAAGGGGTATTCACGCTTTGTTGTATTCAGCCTTGTATCGTTGTATTGAGTGTATTTGGTTACACCTTTGTAAAATAATACAAGGCTTACTCATATAAAAATATTTACAAGAGCGTTGTAATTTTACTACACTAAAAAGTGTTGTATTACGTATTGTATCGTTGTATTAATATATTTGACAGGTGTTCAAAATGGATCAGGATATGGTAAATTGAATAAATTCATTTATTTAAATCTATTTAATTCTATTTTAAAACTTTAGAATAATTCAATTGAACAAAATAAAAGAAAAAGGAAGAGAAATTTGGTGAAACTTATGGAAATAATAAAAATTACCCGAATCGTCAATCTCGTTAATTTCCGTCACTGCAATTTCCATTACTTCGTCAAGTAAAATTTCTTTTGGACTTTTCCGCGGTATCTTGACTACCTGACAAAACGAAAAAATTGTCTTCTTCTTCGATGTATTTACAATAGATTGCAAACGGAGCGTTCACTCTTCGTTGTAAATTTGCATTGTATATTTACACCGTTTACAATGATACACTTTAGCGTGAATACCCCTACAGAGTTTATGTTATCAAAAAAACTATAGTCATAAATTATCGGACCACGCTTCCTATAAAAAGTCATCACCTCGCACTTGCTAAAATTAAGAACCAGGTTGTTATTGGAACACCAAGAATAAAAGGTGTTTAGGTCAATTTTTAAAAGTTTCCAATCCTCGGTACTCTTTATGAGACGGTACAGTTTGATGTCATCGGAGTAAATAAGGATATAACAGTGCTTTAGTAAGGCGGCAATATCATCTATTGATAAGATAAAAAGCAGAGGACCTATATGACTACCTTGCGGGATGCCAAAGGATGCTTCAATATTTGTGGATTTGACTCCATGGAATAGAACTTGGTACGTTCTGTTGACTTAGTATGATTGGAGTCCTACCACAAGGGCATGCGGAAAGCCCACTGCTAAGGAAAAGCAAAATCCCATACAATAAAGTGGCACCAAAAACTATTGCTGTCTCACTCCCACGTTAAATTCCTCTAAACTTTAATCGTTGTAAACATAATTAGAAAAAAATAGACAGGCATAGTTTTTGTTCTTCTATCTCTCTCTTGAGTTATTTTTAAAAGTTCGTTAAACAGGAGGAAATAAAGTTTTGAAATAAATAATGTACATTTATTAAATGAAAAAAACTGCTAATAAATAAAAATGAGTGATGGAAATTTATTTCTATCAATTATAACAGACATCTTATTACTTATTTTCTCCTAAATTCGTAGAAAATTTTTTGTTTACATAAAAAAGGTTTTCTATTTCTGGAGGAGGTGCCATTGAAAGTTGTCTATGAGCAGTCCATTCCTATATGTCACAATACGAAGTAAGATTAACTATCAAATCGTAATTTTGACAGAAAAGTCATATGTCATTTTTCCGTATCTAATACACACTAACTCCACTACACAGTTCGGCTTTTATATTTTAAATACCACTTCTGAGAATTTGTCAAGAGACCAATTCTAACTACAGGGAAAATCTTTTATAATTTAAAAACTTCAGATTTGGGTATACTTTTTTGTTATCTATCTTCTTCTATATACCTGTCACTAACTACTTACGATAGTTGTTAAACTACTCGGTTTCTCGATTGCCTCCATATTTCAAATCCTCCTTTTATTCTGACGTTGACATTTGTTCCTTTTGCGCAATAAAATATTGAAAAAGGAATTTCCGCCTGAATCCCCATCTGGGAAAACATTCCAAACACAATCGAAACCTACAGATATCCACCCTTTTCAGAAAAGTTTATCAAAAAGTAAATTAATCTGCTCGTGTAAGCATGATCTATTCAACGAAATCACAGCGGTATAACATGATCCGAAGGAAAAATTAATTTGATTTTTGGTTCAATAATTTTATGAAAAGTATTGGCCAACGTGTGCCCAATTACTATCCACGAATTTGCAGTTCAATAATTCCGAATTTCCTTCAGCCGTTTACTGTGCCCAAGGTTATTGGCGGCAATCTCCTAAAATCGCTATTATGACATTCCTACCCAGCCACCCTTATCCCGAGGCCGCCGCACTCTGGCGGAATTGAGTAAACCTCGCCCAAGGTTTGATTAATAATCAAAGACTCTTTCAGAAGCTTATCACTCAAGCTCACTTGTTTCCCGCAAGCCACATGTGGTAGGTGATAAATCCCCTTTTCAGTTAATTAATTCAGTCGTATGATGGATGGGGCCTTGGAGCAGCTCTAGAGGTGGAATGTCGCTTGCGATTTCCTATGAAGAGTACACTTTTCTCGGTTGACACTCTTCGTTCCTTGTCACCATCGAGAATTTCCTGGTAAATGGTATTAGACATTTATTTTTAGTGGGGCATGTCCTGTCCATTCTGTGTTATAGAAATTTGTATTTAATTTTGTATATTGCGAATTTATTATTCAGAAATGTTTACTTCAAAGATTTTGAAAGAAAGTAAAAATGTCATGACCAAATTGACTTCGTACATTTTCAATTTATGAAATATTTCTGGTCAATACAAGTGAGTATATTCGAGTTCAACGGCACGTAAAGCTCAACCAATTTAACATTTTCCATCCGTATTTATACGTGAAGAAATAAAATGTCAATGAAAGGAATGTTCAATGTCACGAAGTTTAATCCAAGATGGCGGCGTGGCGTCTATCAAAGTGGTGTCAGTTAATGTCATTTAATGCGAGTTTATGTGTAATTTGTATTAAAACTCAAACTTTATTGGATATCCACGATATTATTCCTTAATTAGATAATATTTTCTAACATCTTTCCCAGAACTTTTTTGGGTTCGGTTACGATTTATTTTCTCAAATCAGGAACCACTGTGTACTAAGACCATATTAGGAATGCCTTCTTTACGATGTTTGAATTGTCTGTCGATTTTAATATCGACTTTAAGTCGGCAGAAACACAAATTATGGGTGCTTAACAATCGACAATCACTACGAGTCTACCCATGCCAATTTACCGCCATTTATGAAGAGTTGTTAAAGAAGTAATCTTCGTTAACAAAATCTTCTAATTTTAATCTTCCGGTGAAACACAATGTGCAACACCACATTGTGACCAATGCTCGGCGACTCGTCCCGGAAAAAGTGAATTTGGCCAAATTAGAATCCGACCATATGGTTGGTTCAATTGGGAATTTGTCGGCCTTTGTCGTGCTCTGCGGCATCTCCACTTCATCTAGTCCCTAAGCAGGACTCACGTGATTGGCCGTCGCCTAATCTCTCATCAGGTCTGGTGTGAAACCGGAACAGGCATTCCTAGGCCTTCCTATACCCCCTTGATAACGTAGACTAGCGTTCAATGCCGAAACTAGCCTGTCGCATCTTAAAAACCTTGGCCATAGATCAGTACCTACCTTGGGCCCAAAATTTTACGGCATACCAAATCTTCATTTGAAGCCTTCAAGTTTCCAAATAATAAATTTGACCATATTCACATGGATATAGTGGGACTCTTACCACCATCTCGTGAATATTTTTATATCCTAACGATACACAGGCCTGCAAAAAACGGTTTTTTTTTTCTTGACAATTTAATAGTCGTATTTTAAGTATTTTTTCGCGAATCCGTTGGCCAAATTCCGTTAATCCGAATCCGTTGGCCAAATTGCCCTATCACGTCAGGATTTTGAGCAATCCTAACCTAAAAGTGCCAAAAAGCGTGTTTTTTGCACTTTTGCGCGTTAAATATCTCAAAACTATGGAATGATAGGGCAAATCTGACAACGGGATCGTTTTCAGCATGCCAAAATCTATAGAAAAGCATGTCGGAAGCGTGAAATTTGACAACACTTTTTTTGTAATACTGAAAAGAAAAACTTCTTGGCGCGAAATCGACGATTTTTATTAAGACATGTTATCATCGTTGCACCTCGTTTTTCGGGGGCTGGTATTTTAAGTATTTTTTCGCGCTGAATCCGAATCCGTTGGCCAAATTGCCCTATCACGTCAGGATTTTGAGCAATCCTAACCTAAAAGTGCCAAAAAGCGTGTTCGCTTTTTGGCACTTTTAGGTTAGGATTGCTCAAAATCCTGACGTGATAGGGCAATTTGGCCAACGGATTCGGATTCAGCGCGAAAAAATACTTAAAATACGACTATTAAATTGTCAAGAAAAAAACCTTGCAGGCCTGTGAATCGATAGATGTCCTGCAGCATTCCCAATTTGGGACATATACGCTTCAACCAACAATGGTAAAAAGGCTCGTAACTGAATTCGTCCCACTATTCGGAATACATCGCAATTGATCAAGTTACGCAGTTCAAGGCAAAACTGTTGCCAGATTACTCGGCACTCATTGAACCGGAGAACCACCCACGACCCGCATGAAACGGGATGGGCGAAAGGCTACGCAGAGAACTAAAGCCTTAATGGCAAAGTACAGCATTACTTACTGGAGTGAAGATTATGTCATGTTACACGTCCGCATGGCAAACAAGACCAGCTGAACTCGTATATGGTCGAAACCTCAGACTTCTCAATACGTATTCCAATTCAACTGATAAAAATGCAATATCAATCGCCTCCGTTCTGCATGTGAACATAAATTCAACATATCACAAACAACCCGTTCCAAACGATGTCTAGGTGCCAGCACTCCAGGAGGACACGGACCTCGTTTTCATACAAGTCGACCATATTCGAAAACCTTTCCATATGAGCAGGGGTGTCCTGAGTATATGGCCGCGTCCAAGGTAATCTATATATATAAAAATGAATCATTGTTTTGTATGTAATCGATGTTTGAAAAATTGGCTGTATGAAATGACTGATTGAGTGTGCTTTATGTTAGAAGACCTCAATAGCAAGGTTTATGTATATAGTTTTCATGATTATGTCTGTTGGTATTTTTGTAATGGCGCTTGAAAAAGAATTGTCGATATCCTTATTGGAAATTTTTTCTTCGCATTTAATTGATATGATTTGTACGTGAAATCGGTTTGTTTTATTAAATGAAATAAAAAAAAGTAAAATCGTTCTAAAAAAGGATTGTAGCAGCGATAGTGGTGTCAAATTATAAATGCATTAACCGAAACGTAACAGTAGTAACGTTAGAGTGCGTTTACATGTTACTCTCATTAGGCTGGCGTACACGGGTCAATATTTAACACTTGGTTAACCGGTTTGTTATCATACTCTCGGGGTACATGGGTCTTGCTTTACCAAGATTAACTTATTATCTTTAGATGAGATATCAACGGCTATGGCCGAGTAATGTTTCTTTATCTATAAGGCATTTGTGCATGTGTTAGTTTTTAAGCAAAAATTTTTATTGAACAAGGTATAGTTGTTTTCAAACCTCGTGACATCCCGCGCATGTTCCCCAGCTAAGCTCTTAAAAATGTTTAAAAGTTCAGACAAAAGCTTCAGTTAACTCCTCCTATCAAATCACTTGCTGCCATGTAATCAGTCGCGGCTGCGTATTGCTAAAGGGAGGTGTATTTTCTTGGGACTTCAATGATTATTTAAAAAATTTACAAATTATGACTGAAAAACACCCGTTTTTATATATTTTTTTTATTTTAAGGTTATTATATTTTACACATATGCTACAGAAATAATTTGTAGTAATTTCTACTAAAAAATACGAAATTTGAGTTTTTATTACTTTGATTACTAGATTGTTGACGTTTCCTGCCAGTCGCATACGCGCTTCTGCCCGGGGAGGTTGTGTTGCTTGCAACTGCGGGGAACTGTCGGTTTATGAATGAAAACGCTCACTTATTTAAAGGAATTTTTTCAGCATTTTTTTTAAATTATTTTAAATTTAGAAATGAGAAATATTTAGCATAATTAAAGTAAAATTATGCTTATTATGTTGAATAAACTGCCTTTGTTGAGCAGGGGCCTTACATGTATTTAAAAGCTCTGCTCAACACATAGAAAGATAAATTAACTTTATTCATTCGGCATCCCTTCCCAAATGATTTTGTTGAGTTTTTCCAGTGTTTTTTGCCGTTTTAACTAAAAAGAGGGGAATGATAGAACATTCTTTATAAAATTTGGCAACAAGGTGCGCAGAACTGCTCAAATTTTTTGTGTCACGGAGTTTGAAAAATTCTATACAATACTTCCCTCTCTTGCTATTGACCCAATTTTTATGTTAAAATGGACCTTATTTATTAGTTTTCGACAAAGACATATGTGAAAAAGAACAAAAAATATCAAAGTTGGCGCAGCCGAGCGGTTACTTTAACAATTTTAGTTAGGTTCAGCAAAGAAAATCGATACAGTTCGAAACGAACGTTGGAAAATCGTTGGTGCATTGTGTGTCGGAAAGCATATGTCCAATATCAATATGGTCGTCAGATTTGTTCATAACTTTTACTTGCAATCCACAATGGGATGGGACTGAATCATGATGCATGTTAGAAATATTCAAAGCGGTATTCAAGAGCATTGATTTCTGAAAATGTAATCGGGAACAATGGTTACCCAATGTATCTCCGTCGACCGACTAAGGTCAATGGCAAAGAGATAACTTGGAAGGTTACGATTGTGAAGCTGACAATCGTTGGGTCGTACTCTATTCGCCATTATTGTCCAAGACGTTCAATGCTCTCATAAATGTTGAATTTTGCAATTCCGTCGAATCAATCAAATTCATATTCAAATATATAATGAAGGGGAGCAACATGGCTGTTTTTGGTGCTGCTAATGCAAAGGCGATGGGCAAAATAACACAATATTAAATGGGACGTAATGTTAGCAATAATCTAGCGGTATGGCAATTTCTTTCATTTGCCATTCATAAAAGATATATGCAACTGTTGTTGATTTGGTTGGACATCTAGAAAATGGCCAGCGTATATATTGTACAACGGATAATGCTGCGGAAAGAGCTGAATGGTAACCATCCACCAAATTGATGGGTGCAGCGAGGCGCAACGGGTTCCAGCTAGTATCATATAAAGAAAAAGAGTTATTTTTAATGAGAAAATAAAATATATGCATAACGTTACGATCAGATGTGTATATTGTAATATGGGGCATGATTGAACTCATAAAACCTTGCAATGTAAGCAGGGCCTATGTAAGGCTTGGTCTTGCAGACGAATAGTTTGACTTGGTCTTGCTCAAAAGCCAGACCTTTTTTGAACATCACTTGATAAAAATCATTGTTCACTTAAGCTCGATCCACACATATCCGTGACGCGACGGCGACTAGTACTTGCAGTACTAGGAGCATTAGTAAAAAAAATTATCAGTACGAATAATTCAGTTCAGTTCAATGGCCCTACAGCCCAAATCGAGACTTGGGCTTGGGCTACTATAATTTTCTCCTCCAACCTTCTCACTCACTGGTTTGAGTTCTCCAATTTCGTAGGACCATAAGTGTGCAGTGTCTGCTTCAAACCATATTTTCCTCGGTCGTCCTGCTGGCCTGTAACCGATTATGATTCCCTTATCTTCTTCACTGCTCTGTATTTTGATATAGTTGACGATGTCCATCTCTTTATAGATTTCGTACAGTTCGGCGTTGTATCTGATTCTCCAGATACCGTTTACGTTTAACGGGCCAGCAAAGAGTCTTAAGATTTTTCTCTCAAAAACGCCTAATAAGTTCTCGACTTTTTGAGACATGGTCCATCAAGGGCGGATCCAGGTCAATGGCGAATGGTCCTTTCTGATCTAGTCTGCAACATTGCTTTAGTTTTGCGTTGATTAATTGTTAAACCCATGTTTTTAGCGGCGTTGTCTAGACTTATATAGCATTCCTTTGTTCCTAATAGTGATCTTCTTACTATGTTCAGATCATCAGCGTTACACAATATTTTTACCGATTTGTTAATTAATGTTCCATTCCTGTATAATGCTGTTTTTCTGATGACAGCTTCTAGGGCTAGGTTGAATAACATCGGTGCTAGACCATCTCCCTGCTTGAGTCCTTGTTTAATGTGGAAGCCTTCAGTTAACGAGTTTTGAACCCTTACCTGAGCTATTGTATCTGTTATGGTTACATTAATCGTCATTAACTTTGGAGTTATTCTAAGATCTATAAGGTTGTCAAGAAGTCTTTCCCTAGATATTGAGTCATTCGCCTGTTTAAAATCTACGAAGATCTCATATACGTTTACATTATTCTGCCAACACTTCTCTAAAATTTGTTTTAGGCAGAATAATTTTTCTGTTGTAGAAATTTTCTTACGGAAACTTACTTTCTTCCTCTGGCGGTACCATCCTCATTCCATATCCTACATATTAGCCTATGGGTACGAATAATTCCATGCAAATAAATTGAGAAAGGCGCGAAATGCTCCCCGACTACCGATGCAATGGGCATCGACGATTTTAGTACCCTTCAGACGTCCGTGAAAAGAACAAAAAAGCGTTTCCACCGATATTTTTTAAAATTTATCTCGGACGTGAAGCAAATATTTTTATAAGAATTCAACAGAAATTTAGGTAAAGTTTATTTGTAATACACTTCCGGAAGAGTCCACCTGGGATGAATCCACTGTCTCCACCTAAATTCCACGATGAACTATCCAAATTTCAAAAATAAAATGTCAGGTGCCATTGAACATTGAGCACTCATACGGAAAAATGCGGTGCTGTGTGAATGTCCGTGAAAAATGCATCACGGAAGCCATTGACACGGAAACCATAGACGCCGTGCCGTTACAGATATGTGCGGACCGACCATTATCCATTCGACGCACTTCCTTGCGTTCCTTGCGTGCACAGTACGCACACGTCCAAAATAAAGGGAGGGTTTGGGGATTTAGCCTCCCTTTATTTTGGACGTCTGCTGTTGGCTAGGCACAGCCCTGCATATCGATACTGGAAAGTTAAATCGTCACAAGTGCTATTTCAGCAATTTTACATGAGAAGGAAAAAACGATTATCGATTACATGATTATTAGTGTAAAATGTCGCTTTATTTTTTTAAAGAAAATATTCAGTTTACCGTTTTATGATATAATCTTTTCATTATTATGTGAACAATGCCAAATAATTTCTTAAAAGCTAAAAAAACTAAAACGATTTAGCTTTCCAGTATCGATATGAGGGTCCATATTAATTAATCAATCAGACTAGTCTTGTATTTCGAGTAAAACCTTGCCGCGAGGGCAGAAACTATGTTGGTTTATTGCAGAATGATCCTCGGTTCACTTTATGCCTAGAATATTAAGAAATAAAACGGAACCATTAATTTCATTAGAGCTTTCTCCGAGGCTTAGCCAAAAGCTGATCCGACTTTCTTTACGACCGTCCATGATGAGTGGATTACATCGTAATAACGACAAGTATTCGAGATAAACGGTGGTGATAGTGAACCAACCTTAGATTTACCTGTTATCACAGGGGTAGCATCAAGGCCGGCTTTAGGTATTTTGGCGCCCCGTGCGAGATATATTTATGCGCTCTTAATTTTTTAAAGACATTTCTTTTAGATAGGAATACCTACGTTAATATGCACAAATTATACAATAACCCGAGTAGAAATAAAAGATGACCTTATAACGGGTGGATACAGTCCGCTTGGGAGCACATAAGGACTCACGACGGCCAAACGATTCTCTAAAAAAAATGCATGCCCGTATGTGGTGTACGGCCGTATAGACCGGGAAATTACCTTCTGATGCCCAGCACATGTCAAAGGACTATGTTTCAATCAGAGTCGACGTTCGCTCGTTGTAAAGCCATCTTTTATTTTATTCTAGAAGGTAAGAACGAGTACGATCTTCGTCGGCCAAATTGGGCCCTATCGTGTTAGCACAATGATAATGGTAAGATCAGGCAGCATTAAGCGCTAGTAACTTGCCTATGGTATTATGACCAAATTGTATTCCATATTTCACAGTAATTTGTTAATCTATTACTGGGAAAAGGAAAGACTTTTGTTTAGTAATAAAAAAAATTACCCACGTATAAGCATGTTATGTGTATACATCTGCAAGCTACATTCAATAATCTCGTCCAGTCAAGCCCCAGTGTTGGCTTTTTAGAGCACCAGCAAATGTTTTGGTTTGGTACATGGAGCCCTTGAGAGATTGAGTGAGCGATGTATAGAAACCTCTATAACTCTCTTTGTCTTTAAACCCAAAAGAAGAAAAGATAGGACAAATAGAGGGTCCTGTACCTCTTTCCCTTGAACTCAAAAGCAGGATTGGAGGGCTCTGAAACTCCCGCGGAAGCTCGTATGGCTCTCGGGAGCTGCTATTGCCCAACACTGGTTGGTTGGTAGAAACTGAAGACAGTAGTTGCAAAAGAACGTATAATAAAACACCATTTCCAACTGTCTTTTACGATTTTTTCAAACACAAGATTTATTTACCTCCTGTGTATATCCGGCGTTAGGTCTTGTATTGTGGTGGTGGCATTAAACAATTAAGTAAATTAATTAGTCCGTCATGTCGTTTACTTCTTGGTGCAATGTCGAAGATAGAAGAAGGATATGAAAGGTTACTTTTTCTTGGATACTTTTTGAGTTAATTTTTTTTAGCAACCGACTGAGCCACAACAGTCGGGTTAGCCTCGTCGAAATGTTGTGCCTCCCGGTGACGACCCGACCTAAGCGGAACATTGGTACCCTGTGATTAACAGATTACGCCAACGGGCTACAAATTAAACAATTTTTAAACAACATAATATTGCGTTCATCCTTAAAGCAAGTGATAACTGTATATACATTTCTCTATTATAACATCATAACAAAATCTTTCAATTACCAATTAAAATCCGCCCTAACAGTTAGATCCAGATCAAAATCCTTAATCCGCAACGCCATAATTTTACATTTCCAAGAATCGACATTAATACCCAAAATTTCGGATTTTATTTTATATTTATCTTTCCACTTCGACGCCTGAGAACCAAGAATTAACGTGATGTTATTTATAATTAAAAGCTTGTACTTGTGAAAGTTATAAAACCTTGACGTTCGAGGCCGCATAAATAAATAAATTAAAAGTTCCTAAACCCGCGGCTTTTCTCCTGTCAGGAAACCTTCATCATACCTTACTCAATTTCGTTATGTCAAACAGCAAAAATTTCACCATAATTAAAAAAGAAAATAAAAATATATAAAAAAAACGCAACTTCTTAAATATTGAAATGAATTCCGATTCCAAGGTTCTTATCAAAAGTCTGCTTAAATATTAAATCCCCGAAAATTAGCCCTCGTCATTAACTTGCCGAACGTTTTTAACTGAACGAGAAATCAGTTACGTATTTGACGGGAGTCGAACCACCACCACAGCAATCCCACCACCGCCGCCATCCCGTGTTCTTTTGCGAAATAAACAAACACCGAGAATTCATAATTAAAGTTGGTAACTCGATATTTGCCGTGCTACGCGAGAATATAAACAAGCGCTTTTCCCACGTTCGAGGGTACTGGGGCTGTCGGGACGTCCGTCATTAGCGCCGCGGATCGATATCGAGTGATATGCGGAGCCCCAGGACGTTGCTTTTATCTGTGATTATATTTTTAGCTATCTGCAAGAGCGAGATCCGTCAACTGCAGATGCCGTACATCCGCGCGAGCAACAAATTCGACTTCGTATGCCTGTTCCTGGCGCTGTGGATGGACTCGCTGGCGATCCTGGGCGCTTGCGGAGCCCTGGCCAGGACGCTGAGTACCTGCTTAGATGCCTTGACTGGTGGACTAGCTAGAATTTTCATATTAGGTAAGTGGATTTGGCAGATAGTGTGAGGTAACTATTAATGAGGCGCTTTGAAAGGTAGGAATTCCCCGCCCAACGAGCCGTGGCCGGATGTGCTTGGCGTGACTGCGGTCTTCCTTGTGACGGGAATGTTCATGTTGGGACTGGAGGTAGGTAGGATTTTGCAGATTTACATGATTTTGTCAAAGAGAACTTCTATCCTTAATTAGAACACCCGGGCATTTAGCCTGCTAATGACGCTGGGTGTGCTCGGGACTAACGGCATTCTAACGGCAGTATCGACACTTAAAGGAACTGGCGAGGAATGGGACACAGACTACATTCGTCCCAACGGATTGTACAGTGTGCGTGCGCTAAATAAGTTTATTGAAACAATTACCCTATCAGAGATTTTCTTTATTTTATTACGGCTTTTGTTGTAGTTTCTGCTGGCAGCTGCTTTGAGCACATTCGCCTATCCCAGCGAAATGCCAAATAAACAAGGATGGAAGCGGTTCCAAGGACCTTTGCTGGTGCTTTTAGTTTGCGTGTCCTCAATGCTTTCAGCTGGCTGCCTGTCTACACTCGTACATTCTAAGTAACTCGTTCTTTAACTGAAACAAAGTATAACAATAAATCATCGTTTAATTAACGCCCATTTTTTAGATACGACGAAATTTACACAGCTGTCCCGATATTCTCTATCCTTGATAAGGTCAACTACCATCAGAAGCTAGTTCCAGCCGCAGCGTGCCTTCTGCTCCTGGCGACGTCAGGGGCATTTTTAGAGCTTTTCACCGAATTGTTTAGCATTATAGTCCGTTTGGCCACGTCCGAATGGAAAATCTTAACGAAGCAAATCAGCTACGAAAGTCCAGACAGCGGCAATCCTGTTTTAGCAATTTTTATTGGGGGTATTGCGGCCGGTTTTATGCGTCTTAATCCTTTTTATTTATTTTTTTTCCTTTGTGTTATTTTCTTCAGGAAGCCTCTCAGCCATGTTCGCCTTTGCATGCCCCATGGAGAATTTAACACACATTCTGGCAGCGAGCCATCTTTGCGGAGGACTTCTGAGAGCCTTTTATTTACTCTATTCACCATTCAGGCCGAAATTTATGCAGCAGTCCTGTGAGTATTGTTTTTTTTTTATCTTATGTAAAATAACCTTTTTCATCCTTTCGATTGATTGGACTGCTAGGTTTATCTGTAACATAATTATGCTTCTATAAACATGAGCTTGAAACGAAAATTGAAGACGACTCATGAGTTCATATTGTTACGACGTAGTTGATTGTCAAGGATGAAACGGAGGTACAATAATGAAAAAGTCAAGGGCAAATTTTAAATATATATAGCAGAAAATATATAAGAAATTTTCATGAAATAGACTCGTTGATAACTTTGTAAAGGTTGGGGGCTTTATACGGAGGTAATACACAGCCAGGCACATGCAAATGTGTGTTAGTTATCTAGGCAGAATAATCTAATTTCTTGATTCAAGAGATTTCTTAGAAGTAATGTTGAATACCTTGCCATAAGCCTTTTTAAAATACAATATGGAATGTTTTGTATTCTTCGGTATTGGAGCCTGATATGGTACTCTTTCAAAGATGCGAAGCCATGCTGTTTTTTTTTTTTCTTAATTTAATTTTCTAATAAGTGATAAAAACAACGTACACAAAAGGAGATAGCATGATTGATTATTCAAGCCTTTTACACGCTAATAATAAATCCAAGTAGTTCCATGCATCTATTCTTATGCTATGTTCTTCTCATAACTATATTCCTCTGCTCCAAAGTGTGGTACGGGCACCAAAAATGTGAACGTATGGAATTCCTTTAAGAATTGAGGAACATCGTAAGAAGCCAGAAATGATGATAATAATAATAGTAGGTAGTCTCGAAGTATAGTGTGTTTATCGCTGGTACCATCCTTGGTCGCTAATTTAGTGAAGGCGTACACACGTTGACCTCAACACTGGTATAGATGTTTTCAAACTCCGGGAGTAAAAAATTTAATCAGTTCTGCGCACCTCGTTGCCAAATTTTATAAAGTTGGTTCTATCATTGAGCGCGTTTGGGCCCAAGTTATTTTAACTCTCAGTGGTCAGTCATCAGCGGGATAGGGGGAATAACATGTAGCATAACATGCACGTGCCGCAACTATTTCGGACTGATGGTACTGCGATTATAACCTCCTAGCGGTGGCCACTGGAAACTATTCTATGAGAGAGGATAGGCTAATATGATCGGGCTACTCCCTTTCAAGTAAGGTTGTCATGAGGCTAATAACCTGACCCGGAAAAAATAATTATTTCGGAACGAGCAACTTCCCTCGGATACTGAAATCAACGACGACGACCACAGCAACGAAAAAGGCAAAACGGTTTACGAATTTTCTCATGGAATGTTCGAACTCTGTACAGAAGTCGAGCTATGCAACATCTAGCCGATACCCTGTCAAAGTATAAAGCTGACATTACCGCCATCCAGAGATGATATGGGCAGGGAATAGTGTTTTGCAAAAACCTGACTATGACGGTTATCACCGCTGTCATACAAAACACCATGTGCTCGGAGTAGGTTTTATTGTCAGCAAAAGAATGAAGCCTACCATTATCGGCTTTAAAGCAATTAACGAAAGGCTATGTACCCTTCGTGTGCGACGTAAATTTAAGAACATCAGCCTCATAAACATTCACGCACCTATAGAAGAGTCCCCGGATGATGATAAAGAGGAATTCTTCGAATTAGTTAAACGGGAACGTAACGCCTGCCCCAGGTATGATGTAAAAATCATCCTGGGAGACCTGAACGCCAAAGTAGGCCGGGAGCCCGTGTACAGGCAATGTGTCGGCAACCACAGCTTGCATGAAAACACTAATGACAATGGACAGCGAGTTGTAGAGATGGCAGCTAGTAAGAACTTGGTCGTTATAAGTACTAGATTTGCGCGTAAAGCCACCTGGGTCTCCTGATGGAGCCACTCGCAACCAAATAGACCATGACCGCTACCTTTCGGGTCTGATGACGGTTCGAACGTACCGAGGTGCCAACTTCGACTCGGATCACTATCTTGTTGGTAAGGTGCTCCGAGAGCGCATTACAACGCTGGAAAGCTTTGTATCCGCTGATCAGGCTCAAATCAACGTAGCTGCACTACGCAATGAAATGGCCAGAAACAGCTTCGATCATGCACTAGAACTCGCCCTAAGTCCTGGGGTTGAGATGGCGGACAGTCGACGAGAGCTGGACCCGCCTTATAAATATAAGCTGGCAACTGAACGTAAGAATGCTGCGTACCGAGCAGTCTCAGAGAACACGAGTAGGCGAAGAGAAATATAATCAGCTCAGAAAAGAGAATTCACAGACGAAAAAAGAAAGCCTGGGAAAAAATTTCGTGTCAGATAGCGACGGCCGCAAAGAGTCAGCAGTATGACATAAAACACACCACGTTGCACATACTGCAAGGACAAAGAAGGGAATCTAATCGCCGATCCTAAAGGCATCTAGACGATTGGAAGAGCAGTTAATTGAGGATTCGGAGGCTCTACCAATATCTAATGATAACGCTATGCTGCCGCCACCAAGCTTAGAAGAAGTTAGAAGAGCCATCAGCCGGCTCAAAAACAATAAGGCCTCGGGTGCTGACGGCATCCCAGCGGAGCTTGCTAAATATGGAGGGCCTACATTACACCAAACGATTCTTGAATTAATTGTGCAAGTATGGGAGCAGAAAGTGATGTCAGAAGACTGGAGAAAAGGCATCCTCTGCCCAGTACATAAAAAGCGCGGATATCACAACGTGCACTAATTATCGCGATATTACGGTCTTGAGTACCGTGTATAAAAGAGAGAGGAGCAGGAAGTCTGGGACTGCACATTAACGAAAGCAAAACAAAGTACATAGTGGCCTCGTCTACAAGGGCACCAACATTGGTCCAAGAATCAAGGTAGAAGAACACGAGTATGAAGTGGAAAAATCATTTACCTACCTTTGGTCAATAGTAGCAACTGACAATAGCATTGAACCAGAAATACGCGCACTAGAAACTTACTACAGTCTGTCTAAGCTCTTTAATCCAAGCATCTAACCATAACGTATAAACTTTTACTATAGAAGACGGTGGTCTTACCGGTACTCACATATGGATCATTCCATATCAAACCGAACGCTTAATAATAATTGATGATTCCGATTTTTTTGAAATTTGGCAGGCACATTCTACACATGAAATAATGAGAAGCGTGTTTCGCGAAAAAAATTTGGGATTTTTTTTTTTCAGAAGATATAGATGGTTGTAAGTTGTAATAAATTTCAAAAAACGACTCTCGGCCGACCTTTCAAATTACTGTATCGTCGAAACCATTAGTCGTACAAAAAAATGAAACAGGTCGATTTTGAAGATATCGAGTCACTCTATGTAGTGGTATAAAAAAATTTGATTTTGTTATTAATAAATTATTATTAATTTGTTTATAAAGTTTCATTACCACTTTTCGTCTTCAACTCACCAACTTAAAATTTTGGAAAAAATATCATCGTGTTCCCCTTTCAATTCTAAGGAAACAGTGAAAATTTGAAAATGGAACTCAACCGGGGTCACACTTAAAAAATTCTTTAAAAGAATGCGACCGGCTTAACATATCGCGTACACGCAGAGAACGTTTACAAGGACTGGTAGGTGCAACGGAAAATGAATAACACATAAAATAATGAATTATTTTATCATTAAACATACTTTATTTTAATTTTTGTACACATTTACAATAGTCGACGTGGTAGCTGACGATGTGATTTTTACTTCAATTTTTCCATTTTGTTGTGGAAAAAATGAATGGTACATTAAAGTGCCACGAATCATCTTCGCTTTGTCGAAACGGCTTTGAAGTGCTTGAGCTTCCGTTCCTTTAATCCTGAAGATGAAAGAATTCGGTATTAATATTCTTAATATTTTTGTTAACCCACATGAAAAATTTGGCCGGGGTCATTTATATTCTGCCAACTGTCTTTGCAGCTAATCTTTTAATCGTACCTCCTAAACCATCGCAAGACATGAGACATGGCGAAAAAGTGCCATTCTGCACTAAAATCAAAATCGACTTTGTGATAAGAAAGATTTATGAAATTTTTTTTTGTTCTTGTATTGACCACTCGCTCCGTCAGAAAAGTAAAATATTTTCGCAAAGAACCCAATGTTTTGTTTAAAAAAGTAATTAAACCACGCTGAAATACATGGACGGCTATTGTTTCATGTTTTAAACAATCTGAGATTGCGATGAAATTAAGAAATTGTGTTTTTCCCTTATCTTTATAATAAATTGCGAAAGGGTGTATCGTTACTTGGTCATTATTCCAATGGACTCCTTGAATTGCATCCTGTAGAACAAACGCATAATTTTCGGAAAATCGCAAATCAAAATCGCTCTTCGATACAGGCGAATCTGTAACACAGCGTGTACTAGGTCCAGTGTTTAACATTGAAACAACGACAGCACTTAATTATATCAGGGAAACGTTTCACCTACCCAGCTGATATTGGTCGTGAATCATGATTCTGTCTGTACACCCCTGGACCGTTCTAATTCCTTTATTTGTATAAAAAAATTCAGTTTCGTTTCACTGTCATACAAAAGCACTTAAAGAGAACTTAAATCTAGTGTACTTTTTTTTGAAAATTTTTCTTCCCATTGTATTTTAATGAGCGGGGGGTGTAGTGTGACGTAAAGCTACACCCCTCATTTTATTTTTTAAATAAAAGGAGCACAAAATTTATTCTTTAGGGAACAAATTAGCACATAAAAAGCACTAAATTTTGGACTTTACCCCATCACTCTCCGCTTAAAGGGAAAGGGGGGTGCCGCTCGACTCACCTCGCAAATCTCCAAATTTTCTGATGAGGGCAACGTAATTTTCAATTTTCTTTGCAGCTTCGAAGTGACTCGAAGTAAATTCTTCATTGGTTTTTACCCGTGATTACGTTTTTTAAACGGATTAAAACACGTATCGTAACGAGTTGACATTTTTTCTCCTGTGAGGTTTCAAATAAGGCAGTCTGATAAAATAATACCCGTAATTAATTATTGTTATAATTATTTTAAGAAAAACAACAGTAACACTACGATATTAAACACTATAACACTATTTATCTTGTGTAACACCTAAACAGAACTGAACAAGTATTACATAGCATAGAAAGTATTTCCACTTAACCTAAAGGCATAGAAAGATCGGGATGGTTAAAATAAAAAACTCTGTTGTTTATGCATTTTCTTCCATTTTAAAGCTTCTAAAAGGAAATTGCTGAAAATGGAATATTTAAAGCTAAATTGGTACGTGTAAGAGAGAGAAAACTAGTAGTATTTTTTTTTGCGCCAGAAAATCAGGTCAATAGTGAGAAAAATGTAACACATTGATAGACAGAGAATTTTTTAAGTGGGACCCCGGTTGAGTTCCATTTTCAAATTTTCACTGTTTCCTTAGAATCGTGTTCCCCCGATGATATTTTTTCCAAAATTTTAAGTTGGTGAGTTGAAGACGAAAAGTGGTAATGAAACTTTATAAACAAATTAATAATAATTTATTAATAACAAAATCAAATTTTTTTTATACCACTACATAAAGTGACTCGATATCTTCAAAATCGACCTGTTTCATTTTTTTGTACGACTAATGGTTTCGACGATACAGTAATTTGAAAGGTCGGCCGAGAGTCGTTTTTTGAAATTTATTACAACTTACAACCATCTATATCTTCTGAAAAAAAAAATCCCAAATTTTTTTCGCGAAACACGCTTCTCATTATTTCATGTGTAGAATGTGCCTGCCAAATTTCAAAAAAATCGGAATCATCAATTATTATTTTTAACGAAAAGCGTTCGGTTTGACATGGAATCACCGATATGCATCTGAAACGTGGGTGCTTAGTAAAAAGCACTCAAACCTCTTAGCAGTGTTCGAGAGGAAAATACTTAGGAGGAGTTTTAGCCCCTTGTGTGAAGAAGGACGATTCCGGAGACTCTACAATGACGAGATCTACGAGCGCTATCGCGACATAAATGTTGTGAGGAAAATAAAGCTCGGTAGGCTCTGGTGGGCAGGGCATCTAGCTCGTATGAGTGAAGATAAGCCTGCTCGGAAAGTTCTCTGCGGTAAGACCTATGGGGTGCGACAGCGAGGGAGACCCAACCTTCGCTGGAAGTATGGCGTAGACCAGGACGCTCAGAGCTTAGGCTCAGAATCGGGACCGGTGGAGAGAACAGTTGCGAGCGGTCAGGACCGGATCCCGGTTGTAGTGCCGTCAAAGAAGAATATTGGTGCAACCATTTTGAATTTATAAATTTTGATCATAAATTCGTTATTTAGTAACTTCTATTCATTTTTGACAGTCGCTTTGGAAAGCGATTCGTCGGTCGCTCTTACATGTTTACAGCACTAGTTGTGTTCCGACAAAGCCAATGTAAAAATGTCCTAAAAGAATTTGGTTTTTTTATAAACATAGATATTTGTAAATTAAATAGCTGGGACTCGGTTCGCCTCGCTGCACCCATAACCCAATAGGGGCCACAAAAACCATCCACTAACTTGGTATTGTTCGAGATATATAAAGTTTATGCCAGCAAAACGAAGACCATTGACGAACTCAAAGTTAACATACGAGCCGAAGTAGCTGTCATAACGCCCGAAAACAGCTGCTTTTTGCGTTTAGGATGGAGGTCATTTTACCGACATTGTGTTCAAAAACTGATTTAAAATAAATGGTAGAGAATATCCTAAATAAATCTTGCTCATTTGTCAAAATCAGCTAAAAAATGTCGGAGATAATTCAATGTTGAAATACCGAAGGTCTATATGGTGCACCCATCTAGTATGTAAATTTACACATTTTATTGGGGGCAAAGATTTTTTATGTAACAGGAGGGCCGCAGTATCATAAAGTTTGGAAACCACTGAATTAAGTAAAACATGTTTCTCCTGTATGCAGTGGCCTTTCAGACCAGGGGCCGGTTCGTGTATGTCGAAAACGAAAAATTTTTTTCGTCTCGGGTTCGCATAGGTCGAAAAAATTGAATTTTTCGTCTTAAGCCGACGAAAGGCACTCGAAAGGTCTTAGGTTATCGAGTTCTTGCATTATTATGAATAATAATATTCAAATCTTAAGTTAGACTTTTATAAATTTCACATGGGAATAATTTGTGTAAATCTAATTTAATTATCCTGGTACTACATATAGCACAAGCATAAGATTTGAAATAAAAGTTAAATTCAAAAAATGCATTCTTTACAAAATGTTTTTATTTTTTATTTTATTCAACACAACAACAAACACAAAACAATACTTATCAGAGATTTGTTTTTTGTTTACCAACTCAAAACAAGATGTAATTTTAAAAACGCACTGTTTCTTTATCAAAAGAACAACAATAATACTTCAGGTATTGACAGTTTATTCTTAAAGTTGTATCTTTTTACAGCGGTTATTGTAACATTTTTGGTATTTCAATGTTGTGGTTTCTTTCGAGGGCACGAAAATTTTTCTTTCGGCCTACGCGAACGCTAAAATTTTTGTCGACAAAATTTTTCGACTTCAAATTTTTTCCGTTCGTCTATCGTCGTTCGCCATACACGAACCCGCCCCAGGTCGGCTGGCACGGCTCGACGAAGGCCCAAAATTACTCAGTCTGACTGAGGGATGATACTTCAGGCCGTGGCATGTAGGTGAAGTCATGATTCCCTACAGATATACAGGCGAAGACTACAGCTTAGCATAGCAGGTTGTTAATTTAAGTGCAAAAATGTTCGTGGCCTCAACGAAAACTTCAAGGCGGCTTCAGACTCTCGCCGTGAACACCCGCGAACGCGAGTTTGGATGGTTTTCGCGCCTTTCTTTCCGTTTCGAGTGGATTTGGCGTGAATTCTTGCCCTAAATTCACGGCTTGAGAGTAATTCGGCAATTCAGATCTTCAGGCTCGAACTGGCGATAAATGTCCAAGCACATAAAGATTTTTATCAGTTTTATTGCTCTGCAGGCTCCGTGCAGTTAGCGGCCGATGAGTGTGTGGTAATACTTCGCCCCAACGCGAAAACTTTCAGGCCACAGCCTCCCGGTGACCTGTGTGTCAATGGGGCTTTCAGATATGGATAAATCCTACACAAAAATTTGTACGCGGTTATGTAAACTCCAGAAAGTAGCATAGTAGCCCCTCGATTGTTTAGCCGCCACAGGCCTGCCTAACGCGCTACTCGGTGAATGCTGCAAGGCACGAACCAAGTAACATTGAACCGCGAAAACTTCAGGAAGGCACACCCCGAATTTTAACGTATTTAAATTCTTGTTGAGTGCTCACGTTTTGGTAGTTGTGTGTCTACTACAAGGGGAAAAAGCGAGTGGAATAGAGGGGGGCAAGGAGTTAAAATTATCAGTTATCTCAAATAAATTCTTGCCACACCCCCTAATAGACTTTTTACACGCCGTCACTCCGAATTTTAATCAGCTGATGGCGTTTCATCTTAATGTAAACAAAGCAGATATAATTTGACTATCTAACTAACCCAATTTGACAGTCGACTGACCCAAATTTCACTAGGGTTACGTACACGGAGTTTATACGCGAGGGCCTTTCCTGCAGTTTAATATTCTATGTAAGGAAACGCCCGACTTGCTACGGTTACGCCTGTAAACACGCATTTTAGTAGGAGTTTTTTTTAAATTTGGAAAATCTCACGTGAAATTAGGGAGAGGGCGGAGGAGGTCAAGCCAAATCCCAAAACATCGCACCAAGAGGGGGAGGGGGTCGAAACATCGCAAGAATCGCCTCACGCCTCATTTATGGACGATAATCGTTCTTTTTCTAATAAATATCAGAGCAAGTAGTCCATGGAAATGGTACTTTAACATTGCAGGACAAGATTTTATTTTTGGGATGTGTAGGGGGGGGTCAGTGTAAGCTTAATTTTGAGTTTTCGGGATTCATTTAGCCGCCATCTTGGAAAAAGTGTGCAAATGGTTTTTCAACTATATCTCCGAAACGGTACATATTACAAAAATTTTGCAAGGACACCTTTTGTTTAAAATTGAATTATCTACAATTTACTAGAAAGAAATTTTGTGGTAAAATGAATAATTAAGAAGTTATAAGCCTTAGAATACAAAAAATTAGTCACAATATTTTCTTTTAAAGGCTATAACTTCTTTTCCTTTAACTTTAACAAAAAAAATAATAACAAGTTTTTTTAGAGGGTTTCATAACGAATAATTTTCATTCATACTTTTTTTAATTTCATTCCCTACGAAAGGTTTTACAGCGCCCCGAAGGTATAAAAATGACCGATTGTAATAACTATCTAGCAAAATATGGGGGTATTCATTTTGTGAAAAGCGTTTGCAAGTTGTATAACTCATTTCCACACCCCCTGCGAGGTTAGAGTTTTTAAAGTGTTGTCTCCAATACGCGTAATCCAGGATACCGCTTTTCTATCTACTCTATTCTTGGTCTTTTTGAAGGGCTGTGCAACGGTTCATGATCAATTACTGGATATTTTTAGATTTGCTGAGGAATTATAGTAGAGTGCAATGGTGTCAAGGCTGAAAGTTCAAAGAGCAAATGAAACAGTTGGTCAGGAAATTAAAATCAATCAAGGGAGCTTCTAGTATACAAGACACTGCTGTGGCTGTTGCTAGTACTATGACAACACACGCTGTTATCCGTACGATTATCAGAATAACTTTTATAACAAATAGAGTGTAAACTAACCTCCAAAACTGTACGGAGGAACCGCGCATATCCTTCGTAATTTCTCGTGCAATTAAAGATTTCACTCTTTTTACTTTCAGAGATTTGTCACTTATGAAACAGTTATTCACAATGATATAGCACAACGTATACTTTTATAAACTTTAAAACTACAAACAAACTTCAATGAACACTTGAAAATTATAGTAGTCATCCCGTCAAAGTAGTAATATTTTGTGTATTGGTAGTTTTCGCAACTGAATAACTATTTACACAGTTTTAAATATGAAAATTTCACTAAGATCAAACTGAAATAACAATTTTGAAATTAGACTAAGATAATTCAAACAAACAAACGTCCATATTTTGCCAGATAGTTAACATAAAGCACTTTTTGTGCAGCCCTAATACTTATTATTTTAAAAAATTGGAGTAACTATAACTAATACATGTTATTATTCAAAGAATTTCATTTTAAACCATATCGTACCTTGTAAAACATAGCATAACAGCAATAAAAACCCCCAATAAAGTGCTAAACAATTTTATTACATTAATCAAACATCGGCATTTTTTACAACGCATAGTCATTCATTCATTATTATTACTTGCTACCTGTTATTGCTAATTTCTAAGGAAAGTAGGAGGTAAAATCGTAATAAAAATATTCAGAAAATCTGTCACTTTCATACTTTCGGGGCGCTGTAAAACCCTTCGTAGTGAATGAAATTAAAAATTATTCCTAATGAAACCCTCTACAAAAAACTTGTTATTATTCTTTTTGTTAAAGTTGAAGGAAAAAAAGTTATAGCCTTTAAAAGAAAATATTGTCACTAATTTTTGTGTTCTAAGGCTTATAACTTCTTAATTATTCATTTTACCACAAAATTTCTTTCTAGATAATTCAATTTTAAACAAAAGGTGTCCTTGCAAAATTTTTGTAATATGCACCGTTTCGGAAATATAGTTGAAAAACCATTTGCACACCTTTTCCAAGATGGCGGCCAAATGGGTGGGGCTAGAATCCCAAAAACTCAAAATTAAGCTTACACTGACCCCCCCTACACATCCCAAAAATAACATCTTGTCCTGCATTTTCGCAATGTTAAAGTACCATTTTCATGGATTAAAGACATTCCTAAGAGAACATAAGTGGCCCGTCACCTTCCATACAGAGACCGCATTTTGTCTCCTGAGACAGTTTTAGATTGCGGAGTTGACGCAAATGGGCAATAAAATACACCACCTTAAGGCAAATGATCTTATCAGCGCTTTGGCCTGTGTAAGATCTGGGACCGATTCTCAATAGGTTAATAGCATGTACACACCGACTTGGTTACCACTATTGAGATGGTTTCAAGCGCTAAACATAATAATTCAGATGGTTTGTGCATGGTTTGCCGTACATATTCAAACCAAGCAAAAATCACAAACCAAGCAAAATTTCTATGGTTAACGGGTTTAACCACGATAATTAACTGACATGAGTGCCATCTATCAATGAAAGTTTACAACATTTTTTTTTCATTGCGCTCCTTTAATCCCTTATGGGACATAGGGCGGAAACAGTTGCCCTCCAGCGGACTCTGTTTTGCGCGACAGCTCTCAGCTCCGACCAGGATCTCCCAGTTGTTGCGGCTTCTTCTAGTAGGGTTCTCCTCCACGTTGTTCTAGGTCTTCCGACTAGACGGGACTCTTGCGGATTCCAGTCGAGGGCCTGTTTGGCTAGATTTTCGTTTTCGCGTCGCAAGGTGTGGCCAACCCAATTCCATTTCCTTCGTCTGATTTGGTCGTCTATCCTTTCTTGGCCGGCACGGCGCCATAGTTCTTCGTTTGAAATTCTATCTTGCCAGCGGATTTTTAGGATACGACGCAGGCATCTGTTGATGAAGACTTGTAGGCGCCTTGTGATGAATTGGGTGACTTTCCATGTTTCGCAACCGTACAAAAGTACTGCCTTAACGTTGGAGTTGAACAGCTGCAATTTGGTGTTAGTTGAGATCTCCCTTGATTTCCATATGCGGAACAGGCATGCATATGCGCCTCCTGCTTTATTTATTCTGGAACTGACATCTTCTTCTGCACCGCCATTTTCGGTAATAATACTACCGAGGTAGCAGAATTTATCGACCAGTTCCACGTCACGGTTATTCAGCGCAGTCCGTTCAATGGTGTTTGCATTTATCCGCATTTCTTTAGTTTTAGTTAGATTTAGCCTTAAGCCTGCTGGACTACTTTCTGTTGCCAAATTGTTAATCATGTTTTTGAGGTCCTGGTGTCTGTGGGCCAGCAAACAGATATCATCTGCGTAGTCGAGATCCAAGGCGGTTTAACAAATCCCATTGTATGCCGCCTGTTCTACTATCTAGAGCGCCGACAAGGATGTCATTTATTACTATAAGAAATAGTAAAGGCGAGAGTAGGCATCCTTGTAGTACTCCTGAGCTCACCTCAAAGCTGTCGGATAATTTTCCATTATGGAGAACTCTGCATTTGGAATTGTTATATAGGGCTTTTATCAATTCTATTATTTTATCAGGCAGTCCACGTCGCCGTAGTGCCTGGCATATAAAGCTCCTATTGACCGAGTCGAACGCTTTCTCATAATCTACGAAAGCAAAGTAAAGGAGGGATCGGAATTCAGTAGACTGCTCCACTATTATTCGTAAGGTGTTAATATGATCAATACAGGAGCGGCCCTTCCTGAATCCGGCCTGCTGCCTCCTAAGCGTTCGGTCAACTGCCTCACTTATCCTAGATAGTAATATATGGGACAAAATTTTGCCCACAGTAGATAATAAACAGATACCTCTCCAGTTGTCGCATATTGCTAGGTCCCCCTTTTTTGGTATTTTGACTATGATACCTTCCGTCCAATCCTCCAGAAAGGTACAGGTGTTCCATGCTATTTCCAGGATTGGCAGAAGCGCATCTGCTATGAGGCTTGAATCGGCTTTCAAGAATTCTGGCGGGATGCCATCTTTTCCAGCTGCTTTACCATTGGCCATCGCATGAATTGCGGTTACTATTTCCGTCTTGGATGGGGCCCGGGTGGTGATTCTTATTGGCTGTGCATTGTTGCTGATTTCCTGAGGTTCCTGTGTAAATGAACCATTCAGGGCGGCGAAGAAGTAATCTCTCCATCTTTGGAGCTGCTCCTCGTCGCTGCACAGCAGCCTTCCATCCGCACTCTTAACGGCATGCTTTTTAGTAGAGTGCTTTCCCGAGAGCTGTTTAATGATTTGGTACAGCACCTTACTGTTGCCTGTGTTTGCCGCGTTTTCCGCTTTTTCTGCGAGCTCATTTATCTGCTGCCTTTTATCACGCCGGACACTTCTCTTTACCTCCCGGTGTAATTGGGAGTATTCCCGTTCCAGTTGGTAACGTCTTTCAGGGTCGCTTGTAGAGTTTACGTTATTTTTTAGGGCTCTCCTGCGTTCTATTTTTTGCCAGGTTGTGTCCGAGATTCAGTGTTGCTGGTTTCTTTGGACATAACCGATGCTCGTTTCCGCAGCCGTCAATATTGCGCCCTTTGTCCTACTCCACAGCTCTTCAATATTTGTGTCGTCAGAAACGTTTTGCTGGTTTAATATTTGTTGTAGGTTTCCAGCAAATTCCCGCTTTTTAACGCTCTCCCGCAGAAGATCTACGTTGAACCGTCTACGGTTTATAGCATCGCGTTGTACGTTTCTGATTGCGGCGATTTTAAGGCGAATAGTTGCTACTACCAAGTGGTGGTCGCTTCCATTGTCTGATCCCCTGAAACTCCTGACATCCTCAAGGATAGTTCTCCATCTGCGGCTGACGGCCACATGATCTATCTGATTTCTCGTTCTACCATCGGGCGATACCCAGATCTCTTTGTGTATCTTCTTGTGACAAAAGCAAGTTCCACCTACCATGAGTTGGTGGGAGCTACAGAAGTCAACGAAAAGCTCACCATTGTTATTGGTAACTTGGCTTAGACCTTGATTTCCAATTGTTTGTTCAAGGCCGGTGTTGTCATGGCCGATCTGTGCGTTTAAGTCACCCATTAATACAATGATGTCTCCCCTTGGAATAGAGCGAAAAACCTCATTCAGCCGCAAATAGAACTCGTCTTTGATGTCATCTTCAGCGTCTTCAGTTGGAGCATAGCATTGGACTACCGTAGTACTTCTTAGTCTGGTACGCAGGCGCACGGTAATAATCCTCTCAGAAACTGGTGACCAGCTAATGAGGCTGGACCTGGCTTCTTTGGTGAGTATTACGCCAACGCCACTCCTACGGCTTTCAGTTTCGTTTCTACCAGAATATAAGAAGGACTCACCGTTTGGGCAGATATGTTCCCCCGCATCGGGCCATCTGGTCTCGCTAAGTCTCATGATCTTGATTTTATATCGATTCATCTCGTTGAGGACTTCATCCAGCCGTCCCTCAGCCAGCAGTGTTCTCACATTCCAAGATCCGATTCGTGTCCTTGTTCGAAAAGCAAAGGTCGTCGTCGTGTTGTCCATCCGGTTCTGAGGCATTGTTTGCCGATTCGTAGCAATGGTATTTTTTATGGGAGCGGGTTGCTAACCCTCAGCCCAACCGACTTAAACCTCTGTTTTGTGGCGCAGAGAACTCGCCATTCGCCCGTCTCCCGTTAGCTCCTTCCGAAGAAGTACCCCAGGGAGCACCGCGGGGAGGTGGGATTAGGACTTGCTAACTGGAGCGCGTTCAAAAACCTTACTATAGTAAACCACGAGGTAAGCTGTGGTTATGCTACATCACTTCACTTAACCACGAAAGTTTATGTTTAACCATGGAGGTTTTTGAACGCACCGTGGTTAACTACGTGGTAAAGAAAATTTAAAATTTTTTTCCATAAAATAGTGTCGGCTATTTCCCTCAATTATTTCCAATAATTATTTATTTAAAATAATCTCACAAATCCCACTTTGATTTGTTCATTATTAACATTAAAACAAATGTCAAAAAATTGTTTTTATTCTTCTTCTTAACTATCGCTAACCATGCTCCCGAGCATGGTTAAAATTGAACTACACCATGGTTAACCACGGGAGTTTTTGAACGCCAAAAAGTTATGCTCGTGGTTATGTTGTAGTTAACCACGGAGTTTTTGAACGACAAAAGTTTACCATAGTTAACCATGGTTAACCATAGTAAGGTTTATGAACGCGCTCCTGGTCTGCTAGGTGTTCGTCTGCAGTGACTTTTCTCGGGTTTTGGCAGAGGTGGCAAATCGGGTACCACCACTTTCCGAGGTCTTTGTTAGCCGTTTGCCCCCCTAAACAACAATCTACCAAAATTTGTTGTCAACAGACATGTAGACATGATATTTTGAAATTTGTCGCTGAAATTAAAATGAGTCATGCAGGACCGCCAACAAAAAAAAGATCTGTTTGGTCCACAAGGGTAAGGGTTAAAAGGAAATAGGAAAAATTCACACATTTTCAAAGAAATAGCGAGTGCATTAGCATCACATGGCTCTATTTACTGTGGCCAAGAAATTCAAACATATTTGCACAACATTGCTAAGAAATACATAACAAATTATACTCCAAACTGCTCTCCAAATATGTATCTTCCTTTTTTCTTTTAAGTATTATTTTTATGACCATTACGTTCATAATTAAAAACAAACATAACATATAATTGACACATTAAAACATGAATTGACATCGATATCGAATAATACAAATGACAGAAATAACCAGTCGAGTTAGTGTGTACAGTTGTTAGTTTTGAAATAGTTTGAAACCACCTAATAGCATGTACACACCGACTTGGTTATCGCTTTATGTGGTTTCAGACTATTTCAGAACTAACAACTGTACACACTAACTCGATTGGTTATTTCTGTCATTTGTAATATTAAATATAAATGTCATCTCTATGTAATTACAAAATGAAGGAGTTTTAAATGTTTTGTAAAATGAATATTTAAGTGTTTTTCGAATCTCGAACGTTTTAAAACAGGAATGTGTTTTTTTCTTTTGCGGTTCTGCAAGGCTGATTTTAATTTCAGCGAAAAATTTAAAAATATCATGTCAACAAATAATATCCAAAATAAATATCATGGCTGTTGACAAAAAATTTTGGTAGATTGTTTAAAACTTTCATTGATAGATGGCACTCATGCCAGTTAATTATCATGGTTAACGAGTTAACCATTGAAATTTTGCTTGGTTTGTGATTTTTGCTTGGTTTGAATATGTACGGCAAACCACGCACAAACCATCAAAATTATTGTGGTTAACGCTTGAAACCATCTCAATAGTAGTAACCAAGTCGGTGTGTACATGCTATAAAGAGATAACCAAGTCGGTGTGTACATGCTATTACAAAGGAAGTTATTGGTTTCAAGATAACGGAGGACTTGCATAAAGAGAGTTTTCTCAAAGGCCATATACTGTACACACCGACTTGGTTACCACTATCGAGATGGTTTCAAGCGTTAACCACAATAATTTGGATGGTTTGTGCGTGGTTTGCCGTACATATTCAAACCATGCAAAATTTCTATGGTTAACGGGGTTAACCACGATAATTAACTGGCATGAGTGCCATCTATCAATGAAAGTTTACAACAATCTACCAAAATTTGTTGTCAACAGACAGGTAGACATGATATTTTGAAATTTGTCGCTGAAATTAAAATGAGCCATGCAATACCGCCAAAGAAAAATATATCTGTTTGATCCACAAGGGCAGAACAACTGCTAATTGGGAAAGACAACAACTACGATGAACTACAACAAATTCGCATATTTACATATAAAGAAATGGCGAGTGCATTAACATCACATGGCTTTATTTACAGTGGGAAAGCAATTCAAAAATAGTTTCACAACATGGCTAAGAACTACATAACATATTATTCAACCAAATAGCTCTCCAAACATGTTGCTTCCTTTTTTCCTTTAAGTATTACTTTTCCATGAGTAATGGTCATTCATAAATACAAAACAGAGCTAAATTATTTTATAATAACATACATATGTATAATTGACATCCTTATCTAATAATACAAATGACAGAACTAACCAATCTATAGTTAGTGTGTACAGTTGTTAGTTCTAATAGTCTGAAACCACATAAAGCGATAACCAAGTCGGTGTGTACATGCTATAAATTCAGTCTCTTAACTCAGTCAGGGAGTCAGTCCCGATCACGGAGTTAGAGGTAGGCTATTCACAGAAATGTTCGGGGCCCTAGTCTAGCATCTCAGTTCCTCCCTCGTACGGTTGCCTACAGCTTTATCGCCCTAATGTCCGGTGATCCAAAAGAGCGAGACCCTATTTTTCTGGCCAGGCTCTGGGTACTTCAAAGCACGCTGCTAGTTTTTTAAGGAAATCCACAATGAAAGTGCCTTGATGAAATATTAACATACAACAAAAGTAAAATTAAATATAAGCGCAAAACCTTGAACGTTTTCCCTGCCAATTGATTACATTCCAATTCAAATTCTCAATTCCAGGCGAGTCCAGTCTATCCTACAGCCGCTTAGCAACAGCAGCAACAAATCAGAACTCAGGCAGTCGACGAAGTCTCTGGAATCTCAGCATTCCAATTCAAAACACTCTTAAAAAATCACGATCTAATAAAAAACTGAAATCCAAAAAGGAAGTGGAAAAGGAATGGCTGCTCCTTGGTGAGCCATCGTCGCCATGCCCGGTTGTTCGGGATAGGGACGTCGAGTCCAGCATTCTATCTGATGGAGAACCAGTTGTAAGGAGCCGAAACCCTTGAAGCAATTCTTTAAATAACTTACGTCCTTTTTCTTTTCAGACATCGGATATCGAATACGCCGAGAAGATGGACAATTCCGATTCGGATACATCAACGGATATCGATGCTGTCGTTGATGAGTACAAGCAAAAAATTAAGGTAATGCAGTTTTATGTCCTGGGATTGTAGTAACTCTCTTTACTGCCAGGTAACAACTGCTGGACCAATGGAAAAATCAATTCGAGTGCCTTCAGTCGCATCCTGGAGACTCACTATTTTTGCGATTGTCGTTATTTTGTTCGGGATTTGTTTAACAATATTTGGAACATTTTTAAATTTGCCGCCTGCTTACATCACTGGTTTCATAGGTGGGTTGTTTATTGATGTAACACAAAAACAATATTGCATTTCTCATGCACTCCCTATTTGCAGGAATAGTCCTTGTTAGTGTTATGATGTCCTTCATACCGAAATACACAGGCAATGCTACCAACGTAGCCCCAATTATAAGCACGCTTACTCTATCTTTAGGATTCCTACTGCTGGCTGCTTGCTTGCCAGAATCGTGGCCAGCGATACTGTTTTGGCTTGTGGCAGGATTCGTTTTAGCAATGCGCTGTGATAAGTGGTTTTGCATGTGCTTAGATCATCCAGCAACGCACCAAATCATCCCCAGCGTATCTGGAAGAAGTGCAGCAATACGTATTCCACGACCACCCAAGGGACTCATGATCCCAGGACGGGTCCAGGGGCACAGATGACAATTAGAGTCCTCGGAGAGTGATGGGTACAATGAGGATACTGCGGAGGAATGGACTGAATGAACAAACAACAGTATTAAGGATATTTTTTCGGTTCTTTACTTCGTCATTACTTACTGTTAAACTTTAAAATTAAGACATGTGAGATGCGACTTTAATATTACTACTATTATTGCGTAATTTCGAGTGTACCTACTTAGTTAGCTGGTATTCACAATTCTAATCTAGAGCAATCTATATGTAAATTGAAGGGGTGTGTATTAATGTAATAAAAAAGGGCTTGGACCCTCTTTGTTATTTCATTGGCTTAATACAAGATTTTTATTTTTTGATATTAAAAGAATACTCTTAGAAATCACCTTTTGTAATACAATTGTACCATGCGATTAGGCAATATCAAGTAGCAAACTTAGTGTTAACGACAGGAGAGGATAGCAGATGGCGATGAACCTTAAGTTTGGACTCGAGCATATTGTAAGAGTTCGGAAATATTGACTCCAAAAGATTGTTCTACAGTCGAGTTTTATATATAAACGAAGTTCTAGAACGTAGAAAAGAAAGACTAGGTGTTTGAGTGAGCTGAGCAAGCTAGTCTAATAATACCCTTGACACACTGCAGCATCAAATGAACATTGAAGTATCATTCGGCTATGAATGATCATTCGTGCTCAGTATGTCATGTCCAATGTTCATTCAACAACTTCATGCGTCATTCAATCGAATGAAGTCAAAATAACTTCATTCAGTTAAGATGGAAGTGAAATTGGGAAATTATCGAACAACTTTCCATGTACTTTCCAGTAAAATATCCAACTAAAATGCATAACTGTCAAACTGTCATTCATATTTTAGATTTTTTTTTTAAAAAAAGTAGGCTTTATTGTAAATAACTGTTGCTCTGCCTCAATTATTATTTTTTATTAAATTTAAAAGTATAAATCACTTTCAGATCATATATTTGGCAGTTTATTTATATTTTGTATTTTGACAGTTCTAATGAACTTTGAAAATTGCAGTGTGTCACTAATAAAACGAATGAACATTGAAAGCCAATGAAGTTGGAAGAATGTTCATTCGTTTTTGCAGTGTGTCAAGGGTATTATATTGCGGGAAAAATATTGTTCAGCATTTTCAAGGGGTTCGCCAGCGAAGATAAACGGCTCAATGTGGTGTTTACAAACAAGGATGGTGCAAACGCCTTCCAAAAGGGCGAAAATTAGTCTATAGTGAAAGTGAAACGATACGACAGAGACCTCCAATAGCGGGTGAGTGAAGTGAAGATATACAGCGACAACCACGCCATAATCTTTCGAACGGGAAGAAACACTGAAAAGGGACAGCAAAACGATGAAAAACTGTTCAAACAGATAAGCCTGCAGGAGGACACTGAGCAGACAGGATGTGGATACGGAAGGATCACACCCTTCCATGCGACGATAAAACAGGCATGTGGCCTGCATGTCGCAGCCACCAAAACTTCGAAGACATCCACCAAATTTCTGGTCGAGGGGCGTCAAAGGGTTTGCCTAAGGGCAAGAAGACGCTGCCAGCGATGGCTCCTGATGAATTACGGACAATCTGCCTACAGTAAACCTCACTAACGTAGACATTCCAGATGTAAGAGAGTAAGAGATTGTGGAAGCCACGCAAAGGATTGCCGTTGGAAAAGCTCCTCGGCTGTATACCGAGCAGAGCAGTGAAGCTGGTAGCCAGTGTGACACCAGGTTATTCACAGCGTGTCTGAGGGAAAGAATGTTCCTTGAGGTCAAAAGCTTGGGTTAGTCCTGAAGCCATGTAAGCCCTCAGATAGTGGCCCCTATGCTGAAAGTCGAGTCATATGACAGTCGCATGGAGATGTCGATGTCGCCTCGTTTTTTAGTTGGTGTGCTGAGAGTCGGGTGGCGTGACAAGTCGTATTAGTTGAAATTGTCGTTTCGGCAAAATTACGACTGTCAGCGCAGGGGTCAGAGAGTGTATGTGCTAAATTTTTGTGTTTCGTGAGAAATCAACAACTTTTAGTTTGAAGAATAAACATGTTTGAGTTTGTGTTTCGCGAAAATTTTAATATTTTATTAAAAATTTGAGATTAAAGATGTTGAATTCTGCTGAGTTGTGGTTTAGTAATTCGGAAGATGAAGATAGCAAACCCGAACAATTAGAAATTTTATGTTATTATTTCTTCCCAAACATTTGTGTAATTTGTCAGCATATCTCTGTCCTTTAGCAACACTCCAAAATAACAAATATGTATTTTCTTTCAAATTTTCCTACGTTGTCACTTACACAAACGGCCCGACTAAAAGTGACAACAAAACTACAATAAAAACGACTGTCAGCACACCAAATAAGCTGTCGTTTATGTCAGCAGGTTTTACACGACAACAATCGACTATCAGCACACCGCTGTATTAGCCTCACTTCTTATGAGCAAATACGACTTTCAGCACAGGGGCCAGTGGCGGATTCAGAGGGGGCCATGGGGGCCAACATGTATCACCTCGAACGAATGAGCGCACTTGAAAAAAATTATGTTGGTAAGAGAACTTCAGTTCAATTTCGGATGCTTACTGGAGATTCAGTTTGCAAGAACATCTGAAAAACGCATAATCTAACACGCGGCTATGCGCGACAGATCCAACATAAAGAATTTCATACAAACATTGTCCACTGCAAGCGAATTTGAGCGGGCGGCTATAGGCGTATTCGAGCGTGCCGCGCGAATCCAAATTAATTTGGATCGGTCGCGCGTAGCCGCTCGAATCAGGAAATAATTTTCTCCAAAGCCTACTTATTTTCAAATCACAAAATTATTTTTTCAAATACACTTCAAACTGAGCAGTATGAAAAGCTTGCAGTGGACGACTAGTCCAATCAATCTACGGATTCACAATGTTAATTTCCAGACAATTGAAGGCAGGAAAAAAAATATGGGCGTGTAGAACACTTAATTTGAAGAAAGGTAGTGTGTTTTTTTTACGGAATTGTATTGGCGAACTTAACCTAAAAAATTCGCAAAAGTCAAAAAAACGGTTTTTCGACAATAAAACAAAAAGTTGAGGTCGCATCCGAAAAAGTTAAATGAGAAAGTTATAGGTATTAAAATTATCTTTCAATTGATGTGGTACAAAATATTGGTTAGTGTCTTATACATGGAGAAAAATGCTAAAAACCGTTAAAAATCGCGTCTTTTTCATTTATTTTTTGCTTTTTATTGATGCGACCTAGAAACTTTTTACTTGGTAAAAATGTTGCTTTCGGCAATCTGAAAACTCATATTTTTTTTCGGCTCGAAATTTTGCAAAATATGGGTGAAATTTCGATTTTTGTAAAAAAAGGCGTTTTCGTAAAATCCTTCGTCTACAGCTCCTCGACCTCGTAGGACATTTTTTCGAAGCTCTTTTTCTTCGTTAAGAGTTGTACTATTATGCACTGTTATTTAAAATTTGAGTTTTTCAATTTTATATACAAAAAACTCCACCGCAAAAAAGACAAGTTTTTTTGCCGCAAAAAAGACAAGTTTTTTTACTGCAAGTTTTTTATTTCATTATTTTTCGACTCTACTACTAAACTCTACTACCAATGCAATTCCGTAAAAAAAACACACTACCTTTCTTCAAATTAAGTGTTCTACAAGCCCATATTTTTTTCCTGCCTTCAATTGTCTGGAGAATTTCCGTAGATTGATTGAACTAGACCCCTGTAGCGTGTAGCCGCGTATCTCAGAGCCGCTTGTAGCCGCTCATGTCGCCGAAGCGCGTAGCCGCTCGAATACGCTTCCAGTGGACGACCAGCCTTAGCCTTTCTCTACGGTATTTGTACGAAGACCAAATCAGAGAAGTTTTCTTATCTGTCGATTGTTACGAATCTATTCGCAAGGAAGACATTGCTGAGCACGGAGAGAAACGACTTTCTGGTGAGGCTCTAGGTCATATAGTGCTGGATATTGTCAACTCTTTTACTTTGGATACCCAAAATGTGTCGGGATCGGAATGGACAACTGCAACGTAATGATTTCTACAAACCAAAAGAATCTTGGAGCTGTTGCAACAATCCAGCTTGAAGCAACGAATGCCAAAAGATGTCCATGCTACAATCTTTCTTTGATCTTTTATCTTGCGAAGACTTGCAATGTGGCGTCCTGCAGAAATGCTATGACAACTATGAAAAAAGTGATTCAGTGCGCCAAAAGGACTCACTTATTTCAACAAGAACTCGGTATAGCTTTCATAGGTTTTTGCGAAACTAAATGGGCGGAAAGACTCGATGGCGTTTTGCAATTTCGTACTTGCCAAAATCGAGAATTGGCAGGGAAGTAAACATCATCAGAAGCTTTTTGTCTTCGCAGTGCCCTTGAGAACAGCGACCTCTTGGTTTCCGTAATTGTGCTTTGCGATGTCCTGCGAAGTACACAACCACTCATACTCTTCGCAGTCTGAGTCGTTAGACTTCGTTTATGCAAATGTTATTTTCGAAAGATTTGCTAAAACAAAGCAAGAAGGCTTAATTTTATTATTTAAATAAATAAAAGTTTACTAAAAACAAAAACTTTGTGTTTTTATTTATATTTGTCGAGCTCTACACACATTTTATTCCAGTATATTGTCTCTTCAAATTTCGAGGTGCCTTCTGAAGCTCCCCAGGGGGAAGCCAATTAGGGTCTCTTTTATCTATATAAATATAATTGGAGTGTCTGTCTGTGATTTCAAAATAATTGTGTTTTTTTATTTTCATATGGTTATTTACATGATTTTAAAACGACATCACGTATTTTTAAAATTTTTGTCTGTCTGTATGTCTGTATGTCTGAATATCTGTATGTCTGTCTGTCTGTATGTCTGTATGTCTGTATGTCTGTATGTCTGTCTGTCTGTTTGTTCCGGATTCCGGAAGGCCGGATTCAGGAAGGGCCGCTCATGTATTGATCATATCAACACCTTACGAATAATAGTGGAGCAGTCTACTGAATTCCGATCCCCCCTTTACCTTGCTTTCGTAGATTATGAGAAAGCGTTCGACTCGGTCAATAGGAGCTTTATATGGCAGGCACTACGGCGACGGGGACTGCCTGATAAAATAATAGAATTGATAAAAGCCCTATATAACAATTCCAAATGCAGAGTTCTCCATAATGGAAAATTATCCGACAGCTTCGAGGTGAGCTCAGGAGTACGACAAGGATGCCTACTCTCGCCTTTACTATTTCTTATAGTAATAAATGACATCCTTGTCGGCGCTCTAGATAGTAGAACAGGCGGCATACAATGGGGTTTGTTAGACCGCCTTAAGGATCTCGACTACGCAGATGATATCTGTTTGCTGGCCCACAGACACCAGGACCTCAAAAACATGATTAAAAATTTGGCAACAGAAAGTAGTCCAGCAGGCTTAAGGCTAAATCCAACTAAAACTAAAGAAATGCGGATAAATGCAAACACCATTGAACGGACTGCGCTGAATAACCGTGACGTGGAACTGGTCGATAAATTCTGCTACCTCGGTAGTATTATTACCGAAAATGGCGGTGCAGAAGAAGATGTCAGTTCTGTAGGGTTTATATCTAAACAAACCTATTATTAAATATTAATATTTTATTTATATTATAATTCAAAATATTTAACTGATGTCTAAATTCCGAAATGGAAATAGCATTATCTATGTATACATGATAACCACTGTAAAGAAACCTTCGAGTTTCCTTAACGCTGTCAGCGGCTAGGATTAAAATAAAAAATAAATTGTACTGAAGTCAGTCTCGTCCGAACTAGCTTAGAAGAACGTTGTGTATCCCTTAGTTTTTTTATTAAACGTGTTTAAACAGTTATGTTTTTGTTTAAAGTCCCTTACATCTTCAGAAGTGGGATTGTTTAATCCATGTGAAATTTTAAATCCTGAAAATTCTAAATCATCACTAGTAGTGATTTGTGGATATTAATCTAGATAAAATTATTATTGCCTAAACTTATTGAGTTAGTGAATTGTTATTAAATTATATTAAGAATTTATGGAAGATGTGTGTATGAATTATCCACATGGCAGAAAACGCAAAATTATTCATTGAAGGAGCGATTGTTACTCAACTTAAAGAAAAATTACAATTAATTGGACACAATACGACAGGAAATAAAGCCCAGTTGAAAATAAGGTTGGAAGAAGCGGTGAAAACTTTATCGCCAGAAAATATCCAAGAATATTTTCCATCAGATATAGACGACGACCACATAGAAAATAGTAACCAAATTGACGAAAATGAGCAGGACGACGAGACTCTGGATTCTTTGCAAACAGAAATTAGTGCTCTTGAAGAAATCATTAAAAAGAAGCAAGAAATAATTAATTTAAAGAAAAAACTTTCAAGCTTGACAAATAACTCCGACCCAACAACTTATTGTCTGAAAGACCTCGAAGAATCTCTTCCCACTTTCACAGGGGATGATAATTATCCCATTAAAAAATGGATCAAAAGTATGGAGGAAGCGGCCGCATTATATAAATGGAGTGATCAAAAAATGTTTATATACAGTCACCGATTATTGAAAGGAACCGCTAGGACGTTCTGGAGATCAGCAACGTGCAAATCGTGGGACGAGCTGAAGGAAGGTCTTCTTAAAGAATTTCATTATGGAACGTCTGCAGCAGAAATTCATAGTTTGTTGCGAAACCGGAAAATGAAGAAGGATGAGACAACGCAACAATATGTACTCAGCATGCAAGAAATTGCTTCACTGGCAGATATTGCTGATGAAGATTTAATATATTATATTATAAATGGAATTACGGATGTGAATATTAATAAGCAAGTATTGTATTCGGCTAGTGACATTAGTCACTTAAAAGAGTTATTGAAAAAACATGGAAAAATGAAATTACTGCATACCGGTTTCCATCATCATCAGCCTCAAGAGCTGTTATCAAAACAACATTATCAGCAGCAACCAGGGTCATCCATGAAATATCGTGCTAACCATAATGCTAGGAGGAGAAACAACTATATTAGGTGCTACAACTGCAACGAAAATGGTCATAATTGGTGGGATTGTACTAAACCGCGTCGAGGAAAAGGTACTTGCTACAATTGTGGTCAACAAGGCCACATTTCTACAACTTGTACAGCACCATCAGCATCCAAAACTGCTTCAAATGGAAAACAAGTCGGTCAGTCATCAGTCATGATGTTACAACCAACAGATGTCAAAACATCGATGCCAGGAAGTACTGAACATGAAATTTTAGATTTTGCTAATGATTTCTTTTACACTTTTAGCTACATATTTAATAACTCCACCGAACCAGCAAGAGTGACAGTAGAAGCTGAATCCATCATTGACACGGGAAGCCCAATAAGTTTCATACAGCGCAGATATGCCCCGGAATATTGTATAAAAAAGATTGATCCTTCAACAGCGGACTTCGTAGGCATAAATAATAGTAAGCTAATAGTACTCGGTAAGCTGCACTGCAAGATTCCAATTAATAATAATTTAGTTAGTTTATGTTTGTATATAGTGAAAGATTTTACTATGAATTTACCAGTAGTGTTAGGTAGGGATTTTTTAAAGGCAACTAATTGCAGATTAATAATGAATAAATTATCTAAAAGCACTAATAATTTAAGTAATTGCGAACAAAATTATGCAAACAACGTGCAAGATTTTATTAAAACAGGCGATAATTTATTGAAAGAAAAGAGTGATCAAGATGTAATGACGGAAAATAGTGATGATATAGATTTTTTGCAACAAATGTTAAATATTAACATAGATATGAATGATGATCATAGACAACTGAATTTAAATATTAATGACGCTTTATCGTATAAAGAAAAAGAACGGGTCAAATATATTTTGGGAAAAAATATTTTAAATAATAAAAGCACTGTTGAAAACGATACCTATGAAATGAAAATTTCCCTTGTAGATTCTACTAATAGTTTTCATAGCCTTCCTAGACGACTGCCTTATGCCCAAAAGATTGAATTAGAAAAAATTATACAAGACCTTTTAGAAAAAAACATTATTAGGGAAAGTCATTCGCCATTTGCTTCTCCAATCGTTTTAATAAAGAAAAAGACAGGTGAAACGGGACTGTGTGTTGATTACCGCCAACTTAACAAGGTAACTCAAAGGGACAATTATCCGATCCCATTGATAGAGGATCATCTAGACCAACTAAGAGGAAAAAAATATTTTTCCCTTTTAGATTTGAAAAACGGATTTCATCATGTTAAAATGGCAGACGATTCTGTCAAATACACTTCCTTTGTGACACCGCTTGGGCAATTTGAGTACCTTCGAATGCCTTTTGGCTTGAAGAATGCTCCTGCCGTTTTTCAAAGATACATTAATGCCATCTTTCAACCATTAATTAGAACAGGAAAAGTTTTAGTTTATATTGATGATCTGCTTATTGCCACCGAAACGAAAGAGGAGCATTTTTGTATTCTGGAAGATGTTATTAATCTTATGTTTAAACACAATCTAAAACTTAGGTGCGATAAATGTTTATTTATGGTTGAAGAGATTGTGTATTTGGGATATCGGATAAGTAAACATGGTATTGGTCCTAACCCGGAGGGTCTAAAAGCGGTGAGAGAATTTCCAACACCAAAAAATGCAAAGGAATTACATTCATTTCTGGGGCTATGTTCTTATTTCAGAAAATTTATTAAAAACTTTTCCATAATTAGTAAACCTCTTTACGAGCTATTAAAAACAAACGCGAAATTTAATTTTGGGGTAAATGAAATAGGTGTCTTCGAAGATTTGAAATGTAAATTGCAACAGGCACCATTACTGAGTATTTATTCCCCTACAGCAGAAACAGAGTTACACTGTGATGCTAGTAGTTTGGGTTTTGGCGCCGTTCTGCTACAGAAACAAGATGACAAATCATTCCACCCTGTGTTTTACTTTTCTAAAAGGACAACACCTCAAGAAGAAAAATACCATTCTTATGAATTGGAAACCCTTGCTATAATTTACGCACTGAGAAGATTTCGTATCTATTTATGGGGAATTAAGTTCAAAATAGTTACTGACTGTAAGTCTCTTACGCTTACATTAAACAAGCAGATACTTAACCCCAGAATCTCAAGATGGGCTCTAGAGCTCCAAGACTACGATTATCAGGTAGAACACAGAGATGGTAATAGAATGCATCATGTAGATGCATTAAGTAGATGTCATAACATTTTATTGGTGGAGCCAGAATCTTTTGAATATGCCTTAGCAGCAGCTCAACAGAAAGACCCCGTTATTAAGGACATAGTTTCTAAATTAGAAACCAGGGACGACTCCTTTTATGATATGATTAATGGTTTGATATATAGAAAGACTGATGGAAAAGTCTTATTTTACGTTCCGTCACAAATGGAAAGAAATGTAATACAGTTTCATCATGATGCCTTATGCCACGTAGGAGTAGAAAAGTGTTATGAGCACTTAAAAAAAATGTATTGGTTTCCCCTAATGAAACCTAAAATAAAAGAATATATATCGAATTGTCTTAAGTGTATACATTTTTCTCCGTCTACAGGAAAAAAGCAGGCTGTATTGCATAGTATTCCAAAAGCAGCTGAACCATTTGACACAATACACATTGACCATTATGGTCCGTTACCATCAGAGTTAAGAAATTTAAAAAAGTATGTTCTTTTAGTGGTCGATGGATTTACTAAATTCACGAAACTCTATCCAGTCAAAACAACGAATACCAAAGAAGTGACTCAATGCCTTCTATCATATTTCGCATTCTATAGTAAACCAAGTAGGATAATATCTGACAGGGGAAGTTGTTTTACCTCCGAAGACTTTTCAAAGTTCTGTAAGGAATATGATATACAGCATATAAAGGTGGCAACACAATCACCTCAAGCAAATGGTCAGGTCGAACGAGTTAATCGACTTTTGACACCTATGCTAGCGAAGGAGAGTGAAGTAAATCCTAGCGAATGGAGTACGTTTTTAAACAAGATAGAGTTTGCTATCAACAATACTTTCCATAAAACTATAAAAGACACGCCAAGCAGGTTGCTGTTTGCTATTAAACAAAAAGGGCAAGTCGACGATAATCTTGGTAAAAATTTAGAGCAGTATATGACCAATGACGAAAGAAACTTAGAATTAATTAGGAAAGAGGCAAGAGAAAACATTTTGCAAAACCAAAGATCTAATGAATTGTACTTTAATAAACGTCATAAACCACCACATAGGTATAAAATAGGTGACTTAGTGATGATAAAGAATCATTTTAATATTCCGGGAGTAAATAAGAAATTACTTTCAAAATATAAGGGACCCTATAAGGTTGTTAAAATTTTCCCAAACGACAGATACTTAATTAAAGATCTAGAAAATTTACAAATTTCACGTATACCGTATGAAGGAGTAGCATCCGCCGAAAATATGAGACCTTATGCTGATTATGATCATCATCATTCTAATAGTTCCCAAAGCAATTAACCCTAAAGCAAAATTTGCAATTAGTTAAATTCATGCAATAAATACAAATTATAGAAACTAACCCTAACTATCACGCTTTTGTACAGTTTGACTTATTTTATATTTTTATTTTATTAATATGTATATGTTTAATTTTCCTTTTTATATTCTTAAGCAAGTTTACTATTTTAAATACTTTTAATAGTAGCCGCAAAATGATTTTTTTTTGGTATTGACCGCAAAGTTGATAGTATCACTGTCGTCGGAAATGATAAAGTAAATTTATTTTTACTGATCACTGTTTTCAAGTGTCTTCGATTACCGCTACTTAGAGTCAATTGTTTTGTTAATGTTAAATTTGGAATATGTAATGTATGTTCATTCGATTGTTAACTTTAATGAGGTAATAAATGAAATAAGGACTTAGTAAAGACGAGTAAAATTTTGATGTAATCATATCTCATTTGAAAAGAAAGCAAATGTTGTAAATATTTACTTAGATAAATTAAGACTGATGAGTTATGTAAATTATATATTCTTTTAAGCTAATGATTTTTGATATTAAAAAAAAAATGTAAATCGAGACGATTTTTGTCAGGATGGACGAGATGTAGGGTTTATATCTAAACAAACCTATTATTAAATATTAATATTTTATTTATATTATAATTCAAAATATTTAACTGATGTCTAAATTCCGAAATGGAAATAGCATTATCTATGTATACATGATAACCACTGTAAAGAAACCTTCGAGTTTCCTTAACGCTGTCAGCGGCTAGGATTAAAATAAAAAAGAAATTGTACTGAAGTCAGTCTCGTCCGAACTAGCTTAGAAGAACGTTGTGTATCCCTTAGTTTTTTTATTAAACGTGTTTAAACAGTTATGTTTTTGTTTAAAGTCCCTTACAGTTCCAGAATAAATAAAGCACGAGGCGCATATGCATGCCTGTTCCGCATATGGAGATCTCAACTAACACCAAATTGCGGCTGTTCAACTCCAACGTGAAGGCAGTACTTTTGTACGGTTGCGAAACATGGAAAGTCACCCAACTCATCACAGGGCGCCTACAAGTCTTCGTCAACAGATGCTTGCGTCGTATCCTAAAAATCCGCTGGCAGGATAGAATTTCAAACGAAGAACTATGGCGCCGTGCCGGCCAAGAAAGGATAGACGACCAAATCAGACGAAGGAAATGGAATTGGGTTGGCCACACCTTGCGACGCGAAAATGAAAATCTAGCCAAACAGGCCCTCGACTGGAATCCGCAAGGATCCCGTCGAGTCGGAAGACCTAGGACAACATGGAGGAGAACCCTATTAGCAGAAGCCGCAACAACTGGGAGATCCTGGTCGGAGCTGAGAGCTGTCGCGCAAAACAGAGTCCGCTGGAGGGCAACTGTTTCCGCCCTATGTCCCATGAGGCCGACATGGGTATGAAACCGCCGACCGCCGACATGGGTATGAAATGAAAGGGGATGATAAGTATAATATAATTTTCTATTTGGTGTCATTCCAAATTCAAAATGGCGGCCAACACAAAATGGCGGATTACTTTTTTATTTACATCGCGATCGGTATGGCTATCAAATGAAAGGATATGACTTAGCTGGGTGGCGTGATTCCAAATCCAAAATGGCTTCAGAGTGTGAAAATTGGCATTACCAACACAAAATGGCGGACTACCGTTTTTTACAACGCTCTCAGTATGGATACCAAATAAAAGTGTATGATGAGTATCAGTATGTCACCACAACATAGCGGAAGACATATAATAAACTAAAAGGTAGAAAACTAAAAATATTGTTAAAAAAAACTTAAAAATACGCTTTTATTTAAAAATGAACTAAAAAGTAAAAAATTATGTTGAATGGAAATTTTTATTGCTCCAGTATATATAATTGCCAGTATATATAATATATGGGGCGCTAGCGAAAAGTCCCAGTGTTAATAGAGTAAGAATATATAGGTAAACTCTCACATTTTTTACATTTCGAAAGGTAGCTTGTTTGACCAATATGAGAACAGGACAGTAGCAGAGATTCACTCACATAAGGAAAAACAGCTCATTCTATGTTCAAGATACCTATCGAAGAAGACCATACGGAAAATCCTGCGTGGAACATACATATCTAAAAACCTGCGTGGAACAAATCTAAAGTTTTACAAGACTGCATGATGGTTGTCTGGGAATGTACCATGTCAAATAAAGTATCTATTAACAGACCAACGCGAGAGTTAAGATGTAAAAACCAATTATTTTGAGGAGTAACTGTTTTATTGGCATAGATTTCGGCCAAATGTCGGCTGTCCGGACAGATATGTAGCCCGATGATATTGATGCATGTCTGAAATGATCACTCATTTAGGGACAGATTGGAAAATGTCATTTAAAGCAAAAGATGAGAGCGCAATCAGAAAACTCAGAATTCAGTACTATTCTCTTCAATATAGGATATAGAAAATGTTCTGAGATTAATGAGAATCATGACTGTTAGCTGCTGGCTGTTGTATGAAAGTTCGTAATAGACGCGGAAATTTTGATGAGCGACATTTATGACGATTTCGAAAATATCAAATCAACTAAGTCGACTCAACTAAGTAATGCCACAAACGTTGTAATACTTACAAGCGAAACATCGAACATCGTTTACAAACAAGCGTTACAGTGGATTGTTAACCAGTGCCGTGCGGGCGGTATGACCGGAAACGACGAAAAACGAAAACGGGAAGCAGCAACTGCCCTTTTTAGGATGAAATCAGTAGTGTTGTATTATAAGTTTGGCAATCTTCACAAGCCCTGCTCGCTATGGGGCAAGTTCAGGATGCCAATGGGAACGTCAAAATCTTCGCGCACAAGACATATTCTGAATATAATTGGCTAGGTATCTGTTGTGCAAGTAGCCATAGCCTTCCCTAGTCCTTCCCCGCTCCACCAAGCGCATGCCATCGGTTGGTTGATGAGATTCAACTCGTTTCAGGAGGCATAACACTCCAGCGAGTTGTTCTCGACGCCCCAATGTCAGAGTCGCGAAATGGTTGTGAGTAGTAGGTGGAATAAAATATCGCGGCTAGGTTGTGACAGTTACTTCCTTCTCTTCTCTCTATCTTCCGGCTAGAGCTGCTGTTCGACAACGAATAAATAAATTGTCGACAATACAAAGGGACTTTCCCTAAGCCTCTAGCACTGACATATAATAATGGACTGCTCATCAGCAATTATTCCCATACAAACCGATGGCACCAAAAAGGTATAGTCGACTCGCTCATCCATAAGCCCCCAAACTGACAGAAGCACTCAGAAGTAAAATCAGACTGACAGAAATAAAATCAGGTTAAATCAATTAGAAAAAAATAGACGGGTATAGTGATGTTTATATCTTTTGCTCTTTTCCCCATAGACCCCCGGATTTTGACATACAGAATGTCAGTTGCTAAAACAGGCGTTAAGAACTTAAATCAGATACACATAAAATTTGCAAATTAATGAAAAAAAGGCATTTTAAAAGGTGAAAAAGTGAAAATAGTGTTTATTAATTTTTTTAAACAAAATATTTGTGTTGTTTTAATGTTTTAAGTACGTATTTAAAAAAATGTAAATTTCAAAAGTGATTCCGGTGTTTACATGGAGTGAAAAAAGGTTTGTAGCCTATGGAACAAATTGGTGCCATGAAAAATTCCTCATGAGCAGTCCATTCTATATGTCAGTGGCCTCTACTCTGTCATAAAAAAAAAAGTACAAAAGTTTTCCGATAGGTGATGATTAACCTCGAATTTTAAAAAAAAAGTTGAGGTAACAAATTTTTATAGTCAACTCTAAAGTTTTTTATGTTTTTTCTTATCCCGGACAATGTACACATATTTTTGTTTTATTAAAAGACGTTGCAACGCACGCGGGTTTTTGCTAGTTTATACTATTTGTAAATTTAGTTTCAAATGTTTTTAATCATGCTACAGCATGCGGACGATATGAAGGTTTTCGCCCCCATAAGCTCTGAGTCGGACTGTGCCCTACTTCAAGATGGGCTTAATGTATTTCTTAAATGGTCTAAGAGCATAGATCTGGAGCTAAGTAAATCTAAATGCAATGCATTTTTGCTCTAACAATCCTTTAATCTACTCTTAGTCGCAAGATGGCTGTAGACTTGCTCGTCCGACGGCTATCTTGGGGTTTACTTTGACCACAAGTTCGACTCTACAGTCCACATAGAAGAATATCGGAAGTGGCGGTGAAGGCCATTCACCAAAAGCTTAAGCAAAACGAAGCCCAAAAAAGGAGAGAAACGCAAAGAAATTTAAGGAGAGGCAGTAGCTGATAGCTTATCCAGCCCGGTGATGTAATTGCGTAAGCCGGTAAAATGGGGAGAATGATAGTTAAGAAGGAGGCATGGGCTTCTCGATAGAATGCTGTCCACCTTCCGAAGCACCTACGGACACTTATGTACATAGGCGGCTAGTAAATTGGGTAGCGAGCTTCGTCGAAGTCACATCCTTTCATGCAATGAAAGCAAAGACAGTAGGTCGCTGATCTGTAAGCCCCACTGTCCCGGGTCTCTGGTGAGCCCACTGACATATAATAATGGACTGCTCATCAGCAATTATTCCCATACAAACCGATGGCACCAAAAAGGTATAGTCGCTCGCTCATCCATAAGCCCCCAAACTGACAGAAGCACTCAGAAATAAAATCAATTAGAAAAAAATAGACGGATATAGTGATGTTTATATCTTTTGCGTTAAATCAATTAGAAAAAAATAGACGGATATAGTGATGTTTATATCTTTTGCTCTTTTCCCCATAAGCCCCCGGATTTTGACATACAGAATGTCAGTTGCTAAGACAGGCGTTAAGAACTTAAATCAGATACACATAAAATTTGCAAATTAATGAAAAAAAGGCATTTTAAAAGGTGAAAAAGTGAAAATAGTGTTTATTAATTTTTTTAAACAAAATATTTGTGTTGTTTTAATGTTTTAAGTACGTATTTAAAAAAATGTAAATTTCAAAAGTGATTCCGGTGTTTACATGGAGTGAAAAAAGGTTTTTAGCCTATGGAACAAATTGGTGCCATGAAAAATTTCTCATAAGCAGTCCATTCTATATGTCAGTGGGTGAGCCCCTTAGAGGGATCCTTTTAAGTGTTCGGTTAATGTCTGTTCGTTCCGGTCTGAACTTTATGCAAAAGGGTTTGTGAGTTTAGTCAGTAGAAATCCGACTATACCGTCTGGAATGACCTCCAGCGATGTCTCCTATCTTAGGGATGACCCTGAGACATGTGGTCTCACATTCCCTGCTGTTATACCGGTAAGAGTCTTAACCACTACTTCGTAAAAATAAAATAAAAAATTCCACGACCAAAGCAAAGTGTCCATTGATGAGGATTGTATCACCATAATTGAATCTAGATCGTTACTATCAAATGCAGTACAAATACTCTTCATCTTGATCCAGTAGTTGACTCATGTATTTCACTCACCGATTTAGTAGTTGTTCTGTCCCTAAGTGCTTCTGCTCTATGTAGTGATGTTGCGTTCCAAGTACATAGTATAATATCGTTAGACTGTTTTGTATCGTCCAGGTTATCCGTCTAGTTTCTTTTTCTGGGGCTTTCATAACCTTGAGTTTTCGTGTTTGTGGGTTGTCCCCAGACTTGCCATTGTATATTGTACTTTTTTCAGATCTTCCTCTGCTTTTTTCAATCAAGTATGGGATCGGTTACTGCGGAGCTGTGTCTTCCAGTTAATGGGTTAAAAGGTCCAGAGAAATTCTTAAGTTCATGTCAGAGGGGCTAAGAATCTTAATTGTCTTACTTCTTACTAGATAATTGGGCCACTTGCTCTATAGAACTGACTTCAATCTCTCATTCAAGAACAAGTTCTGCTAAATTTTTCTGATTTTTATGAAGTCCAGATGTCCGAAATCTGGGAAAAAACATTTCTTTTTCAAACCGGTCCGTGTACACAGGTAAAGAGTGAAATTAGGCACTTTGGATTTTTATTTACTTTTTATGTGTGAAATTTTTGACGTAGAATTGCTACGAGGAAAATATTTGATTGTTTTATGGTATTGTGTTTTTGTACCTGTAATTATTGTCGAGAAAAGACGGATTGCGTAACATTAGTAAAGAAATTGCTTCTGTCGCGGGAATAATTCGTCATATTCTTCTTACTGAAAAACGAATATAAATGATGGTGGCACACGCAAGTGAAATTTCGTAATTTTTATTACAAATCGCATGAGTGTTTTTAGATATATTGTATTTAAGGTAGATGGAAGTCGTTATGTTTTTTCTCAATGGGAAAAATGTCGGTAGACAAAATATTAAACAAGTGAAAGTCATTATACAGAGCCTTGAACTTAGCGAATTTTTTTATTATAAATTCAAGGAAGATAATGGCCAGAGCGAAATGACTTGACTCAACACAAGTAAGACAGAGAGAAGGTCTCTTGTAGTATGAGTTCTTCCTTAAAGTTAAGCTAACTGCCTTCGAGGAATTCTTTTACTTTCAAGCATAGAGGCATGACTAAAGTTTGTGCAAGACCAGAAGACTCTGAAGAGACGAAATCTTTGATGCCAGGGCACTTGCTTATCAGTGATCCCATCATAAACATTTCCGAGTCGAACTTATCGGAAAGAAAGGCTAATGTTCTTGGTTGTTGGAAGCGTTTTTTGCAGGTTTGAAATATTATTTGCACACGTTGCAACAGCGATCAAAAAGGGGTACCAAATGCAGAAATCGAGAGGCTGGGGCCGTATTTGGTTTGGTAAAAAGCTTCTCGATTTTCTTTAAGTTTCATATTTGGTTTCACGACCAAATCGACAGCTAAGCGCAGCCATACAAAACCATCAAATTGGGTGGTATTACTCCAAGGCAGCAAACCACGTATATTTAATTAAAATAGAAATTGTTAAAAGTTTATTGCATGCATAAATTGAGCTTTTTAATAATCGTCAAACGACTTTATCGACACGTAAAGAGACGATATCGTGTCGCCAAATGCCAATTTTTATTTATCGACAGACGACAATGTCGACTCGAGAAACCAAATACGGCCCCTGGTGAGCTCGTTCCCTTAAATGCAGAACATCCCTCCCAAAACAAGTGGATATTGAATGGAGGCAATGCATACTGATAGTGACCTGTACGGTACTATCTGCAAACGACCTATAACGAAGGTCTGTTTCCTTCCACAGTTGGTTGTTTGGTCGGGTATGACGGATGCTTAGAGCCATCCTGTGGAATTTAGGAAACTTAACGGCGATCTGGAGCGCGTTCAAAAACCTTACTATGGTTAACCATGGTTAACTATGGTAAACTTTTGTCGTTCAAAAACTGCGTGGTTAACTACAACATAACCACGAGCATAACTTTTTGGCGTTCAAAAACTCCCGTGGTTAACCATGGTGTAGTTAAATTTTAACCATACTCGGGAGCATGGTTAGCGATAGTTAAGAAGAAGAAGAATAAAAACAATTTTTTGACATTTGTTTTAATATTAATAATGAACAAATCAAAGTGTGATTTGTGAGATTATTTTAAATAAATAATTATTGGAAATAATTGAGGCAAATAGCCGACACTATTTTATGGAAAAAAATTTTAAATTTTCTTTACCATGTAGTTAACCACGGGGCGTTCAAAAACCTCCATGGTTAAACATAAACTTTCGTGGTTAAGTGAAGTGATGTAGCATAACCACAGCTTACCTCGTGGTTTACTATAGTAAGGTTTTTGAACGCGCTCCTGATCTCCAGTGTGGATTTCTTTTAAGTTTTCGAAAACGTAACTGCCTAGAGTGCGCTGCCTGACTTTAGTTAAATTCGGGCACTTACACAGGAAGTGAACCAGTGTTTCTCCCTAGCTCGTCTCCCCGCAGCTCAACCGACGCGCTGGTAAACCAGTGGAGATGTTTTGGATCCCCAGCAAGAATAAGTTCTTTCCACTCACGATCCGGGATAATTGGATAAGATCTGAAGTCTCAAGGCACTTATGGCGGCGGATTTCCATATGAAGATATGCAAAGGAGTATAGCGGCATAAGTGACCACAGTTTTAACGATCGTATTGTACATCCAGAACAACATTTGTGGTGTAAGACCCCATGTCTTACCCAGAAGCCTTTTGCAGACTCATACGGCCCTTCTGGATTTTCTCATGACGTAGTAAAGTTGAGCGTTCCAGTTCAGTCTCTTGTCTGACTTAACTCCCAAATATTTGACTGAGTCTGAGTACTCAACTGGATACAGATAGGACCTAGTTCCACTTTGTAGCTTTTGGAGAAAACCAGGACAGGCTTATTTGGGTTGATTGCCAGGCCTTCCTTGGTGCACCATCTTTGAACTTCTCGCAGTGCTGTTCTCATGATCTCTGTAATGGTCAAGTCAAACTTTCCAGAGACAATGATGATAAGATCATCTGAATAACCGATGACATTGAAACCAAATTCAGATAGTTTGGTCAAAAGCTCATCCACAACTAGTGACCAGAGTAGCGGGAATAAGGCTCCACCCTGAGGGCAGCCCTTAATAGCCATAACACTAATGGTGGAGACACCTAGGGTAGAAGAAATGTCACGATCTACAAGCATGGCATTTATCCACTCAATCGTGTGAGGATCCGGGTTTCTGAGAGCCAGTGCTCTAGAGATAGAATCATAGCCAGTGCTATCGAAAGCATCTTCGAACCAGGAACGCACATAAGGCTTTTTCGATTTTACTGACCAGGTCGTGTAAAGCAACCTCTGTTGATTTACCCTTCGAGTAAGCGAACTGGGAGCTATGTAGAGGAAGAGAGATCTTTTTTATGTGTAAGTAATATGAAGGTCTAGCAGCTTTTCCATTGTTTTCAAAAGAAAAGAGGTTAAGCTGATCGGTCTGTACAATTTAGGTAGGGATCTGTTGTCCTGTTTGGAGATAAAAACCACCATGACTTTCCTCCAGATGGTTCGAAAGTATTCCCAGTTGATGCTGGCTCTAAAGAGGCAGACAAGGTTGTCGAGAATCAAATCAAGGCACTGCTGAAAAAGTGCCGGAAAAATTCCATCTCCTCCCGGGGACTTATAGGGTTGAAAAGAGGCCATTGCCCATTTAACCTTGTCACGGTCGAAGAAAGACTCCGGGAATAACTGTCTGGGATGGTCCTATGACTACACCCAGCATCCAATGGATAAGCGGTCTGGAGGATTGACCCTGGAAAGTGGTCTCTGAGCAGGTACCTGAAGGTTTCTTCTTGGTTAGAGGTGTAGGAGCCATCCTCCTTTTTGAGAAGGCCCACTCCGTTGAAGGAGTCTTTGGAAAGTAACTTTTGGAGTCTAGACGCCTCTGGTAGAGTCTGAAGGCTCTCACAGTGCTCCCTCCAGGAAATCTTTTTGGAACGTCTCAACTCCTTGTTGTAGGCTGTTAGGGTGAACCTATATTCATCCCAATGCCCGGTATGTTTTGCCCTCTTGAACAATCTCCTAACGTCTCTACGTATTTCTGCTAACTTGTCGTTCCACCAGGGCACTATACGTGACGACTGAAAGGAAGAGACAGTGTTGCTGTCCTGTCATGGTAGGAAGAGATCAGCACATCAGTAACCTGCGTGGTTGCATTCTCCAGTTAACACACTGAGGTCTGATTTCCAGGCCACAAGCCCCTGAAACCAAGACCAGTTGGTTTTCTTAGGAACCAAAAAGGAGCCGCGGGTATGTGGGAGGCCCACAATGTCAAATCTACTCTACCTTGCCGAATTGATGGTCTTCGCAGTTACCATCTCAAGGCTGGAGGCGAGTAAATTTTCTTCTGACGAGATTGGGGGTGGTATTTGTGCATGTGTACTATGACTGGTACTATATGCACAACTGGCGATTGCCCCTACACTAAAGGCGAAATTTTTATTCTTTGTTTGGTCTTCTATAAAGATCCCACGAGTAATGCGGAAGTGAGTCCATCCTGACAAAGCCACTTACCAGGATAATGCACTTATACACTCCGGCTTGCCGAGCATCACAGGTAAACAGGCCCGTGCGGACGGGGGGGGTTTTGGGGGTTCGAACCCCTCCCTTCCCTGGGAATCCTTTACCCAAAAAATTCATTAAACTATGAATTGAAAATATTAGAATAAAAACGCGCCTCTGGACTAATATTCTAATAATAATCCATTTTGCGCCGTTTTTATTTTCGTGTTTCTTATTGGCGCGTTAGAGTGTCCCCGGAGAATACAATTGAGCCGTTTTCTTAAAGTGGCATAAGTTACTTTCCGGTAAAGAAAAGTGGCGATTTTTCAATGTCTAAAACAATTATTTAAACTGAGGAAAATATTATATCCTGGAAATAGTAGATTGTTCTGCAAGCAAAGAAAAGTGATAGTTTTCCAGTGAATGTAAACGTTCAAATCACGTGCGAGCTTAGCGAGCGAGTATATTAAAATTTACACGAGCAAAATTAGTAAAGAATACGACTTCGAATTGCGAAAGCCTAGGCTCACCTCGAAGCAAACGCAACGCGCTAACGTGATGGTTGACTCAGTTGAAGATTATTAGCGGGTAACCATCTACATTCCATATCTTGATACGTTCATCGCTCATCTTCATGATCGATTCCTAAATCATCGCAATATCTTATCAAATTTTGCCTGCCTTTAAAAGGCCAGTAAAATGGAAACACTCAATGAAGAGTTATGTATGCAATTATTTGCATCATACTCTACCATTTTGCATGACGATTCTGAAGACATCTGGAGAAGTGAAGTTCAAGTTTGGCGACGACGCATTGCCGGAATGGACGTAAAAAATTCGCTTGAAGCACTCGACATTTGTAATGTAGATGCATTTCCGAATGTACATCAAATTCTTCGCATTATGGCTATTTTTCCTGTCACTACCGCGACAAATGAACGCTCCTTCTCTGCCCTACGTCGTCTTAAAACGTATCCAAAACGTACGTCATAGAGTTAATATGTTAAGTAGTAATTTATGATTTTTGTTTTTTAGTTAAATATATTTGATGATAAAAAAACTGTTTTGTTTACTTTTTGTCCTTAAATATCTACTTATACCAACGCTTTAGACTGTCATAAAAATATATAGTTGAAACCCCCCCCCTTTGAAGATTCCTGCGCACGGGCCTGCAGGTAAACGTTTGTACTCTTTAACCACTAGCTGGCCACGCAGCCCTCGACACGGTCAACACCTTGGCTTAGAAGTGGTGACATTGGAAAATGGGAAGATAGAGAGGGGAGGGGATGTACCTAGCTATGTCTGGCCTTTTTACAATTAGCCTGTTCGGCGTGGAAGTCCTTACCGGTGGCTGGTTCTCCATTATACCACCGCCGACTTAGCCTTAATACTACTTCGAGGCACGCAAGCCCTACCACCACGGCAAGGTGTAGATACCCGAGGAGATCCTGAGGCAAGTCATATCATTTAACCTCCTGGTAGTTTTACAGTGTTCACTATTTTTATGGTTATTTAAAATAATTACCAGAGGAGCCAGAAGTTGTTTCCATACATTTTTTGTCTACAACCAAATTAATCGCAAATTGAAAGTAGATTTACAAACACCCATTTCTGGCTCACTTAAACCAACGTTATGAAATGAATGATTCCTCCCAATTCTCCTCCCATCGAAATGACTTACCTTCAAAGCAGGACAATAACAAAAGCAACCGCTGTGCAGCGATATTAAATATCTATGGAAGCACCCAATGCCGTCTCACATGTGAATGCGATTACAATATCCGCATTGGAATGGAGCTTGTTAAAAAAAGCTTCACTCGCCGAACAATTCAGAACATAAATCCGCGCAAATAGCTTAGGCCTGACAAAAAACTTTCATCGCAGGAAGAGAATCTCGACCTCCATTGTGCGGTCAAAACGAAAATTCAAAAGTGAAATTCTTTTATATTTGCGCAATTAATTCTTTCTGTAGTTAGAGTCTGGCGTTTATCTAAGTCATAAGTCACAAAGGCCGGCCCAATTGAGACGGTAGCCGCGATAGCAGCACTCCAGACCAGATCTGCAGTCTGGATCTGGAAAGCTTAGTCTAATTAACTTTGAACCGTGAGTGTCGGAGGCGCTTCCATCACCTCTGGTGTTGCGCTAAAGAGCCGCAGGCCCTGCGCACAGCAGGCGGCGGTCTACCTTCCAGCGGCACTGCAGATCTGAGGCACTTCAAGTTGAATCGTTGATGGACTCGCAGCGCGGCGAAATTTACTGCAGGAAATTGTTGCGCGATTTGCTATGAGTTTTGCGTACTTTGTTGCGGCGCGCGAAGATGGATTCCTTTCTTAGTTTGTTTTTTATTTTGTTATTGTTTCATTGTTCTGGCGGTAAGATTTCGAGATTTATTTACTTTTGTTAGTTCGAGGAGAATGCAAAAATTGTTTCTTTTTTCTATTTTGCTGCAGGTAAATCATGCCCAGAGAACTCCAGGCCTCATCCGAGCAGATGCGACTCTTACTTTAAGTGCGTGGTGCTGCCATCGAAGAGTCACGTTTGGGTTCCTTCGAAATGTGATCGTGGATTAGTGTACGAGCCAAATCTTAAGGTCTGCGTCTTGCCAGGAGATGACTGGGAGTGTAATCTGGACGATGTTACACAGATATTCAAGGATGAAGCGAACGTTTATGGTGTTAATAGTCTCGATCTATTCCCGGCACGGAAAAGGCAGCCCTTACAGAAGATCGAGCCGGCGACCAGCAAAAGTGATGAAGAAAAGGACTTTATTGAGGTTAGAAGTGACTCTTTCGACTCGGATAAGAATGTTGTGATATCAAGTGAAAAATTAGAAAGTGAAGAGAATATCGAATCAAGTGGTGACGGTGCAGATGATGATAGTTTTCGCATTGAAGTAAAAGAAGATGAAAACAACGGCGTCGACGTGCCGATACAATCAAAAATCGATCCGAAATTATCGTCGCAGCTGCAGCGACTTTCTCAGCTAATTGATGGACTGAAGGAGTCATACCAGAGAAAGGAGTCGCTCAACTCTGATCTAAGACCGGACCAGCTCAATGCATTTCTCGCCCATTTCAATCTTAAGTCAGAGTTTGATTCCATTGAACCGATGAATAATAATAAACAAAAAATCCCCGATGATGGGAAAATATCTCCAAATGTAATGAATGAAATTTTAAATCAACAAGAAAAACTCAAGGATGAAACCAAGTTCTATTCAACAACACAACCACCCAGGATTCAAGTGATTAACAAAACTGGTCTTAAAGGTAGTTCTGTAATAGAAATAAGACCCAATTCGCAACTAAATCTAGAAAATGTAATTCCTCCTGCTAAACACTATCGAAAGCCATCACAACAACAAGGAGGTTATTCTAATTCTCAAATTGTTGTCAATCGTCCAGAAGGTTCAGTCATGTTTAGTCTACCGGTGCAGCAATCAGAAAATAGTAATCGTAATGAGCCTCACATTTCTGAAGAAACCCTTAAAACTGTTTTGGAATTATCTAAACAAATGGTAGTAAATCAAAACGTTCGTCAAGTTATACCAGGTAATGGATTTTTCCAGCCCTTGTTACAGCCGATGTACTATCCCGTCCAGCTGCCACCGTATATGGGCAGCCACTACCCTAAGAAAGCTCAAGCAGAATCTACAGAAGATGAGAACAATTACTCAAAAATCTCATCGTCTGTTTACAACGAATCACCGAATTTTCCAAATCGAAGACCAACAACCATTATTCAAAACAACGTCCTGCCAATTCACATTGCCAACAAACCACCAGGAAAGCAGGATTTCGAAAAGAATGAAAATCACCAACTGACAGACAGCTACGGAAACAAGTTCTCAGATTATATTGAATATCCACCTTATAGCGGAAATAATATATCACCAAATCAACACTTGAATTCTTATGAAAATTATCACGTAACCACCGAAGCTCCTTTAACCAACCACAACTTACTGCCCCAGCACGATGCTCCATCTCTCTACACTGCAAGTCCACATTTAGACGACTCTACAGCAAATCAAGTTGTAAATATCGAACGGTATCCCACCGTTTCCTATGCAAATCCTCCAACAAATCAATACCACACAAATCACCGATACAACGCGCAAAACCTCCAGTACCAGAATTCTCTACCCTCCCCATTTTATCAAGGCGAACTGAATCCCTCAACAGTGAAAATCCGTCCTAATAGCTACAGCACATCCAATACACCCGACAACTATGCATCCGACGAAGACCACTTCAGTAGTGATAAAAACGGTGTCAATCACCAAATCGTGAACAATCCATTAACACCAAATCTGGATCAAAATCATCACATTAAAGGTACACCAGGTAGCAATCAACTTGTTAACCTGGGCGGTAGCTTTATCAGTCTCGATATTTACCAGAATCAATTGTTGCCGGCCCTCAATGGAAACTCGGACACGCTCAACAATATTGAGGTGATAACTTGCAGTGCTGGGGTCAGACAGGCCAACATTTCGGACTGCACCAAGTATTACGTCTGCAGCAAGAAAGACGGAAAGGTGCTTTCGTACTCGTGCCCGCCATACACGGCCTTCAACGCCCAGAGCCGGATATGTGATGCCAAGACGTATGCAGTCTGCAATCCGGAGGCCCTGTTCAACCGATTTACAGTCGCTGAAAATCGCAAGATCCAAATGGAAGCTTTGAAAGCTCTTCAAGAAGCCAAACGCATCCGTGACGAGGCAATTCAGGCTCAAAACTTGGCGAACTTGATCCGATTGGAAACTCAGAAAGTGATCAACAAAACAATAGATAACACGAATCCTGGCCTGCAGGAGCCAACTATCCTTTCTCCTAGTTTTGTGACGTCATTTCAAGATGCACCTGAGGCGACGGTGACTAGCACAACGACCACTGCTCAGCCAATTCTGCTCTATGGGCACAAGCGGAAGAAATACTACTGCAAGGAGGGGGAGAAGATCGCTGATCAGACCTCGGTTTTAAACTACTATATTTGCTACAAGACCAAGGACGGAGCGATGAAGGGCCATAAAATGACGTGCTCTGCCGGGCTCATGTTCTGTGCTAGAACTGCCCTTTGCACGCTTCCGCGGAGATGTAATGCACAGTAGAAGTGTGGTGTTCATTAGTTCTAAATTTATTTATTTATTTATTTATTTGTACGAATAAAGTTCTGTTATTTTTTCCAAGTGAGTTTTTTAATTCATTCATAGTGTTCTAATAGATCCCACGTCAGAGCAGAATGTTCGAAGAATAAGCATTACGCAAAAGCACTACATTAATGGAGCTCTTCCAACTACTTATTATTTTTAGGCCAACTACAAACCAACTAAGCTGTTTCCCTTTCGGGTTTACTCTTCTATCTGGCTATATAATATATATGTGTTTACGTGTTTGTTGTTTATGGGCTCCTAAGCCGTTCAACTGATCGTCACAAAAAATTTACCACGTGATTTTGATACTGGATAGTGTTTAGGGGGTGAAAGGGGGTGGAATAAGTTGTATGGGAATACATTTTTTTGTCAGATTTTCCTCAAACTTGGTATAAATACTCGACAACATACAGCGCCGGCCATAGGGTAGAGCGAGTGGAGCGGTCCCTCTAGGCGCCAGGTGGTAAAGGGCGCCAAAATGAATGAGAAAAACAATTTCGAGCAAAAAATAAAATTTTGATGGCACCTTTCGAGGGCGTTGTTTGTAGCTAGCCAAGTCTATGTACTCATCAAAAAGACTCGAACACGGCACAAGCAGAGAGCACTGACTCCAAGACCGATCGTACATGGCCTTAGGCCACATCTTGCTCGAGATCCATGGAGAAGACTGAATACGGCGGATCTAAACTCGATAAAAACCGCAATCCTAATGTGTAAACATTGGTGCTCAAGGTAAGAATGGTATTGCGTGAATGTACTACTAACGATGGACTGCGAATACCAGGCGAACTTCGGTTTGAATTAGCCTTCCATTGGTGATAAGGAGCTCTGCCATGGGCTACCACTCTTTCTTGCCGAGCTCCTGGTATCAATGTAAAATTACCTTAATAAAACGTTTGAAGATGGAGCACTTCTTAACGCTCCAAACATTTCTGGGGCTCCCACAGCTCCCAAAAGAACGAACTACAAGGCCAGTTAGATATTTTTCTATCCATGCTTCAAGTGAAGGAAAGTCTTCGGGATTCTTCTTCAGGGAGGGCAGTCTGAGCCCGTAAACCCAGGGATGGAGTATGTTGAGATCACTGCTTCATTGGGAGATCTTCTGCGGAAGTAAGGGCACCTAATCGGAGAGGCGACTCCAAAAAACGACCGCTTTCAGAAGACGAGGTGACGCAGCCCAAAAACGTTTTATGCGATATCTGGAAGCTGGCTACTCCCGTGTAGAGGCTGGTAGGGTCTGCGTGGCCCCGAGGAGGAAAGGGATACCGGTCATCTTAATAAGAAGAGGGTTAGATCATCTGGATGTTTTCTAGGGCATAATAACCCGGCAAAAACCGCGAAGGCTTTGGCCATACTGTTTGAAAAGCCTTCAGAAAAGCCGGACTAGAACGACTCCAAAGCCGACCTTCTGTCAAATAGCGGAAAGTGTCAGAATTGGCGTGGAATTGACTAACAATCCGGAGATTCTTCTGACCACGAAACAACTAGTTACCATGTAAGAAAGTCTTCTGGAGGCGGTAGCCGAATTGGCTCAGGGATCAGAACACATCAGTAGGGGTCGGTGCGCCCTCTATCATGGGCTGCCTTAAGCCTCGGAAGGAGCAAGCCTTTTGCTGTAGACGGGAACAAGCTGCCGCGCGACGTTGTCAGGATGGTGAACACTGAAATTTTGGGCTGATGGCAAGAGCTAGCTGGGGCAAGCCCTAATGCCTAACCATGCAATGCAAACAACCAAATAGCCTCCAAAGAAGTTGGTGCTGTTGGCGAAATGCCCGGGAAGTAACTCTGAGAAAACATACTTCCTCTAACGCTGCTACAGGCGGAACTGTGACCCTAAAACCACCATGGAAATCCTTATGGGCCCCCCTGCCCATAAAGGCTTGCAAAAGGGGAGAAATAATACCGTAAGGAAATGGAAATGTAGTACTCGAAAAAGTTTTATCTAGGACAACTGGAAATACAATTTATGTGAAGTGAAAGCGTCGAACAAAGGGAGCCGAAAGACAATCTCGCTCCACCATCAACAAGGCTAGGGCCGGCGCTGACAACATAAATAATGAAACTTTTTTCAGCATTTTTCGGAATTCAACCCGGGGGGTGAAATGGGGGTTCAAAGTTTGACAACTCGAAATCTAGCGTTTGGGAATCGGAATCGTTTGCACCCAAAACTCACCACCACGGGGTGGGGTGAATCTAAAATTTCAAATGGCCACCCCTATTTTTTCACGGAATCTGATTCTTGGAAAAAAAAATCAAACTTTTGGCGCAAGTTTTTTATCTAAACCTTTCCCGCAACCCCAAAAGTCATTAAAAATGCAACCAAGGTAGACAAAAACTAGCCAATTTTTGGGGCTCATAAGGTACGCAAGAAACGAGGGATTCGTATACATAGTACGCCATAAAACCGTACTACATCGTCATCCAACTCGTTTGCTGAAAATAAGTTGTTGAAATCAACCTTGGCAAGTTTAGATGACAGCCAGGGCCGGACTAGACCAAGTGCCGCCCCCACGCCAATCGCAAGTTGCCGCTTCCTTAAGGCTAGCGTTTTTGGAAACTTAAATTTTTTACCTATATACAGTGAGCATCAATATAAAGTTAACACAAGCAATTTTGAAAAGTTTCGTTCAATAGCATCTAGATAAGTGATTGAAGTTTGTTATTTTTGGATTATTTCGGTCCACCTTTAGGTACGCAATTCAAAAAATAAAATTTATTCACTTCAAAAATAATATTAACAAATTCATAGCAAAAAAGAAAAAAAAGGTCTAAATTCATGCGTCAAAATGAAGTTAACACGTTTCGAAAATATAATTTTAATATTTTGTTGCCCCCCACCATACCACCCGTATGCACGTAATTAGCTGATTTAATTGTAATAATTCATAATTTATCAAAAAAAAAACTCATTACACCTCACCTGGGGGGCTAATTACATCAATTTGTAGGTGCATTATAAAATACACTAAAAAAACCCACATTTTTACTTCCCACGGCCATAAAAAAAATCGTAGGAGGCTCCACGACCCCTTTAAATCTTCGTAACAGTCCCTACTACAATTATAAAATAATATAAAAATCCGCATTTGCCTCTAAGCGGGTCCTAGAGGCTCCCCAAAAGGCTCAACCAAAAAAAATACACTAAAAAAACCCACGTTTTTACCTCCCACGGCCCCAAAAAAAATCGTAGGAGGCTCTACGACCCCTTAAAATCTTCGTAAAGTTCCTAAAAATAATATAAAAATCTGCATTTGCCTCTAAGGGGGTCCTGGAGGCTCCCCAAAGGCTCAAGAAAAAAATACACTAAAAAACCCACGTTTTTACCTACAACGTGGGTTTTTTAGTGTCCTTTTGGGGAGCCTCCAGGACCCCCTTAGAGGCAAATGCAGATTTTTATGTTATTTTATAATTGTAGTAGGGACTGTTACGAAGATTTTAAGGGGTCGTGGAACCTCCTACGATTTTTTTGGGGCCGTGGGAGGTGGGTAGGGGTGGGAACGTGGGTTCTTTTAGTGTATTTTTTTTTGTTGAGCCTTTTGGGGAGCCTCTAGGACCCGCTTAGAGGCAAATTCGGATTTTTATATTATTTTATAATTGTAGTAGGGACTGTTACGAAGATTTTAAGGGGTCGTGGAGCCTCCTACGATTTTTTTGGGGCCTTGGGAGGTGGGTAGGGGTGGGAACGTGGGTTCTTTTAGTGTATTTTTTTTTTGTTGAGCCTTTTGGGGAGGCTCTAGGACCCGCTTAGAGGCAAATTCGGATTTTTATATTATTTTATAATTGTAGTAGGGACTGTTACGAAGATTTTAAGGGGTCGTGGAGCCTCCTACGATTTTTTTGGGGCCTTGGGAGGTGGGTAGGGGTGGGAACGTGGGTTCTTTTAGTGTATTTTTTTTTGTTGAGCCTTTTGGGGAGGCTCTAGGACCCGCTTAGAGGCAAATTCGGATTTTTATATTATTTTATAATTGTAGTAGGGACTGTTACGAAGATTTAAAGGGGTCGTGGAGCCTCCTACGATTTTTTTGGGGCCTTGGGAGGTGGGTAGGGGTGGGAACGTGGGTTCTTTTAGTGTATTTTTTTTTTGTTGAGCCTTTTGGGGAGGCTCTAGGACCCGCTTAGAGGCAAATTCGGATTTTTATATTATTTTATAATTGTAGTAGGGACTGTTACGAAGATTTAAAGGGGTCGTGGAGCCTCCTACGATTTTTTTGGGGCCTTGGGAGGTAAAAACGTGGGTTTTTTTAGTGTATTTTATAATGCACCTACAAATTGATGTAATTAGCCCCCCAGGTGAGGTGTAATGAGTTTTTTTTTGATAAATTATGAATTATTACAATTAAATCAGCTAATTACGTGCATACGGGTGGTATGGTGGGGGGCAACAAAATATTAAAATTATATTTTCGAAACGTGTTAACTTCATTTTGACGCATGAATTTAGACCTTTTTTTTCTTTTTTGCTATGAATTTGTTAATATTATTTTTGAAGTGAATAAATTTTATTTTTTGAATTGCGTACCTAAAGGTGGACCGAAATAATCCAAAAATAACAAACTTCAATCACTTATCTAGATGCTATTGAACGAAACTTTTCAAAATTGCTTGTGTTAACTTTATATTGATGCTTACTGTATATATATAGGGTAAATATAATGATAACAATATTATAACATAATATATGATTATTTAATATAATGATTTTATACAATTATTATATAATTGTAGTGGTGAGAGATCTTTCTCAGTGTTAAAGAGAATAAAAAATTATTTACGTGCCAGTGTAGGTGACGAAAGACTTTATTCATTTGCAATATTGTGCATTGAAGCTGAGCTTAATCGATCTCTAGATGTCGAATTGTTAATTGACGATTTTGCTCAGAAAAAAGCTCGAAAAGTACTAATTTAAAAACCGTAGAATAGTATGTATTAAAAAAAAAATAAATAAAAAAAAATTCATTCCAAAATATCAAAAAAAAATTTCACATTATTGCCGCCCCTAGTAATGTGCCGCCCTACGCCATGGCGTTGTTGGCGTAGGCGATAGTCCGGCCCTGATGACAGCTCACTAAAGTTAGCCTTTTTAAAGTCAAAGGAATGAGTTACCACCTCCGGACAAGGAATATTTTCTGAATTGAAGCAATAGTTAAGTAAGAGAGGAGGGTGGTAATTGTCAACAGTCGTAAGGACTATTGGACTGCGTTCAACAGTCATGTTGACTGAGTCAGTAAAGAATATAAGATCCAACTGCCTTCCTAATACATTAGTCACACCGCTCATTTGATTCAAGCCGAGTGAGAACAAGGAATCGAGAAAGCACGATTCCTTAGAATTAAGGCTGCCTTGAGGGTAAGAATATTGGGTAAATTGAAATCACCTAGAAGAAGAAGCTCATCATTAGTGTTCATCAAAGTCAGAAAGTGATCAACACAAAAGATGAGAATATCATAGAAGTTATTATCTCCATCGTCAAGTGTGCTTAACATATCTGGTGGGATATAGCATCACAGCAGGAAGAGATTCATTTTAGAAATGGAGATTTTAAGAGCAACAAGCTCGACGTCAAGGTGGTTAGAGAAACTAGGAAGCAAATTTGGGGTACAATTAAAATGGCTTCTACAAGCAACAAGTTCGCCACCCCCACGAGCTTCCGAGTCAGTGTGACGCTCCCTCCGAAAGACTTGGTAGGGGAAATCGAAAAGTTCAGCATTGAGAATGCCCACATGGAGCCAGGTTTCAGTGAATGCTATGACATCGAGACCACTGGCAATCGATGCCTGAAGGATGTCTTTAGTTTTTGACCTGTGCCCTCTTACATTCTGGTAGTAGAGCGTTGCTTGATGAGATCGATTACGAGTACGCGGAACGAAAAGGTTTTTAAGAGCCCCAGCATGCCAGAAACCAGGGTCTAAGAGAATCTCGGCAGTAGCAGGCGGTGCAGACAAAATAAGAGATGCAAGTGGCTCGGAGGCATTGCTAACCCTTCTACAATGAACTGTTCCGGGGTCTATAGTTTATTCCTCAAATATTACAGATAGACTCGGTCTTAGACTCCGGAGAGAATCTCGAGATTCTATCCGAACTCTGAATACCACAAAGCAGCTTGTGAACGCGAGTTTATGCACCCCCCCCCTTCCCGGAAAAACATTTATATACCTAGAAAATTGGTTCAGGATGATTCGGGGTTGCCCCTCTTATATCAATGCATGCGATAAGCGAGTGCGTGCTATTGAAGAAGGCAGAGAGATACAGGATCTCCTGAGGTTCAGCAAGCGTATCTCAGAAAAAGATAGAAGAGGCATCAAATACCAGTAATTTATACTGGTGGTTGGAGGATCCCCCGTAATTGGGTATTTGCCCTCTCTAATCAAGTTATAGGATATTTTCGAAGGTATGCTAGTTTTAAAAGACTAGCTTAGTACTTAGATAGGGTTTAGTTCATGTTTTTAATTTGTAATGTCTAGGTTAGTGGTGCGAGCGTCCACGAGCTATTGTTATTTCTTGTAGCTCAAGCCCGTGGAAGCTCGTCGCCTGGCCTTTTACTTTGGAAGGCGTGGCTGGGCTAGAGTCCTGCAGTTGTAACTCTATAAATCTGTGGTCTGAGAAGAACTGTTCCTTCAAAACCTTCCAGACCACTATTCGGTCGGAGTGGCAGTCTAAGACAAGGGTGACGTCCAGCACGTCCTCTCCGTTTTTGGTAACAAAGGTGGAATAATTACCTTTATTACAAATAGCAAGGTTGGTGCTCAGTAGGTAGTTAAAAATAACTTGACCTTGATCATTGGTGTCCATGCTGATTCCCCATTGTGTATGGTGCGCATTTGCATCACCTCCCATAACCAGAACCGTGGTAAGATCGGTGAATCTTACCAGGTCCTGAAAGGCCATAGGAGGTAGAGGGCCCTCATCATCGTGGGCTAGATAGAGAGAGGCCGCCCTGAGTTTCTTTTGTTTCAACTCTAGGTCGACCACAGCAAGGTCTCCGTCGCTAAATTGAGGGAGAAAAAAGGTGCTTATGTTATTTTTGAGCAGAATACCTGTTCTGGGGTTTCCCTTACCTTTGGTGTAAAAGAGATTAAATTTAGATGTCCTTAAGCCACAGATCCTGTCACCAGAGATCCATGGCTCTTGGACTAGAGCAACATCGACTTCGCCTGATGCCAAGTGGAAGCGAAGCCGATACTGCTTTACAATGGTGCAGGTTTATCTGTATCACCTGCACCATTTCCCGGGTGTTTTGCTTCGACGACATCGTCGCTGGAGTTGACTTCGTCTTTGAGCTCTGCCCAGCTCGGAGTCTGTCGATGCATCAACTTTGCTCTGAACTGCGCTTTCACCATCGGTTTCCATGTTTTCTGATTCATCGCCAGAGGCCTTGGTGCAGGCCACTTGGTTTACTACGGCTTCCATGTCAGTTTTGTAGACGTTCAGTTCGATTTGTTGGAAGCCGTAGTTCACGGCGAATTTTTCTTTTGCCAGCTGGTTCAGGCATTTTTCATTTAGGAGCAGAATAACTTGCATTGTGGCACTGTTAGTCTGCTCCGTTTTGATAACTTTCCAGTTATCGGTGTAGATGTGAGGGTTGAAGGCCTTCAGCATAGTGATAATTTCCTCAGGCTCCGATGGAACTTCCCCAACTCTGGCTACCGCAGCTTTATATAGCTCTGCAGGTCTGGTGTTATCGCAGGCCGTAAGTTTTATGCTGCCTTGATACCAACCGGCATCAAAGCATAAGGGGGAGCTCCAGGGTTGTCTTTCAGGACCTCCATAGCCACCTTATTGAGGGCGACTTATACCCACCGCCATTGGTGTTTGGGGATCTTTCCATTCTCATCATTTTCGTCCAGGACGCCGATTATTTTGCGATCCTTCGCCACTTCTGCGAAGGATATCGCTCTGGTTCCGTGCGTCTTGGACTTTTTCGGAATTGGACTGTGGGTGCTTGGTTCCTCCACAGTTCTAAAGAAAAGTCTGGTATGACTTGCTTAGCCCAAGCAATGTCATCCTGGACTTTGGTCTTCTCTGATGGGGTTGGTGGCCAAGCGGCGAAGGATTCTTCTGGCTACGCGGACTTCTTGAGGACCTGCTTTTGCCGGGTTCGGTCTTTTCAGGCCGTTGGCCCTTTCACAGACCATTCGCTCCCCTGATCCCCCGCAGCGACCGTGCCCGCAGCTGTACGCTGGACGCTGACGTAGCCGCAAGGAGCAGGTTTGCTAGTGGTCGCTTCTGGGGTCTTTTTTCGAGGGGGGAGCTTGTCTCTCCACTTCCTTTTGATTTGGGTTGACTCGGGGGTGCCGTAGTCTTGTTATTTGCGGGATTTGTGGTGCCTTTCGGTTTTCGTTTAAGGAACCGGACCCCGGCTTTGTTGTTTTTGGATTGAATTTTTCCATAATTACTCCCACGAGAGGAACGTAAGGTAGGGAGAGCGACTGTCCGCTACGTTCGAGAACGCATTGCCCTGGAAGAGCGTGAAGGATTTGTCACGCATACGTGGAGGTCGTCGTCATTTCACCTAAAAAAAAAGTTGTAACATACTCTACAAATTTTTTAATATCCAAAATCAATTTGTGCAGATTTAATATTTTTCATTATACCTTTTTCCTACAGCGGACTCTTTTTTTGTTGAAAGGCATTGCAACGCACGCGGGTTTTTGCTAGTATATAATATAAAAATAAATAAAAATAGGGCGTTTTCAATAATGCAGGTTGCGTGCGCAATTGACTTATTCAGCTACACACTCTCAATTGCTGAATAAGTCAATTGCGCACGCAACCTGCATTATTGAAAACGCCCATACATATAAGTTTTAGCCGAAAGGCATAAGTTAAATTAAGATTAATTTAGAGTGTCTGTTGAGGGCCAGTAAGTTAGATAGATTAGAATAGGTTAAAATAATTAACTTTAAGCGGTTAGTTAAATTTATATTAGGATAGTTGTTAAGTCGAATAAACGCTTTTAAAAACTAAAAAAATTCGTTAAAACACACAAAGCGCTACAGAAAAACTCATTGAAAATAGCTCATCAAAACAACGAAAATATTAAAACTCAGTAATCGGAATTTGTTGCAAAATTTCGACAAGAATATATTTTATTAAGTGATAACATGTTCCGAACCACGTATCAAAAGGGGTTTCTTTCCATATTCTACAGCCTAGGCAGTCGACCATTGGGCATATGGAGAACATGTGTAAGTGCTGCTATATTGTGGAATAGTTCAAATTATTAATAAAAAATTTCTAGGTGAAGAACGGACACATAAAACGTCTAGCTGATGATGACATTAATTCCTTGGCCTTGGAGATCATTGGTACAAATGTTGCCACTACATATATAACAACGCCCAGGGAGCCAAGGGTGTTATTGGGGATAAGACTCCCGTTTTTAATTTTATTAGTCAAAAATATGAGGAAATTCTTCTCTTTTGAAGTGACGGTAATCAAATCCAAATTGATTTGGTGTTAGGTTACTTAAAGTGCAATCAATTTCAATATTTAAGGTTCTTGATGACAAAAATTTTCAACGAAGATTCCGCGTTTCTAATTATCAATGTAAAACAAGAGTTAAGACTTTTGGAACTTCAATGCCGCTAGCTTTATCGCCTGGATGGAACCAGATCCAATTCAATTTAGCTGATTTTACCCGAAGGGCATACGGTACAAACTATTTAGAAACCGCACGCCTTCAAGTGCATGCAAATGTGCGTATAAGAAGGATCTACTTTTCTGATTGCCTATATCCCGAGGATCAGTTGCCTACGGAGTATCGTATAATGACATTTTCTAATCTGAAGCAGAAAAGTAACACTAAGAGACCTTCAAAGCCAGAGGCCCGCCCTTCAACACCAGAAGCGCCTGGTCATGGAGATGGACGTGCTCCAGAATCGCCAGAAAGTGGTCCTCCTCCTACAGCAGAAAGTGTACCGCGACCTCCATCTGCAACTACACTTCAATCACCAACAGATGCTGGTCCTCCACCTGCGCCTACACCGACACCTTCTCTGACTGCACACGCACATGAAGAGCCGCCAGCAGAAGAGCCGGCCGCAGAATCACCGCCAGCTGAGGCACCGCCGGCAGAAGAAGAGGCAGCCGCTGCTGAATAATCGCACGATTGTAAATTATCATTCATAATTTATAAATTTTGTAACTATTGGCCAAAAAATATATATTTCACATTCTCAAGTATTTATTTTGCTGGTAATTTATACATGTTTGATAAAAATTAATTTTGTTGTGGCAGGAGCAGCAGCATACATCATTTAGTACCATTTATGCAAAACATTTTAACAGATTTTTTAACTTATAATTATTATAGAACACTTACGAAAATAAACCTTAAAATTTTATCAATTCTTTCCATAAAACAAAAGAAATAATTACAAAACAAAAGATACCTAATTGGGTAAGACTAAAAGAAGCGAGAAACAATCCTTTTGGTTTAATTACGTATCTAAGGGTTTTCGTGGGTGCCTTCTTCACATCGGCCTTTGTTCTTTAAGAGATAGGACGCTAGGAAACTCACAGGATCTGGTGGCCGCTCACGTGCCAGGGTCTGCAGCCCTTGTAGCAGAATAGGCGCTACAGTTTGATCCAAATATTGGCGAGTTGGCAACGAGTTTAATTCGGCTCGTGGCTTCTTTGGCGGTTGATCGTTTTTCTCCATTATGAACTAAAAGAAAATTGATTTAATCCTTGTTTGTAGTACATAGAAGCACAAATTACTTTAAGGGAAAAAATAAATAATTTATTAATCGCGCAACTTCCTCCCCAAACTGTTTACAATTTGTTTTCAACTCAACATGAGATGTCAAAATTGTTCTTCTTCTTTATTTGAGAACAACGCGCCTTTGCCGTTAAAAACGTGTATAATTCAACTACAACGTCCTCTCTGGATCATTCCTCAAAACTAAATGCTAATATTTCGATAAAGAATTTTTATTTGCTATTTAAAGCCTAGTATCCTGTTCATGCGGAATTCCGCTCTGTAGAGAATCCATATAACTAGTCTGAATTCCGCTTAGCTGGGAGACTTATGTAGACAATGTAGACCTGACAGTTGGACAATTTCAAATTAATTATTGCACTGTCCTTTATTGCGCTTCTGCGGTATTGGTATTAAAACAAAATAAATAAGTTCAGAAAATTGCCTGCATATCGAGTAATTCTATTATTTGGAAAAAAGTAAATTGATAGAGAATTTTTTCAAAAATGCATGTTCTGTACATATGTATATATTCGTACTTATAAATTGGACAAGCATTTTAAATTAAAAGAAAATAAAATAAATCAAGAGAAGATTTTATGTAAAAAACATAAATTATAATAAAATTATTTGTATTTGACGTGTTCATTTACTAATGTTGCACTTTTCAATCTCGTATGCCTTCGAAAAATAATAGTAAACGTCAAAATTTCCGCTCATGAAAATAGAAAATATATTTCTTGGGCTAAGTGTCCTGCGGAAAATGAAACGTGAAGTCTCCACTCAGAGAAAACGCCATCTTTCTTCTAGAGTACAAAGTTCATTTACGGGTCTGAATTCCGCACGAACAGGATACTAAATTTTATGGACGGAATTCAGACCGGCCTCTAACCTGAATTCCGCACACTTTTTTTACATGCATTTTAAAGGGGAGTCTGAATTCCGCACGAACAGGATACTAGGCTTAAGCCCAGTATCCTGTTCGTGCGGAATTCCGCTCTGTAGAGAATCCATATAATTAGTCTTCGCTTAGCTGGGAGACTTATGTAGACAATGTAGACCTGACAGTAGGACAAATTGAAAATGCTTTAGCGGCGTTATGACAAGTTGAGAAATGTTACATTTTTCAATCTCGTATGCCTCCGAAAAGTAAACGTCAAACTTTCCGCTCATGAAAATAGTAAATACATTTCTTGAAGCTAAGTCTCCACTCAGAAAAAAGCCATCTATTTTCTAGAGTACAAAGTTCATTTACGGGTCTGAATTCCGCAAGAACAGGATACTAAACTTTATGGACGGAATTCAGACCGGCCTCTAACCTGAATTCCGCACACTTTTTTTACATGCATTTTAAAGGGGAGTCTGAATTCCGCACGAACAGGATACTAGGCTTTACAAGATATACCAGTTAATAAAAAGGTGCATTTCTACTTATTCACTTTTGAGTAGAACTGTAAAGTTCCACAGCAAAATTTATATGTGTAAACGCTGCTACACAGCGGCGGCCCTAGGGTAGAGCGAATGGAACGGTCGCGCTAGGCGCCAAGTGGCAAGGGGGCCAAAATGAATGCGAAAAACAATTTCGAGCCAAAAATAAAATTTTGATGGCGCCTTTCGATGGTCGTGCGCAGAGGCGGGCAGGCGCTGGAGCACACTTCGATGGGTCTTACGAAAAAGATATTGTTTCAAAATGTTGGTGAAAAAGATATTGTTTCAATTTATTGCTGAAAAAGATATTGTTTCGGTTTCTCGCTGAAGAAGAAGATATTGTTTCGGTTTCTCGGTGAAGAACATATTGTTTCGTTTTCTGGCTGATATTTTTTGCAGTCAGAAAACGAAACAATATGTTCTTCACCGAGAAACCGAAACAATATCTTTTTCAGCGAGAAACCGAAACAATATCTTTTTCAGCAATAAATTGAAACAATATCTTTTTCACCAACATTTTGAAACAATATCTTTTTCGTAAGACCCATCGACTTGCATTGTTTATAGCCAGCCAAGTGTATGTGCTCAACAATATGACTCGAACACGGCACAAGCAGGGAATGCTGACTCCGGACAGCAAGTTTGATGGTAATGCGGAGCTCTGAAATGGGCGTCCGTTCTTTCTCGCACAACTCATGGGATTAATATATATATACCTTAAAAAACCGCACTTCTCAAAGTTCCAAACACTTCTTGGGCTTTCATAGCCCCTAACAGGACCAGTTGGATATTTCTGAACCCATGGAGTAGGGTGCCGAATGTGGCTCCAATGAAGGGAAATTTTCGGGATACCTCTTCACGGAGGGCAGGCTGAGTCCACAAGCCACGGTAGAGTGCGCTTAGATCACTCCTTCATTAGAAGAAGATCTCCTCAGAGGCCCACCTGCGGAAGTACGGGCACCTTTTGCTCCATCGGAAAGGCGACCCAAAAAAGCGACCGCTGTTAGACGACGGAATGGTGCAGCTAGAAAACGTTTTAGGCGATTTATGGAAGCTGGGTACTCTCGTGTAGAAACTGCTGGGCTCTACATCACCCTCGAGGAAGAGAAGAATGCCGTTTTACTTAAGGAGAAGATAGTTAGATCCTCTGGATCTCCCCCAGACCACAATAACTCGGCGAAAAGGTGAAGGCTTCGGCCATACGGTTTGAGAATCCGACTGAAAACCCTTCAGAAAAGAAGTCCGATCAAATGGCAGAAAGTGTCAGAATGGACATTCTTGCGATGTGTTTATCCGGAAAATCTCCTGACCACAGAACAGCTAGTTGCCGTCCAAGGTAGTTTTCTGGAGGAGATTGCCGAGTTGGAGTAGGGGTCAGAGCACCCCAGATTCGTTGAGGTTGCTGTGCGGCCCCTGTGATGGGCTGCCTTAAGTCCTGGAAGGAGCAAGCCTTGTCGCTGTAGACGTGGGAAATCCGCCGCGAAGCTATGTTGTGGTCCGGTGCTTCCCTGCTATACATTTTGTGGAAAACGTTAGAGACCCAAAAAACGATCTTAAAGATGTAGGAGTGGAGAGTTCTCTGTGGACCAAAGGCCTATTGACGAGCTGAGGCGGGCGGGTGGCCATATTGAAGGCAAGTTTGGTTGGGCATAGCTTATGATCAGGAAAATCCCATGTCCAAAAGTGCCCCCAGCCAAACTTGCAATGTCCCGTCACCGCCAGCACCTGGCGAGCAACCACGATCATTTCCGCAACGACCACCAAGGAAGCAGAAACCCGAGCTAACCAACTTAAGGCTTGCAGGAGTTTGCACAACACAAATAATCACATATCCGCCAGAGAGGCTGGCGTAGCTGGCGAAACACCGTGGAAGCAACTTTGGTAATACTTGCTCTAATGCCCAGTTATGCTATTATTTATTAAAAGGCTCTACAACCGGGATCCGATCCTGGACTCTCACAACAAATGTGTCGCTCACTGCAAAAGTGGTGCAGCTCAACACTAGAGGTTGACCCGCTTTGGAGTCACTTTCCGTCACATCGCCCGCTACAAAACCAAAGTGACTCCAGATATTGCACTTTTGGAGGCGCTAAACCCTCACAGCGAAAAATATGGCAAAATGCGACTTCCAAAGCAAATCAACCTCCAATACCCTAAAATACGGAGCCACACAACTCCTACATTAAACAACACAAATTTTTCCGGTCATACTATCTTATCCTTTCTCATAGGTCCTTTTTCTAACGAATTTGAAACGCGCCTAGCATTCCTGGCGTGGCCGAGTTAGCAATTTTTATGGAAAAAGCGCCTTAGTTGCAGTTTTTTGCCAAAAATCTTAAAAAAATTAAAAACCAGAGTTTTAATGATTGGATATTGTAAAGAGAGTCTTAGAGCATACGTAAAAAAATCAGGACCAACATGGGAGATTTTCTTTTGGCGCAGTAACAAATTTAACTTTTTAAATTCACTTAATTGCAAAATTCATCATGCAAAAACTATTTGACCGACAGTGATCGGATTTTGGATATAAGTTAAAAAGCCCTTTAACTATCTAATTCCAAAATTAAGTTGGAAAACAATGGTCTCTTTTTTCCTTGGGATAACTTTAAAGTGAGTTTTAATTTATTTTAGTTTTAACCAAAGAAAAACCGAAAACAATTAAAACAATAAAACCTTCACGATTCTACTCGCGGCATAAAAAGTTAACTAATTACCTTTTTAATGGTTTTATTTAGCTTGACCTCGTATATTTGGTTCAAATCTTGCGACAGCTTTTTCAACTACTTCTACTAAACCGATTCTTATGAAATTTTGCCCACACATTGAGTTCCCGTGACAATGCAATCTGACCATTTTGTAAAAAAATCAGGATGGCGGTTCCAAGATGGCGGACGAATTTTCCAATTGAGTTCCGATTTCATTGAAACTCGGCATAAGGGGGTTTTTAGGCCCACAAATGACGATTCTGTGGCCAAAATTTGAAAATTCAAAATGGCGGCGCCAATATGGCGGATGAATTTTGCAAATGTGTTCCGAATCCATTGAAAATCGATATCGGGGGGTTTTTGGGGCCACAAATGACGATTCTGTGGTCAAAATTTGAAAATTCAAAATGGCGGCGCCAACATGGCGGATGACTTTTGCAAATGTGTTCTGAATCCATTGAAATTCGGTATCGCGGGGTTTTTAGGGCCACAAATGACGATTCCGTGGTCAAAACTTGAAAATTCAAAATGGTGGCGGCAATATGGCGGGTGAATTTTGGAAATGTGTGCTGAATCCATTGAAAATCGGTTTCGGGGGGTTTTCAGGGTCACAAATGACGATTCTGTGGTCAAAATTTGAAAATTCAAAACAGCGGTTGATTTTTGCAAATATGTTCTGAAATATGGTATGCATTTGTCAGAAATTAACGGGCAAGAAACCGTGCAATAAAGATGCACTGAAAGAGTTGGAAAGGATGAGGAATTTGCATAATGACAGGAGCCAAAGATCAAACTAAAAACTAGAAAATAAAAAATAGGTAAAAAAACTTAAATGGTTTTATTTGAAATTATAAGCTGCACCAAAAACTAGAAAATAATAAGAACACAAACATGGACCTTTTGAGATTCTGGCGTCTGGTAAGAAATCGTGCAATAGTAGCCGTGCTGTTTTCTCATGTCGTATGCCTAGGGGCACTTTGTGGCGCTGCGTTAACGGATCAAGTAATATTCTGGGACTTTTAACAGACTAAAATAAAACCATGGGGCGCATAAAAACCTGCATAACTACTGTATAATTAAATAAGAACGACTTGTCTAGAAAAATGTGTTCCAAGCCCACCAAAAATATATCTCAAATGCGCCCCATGTTTATATATATGTAGCATCAACTGACCCAAATATTCTTCCTGAAATCGTTTTCTCAAAACTTTCCGGAGATGGCTACGATATTTCAACCGTCGACTGAGATCCACTGCTTCCGTCGCATCCAAGTCAGCTACGCTTATCTGTTCGATTTCCTTCAGGAACATATCAGGTGTTATCGGTGTCAGATCTGATGAGTCTTCCGATACGTATGTCAAAGGTCTAGCGTTAATGACAGCTTCGCACTCCACTAAAACCGTCTGCATCTCTTCACTATCCAACGAACTGTTATTCAGGACTCTTCGTAACAACTGTTTCATTATAGGCCAACCAATCTCTCCCACCAACCGCCCCACCAGGCTGCAGTAGGAGGATTGAATCTCCACCTGATCTTCATTATCGAACTATGATCAGTTATCTTGTCCCAGTCGACCTTGTCGAGAGCATTCGCCGTTTCCACAAAATTAGTGCCGTTGTCAGTATAAATCACGCTAGGTCGTCCTCTCCTGCTGATGAACCTCCTCAGACACTGAATGAAGCGATCTGTAGACATTGAGGAGACCAATTCTAGATGGACCGCTCGGTACACCGCGCAGGTAAATAAACAGATCCAGTACTTAACCTCCACATCTCCTTTGCTTCTTTTTAGATATATTGGCCCAGCGAAGTCAATACCTACAATTTCGAATACTCTTCCTTCCCGAATGCGGTCTATAGGTAGTGGAGGTGAGGGTAATTCAACTTTCTTCTAATTGTATCGCCTACATCGCACACAACTATTAATGACGACTCTTATACTATTTCTCCCACCAAGTATCCAAAAACGCTTTAATCGACATCATCGTCTGAATATCAGCATGAGATGAATTAAGATGGACTTCTAGAATTAATCTTCTTACTACAGGATGTTTATAGTTTGGCAAAACGACTGGGTAACAGAAATCCTGCGACCGTAGGAAATCTTTGTCTTTATTCTGATAAGACGATCTTTTCCAACGAAGGGTTGTAAGCTCGACAGTTTATTATCTTCAATACCTGCGAATGCGTCTTTCTGTATCAAATATAAAACTCTATTTTCAGCCTCGATGATTTCCTCAACTGATAGTCCATTACTCACTCTTGAATCTTTTGGAGAGAGTGCGTTTCTGTTAAATCTAAGCATCCAGGCTATTAGACGGATAATCTGTTTGAACTTTGAGAAATATCTATAATATCAGTCGATGTTCTGACTTCCACATACCATAACCGCCGACGTTAAACCTTTCTTTCTCTCCTTATTGATTTCTTCCTCATCATAAGATTCATCTAAAGTAGGCCAACTGTTCTTCAGCGTCCTTAACCAATCTGGCCCCTCCCACCATCGCGTCTCTAGCAACGTTCTCGCACTGCATCCCCTAGAAGGCAGGTCTGCTGGATTACAGGTGCCAGGTATATATCGCCACTGCTTCCCATGCGTGAGTTCTCGTATTTCCTTAACTCTATTCCATACAAACACGAAAAGAAAATTTCTGTCTCGCTGAAACAAGCTGATCTGGAGGAAAGCTTTTTTAATGTCGGCAATTACTCCAATTCTTCTCAGCCGAAATCTTAACAAAATTGATGGTATCTGTTCTATAAGATTTGCACCCTTTTCAACACAGTTGTTCAGGCTAGGAAAGCCTTTCTCGTTAGCAGACGCGTCAAAAACCGGCCTTATCTTGGTCGTGCTGTTTGGTTTTACAACGTGTCGATGTGGTAGATAGTGTGCAGTCATAGGTACTTCATCCCTAGGAACTTCTTCAATTATTCCATCTTGAACCCAATCACGGAAAACAGCATCGTATTCTTCATAGTAACTGTCTGTTTTTAACTTCCTGGTTGTCACATCTAACCTCTTCAAAGCTATGTTGTAGTTGCTCGGAAGTGGTGGGTGGTCTTCTAGCCATGGCAGATGAACCAAGTATCTTCCCTCTGCATCAACGGTCACCGTTTTCTGAAAATGTTGCTTTGCCTCTTCTTGTAATTCCTTTTTTCTTTTCGTCTCGGATGGATCAGAAATACCCATTATATCTAATGACCATAGATTGGATATCTCAGCTTCCTTCAATAATAAGGTGGTGACGGTCATAGCTACACTGCGTGATTTTGTCGTTTCTGGCACGCATCCCATCATTGTCCAACCCAACTTCGTTTAGACTGCTACTAGACCACAAGAAAGTTCATGTAATCTACCGGTGAACAATGTACCTGCAAAATTCGCACCAATCAAAATTTCAACAGGTTTATCCTCAAAATCTGTCAATTCGATGTTGAGCCGTTCCACCTCCTTTAACCATGACCCACGGATGATTGGATCAATACTGCCACAGATCACTAGTTGGTCTAACACTTCTAACTTATGGGAATACTTATCTTTTACGTCTGACACTTGAATATAAAAAACCTTGTGTTCAACGACATTTGTGCATATACCACCAAATAATTCATGTCGGATTCATTCTCTGTCCTAACAGGTTGATAGCCCATGTCATCAGCCACATTCGTGAGTATGTATGACCGTTGTGAGGCCGTGTCTATAATTGCTCTGGTTTTTCGAACATGATTGCCTTTAACCCGGGGTCTACACGTGCGTTTTTTATTGCATAAGTTTTGAATGTAGCCAATCAAAAACGCATGAGAGCAAACTCATACGAGAACTCATAAGACAAAACGTATGCGATAATTTTGACATTTGCTCTTAGAAATGGCTGATTTAAAATGGAACCAAAAAAGTGTAATAAAACTAATTACATAATTTATATAGGCAAAACGAATGCCTCTGGAATGCTGGAAATAAAATATTTAAACACACGCATATAAAAAATAATGCGTGGATAAATATTTCTAAGAATTTAATGCAAACATATGTAGATGTCATTAAAAAAAAATTAGAAGTGTACGTGTACGGAATTCGTATGTGGCGGAAAAAAGAAAAATTGATTGAAGCAAGAAATCTGTAGCTGGGAGTGATGAAACTTATCATTCAAACTTGTTTTATTTTGATGAATTGAAGTTTTTAGATTGCACTATAGCCTCTCGCAGAAGTACGAGTAAAGCATTTCCTTTTTTTCGATTTCACGTATGGCATTGATAGCCAGAATCGCCACACATTGTTTTCTGCTCAAAGCCATTTTACAAATGAAAACTTATGCGTTTATTTTTCCCAGCAACCAGAAAAAAACGCATGCATATGAAATATCTTATGTGATTAAAAAACGCTCGTGTAGACGTGGGGTAACCAACTTTATCATAAATGTTTGCAGCATCACTTTGCCGGAGCTTCCCAAACTGGTTAGTGCCTTATCCTTTGGAGTGCTTTCCTTCGTGGATTTAATATCCTCAGTTTTTGGTTCACAGTTCGACTTCCCTCGATCACTACAAATGATGACGTTATGTCTTAGATTACAAACCGCACACTTTTCTTTACTCCTACAATTTCGTACACGATGACCAATTTTTAGGCAGTTGTAGCAGCATCGTTTTTCTCTCAGAATTGTCATTTTTTCCTTCTTCGACATATTTTGGGCTCTAGTGCATTCAACGCTGTTATGGGAATTTTCACAAAACACACGTTTTGCCGTAGTGAGCGGTCCAGCGGCTGTAGGTAAATTCTGGTTTAAAGGTGTCTTTGAGGTTTCTCTTTCCTTCTACCTTCGTCATGTTTTGCTGAAATACCTTCGACTCCAAACCCACCTAACGCCAGCTTAAGTTTTTGTTCATTTTCTAATTCTTTACTTAAGAATCTCATTAATTGGTCCAATCGATATTTTGGATTCTCGGTACTAGCATGTTTACTTTGTTCTTCATCATCACTTTGCGCGGACTGCAATTCGTGTGGCATACTTCTCTGCCAAGTGCGTAGAATATCCTCCGGTAAACAGGACTCCATCCATCCATCCAATGGCGCTACAGCCCAAATCGAGCCTTGGCCTCCTCTAGGGCATTTCTCCAAGTCTGACGGTTCCTTGCAGCGGTTCTCCAGTTCCGAATGTTCAGCATTGTCTCTGCGTCAGCCGTCACAGAGTCCATCCATCTTCACCATAAGCCGTTTTGGGATACGGTTATCATTCATCCTGATTACGTGGCCGGCTAGTCTTAGTCTGTTGATTTTTATAAACGTTGAGAGTTCTGGGTCGTCAAAAATTTCATACAGCTCGTTGTTGTATCTCCTTCGCCATATCCCATCCTCTCTCGTTGGGCCTATTACACATCTGAGCACCTTCCTCTCAAACCTGTTGACTTGTTCCTCTATCTCCTGGGTCATAGTCCAAGTCTCGCTGCCATAGCACAGTACTGGTCGTATTACTGTTTTGTAGAGTGAAAGCTTCGTTTTTCTGTGCACAAATCTTGAGTGCAATATTTGTTTTTGGGCATAAAAAGCTCTATTAGCCAGTAGTATTCGTCTAGTTACTTCTTCCTTTTCATCGTTTCTTTTTGTAATTGTAGACCCAAGGTAGACTGTTTTATCGACTACTTCTAGATTATGTTCGTCGATTGTTATATTTCTTCCCATTCTAAATCTTCCAGCTCTGGATTGTTGCATCACCTTCGTTTTTTCTTCATTGATGTTCAGCCCTATGTCCTTGGCCGCCTCTTTTAATTCGACATAGACTTCTTTCGCTGCCAAGAAGGACCTTCCCACGATGTTCACGTCATCCGCATATCCAAGTAATTGTACAGACTGCGTTGCTATGGACGCATTTCTCCGTACTGATGTTTTTCTTATCACCCATTCTAGGGCCAGGTTGAAAAGCATGGGGGCTAGTCCATCTCCTTGTCTAAGACCTTGTCGCACTTCGAACTCTTCTGTTATTGCATTTTGAATCCTTACTTTCGCCAGGGAGCTATTCGTTGCGCATTTTATCAGTCGTACCAGCTTGGAGGGGACTCCTAATTCCAATAGGATCCTGTACAGCCTCTCTCTGTTTATCGAGTCAACAGGACTCGACTAAGGGCAATAACATAGAAGCACATTTCTCTGTTGTGACTTGTAAAGTCTCTAATGCTCTCAACTGACTTTCCAACTTATCATACAAAGATGACAGCACAACTTTTTCTGAAGATATCGTGTTCTTTAACACCATGGCTAATAGTTCTCTTATGTACACCTCCACCAATAAATCGTCGCGGCCGTACCGGGGGGCGAACGGCTAACAAAGACCTCGGAAAGTGGTGGCACCCGATTTGTCACTTCTGTCAAGACTCGAGAAAAGTCACTGCAGACGAACACCTAGCAGACCTGTTAGCAAGTCCTAATCCCACCTCCCCGCGGTGCCCCCTGGGGTACTTCTTCGGAAGGGGCTAACGGGAGACGGCGAAATGGCGAGCTCTCTGCGCCACAAAACAGAGTTTTAAGTCGGTTGGGCTGAGGGTTAGCAACCCGCTCCCATAAAAAACACCATTGCTACGAATCGGCAAACAATGCCTCGGAACCGGATGGACAACACGACGACGACCTTTGCTTTTCGAACAAGGACACGAATCGGATCATGGAATGTGAGAACACTGCTTGCTGAGGGACGGCTGGATGAAGTCCTCAACGAGATGAATCGATATAAAATCAAGATCATGGGACTTAGCGAGACCAGATGGCCCGATGCGGGGGAACATATCTGCCCAAACGGTGAGTCCTTCTTATATTCTGGTAGAAACGAAACTGAAAGCCGTAGGAGTGGCGTTGGCGTAATACTCACCAAAGAAGCCAGGTCCAGCCTCATTAGCTGGTCACCAGTTTCTGAGAGGATTATTACCGTGCGCCTGCGTACCAGACTAAGAAGTACTACGGTAGTCCAATGCTATGCTCCAACTGAAGACGCAGAAGATGACATCAAGGACGAGTTCTATATGCGACTGAATGAGGTTTTTCGCTCTATTTCAAGGGGAGACATCATTGTTTTAATGGATGACTTAAACACACAGATCGGCCGTGACAACACCGGCCTTGAACACACAGTTGGAAATCAAGGCCTAAGCCAAGTTACCAATAACAATGGTGAGCTTTTCGTTGACTTCTGTAGTTCCCACCAACTCATGGTAGGTGGAACTTACTTTTGTCACAAGAAGATACACAAAGAGACCTGGGTATCGTCCGATGGTAGAACGAGAAATCAGATAGATCACGTGGCCGTCAGCCGCAGATGGAGAACTATTCTTGAGGATGTCAGGAGTTTCAGGGGAGCGGATACTGGAAGCGACCACCATTTGGTTGTAGCAACTATTCGCCTTAAAATCGCCGCAATCAGAAACGTGCAACAAAATGCTAGAACCCGTAGACGGTTTAACGTAAACCTCCTGCGGGAGAACGTTAAAAAGCGGGAATTTGCTGGAACCATACAAGACTTATTAAACAAGCAAACCGTTTCTGACGACACAAATATTGAAGAATTGTGGAGTAGGACAAAGGGCGCAATATTGACGGCTGCGGAAACGAGCATCGGTTATGTCCAAAGAAACCAGCAACACTGGATCTCGGACACAACCTGGCAAAAAATAGAGCGCAGAAGGGCCTTCAAAAATAACGTAAACTCTACAAACGACCCGGAAAGACGTCACCAACTAGAACGGGAATACTTCCAATTGCATCGGGAGGTTAAGAGAAGTGTCCGGCGTGATAAAAGGCAGCAGATAAACGAGCTCGCAGAAAAAGCGGAAAACGCGGCAAACACAGGCAACAGTAAGGTGCTGTGTCAAATCACTAAACAGCTCTCGGGAAAGCACTCTACTAAAAAGCATGCCGTTAAGAGTGCGAATGGAAGGCTGCTGTGCAGCGACGAGGAGCAACTCCAAAGATGAAGAGATTACTTCTTCGCCGCCCTGAATGGTACACTTACACAGGAACCTCAGGAAAACAGCCACAATGCACAGCCAATAAGAATAGCCACCCGGGCCCCATCCAAGACGGAAATAGTAACCGCAATTCATGCGATGGCCAATGGTAAAGCAGCTGGAAAAGATGGCATCCCGCCAGAATTGTTGAAAGCCGACTCAAGCCTCATAGCAGATGCGCTTCAGCCAATCCTAGATATAGCATGGAACACCTGTACCTTTCCGGAGGATTGGACGGAAGGTATCATAGTCAAAATACCAAAAAAGGGGGACCTAGCAATATGCGACAACTGGAGAGGTATCTGTTTATTATCTACTGTGGGCAAAATTTTGTCCCATATATTACTATCTAGGATAAGTGAGGCAGTTGACCGAACGCTTAGGAGGCAGCAGGCCGGATTCAGGAAGGGCCGCTCCTGTATTGATCATATTAACACCTTGAGAATAATAGTGGAGCAGTCTACTGAATTCCGATCCCCCCTTTACCTTGCTTTCGTAGATTATGAGAAAGCGTTCGACTCGGTTAATAGGAGCTTCATTTGGCAGGCACTACGGCGACGTGGACTGCCTGATAAAATAATAGAATTGATAAAAGCCCTATATAACAATTCCAAATGCAGAGTTCTCCATAATGGAAAATTATCCGACAGCTTTGAGGTGAGCTCAGGAGTACGACAAGGATGCCTACTTTCACCATTACTATTTCTTATAGTAATAAATGACATCCTTGTCAGCGCTCTAGATAATAGAACAGGCGGCATACAATGGGGTTTGGTAGACCGCCTTAAGGATCTCGACTACGCCGATGATATCTGTTTGCTGGCCCACAGACACCAGGACCTCAAAAATATGTTAAACAATTTGGCAACAGAAAGTAGTCCAGCAGGCTTAAGGCTAAATCCGACTAAAACTAAAGAAATGCGGATAAATACAAACACCATTGAACGGACAGCGATGAATAACCTTGACGTGGAACTGGTAAATAAATTCTGCTACCTCGGTAGCATTATTACCGAAAATGGTGGGGCAGAAGAAGACGTAAGTTCCAGAATAAATAAAGCACGAGGCGCATATGCATGCCTGTCCCGCATATGGAGATCAACGGAGATCTCAACTAACACCAAATTGCGGCTGTTTAACTCCAACGTTAAGGCAGTTCTTTTGTACGGTTGCGAAACATGGAAAGTCACCCAATTCATCACAGGGCGCCTACAAGTCTTCATCAACAGATGCCTTCGTCGTATCCTAAAAATCCGCTGGCAAGATAGAATTTCAAACGAAGAACTATGGCGCCGTGCCGGCCAAGAAAGGATAGACGACCAAATCAAGCGAAGGAAATGGAATTGGGTTGGCCACACCTTGCGACGCGAAAACGAAAATCTAGCCAAACAGGCATTTGACTGGAAGGTTCCCGTCGAGTAGGAAGACCTAGAACAACGTGGAGGAGAACCCTACTAGAAGAAGCCGCAACAACTGGGAGATCCCGGTCGGAGCTAAGAGCTGTCGCGCAAAACAGAGTCCGCTGGAGGGCAACTGTTTCCGCCCTATGTCCCATGATGGATTAAAGGAGTTTAAGAAGAAGAAGAAGTACCGATTTTTAAGACACTGTACTGCCTTAGCATAATTTTCTCCCGTAGCGGGGAAACTCTCGACTAGGTTTCTTGCCCGTGAGCCCACAAAAGTTGCCTGCAGCAGATATTGGAATTTATCTGCATCGTCAATAGAATCCGCCTCGTGTATCTTCTTGAACTGGGCCCAAAACGGTAACCACTCTCTTAACTCGCCACCAAACTTTTTTAACTCAATCTGTGGCAGTTTAAATGCGCGTCTTGTTTGTTGCGGAGTACTCCTCTGACTAGCTAAACTTCCACTGGCGATTTCGGCTCGTTCTGTTGCTTCCAATGCGGCAACCTTTGCTTTAATCACACTACACTTTAGATCATATTCGTCGTTTGTTTCCATTTCTTGCTCTAGATCGGCTTGACTAATGTCTTCATTCTCTAACAGCATATCATAAATTCGCGTGTTGATTTCACTAAGATCACACTGTTTCTTCTCTATTGTGTCAAGTCAACCTCTAATCTGGAACACATCTTTTACATCGTGTACTAGAGCCTCCTCTAATTTTGCAATTGCCTTAGGTATGGCCGTTCTTAACGCCGCCCGTGCTTTCTTTTGTTTTTCCATTTTTTCGTGACCCACGTCCTGTCACGGTCGCCAAATGTCCTAAAATCAAATGAAAGAACTCTTATTTAACGTAGGTCAATATATTTATTTATGGAAAAACCCAGCTCCTGGTTGCCTTTTGCAAAAAACACTTATATTTTACAGCTCTTAAAATGAAAGATTCACCGCCTGTTCACGGAAAGCTCAACTGAACAAGATTCAAAATTAAAAAAGGTGCTGCCAGGGCTTACAAAATTATTTATACTTATTAGTAATGCCAGACGGTCAAAGCTACAACATTTTATAACAGATTTTCTATTCTAAGCTGTTCTAAAATGTTTGACGTTTAATTGCTTGCTGTTCAATTCTCTTCTATTCTGTTGAAATCTGTCCTGTCCTGAAAACTAATATACAGACCTATTAATTTGTTAATTTTATTAATTTGTTGTTTGTTGATAAAATGAAAAAAAAACCTTAGTTTTCTTTGTTTTTTCTAAAAGTTTTCGACTAAATTATTGGACATTTGGAGCATACCAAGATGGCTGCCAAGGCATTCTCCTTTCGTCTCATGGCTTCACGCTTGATGTTTAAAGGGCTCCATAGACGATCAATAATATGCCAAAATGCTTCTCATAATTTTGACGAGGTGCATTGAAAGCACATATTGACCGTTTACCTTGAACCCCATTGTCAATTATTGAAGGGCATTCATAGAAATTTTGATTGAAGCCCATTGACGCGAACAGAGGCTCCTGCGCTAAAAGCCAAGTTGTGTTTCGCGACAAGTCGTTTGAGTTGAAGAAAGTGAGGTTTCAGTTGAATTACGACTTTCAGCACAGGCGTCTCGAGTGGAAATGATAAGTTGAGTTCAGGGGCCGTATTTGGTTTCTCGAGTCGATGGATCGACTCGACAAAAAAAGCTTCTCGATTTTCTTCAAGTTTCATATTTGGTTTCACGACCAAATCGACAGCTAAGCGCAGCCATACAAAACCATCAAATTGGGTGGTATTACTGCAAGGCAGCAAATCACGTATATTTAATTAAAATAGAAATTGTTAAAAGTTTATTTCATGCATAAATTGAGCTTTTTAATAATCGTCAAACGTCTTTATCGACACGTAAAGAAACGATATCGTGTCGCCAAATGCCAATTTTTATTTATCGACAGACGACAATGTCGACTCGAGAAACCAAATACGGCCCCAGGCCCCTGTACGGAAAGTCGTGATTCGACTAAAACGTCACTTTCTTCAACTCAAACGACTTGTCGTGTCGTGACGACTCGACTTTCAGCACAGGATCCATAGTGGTACGCGCATTGACGGTTACAAAGTTTATTGGTCAATAGTTCGTTAGTCTCAACTCGGACGACGTACAGGCAAAATGTATTGAATCTATTAAAATCGGCCCCCTCTTCACAAAATAGAGTCACAGTCGATTTTCATAACAACAGTGCGTAGTCTCCGTATTGATACCTAGATTTACGAGATTATTGAAGCGTATTGATAGGAGCTTCAATATTACTGGCATTACGTATTGACAATATTATTGATCGTCTACGGGCCCTTAATATCGCACTTTACACTCCACCAATAGTATGCATATATGTACATGACATTTCCACTAATAAGTGGAGTTGTGTAAATGCGTTAAATTGAAAAGTGTAGCTTCACTTTATAAGTGCATCCCCTTTTTTTTAGTGAACTTTGCGACTGGAGCGAATGAAGGATATGCGTTTATGAGGGTTTTAAAGCTTCAGAAGGCGAGGCCCACTTTTAACAAGAAACAAAAATGGACAGATCACGAAGAGATATTGTCAAAAGTACGACAACCATCAGGGGACATTTACTCATACGATACCATGCTGCTAAGCTGGGTATCCCCCCAACGGCCCCTATTCCTGTATCCGGCAGATCTAGCATTCCAGCCGTGGTTGACTTTCATATTACTTTTGTTTTATAAATTTTGGGGCCTATTGTGGATATCGTCAATTTGACGACTTTGAGTCGATGTTAAAATTTCTTTCTGCGGAAGTCGATTTTTGTCGAAATTAGTCGATAAAAGAATTAATATGAGTCGATTACACAATTGTCAAGTCGACGTCAAAAATGTAATCGACTCATATTTATGTTTTTATCGATACAAATCGACTTTCTCAGTGTGAAAATTTAACATCGACTCAAAGTCGTCAGATCGACTCGTTCCGCAATAGGGCCCATTGTATCCGACGAAAGAACTGCCATATTAAACGAGTTTAAGACTTTCACCTCCAATCCGAATGTTTTAGTTTATTGCGAGAGACGAAAGAAAGACAAAGAATCTTTTATTTTCTGTGTAAAAACCCGACCCTAGCACAAGCCAGACAGCGCAAACTAAACGGAATACTTAAGAGATCTTTTGACTAAGGGTCGGGGCACTGATAAGCTTTCTCAATTCAACAGGATGGCTTAAAACATCCACCACAGTCGGTCAAAGAACTACAAAACCATGGGCCATGTGCTGGAAGTCGAGTCATGTGACAGAAGCATGTAGACGTCGGTGCAGACTTGTTTTTGAGTTGGTGTGTTGAAAGTCGTGTGGCATGAGAAGTCAAAGCTACCTTTTAGCCAAATTACCACTTTCAGTGCAGCATCTCTCTCACTAAAGCACAACATCCCGACTAAAAGTTAAAATAAAACTACAATAAGGCTGCATTCGAAAATTCAGCCAACTGCGCAGAAATGGCAGCACATCATTCAAAAAATCAAAATGGCTGCAGCCAGGCATATTATTCTGCAGCCGTTGCTGCGATACTGCCAATTCTGCGCAGCCGGCTGAATTTTCGAATGCAGCCTAAAAGCGACTGTCAGCACACCAAATAACCTGTCATTTATGCCTACTGATTTTAAACGACACAGACACGACAAGAATCGACTATCAGCACACCGCACTATTAGCTTCACTTCATATGACAGAAAAACGACTTTCAGCACAGAGGCCCATGCGACATCTAAAAGGCGCGCAAGTGTTTATTGGACCTCCGGTAACTCTTGGCGGCAGCCCTATACTTACCCAGACCAGCGCTGGCATATGTATGACTCTGCTGTGTGTTATTTCGCTCTGCGAAGATTTCGAAGCTTAGATAAGAAGAAACGATTCGATACCCGAATCTGTCAGGCTAAAATTAGTCATTTCAAGCTTGTTTCCCTATACTTACGTGAAATTTAATCAAGAATGCTGTTATAAAAATGGTGCCCTTCAGTGGCCCTGTCTCTCGACTGAGATGATGCCTTTATCTAGGAAAAAATTATTTACAAAATTAGACAAAACTAAACTCATACAGCTTGAAAAGAGAAAAAACTCATTAAAAAAAGTGACCGAAGTTTGTTTTTAGTTTCTTATTGAAATTTGATGGAAGCCCGCCCTCTTTAAATTGAACATTGTCAGAAATCATACATTTTAGAAAAACTAAAGCAAATAATATTAACACGAACGTACTTACAGGTAGTAACATACTTTTCATAGAAATCGATGGAATATCATCGTTTTCATAATTTATTGTTTATTCTTCTTCCTAAATTCCATTTATGTAGGTACCTAATTTCCTTCATCACAATTTTTATTTATGGTAAATTGACTGAATATTACCATACCATACGTACAAATGCTTACTAAAAGATGACAAAACACTACAGTGTAGATTAGGGTGGTCCTTAAAAACCTTTTTCTTAATTTTCTTTGGGGCACCCTGTTACTTTGTTCTACTCTATAAAAAAGGATTACTGTAATTTTTTTGGGATTTTTAGAATTAAACTCAATATTTTTGGAATGAACAATTTGCAGTATTTTAACAAAGCTGAAATTTATAAATGCATATTGTTAATAATAATATTTTATGCTTATGTTTAGCACGGTCGACAATTTCTGCGGTTCTAACATCGCAGCAGACAATGGAACGTTACCTCTGGCGCGAGCATACATGTAGAGATTCTTAAGGATTTTAAAATATTTAATCTTTTATTATATAACGATTTAATTCCGATAACATTTAAATGATTTAATTAATAACAAAAAACGTCCCGACTTCGACTTGCTTTGTTTTAGACTAAATTTTCGACATCTCATCGCCTCCTTTCGACTCCCGTATTTTTCTAATTACTACAGTGCCTTGAGTGCGAAGGTTCTTGAGTGTCTTTTTTCTCGGTTCCTACATCTCGGCCATCCTGCATTTCTTCATCTGACCCAGATGAAGCTGTCCCACTCTCTCCATAACTAACATCATCATCATCAGTGTCCTCCCGCGTCCAAGGTTTAAGATGATCCGCGGAGGCAGACGTCTGCTTGGGTCCCTCTGTTTGGCTAACTTTGATTAGATCGTACCTGTCATGTCCCTTGTCTTTTAAGACTCTATACGGTCCCAAGAATTTGGGGTAGAGTTTAAGACCAGATCCAAACTGTGATCTCTCAACTACCACCAGATCTCCTACTTTGTATTTCCATGCTCTCTTCCTTCTTTTATTATAATTCTTTTGATTTTCTTGTTGCGCCCGTAAAATTTGTTTTTTAGCTAGCTGTCTTAATTCATTCCTTTCTTCTATAAAGCTGCTCACTAATTCTTCTTCAACTATTTTAAAAAGAGTATCATCTCTATTGGTTATCATCTTTGTGCCCACCATTAACTCAAACGGAGTGTGGCCTGTACTTCTTGAAGTTGATGAATTTAACATCTGCTGTACTGTTGGTACGAACTTGAACCATTTCTGTGGTTCCTTTACTGCAAGTTTACTAAGTACAGCTATCAGATTTCGATTAATCCGTTCCACTTGCCCATTGCCTCTCGGCACACCCGTTGTAATCTTAACGTGTTGTATATCATTCGCCTTACAATATTCATCAAATTGATTGGATACAAATGCTGCTCCTTTATCAGATATTAACCTGACCGGATTTCCAAAAGTGTGACTCTGATGCCTCAGCTTTTCGACAACTTCCTGTGAATTCGTCGTTTTCGTAGGGTAAAGCCACGTGAACTTCGAAAACCCGTCCACTACTACAAAAATATACCTGTACTTTTTTGATGTTGATGGCAACGGACCTAAATGATCGACATGGTATGTGTGAAGAGGTCGGTCAAACTTATCCAATGGATTCAGATATCCTTCAGGTTTTCCCGCTTTCCTTGCGGCCAATATACACGCCACACAATTGCTCACAACTAAATCAACAGCCTTTTGTAATTTAGGCAGATAATAATCTTGTCCTACTTGTTGCATGACTTTCCTAGCACCTATATGTCCATTCTCATGAACTCTTCTGATGATTTCAGCCTGTATTCTCTTGGGTAAAACCAAAAGATAGTCTCCATCCTTAAATTTGTAGAGTAGTTCTCCTCTCATGACATAATCCTGATATGTTTCTTTTAGTAGAACTTTTTTAACGACGCTGCAATATTTATCATCTTCTTGAGCCCTTCGTACCTTGCTGAGTATTTCTGATTGCACTAGCATAACTGTAGGAAAACGGCTTAATGCATCCACGTGCCTCATCATTCTTCCTGATCGGTGCTGTACTTCACAACCAAATTCTTCTATAATTAAGGCCCATTTGGCCACTCTTGCACATAGTTCTCGTTTTTTCATTGTAAGGTAAAAAGCTTGACAGTCCGTGAAAACTTTAAAGTCTATTCCCAATAAATAGCAACGTAATCTTCGCAATGCCCTTATGATAGCCAGAACCTCGTGTTCGTAACTTGAGTACTTCTGCTCGGCTGGACTCATTTTAAAGCTTAGGTAGTATACAGGGTGGAATTGTTGATCCTCAGAATTTTTCTGCAGTAATACTGCTCCTCCACCTATTGAGCAAGCATCCGTATGTAGTTGAGTTTCAGCGTGTGGGTTATATATCTGAAGTACTGGTTCCTTGCACAACTTTTCTTTCAAGATTTCATATGCCATGAGTTGATCGGGTCCAAAACAAAATTTACTGCCCTTTCTCGTGAGATCACTAATAGGCTTAGCTATTTTGGAGTACCCTTCAACAAATTTCCTGAAAAATCCTGTGAGACCTAGAAAAGACTGAACTTCCTTAACATTTCTGGGAATTGGAAAATTAGCGACTGCTTTCGTTTTCTCTAGCGAAGGCTTTATATGTCCATTACTGACAACATGTCCCAAAAACGCAATTTCTTCCTTAAGGAACTGACATTTTGACCATTTAAACTGTAATCCGTGTTTCTCCGCTACTTCCAATACTTGGGCAATCTTTTTAACATTTTCTTCGACATCCTTAGATGATATGATTAAATCATCGACATAAACATAGACAATGTTTTTGACAATAAGTTCATGGAATACAGTATTAACATACCTCTGAAAGACAGACGGTGAATTACATAGTCCAAATGGTACTTTACGAAATTCGTATTGTCCCATATGAGTTATGAACGACGTATATTTTCGGCTTTCTGGAATGACATCGACATGAAAAAACCCATTCTTCAGATCCATTGCCGTGAATATGCGGCCGTCATGAAGTTTATCTAAGACGTCTTCTATTAATGGTAACGGATATCTTTCTTTGATCATTTTCTGGTTCAATTTCCTATAGTCGACACATATTCTACTTGTTCCATCCTTCTTTCCTACGATAACTATCGGGCTTGCAAAATCTGAATTGCTTGGTTGTACTATTTTCTCCTCTAACCACTGATTTATTTGCTCCGTTACTACTTTCTTCTCGCTTGGTGATAATCTTCTCGCTGGCTGATATACAGGTACCTCATTCTCTAAATGAATCTTCATCTGAATAATTGACTTCTCTACAACTTTCGGTTGATAGGATCGTAACAACTTGGACAACTTATCTGCAACTTCAGGATCCTTTACATCTTGCATGCACGACGAAATGGCATCTTCCTTCATTAAACCAACAAAATCCCAACTTCTAAATGGGTTAATATCATCGTAAGTGTCAACTTCACTTGGCTTCTTTATTTCCGGCTTTCCGTTTCGAATTATCAGATCGAAATTTCTAAGAACATCCTTGCCTACTAGCATATCATTCTGCAACCATGTATCAGGTACTACATGACATTTAATATTTAATTCGCTGCCATCTATAGACACTGCAACTGAAAACCAACCTAGCGTACTGCATGGAGGGCAATCTCCGAATACAATGACTTTAGTACCACAACTCTCCAGGGTATCACCATCAGTAATTTGTTCATATACAGATTGTTTAATAACCGTAATGTCGCTCCCAGTATCAACCAAGGCATTCACAGATTTTCCACATAATTGAACTCTGATATGCATGTCTGGAATGTTTTCATTATTTTTCTGAATTGTTCTGAGTCTATTTGTTGAACTGGATGCTTGCGAGTTATTGCAATCTTTTGCTAGATGCCCAAACTGATTACACTTAAAGCACTTGAAGCCTTTATCCTTATCTTTACATTCGGAAATACTATGTCCTTTACCACCGCAACTCCAACACCGTGACAACTTCTTTTCACCCTGTCTATTAATATTTCTTTCGGCTCTTTGTGATGGAACTCGTTGATTCTGAAGATTTTGTCTGATCATCTCATAAGTTTTCAGTTTGGTTTTTAACTCATCTATGGTTTTTGCTTCGTACAAAAATATTTTATTATTCGCCTCATCCTGTATGCCATTAACAACATATTGTATTACAGATGCCTCATCGACACCACCACGGTTAGCAATACTGATCATACGATACAAATACTCCCAATAGGACTCCGAAGACTTCTTTCGACACGTTGTCAGTTCTATGTGTATTTGTGCACTCGTCAATGCACTAGGAAATTCCTTCCGTAACGCTTGTTTCAATGCATCCCAATTTTTTATATCGCTAGTTGACTCTAAAAACAGTTTAGCTGTTCCATTTAGTAGCCTTCGCGCATAAATGAATTTATGAACACTCGTCCACTGGCATAAATCAGCTACCTCTTCGAATTCCTTGATCCATGCTTCAATATCTTGGGTAATTTCACCACCAAAATGGCTGAGTGATTCCTCAACGTCTCTGAAAGAAAATAAGGGATTCGTCATCTCGTTTGATACTAGTCTGCGATCACGATTTAATGATGGAGGGACTTCTGGTATTTCCTGTTGTTCCTCTTCATCCGACATCGGTAAATTTACAAGCCTCTCTACCAAATCGGCTTTCACTTTATAGCTTGTCGGTAATCCACGTCTTCGCAGTAGTTTGCACAGTTGCTTTATTGTTAATGTGTTTAGAACTTCAGCTTCTTGATGTTTTTTCATTAATTTTACCGCATTCAGCGTTGAAAAATCGCTATACTTCCAAACTCGGTACCGTTACCTGACGGGTAGCCTGACAATAAAATCCTAATAAGTATCCCGGTTGAGCCCCCAAAATTGTAGAGATTCTTAAGGATTTTAAAATATTTAATCTTTTATTATATAACGATTTAATTCCGATAACATTTAAATGATTTAATTAATAACAAAAAACGTCCCGACTTCGACTTGCTTTGTTTTAGACTAAATTTTCGACATCTCATCGCCTCCTTTCGACTCCCGTATTTTTCTAATTACTACAGTGCCTTGAGTGCGAAGGTTCTTGAGTGTCTTTTTTCTCGGTTCCTACATACATGCTGCTGTAAAACGGATTATGGGGAAAAGAGAGTAATGAGAGCGGTAATTGGCAATTGTTAAGTTTATTTATGGTGGTCAGTCATCAGCGGAATAGGGGGAATAACATGTAGCATAACATGCACGTGCCGTAACTATTTCGGACTGATGGAAGTGCGATCATAACCTCCTAGCGGTGGCCACTGGTAACTATTCTATGAGAGAGGATAGGCTAATATGATCGGGCTAGTCCCTTCCAAGTAAGGTTGGCGTGAAGCTAATAACCTCACCCGTAAAAAACAATTATTACGGAACGAGCAACATGCCTCGGATACTGGAATAAACGACGACGACCACGGCAACGAAAAAGGCAAAACGATTTACGAATTTTTTCATGGAACGTTCGAACTCTGTACAGAACTCGAGCTTCAAAACATCTAGCCGATACCCTGCCAAAGTATAAAGCTGACATTACCGCCATTCAGGAGATGAGGTGGACAGGGAATGGTGTTTTGCAAAAACCTGAGTATGACGTATATTACAGCTGTCATACAAAACACCATGTTCTAGGAGTAGGTTTTATGGTTAGCAAAAGAATGAAGCCTACCATTATCGGCTTTAAAGCAATAAACGAAAGGCTATGCTCCCTTCGTGTGCGAGGTAAATTTAAGAACATCAGCCTCATAAACGTTCACGCACCTACAGAAGAGTCCCCGGATGATGATAAAGAAGAATTCTTCGAATTAGTTGAACGGGAACTTAATGCCTGCCCCAGGTATGATGTAAAAATCATACTGGGAGATCTGAACGCCAAAGTAGGCCGGGAGCCCATATACAGGCAATATGTCGGCAACCACAGCTTGCATGAAAACACTAATGACAATGGACAGCGAGTTGTAGAGATGGCAGCAAGTAAGAACTTGGTCGTTGCAAGTACTAGATTTGCGCGTAAAGATATCCATAAAGCCACCTGGGTATCTCCTGATGGAGCCACTCGCAACCAAATAGATCATGTGTTGATAGACCGCCGCCACCTTTCGGGTCTGATGACGGTACGAACGTACCGAGGTGCCAACTTCGACTCGGATCACTATCTTGTTGGTATGGTGCTCCGAGAGCGCATTACAACGCTGAAAAGCTTTGTATCCGCTGATCAGGCTCGAATCAACACAGCTGCACTACGCAATGAAATGGCCAGAAACAGCTACGGTCATGCATTAGAACTCGCCCTAAGTCCTGGGGATGAGATGCCGGGCGTTGAAGAGAACTGGACCCGCCTTAAAAATACTGTCATTAGTACTGCTGATTCCATCTTAGGCAGAAGTCGTAAAGATCGGAACGACTGGTTCGATAATGAATGCAAGCTGGCAACTGAACGTAAGAATGCTGCGTACCGAGCCATGCAGCAGTCTCAGAGAACACGGGCACGCGAAGAGAACTATAAAGAGCTCAGAAAAGAAGAAAAGAGAATTCACAGACGGAAAAAGGAAGCCTGGGAAAAAAATCTCGTCTGTGAGCTAGAACAGTACAGAGAACGACGGCCGCACCAGGCGCGGGAGTTCTACCAAAGAGTCCGCAGTATGACGCAATTCACACCACGTTGCACATACTGCAAGGACAAAGAAGGTAATCTGATCACCGATCCTAAAGGCATCTTGGAGCGATGGGAAGAGCACTTTCATGAATTGCTAAATGGCGAGCTAACTGAGGATTCGGAGGCTCCACCAATATCTGATGACAATGCTATGCTGCCGCCACCAAGCATAGAAGAAGTTAGCAGAGCCATCAGCCGGCTCAAAAACAACAAGGCCTCGGGTGCAGACGGCATCGCAGCGGAGCTGGTTAAATATGGAGGGCCTACATTACACCAAGCGATTCATGAATTAATTGTGCAAGTATGGGAGCAGGAAGTGATGCCAGAAGACTGGAGAAAAGGCATCCTCTGTCCGGTACACAAAAAAGGAGATATCACAGCGTGCACTAATTATCGCGGTATAACGTTGTTGAGTACCGTGTATAAGATATTCTCCGCTCTCCTACAAAACAGGATGGCCCCATACGCCAGAAACATCATAGGCCATTACCAGTGTGGCTTCAGCCCAGGCAAATCAACGACTGATCAGATTTTCACCTTGAGGCAGGCTATGGAAAAATGTCTAGAGTTTCAAAACTCAATTCAACACCTCTTCATAGACTTTAAAGCCGCCTATGATAGCATAGCCAGGGTAGAACTCTACAAAGCCATGAGAGAATTCGGCATCCCCAACAAACTGACAAGACTATGTAGGTTGACCATGATCAATGTGTCAAGCCAAGTAAAGGTATCCGGAACACTGTCCAGACCAATCAACATCTATAATGGACTCCGACAAGGGGACGGTCTGGCCTGCCTCCTTTTCAACCTGGCGTTGGAGAAAGTGATCCGAGATTCGGGCGTGACATCTAGGGGTACAATCCTCCACAAGTCCACCCAATTACTGGCTTACGCAGACGACATTGACATCATTGGAAGAACAACAACAGCTGTACAAGAAGCTTTCACTCAGATTGAGCAAGCGGCAGGAAATCTGGGACTGCACATTAACGAAAGCAAAACAAAGTACATGGTGGCCTCGTCTGGAAGAACACCTAACATTGGTCCCACAATCAAGGTAGCGGAACACGAGTTTGACGTGGTAAAATCATTTACCTACCTTGGGTCAATAGTAGCAGCCGACAATAGCATGGAACCAGAAATACGCGCACGACTGCTAAAAGCCAACAAAGCCTACTATAGTCTGTCAAGGCTCTTCAAATCCAAATATCTAACCATAACGTTTAAACTTTTACTATATAAGACGATGGTCTTACCCGTTCTCACATATGCATCCGAAACGTGGGTGCTTAGCAAAAAGCACTCAAACCTCTTGGGCGTGTTTGAGAGGAAAATACTTCGGAGGATTGTTGGCCCCGTATGTGAGGAAGGACGATTCCGGAGACTCTACAATGACGAGATCTACGAGCGCTATCGCGACATAGATGTTGTGAAGAAAATAAAGCTCGGTAGGCTCCGGTGGGCAGGGCATCTAGCTCGTATGAGTGAAGATGAGCCTGCTCGGAAAGTTCTCTGCGGTAAGACCTATGGGGTGCGACAGCGAGGGAGGCCCAACCTTCGCTGGAAGGATGGCGTGGACCAGGACGCTCAGAGTTTAGGGATGCCAAACTGGATGACATCGGCTCAGAATCGGGACCGGTGGAGAGAACAGTTGCGCGAGGCCAGGACCGGATCCCGGTTGTAGAGCCGTTAAAGTAAGTAAGTAAGTTTATTTATATTGGTGATTCGTACATGGTAAAATATTCATTAAATAATCCTGCTCGTGTAATTGATGCATAAGTTCTATTTCCAGTTCTTTAACAGCCTTATAATTTATACAATGTCCGAATCTGTTTAAAATACATATCTATAACTTTGCGGCTACTTGTACGGCTGTTTTAATGTTTTTATTTACCTTGACTATATTTGTTTGTTTCTTTGGTTCAAATCTTGCGACAGCTTCTTCAACTACTTCTACTGAACCGATTCTTATGAAACTCTGCATATACATTGAGTTCTCGTAACAACGTAATGCAATCTGACAATTTTGTAATAAAAAGACAAGATGGCGCTTCCAAGATGACGGACGAATTTTGCAATTGCATTCGGATTCCATTAAAAATCGGCATCGGGGGGCTTTTAGGCCCACAAATGCCGATTCTGTGGCCACAATTTGAAAATTCAAAATGGCGGCACCAATATGGTGGCTGAATTTAGCAAATGTGTTCTGGTGTTTAGGGCTACAAATGACGATTCTATGCTCAAAATTTGAAAATTCAAAATGGCGGCGCCAATATGGCGGATGTATTTTGGAAATTTATTCTGAATCTATTGAAAATCGGTATCACGAAGTTTTTAAGGTCACAAATGACGAATCTGTGGTAAAAATTAAAAAACAAAAACAAAATGGGAATTAATGAACCCTTTTTTTTATGTGGCAGTGCTAAGCTAAGGAATCACCCTTTGTACTATCAGTCCGTCATGTCGTTTGTCACATCATGGTGCAATGTCTAGCAGCAAGCTTAGTACGGGGGCAGTAGGTTAAGGGTTATGGGGGTTCGAAGGGGTGTTGAAGAAGGTGGCGATGAACCCTGCATTTCAACTCTTGGATATTGTAGGAGCTCGGAAATACTGACTGCGAGAGATTATTCCACAGTCGAGTTGTTCTATTTACAAACGAATTCATATCTTGTTGAGTGCGTGAAAGGGGAAGTTGCAGGTAGAAGGAATTGTATTTTTTTTTTTCAAAATGGCCGAAAAATGCAATTGTTCTTATTTGAGTTATAAACAAATGAAAAAAAATTAAAAAATTTCTTTTTTATTGCAATCGAAAGCCGGCGCCGATATCTATATTTTGAAAAAACAATTTCATGTTAGACTTAATGGCATAAAAAGGTGGGCATTTTAAATTTTAGATAACAGATGCAATTTTGGCCAATGGGTTTAGCATTTTCACACCAATTTTTCAAGGTCTTTTTATAACATCAAAAAGTATATTTTCTGAATGTTTGATGAAATTCTGTTTTATTTTCAGCTTTGTAGGTTATGTACGTACTACAAAGACTTGAAACTAATGACAATTTAATAGCAATTTACATTTATTACAAAGATACTGGGCCTGATTGTTGAATCCGGCGGATCGGAAGTGAGTGCGGATTTGATACTTTGCCGATTCTAAAATCCGCATTCGCGGATTGAATGCGAATTTGATTACCGAAAAATTTATGAGGGAATCCAGGCCATAACATACTTCCGGTCATACCCCAAACAGGATAAAATCATAATCTTTGCTGTAATCAGACTATACCTAACTCTTCATTTTTTTACTGCACTATGCAGATGGATCTGGATGCAGAAGAATGCTCAGAAAATGAGAATAATTTGACCCCTGTGAAAGTGACTTTTCCATCGTATTACGACTTTCAACACAGAGATCTCAACTTAACTTGGGAGTTCTACTATAGGCTTTTGTGCTGAAAATCGTAATTCGACTGAAATATCCCTTTCTTCTACTTAAACGACTTGTCACGAAACACGACTCGACTTTCACCACAGTGGCCTTTGTCAAAAGAAAAACGCCCTCGGTTAATAGTGCTTTGTGTTGACGAATTTTTTCAATTTTTGTAGCCTAATCCCCCTTTTCGTATTAATTCTTTCTTTCGTATAACACTTATTCGCATAACACGGCAATTTGGAAGGTAACTCACGTGTTATACGAGGGTTACCTGTACCGGGAAAAGAATTGCACCTGGTCTCCAGATGAGACTTATTAGGCAACAATCATACAAATTTCGCAATTTATTTATTCCCAATTGACATTTTCAATTCAAAAAAGTTGAACAGAAAAAACGAACCTCAAGATTTTTCATTGACTATTTAAAATTTCACTAAAAAGTCAGTGCCAGTTCCTTATTGCGGCATCTGGCTCAGTCTGCCTTTTGGTGTGCCATTAGAGCTACCCCGGCGGTTCGTCCTTACATTGGGGGCCAAAAATCTAATCCTAGATAATTTTTTTGCTTCCCGTCTACAGGTATGATGTTTCATGAATATCTGCTTCAGCAAACAACAGTATTGCCCATTTTACATGCTGAAACACGAAACAAAACGTTTCCTGCAAGCTTGAGGGAGGGGTGAAAGAGAAAAAGAGTGGGCTTGAGGGAACATTAAACAATGCCATGAAACTTTTGAAGCAGCTTTACAGGAAACATTTTTGACAGTTGTTATTTCTCTGATTTCTGCTCATTGATATACGAAAAACACAAACAAGAAATGAGCAATAAATTTTGACGTATTATTTTTGACGTATTATTTACCCGTGCAGACACCGATGACATTTTTGAGGAAACTCCAAAAGGGATTCAGCGATTGCAGGAAACTGTGTTTCGTTTCGTATTTCATCGTGTAAAATATGCCTATCTATCAAAACCTGGCAGTTTGCACGTTTCTTCTGGGTTAGTGGTAGGATCTTTCTTTTCCATGAAATTATAGTTTGCAAGACTTAATACATAATATAATACATCCATAAATGAATGGTGTTTAGGGTGGAGGGGGTCGACCCGAATCTCACCCAATCTCACTGGTGGAGAGGGGGTGGGGGTCTCCGCAAATATCACGTAATTTTTTCCCGTAAGAAAGTGTAAAAAAAATTTTATGTGAAGAAAACCAAGGTTAACAGTCACCCTTTATACTATCAGTACCAGTTAAGGTCATGGTAATCTTGCTTTAAGTTACCTTAATTTATGTCCAATTTTATTAATTAATGTACTAATTTATAAGATTATAATCTTTGTACATGTTATTAAGTTGAATAAATAATAATAATAATAATAATGGTGCAATGCCGTCTAGTAACAAGCTTGGTTTGAAGAATAGAAGAGAATAGGTTAGGATAAAGGGGGTTGGGAGGTGCTCGACGAAAAGCCGATGAACCTTACGTTTGGGCTCTAAGATGTACGAGTTGGGAAATACTGACTGTAGGAAATTATTCCACAGTCGAGTTATTCAATTCATAAACGAACTGCGAGATCGTATTGTGTCCAAGGGGGTTGGGCTGTAGCGTATGGGGTGGGCCGAACGGGCTAGTCTTGTGTTGCGGAAAAAATATTGCCGTGCAAGCAGGAGGTTCTGAATTTCAGTGGAACAGTCGCTCTGGCAATAGCGATAATGTATAGAGAGGGCTGCTACATTCCTACGTTGGCTTAAAGGAATGAGTTTGATTGCACGATTTTGCTCCTTGTCGAAACAAGCCAAGGTGGTTTTTGAGGCGACTATCTATCAGGGCGACTGGCTGGAGGATCTCTTAAGAAATCCAAGGTATTTGGAGGCTTGTGAGATGATTTGGAATATGTGATCATTCCATCGCAGATCTTCCATTAGAAGTCCATTAAACGATAGGTTTTGCTGTCAGTTTATCACAGTTACTACTAGGACTGACGGAAAATCCATCGTCTAAGGTGATGATTGATGTAATTATCTGAATATTTTGATTCTCACGACTGATGGATTTGATTGACGCTTGCATGAACGTGTAATAGTAACTTTAAGGACCCCTAGGATGTTAAGAGTTGAGTAAACCGTTAAGCTAGCTCCAGACTCGCGCCGTGAACAAACGCGAATACCTGTGTAGATGGTTTTCTCGTCTAGTGCGCTCCTTGTTTTCTGCTCTGAGTGGATACGGTGTAAATTCTCGCCCTGAATTCACGGCGTGGGTGTGGAGATGCCTTTACATTCTCTTTTCCCACGAAGATATGAGGTATATCGGTGTTATCGAGAAAACTGGGTTAAATCGCAAAAAATCACCTCACGTAATTAATGGACGACCCATTACCATAATTCATATCTATTAGGAAATTGCGTTCCACAATTGTAGATTCACTGTTGTATACACATCCTTGGAAATGATTATACTTTGATCTAGTAGATATCCATGATATTCCATTTCTGTCTATTAAACGAATCGCATATTTTAGTTCCAAAAACAAAAATCTTAAAAGACGATCCATTTACATGATAACTTGGTACCGTTTAAGGATTTATTCAATTTTTTTTTGATCTTAGCAGAAAAGGAAATGCACTTTTTGTGTGTTGTTTATAATAATCAGGGTCACAATTTGTATCTGTTTACGATATTCATATATGTATAAAAAAGGGACAAAAAGAAAATGAACTAAAATAAGCAGCTTATTATAATAATTATAATTATTTTTCTGAATAAAACCTAAATTTAACAAGAAAAAAGAAAAAACGAAATTACAAAAAAAATTTGATCTGATATTTTTTTTTAACGTGCATATTTTGTTTTTTTGTTTTTTACTGATTCTCTCTTTCATTCTCCATTTTCGTTTTATTTTTTTTTATATATATACTTTAATTAGAATTTTCTTTTTTTGTTTTGTTTCTCTTAAATTTCACTTTATTTATATTTTAATTGTTGGCTTAAATTACAATTTTATTTATTTACCTTTCGTCGGATAATTTACATATGCTCATTTCATTTTTTTATTTTTATTTAATGTCTTAAAAGTTTTTTGTTTTTTTTCTCTTATTTACTTTGAGTTTTGGTTTAATTTATATTTTATATAATTTTTTTTGTTTGTTTTAGTTTTGTTTTATTTTTTAAATTTACTTTATTACTTGTTGTTTTTGTTTTTTTAGCGTGAAAATTCAGCTAACGAATTTATATATTTTTTCATAATTTTTTATATATAACAAAATTAAATTTTTATGTGTTTTTAATTTTTTTTATAGGAAATATTGCAGAAAGCTAAAATCTAGTTGTTTGTATCTGAATGGTTTAAATTTAAACAAAAACAAAAAATATAAAAATAAAAGTAATGAGTTTTTATATCAAGAAACAGAAGCGAAATTGATTTCCTCTTGTTTACAGACTCTTTTTGTTTATTATTATTATTTATCTAGATAAAAATACTAGAATTTTGTTTGTTTGTTAAAGAAGTGCCGCTACTGCTCTCTTGAATATTATAGTTTTTTTTTGGAATGTTGGGAATGTTATTATTAATATCATTTTAAAAAAACTCCAGAGAAAAATTTAACTATTACTTTAATTTAAAAAAAACAATCAAAAAAAATATTGCACCACTGAATTATGAGGAAAATACTTTCTTTTTTTAATACAATTATTATTATCATTATAAATTCATAAAAAAAACCGAAAAGATGCACAAATTTATGTATATTTATATAATTATAAAGAAACTAATCAACAAAAAATTATTTTTAAAGAAATTATTGCCCTTGTGCTGAAAGTCGAGTCGTGATCCGTGACAAGTCGTTTCGAGTTGAAGAAAGTGACGTTTTAGTCGAATTAAGACTTGCAGCAGCACAGAAGCCTAGAGTGGAAAGGCTAAGTTGAGTCTAGGCCCCTGTACTCAAAGTCGTGATTCAACTGAAATGTCAATTTCTTAACTTAATTGACTTGTCGTGTCGTTGGCAACTCGCCTTTCAGCACAGGGGCCTATACTTTTGAATATATTGTATAATTAAACCTTAAACTTGAAATTAATTATGAATGCGCGAACTAATGAAAAACAAATTTAAAAAAATAACGACACACCTGGGGATCGCATGCGAAGAATGTATTATTTGCAAAGAAAAGTTATTAAAAAAAACCCGACAGAAATTTATTTTTTGATTTTTTATGTTTTTGGGAAATACAACACCACTTATACGAAAAAGAGTCTCTATTTGGTTTTAAATGTACACAGAAAATTAAACAAAAAAAAATAAAATAAAATAAAAATAGTTGTTCTTATACCCAATTATAATTCACCTAAGGGAACTGTTGTTGTTGTTGTTAGTGATAAATACATAAAGTGAGGGGGGGGGGACAAAATGATAAATTTCTCTCTTTGTGTTTTATTTAAAACATTCTTCAATATCTTAAAATTACATTCTTATCCATTTATATAATCAGTTTAGCTTGATAATAAATGTTTTTCTTTTTTTATTATATTGTTTCTGTTTTAAATGTTTTAGTTTTTTCCTTTTACTATATATAAATAAACTGACTGTGTTTTTTTAAACATATATATTATGTATACATATATATATATTTTAAATTTACCATGAGTTTTTTTCTAGCACTTCGCTTTTTTATTTTTTAAAAATCGCTTCTATTATCTTTGAAATTTTTTGAATTTGAATTTTGTTTTGTTTCTGTTTTATTTTTTTAAATTTTATTTGTTGTTTTTTTTAATTAAATGTACTTTACGCTTAAATGTTATTCTCCTCATGTAAAATGAGTACTTTTACTTTTTTTTACTTTTATTTATTTATTTTTATTTTGAATTTACCGTGAACATTATTACTTAATAGGTTCTGTTTTTTTTTTTATATTTAATTATATTGTTTTTTTTTTTAATTTTTTTTTATACATTTATATACTTTTTTTATTTATATATAATCTTGTATTATTTCCTTTTTTTGTTTGTTTTTTATTTAATTTGTTATATTATATATAGATTTCATTATAAAAATACTAACAAAAAAATAATAATTATAATTTTTTACTTTTACTTTTTTATTTGAGAAAGAAAGCTGCTGCTGCCGCCACTCCTTACTCATTATGGATAGTAAAAACCCCAAAATTCCTTCCCATTTGTTGTTCTCTGAAATTATAAAATAGAAAATTAATAATATTATAATAATATAAAATATATGTAGCCTTAAAATAAATTAAATGCAATGGTATTAAGCGGACCTAGCCTCACTGGGTACCTACACCCTTTCGTGGTGGTGGGGCTTGCATGCCTCGCGGTAACATTAGGCTATGTCGGCGGTAGTTAGCTGGAACCAGCAAGCCACCGGTCCATGCCGAACGGCTAATTACGAAGAAACCAGTCAAAGCTAGGTACATCCTCATCTCTTCTCCTTATCCTTTTTTCTTGCCCCTTCTCATTTCCTCACTCTGAGCCAAGGTGTTTACCGCCGCGCCAATGGCTGCGTCACCAGCCAATGGTTAAAGAGTGCTGGTCGCAAACGCTTACCTCCGATGCCTGGGCAAGGTCGGAGTGTACAAGTACCTTATCCTAGTAAGCGCTCTAGCATGATGGACTATCTTATCCGCACTGTGGGACCATTTATGAAAATCCCCAAAATAAAAAATTTCTCGCCTCCAAAATGGAGGCTCACAAAACCAAACCTGCTGTTTCTAATAATAGAGTAACCCTTCTAACACAGAAGGCGCACTTTTGAGCTGGGCTGAGAAACATTTACCACTGCTCTGTGGCTCAGCTAGAGCACGCAAACATAAAAGCATATACAGAAACAAATAATAAAAAAAGTGTGCAAAAGGAAGGAAGGAGTCACGCCACATTAAAAAGAGTTTTTTAAGAGCAACTTCCTGGCATGCTAAAAACACTGATATTTCTATTGACATTAATAAGTATGCAATTAACAGGTTCGTACTTGACGTAATACGTACTAGAGGAATTAATGTGTAACAGAGGTTCACCCCTCAGGATTTAATCATTCGCTCTAAATGGCACACGACGGCTAAGCAAGAAATATGAGTCTACCTTACCATTCATTAGCCGGTGAACGAAAATAACGTCAACAACCTCTCGACGCTTATAGAGAGAGCTCAAGTCGATTAATTTAAGCCTGTTCTCGTAAGACGGAAAAACAAGAGCGTTATCCCAAGGAAGGCGGCTTTTTTTTTTTAATGTGATAGACTAGAGGCTTAGGGAAAGCCCCTTTGTACTGTTCGACAATCTACTTTTTTCGTATAGAATGTCGAACAGCAGCTCTAGCCGGAAGATAGAGAGTAGAAAGAGATAGAAGTAGGAAGGACCTGCCACAACCTTGCCGCGATATTTTATTCCACCTACTTCCAACCATTTCGCGACTCTGGGATCGGGGCATTTGAGAAACAACTCGCTCGAGTGTTATGCCTCCTGAAACGAGTTGAATCTCATCAGCCAACCGATGACATGCGCTTGGTGGAGCGGGGAAGGACTAGCGAAGGCTATGACAGGAGGAATCAGGAATGTAAAGAGGGAAGAAGAAAGAAGGAAAGTTATGTGGGTGGGAAAGTGGAAAAGGCGAAGGACCGTGGGGCTGGCCGGGATTCGAACCCGGGACCTCTGGGATAGCAGTCAGGCGCCTTACCCCTAGACTACCGAGGCCCCCACTGAGTGCAAATCGGACAAACTTCCTTTGAACCGAGTCGACTCTTCCAATTTGGGAGGAGCAGTGACTAAAGGAGGCCTGGCTAAAGATATGTACAAGTGCTTAGTGATGAGGGAATTGTTGAACTCCGTAGACCATTTTTTATATATCGCAGAGCTAAACTGCCCTTGAAAGAGATATAATTGATGTGAATGGAAAAATCTAGCTTATAATCAGACCAACCCCAAGATTAGTTATAAAGTTTACGCGAGAGATTATGTTGTGAAGGAAACTATAGTCATAAATTATAAGACCACGTTTTCTACAAAACGTCAAGACCTCGCACCTGCTAATATTAGGAACTAGGTTGTTATTAGAACACCAAGAATAGAAGGTGTAAAGGTCCATTTGCAAAAGTTTTTTTAGTTTGAGAGCTATAATCGAGTGAGAGAGCTTGTCAAAGGCCTTACTGGCAGTCGGTTGGCAACGAGTGACGAAGCCCCGAACAGTAAGAGAACTCAAGTAGATTAGTGGTAGTGGAACGAGCTGCAAGAAAATCGTGTTGATTTGCTGAGATAAGACTCTTACAGATAGGAGCAATCTCAGAATAAATAATAGATTCAAGGAGTTTTGGTATACACGATAACTTTGCAATCGGTCGATAATTCCATATCTCGTTCTTGGATCCCTTTTTATGAACGGAGATTATAAAAGAGTTCCATTAAGTTGGCAAGCATCCTGTATTAATGTATCTTTGCCCCCTTTTAGACGGGCGGACACCGAACAGACAAAACGAACGAGCGAACTTGACGTAATACGTACTAGAGGAATTAATGTGTAACAGAGGTTCACCCCTCAGGATTTAATCATTCGCTCTAAATGGCACACGACGGCTAAGCAAGAAATATGAGTCTACCTTACCATTCATTAGCCGGTGAACGAAAATAACGTCAACAACCTCTCGACGATTATAGAGAGAGCTCAAGTCGATTAATTTAAGCCTGTTCTCGTAAGACGGAAAAACAAGAGGGTTATCCCAAGGAAGGCGGCTTTTTTTTTTTTAATGTGATAGACTAGAGGCTTAGGGAAAGCCCCTTTGTACTGTTCGACAATCTACTTTTTTCGTATAGAATGTCGAACAGCAGCTCTAGCCGGAAGATAGAGGGTAGAAAGAGATAGAAGTAGGAAGGAGCTGCCACAACCTTGCCGCGATATTTTATTCCACCTACTTCCAACCATTTTGCGACTCTGGGATCGGGGCATTTGAGAAACAACTCGCTCGAGTGTTATGCCTCCTGAAACGAGTTGAATCTCATCAGCCAACCGATGACATGCGCTTGGTGGAGCGGGGAAGGACTAGCGAAGGCTATGACAGGAGGAATCAGGAATGTAAAGAGGGAAGAAGAAAGAAGGAAAGTTATGTGGGTGGGAAAGTGGAAAAGGCGAAGGACCGTGGGGCTGGCCGGGATTCGAACCCGGGACCTCTGGGATAGCAGTCAGGCGCCTTACCCCTAGACTACCGAGGCCCCCACTGAGTGCAAATCGGACAAACTTCCTTTGAACCGAGTCGACTCTTCCAATTTGGGAGGAGCAGTGACTAAAGGAGGCCTGGCTAAAGATATGTACAAGTGCTTAGTGATGATGGAATTGTTGAACTCCGTAGACCGTTTTTTATATATCGCAGAGCTAAACTGCCCTTGAAAGAGATATAATTGATGTGAATGGAAAAATCTAGCTTATAATCAGACCAACCCCTAGATTAGTTATAAAGTTTACGCGAGAGATTATGTTGTGAAGGAAACTATAGTCATAAATTATCAGACCACGTTTTCTACAAAACGTCAAGACCTCGCACCTGCTAATATTAGGAACTAGGTTGTTATTAGAACACCAAGAATAGAAGGTGTAAAGGTCCATTTGCAAAAGTTTTTTTAGTTTGAGAGCTATAATCGAGTGAGAGAGCTTGTCAAAGGCCTTACTGGCAGTCGGTTGGCAACGAGTGACGAAGCCCCGAACAGTAAGAGAACTCAAGTAGATTAGTGGTAGTGGAACGAGCTGCAAGAAAATCGTGTTGATTTGCTGAGATAAGACTCTTACAGATAGGAGCAATCTCAGAATAAATAATAGATTCAAGGAGTTTTGGTATACACGATAACTTTGCAATCGGTCGATAATTCCATATCTCGTTCTTGGATCCCTTTTTATGAACGGAGATTATAAAAGAGTTCCATTAAGTTGGCAAGCATCCTGTATTAATGTATCTTTGGAATAAGTACATCAGCGGACACAGAAGGACCCCTGCACAGGATTTTAGAACAGCAGGGGGATACCGTCAGGGCCGGACGAAAAATCCTGTGGGAGTTCGTTAATATGTTTTAAGATAGCCTCTCTGGTAAAAGAGAGATATAAGTTATGAGCCATTTGAGGTGCATTAATATGCCGAAAATTGTGTACGTCTGGTTGAAAGACAGCGGACGAGAAGGATTTGCGGAAGAACGAATCTCGGATGGATTCGTACTACAGGAGTTCTCGTGTTACATGGTGTTAGTTTTTTCTTAGTATTGATAAATTTAAAAAATGTTCTGGGATCACCATACAGTTTGTCCTTCATGTTACTGAGATACTCCTTGTATAGAGCTTCGGAGAGTGCGTGAAATTGGTCATGGCAATTAATAAATGCACAGAAACTCACACTGTCTTTCCTCTTCAGGTAAGTTTTCCAGAGCTCAATAGGTATACAAGATGCAAACGTTTCGTACAGAATGGAATAAAGACTTGCAACATAGTCATCCAACTCATTTGAGGAAAGCAATCTATTGAAATCAATCGAAGAGAGCTTGGATGACAGTTCTTTAGAGTTAAAAAGAAAATGTGGACTCTTCATGGATTAATTTATTGTTAAGAGCCAGAACAATAACTCAGTAAAATAGGAGGGTTATAATTATCGACAGACGACAAGACTATTGAACTAGACTCAACAGTCATGTTGTTACTGCTTTTAAGGACAGAAAGATTGGTAAATGGAGCTTTAAACTCTAATCCGAAGTCCTCAATCCCTCTAAGCTAGCTGCTTTCGACAGAAGCAGGTCCCTCAACTGCAGCCGAGCAGATATCCAGTGCCTCTAAAGAGGCTAACAAAATTACTATACCTTCCACCTCTAAAGGTGCTCCACCATCAAAAGTGAAATACCAAGAGCAACGCAGCGCACTAAGAAACTTTTCTCGATTCGAGGGGGTAGCGAAGAGTGAGATCACCGAGAAGCAACGAGCTTCAAAAGCTTTATAAAACACCTGGACTAGGCGGAATTTATCTTATTGAAATTCAGGAAGTCAATCGCCATAGTAGACCAAGCAACGAAGACAAAAAATGCCAAATAGAGGAAAAACACATACCCGAGGATCGGTTATGTATTTTTCCTCGTTGCCTGGACTAATATGGCGATTGAAAGAAAGAGGTGAAGTCACCATAGTAACGACTTTCACCGATAATACGTTTGAGTGCGTTTAGAGGAGGCTCTGGCGTTCGTAACAGATACCCTCTCACACAAATTTGAATTAATTGTATATATTTGTTTTATTGCACAGAGATTTTGGGATATTATATTTGTAATAAAATTAAGCATTCTTGTGGATTGGAGACAAAATCATTTAAAATATCCCTTCGCCGTCTATCATTAATCTGGGTCTAAATACACGAATCGAGTACTTCCAGAATAATCAAACTCGGAAAGAAATTAAGTTTAATAATGAAAACTTAACATTTGCCGCAAACTTGAACATGGTTAAGAACCATAATACAAATGACAGCTTTGAAGCAAAAAAACGCGTACCAGTACTAGCATACCTTTTAGATATATTTATGGAATTGTAAAATGAAATGGGGCCAAACATATAGGATGTAATTAAATAAAAGTAAAACTAAGATTCTAGTTCGATCAAGGGAGAAGAATGAGAAACCATAACATAATTCCGAAGGACTATACCACCATCCAAAATTACTACACGGTTAAATTAAGTTAATAAATACACTGAAATGTTGAATCAGTCTTCTTATCACATATAAATGATTCATGTTTTTTAGTTCAAGGTTTAGCAGGCCCCTTTAATAAAATTTTCCTAATAACGATGCTAGTTTTGGTTGGATTTGTTGCCTATCTTTTATCCATAACAACCGAATTCTTACAATTAACATAAAATTTGGCACTCACCTACAAAAGGACATCACTTGCAGCAGTTATTCGTCTGTCGGTTTTGTTCATTTTCATTAAGTCTTCGACCCTGACCACTACCTTGGTTCGCAGCTCCATCATTCTTAGGTAATTTTTTAGCTTAGATTGGAAATAAAAATACAAAATTCAAATATATTTTTTTTTTAATAAATTAATAATTTACCGATTGCTAAAAATATATCGTTGACATTCATAGCAGTTTTTGCTGAAGTCTCCATAAATAAAAGACCATTTTCCTCTGCATAATGGTTTGCTTCCCCAAATTCTACCGCTCGATAGTTTGATAAATCAGCTTTATTGCCAGCCAGGGCTATTACAATATTGGGCGATGCCTAAAATACAAATTAAATAAATTAGCCATTGTAATAGCGTGGTATTAACAGGTCTCGCAATTACTTACTTGTCTTTGCAGTTCTTTCACCCAAGTTTTTGCTCGTTGAAAGCTGTCTGGGTTTTGAATATCATAAACAACGATAGCGGCCTGCGCCCCTCTATAATACATTGGAGCTAAGCTATGGTATCTGTAAATGGGAAATGCTTTAATTTAAACACCTTTATTAGCATGTGCATGTCTTGTGAATTACCTCTCTTGTCCAGCTGTATCCCATATTTCAAATTTAACTACGGTATCATCTGTACAAAGAGTCTGTGTTAAAAATGCAGCCCCTATTGTACTTTCTTGAAATTCGTGAAATTGCCCCTTCACAAATCGTAACACCAGCGATGATTTGCCAACTGCTGATTCACCCAGAAGTACCAATTTAAATTGACATATCTTACCTTGGGATGTTCCATTAGGTCTTTGGGCAGTTCCCCCTCCTCGCGGTGTTGTTGCCATAATTTCTTTATGTGTATGTTTTCTGTTTTTTTATCGGATTTCCGTTTAAATTTGAAAATGAATTTATATCTTTGGTCCTTAGTCGATAATTTTTAACCTGTTGAAAATGAAAAGTTGTTATTAAAGAGGTGCCAATCAATGTTTACATAAATTCAGTGGAATTTTGGTTTATCGGAAATTTAATACAAAATTGGTGGAAGCTTCAACAAACAAATTAACTCGTGAAATAAGTTTAGTGTTCGATATAAATTCAACCCAGTGAACAGTATCTATAAACATGTCCGTCCGGATTCTAAGGTTTCACTTTCGCTATGTTTGCGGTAAAGAATATAGCAAATTGTATGTACATATATTCGAGCAAAATGTTTTGCTATAGGTCTTCAAAATTGGCATTATTTTTTAGAAGTTTAAAGAAAATGAAACATGTGTACTCTCTAGTTTACAAGATATTAGATATTCCAACTTCTTATTAAAATTTTTTATTTGAGAGTCTAAGCTTAGGTGTCACCCTTTATACTATCAGAACGTCGTGTGGTGAATATTATGGTGCAATATCTAATAGTAAGCTTAGCTCGAGGAAAGAAAAACGATATGATAAGTAAAGGGTAGCCTGGAGGATTCATTTAGCCTCGGGTTTCAGCTCTTGAATGTTGTATGAGTTTATTTTTTTAAGCTACAGGCTGAGTAACAACTGTTGAGAGTAAGGGGAGACATCCTCGTCGGCGTGTTAGGCCTCCGGAGCCCTTTTATCAAGCTACGAAAAATTTATCATCGGCGGAGACTTCAACGCCCAACATTCAATGTTGGGGGCCACCGTCACCAACACGAATGGGAGAACTGTGTATGAATGGTTTAACGACACTGCATTCATGAGTATGAACATCATTGCTCCTAACACTCGAATTTTTCCTAGAGGCGCATCGTTCCTGGACTTTTTTATTATTTCTGAAAACTTACAAAAAGCAGGGCGAACTAACTGCTTGACGTTTGCTTACCCTTCGGACCATCATGGCGTTTCGCTTACAGTAAAATTGGCCGCCGATTTTGAAAAAGCTGAACAGAGATTATCTTTTAAGAATACCAACTGGAAGAACTTCAACAGAGATCTAACACTCAGACTGGAACTGATGAATATACCCTCGGATAGGAACCTATTCAAACGACGACATCGAGATCCACATTAAAAACCTCACCTCAGCTCTTCTAGAATGCACTGACTCTCATACGACGCTTGTGCCCAGAAAGAAGCTAAAATTTAAATTCCTGTCGGCTCCCACACTCAAACTGTTCAAACTACACAGAAGCTGGGTGCAAGCCCGGAAGCGGCGGAACAAAATCTCACATAGCTACAAGGAACTTGCCTCCAGAATTAGGTGCCCCAACACAACTCCTAAAAATAAAGCCGGGCCCACACATTTTCAAGGAGGTCTTTAGGCTCACTGGGGAGGACAGGGATGGTAACACAAGTTGTTTCAATCGACCTCTTCATACAAAACACCAAGTGTTACAAAATTTTTTGAATGAAGAGGTCGATTGAAACAACTTACGTGCTATCACCCCTGGTATCATTTCAACTCCCTTACGGGCCAATGGAAACATTATCACGGATAACGCAATGAAGGTGGTGGAAATTTGGAACGTCTTTGAGAGGTCGCTCAACTGCAATAGTAGTTCAAGTAAAAAAGCCATAAATGCGAACGTGGAAGAGGTTATGTCAAGGTTCGACTTGGGAGCCCCATCCCTGGTTACCTTCTCAACTGATAACAGTGCGGACAGTCCAACGGTCAAAAGAGAATTATTTTTATCTCAATCAGAAATTAAATGGATCATCGGGGGAACTGATAACAGTTCTAACTTTGTATTAAAAAAATGTGGAAGCACGGTATCTAGGCACCTCACCATCATCATCAACATGCCTATGCAACAGCTACTTCCCTAGTGTCCGGAAGGAGGCCAAGATAGATCCCATTTCCAAAGTCGGAAGAGTCCAAACTCCAGATGATCTCAGGCCTATTTCCCTATTATCTAACCTAGGAAAACTTATCGAAAAGGTCATCCTAAGGAACTTAGAAGATTTTTGCACGGTCAATGTGATTATTCCAAAGCGCCAGCTCGGTTTCGAGAAACTGCACTCTACTGAGCACACCCTATTTCTTCTTCTGGAGAATATTATCAAAAGTCTAAGGGACAGAAAATGGACGGTTATGTGTGCGCTCGACTTAAGAAAGACTTTCAACAGCGTTTGGCACAAAGGCCTTATATATAAGATGAACAGATTGGATTGCACCAACACCAACCAGATAGTATACAGCGTCCTTTCAAATAGAACTGCAATAATACATTTGGGTGAGACGATGTCTGATAAATTCGCGATCAACTCTGGCGTACCACAGGGGTATATACTGGGCCCAAAACTATTCAACGTCTTTGTCCACGACTTCCACACATAACAATGAAGTGAGCTCTTCGTGCATTCAGTACGCGGTTGATAGTCCGGTATGGGCAGCCAACAGGTCCCCAGGTGCGGCGGCAACTGCACTTCAGACACAACTGACTTGTATCACGAGATATTACAGATACTGGAACATTGAGGTTAACCAAAGCAAATCTGCATCAGAAACCAGACGGGCAAGGGCCCCAGGAACGCTCCTAGCAATTCAAAGCGCATATCCATTTGTATTAACGGACATCGCATTTTACCAAGAGAGAACATCACTTACCTAGGTGCCCTGATGCATCACAGGTGGAAATGGAACCCCCACTTTAGGTTAAAAATGAGAGCTAAGATAATTCCTATAATGCAGTATCTAACCGACCAAATGAAGAACCGACTAGCTAACATCGACATTGACCCGAACGAAATGAAATAACACCGGCAATTGGCCACACCTACTTGTCTCCGCTACAAATGATCAGGCAAGACCAACACATCCTACAACCTAACACTGATGATAATGAATTCATGCCTGCGTCCGCTAGGTGGAGACCCGACCTAAGTGGAAATTTGGTACTCTATTATTAACCGGTTAAGCCAGCGGGATGCCTTATTAGGGCTACCAGAACGTGCCGCATAACTCATGTTACCGCTTTAAGGATAAAGTTACGCAAGAAGTTGCTTCGTTATCTTGCCTGTTTAGTGGATTTTAATGACGCTTTGGTTTATTACCCTCTTTCATTACCCTTGGTAATAACCATGTTTTATGAAAAAAAAAAAAATTACATTTAACAATAAAAATACAACACCTAAAAACAAGAAGAATTTTAAATAAAGATATCAGTCTGGATTCATTATCAGCGTTTCGGGAAAAGGCGTAAATAGTGGCAACACACAAGAGTCCACTTGTTTGATGGCATAGGTGCACATTACAATATCCATCACTCGATATTCACATCAATACGGTTTGTGTATGATGCGGGTATCACACTAAGCATTCATTTTTCTGCCTCTTTTACGTGCAACGATTGTGATGCCTTTGCGGTTGTACAAGAATGAATGAGAAGGGGAATTTCACAGTTTTGCAGATCCCGAATGCGATGTTATATTTGTGTTAGTGGAACTAATGGGTAAGTCTAACAAATTTTTTGAGGCAAAAGTGTGGAGAGATATAAGGCATGACTGCGGCCCGTTGCCTAAAGAAAACCAGTTTGTGTATGGAAATGTTGGATAGTGTAATCAGCGAGCAATAATAACAAGAGTCATTAGGTGGATCTCAAGGACAAGTAAAAGAATTAAAGATATGAAAGAAGAGATAAGCAATAATATTAAGCCGAAATTCCATAAATTTAAATATTAACAAACGCGCGATGAAGATACATTTTATGCAAAAAGCACAACAGTATGAACGAAACAGATTGAACCGCATCATGATTCCCCGATTCGAATGTTTTCATTCAAATGGAAGCAACGTGTAGCTGGTATATAATTTGAGTATGCATGCGTAAAATTTTCATGTTTGACAGCACTCCGGTTACTTGATTACACTTGTGTTGTCCTTTATTGCCCACTCGTACTTCCCCTTCATTTCTTATCTTTCTTTCACACACATTGCGTGTAGTGTTAAGTAATGCTGCCTCCTTTTATCATAGATATTACTTCTTTGCCGCATAATATTATAGTTTCTGGCAATCAATTATACTATGTATGACGATATAAACAATTCTTAATATTTCAAAATCCTCTACGTAGTGTAACATGGATTATTTTTAATTAGATCTTATCGTTATCCGATCTTTTGCAAGACATAACATCAGTAAGATGTAAATGCTCTTTGTGACGTTTTTAAGCAAATTTTACATCATTAAACCATTCACAGCACCATAACAAATTCCTAATGACTTTCGTGAACATAAAAAAACTTAATTACACTAAAATACATATAATAAGGACTTAGCCAAATTTGATTACATTTGTTTTAGGTGATATACATTTTAAAATTCTCACGCTTTCAAACAATATTTGTGTTCTACCGCTTACTCAAAGCTGTTTGTTCTTCAACTAGCAAGAACGACATACAGATAATGATAACATGAACTTAGTTATGAGTTTACCTATTCAAATTAATGTTTTCGTGAGATTTAACTTAAAGATAGAATTTAGAATAATTAGACGTAAAATTATCAACCTCTTGATATGGTTTAAGAGTAAGTTATTGCCACATCCCCATTTCAGATTTGTAATATTTAATGAGAATCACATTCTGCGAAGTAATCATAATTATTTTTGGGTCTCCAAAAAATTGGGAGGTTTTGCCTTTTTTGTAGCATTTGTCACCAGAAAGATAGCCTATGTGGAAATCATTGCGCAAATTATTTGCTGTATCATTTCCCCCATCCGCTTTATTTCAGATATTTCCTTCGGGATTGCGAATTTACTACAAATCGTGTCGAATCCGATACATCGAGAATAAAATACAGTCATTATCTATAACAAAAGCTGAAACCATAATCTTTTTCCTCTTTGCACTAGCATTCACAATTAACTTATTTATCTCTAACCATATTAGACTTGACTTATGCTCCTTTAATCTCTCATGAAACATAGGGCGGAATAAGGCGAACGGCTAAAAAAGACCTCGGAAGGTGGTGGCACCCGATTTGTCACTTCTATCAAAACCCGAGAGGAGTCACTGCAGATGAACACCTAGAAGACCTGTTAGCAAGTCCTAATCCCATCTCCTCGCGGTGCCCCCTGGAGTACTTCTTCGGAAGAAGCTAACGGGAGACGGGCGAATGGCAAGCTCTCTGCGCCACAAAACAGAGTTTTAAGTCGGTTGGATTGAGGGTTAGCAACCCGCTCTCATAAAAAACACCATTGCTACGAAATCGGCAAACAATGCCTAGGAACCGGATGGACAACACGACGACGATTTTTGCTTTTCGAACAAGGACACGAATCGGATCATGGAATGTGAGAATACTGCATGCTGATGGGCGGCTGGATGAAGTCCTCATCGAGATGAATCATAATATAAAATCAAGGTCATGGGACGCAGCGAAACCAGATGGCCTGACGTGAGAAAACATATCTGCCAGGTCCAGCCTCATAAGCTGGTCCCCAGTTTCTGAGAGGATTATTACCTTGCGACGAACAGCAACTCCAAAGATGGAAAGATTATTTCTTCGCCGCCGTGAACGCTTCATTTACACAGGAACCACAAGAAAGCAGCAACCATGTACAGCCAATTAGAATCACCATCCGTACACCATACAAGACAGAAATAGTAACCGCAATTCATGCAGTGGCCAACGGCAAAGCAGCTGGAAAATATTGTGTTACCCTTTATATTCATCGTTCATGTCATGGTGCGATGCCTAGTAGGAAGCTTAGTTCGAAGAAGATAAAAAGGATAGGAGGAAGGAGGAAATCTAGGGATGCATGAGGAGGTGGCGCTTAACCTCGAGGCTGAACCCTTCACATTCACGTTGGAGTCTTGCGCCTCCTGAAAATAATGGACCCCGCTAACTAGCTGGAAAAGGCTGTAAGTGACACCGGCAGTGCCAGACTACCAGGCGAAACAAAGGTGTGTGTCGTCCGCTAGGTAAAGACCCAACCTTAGTGGAACTTTGGTACTCCGATTAATCAGCTATGCCCGGTTCACGTTATTCCAGTAGCAATCTAGTCCAGCCATCGAATCCAGCCCTGCTATGCCACTGAAATAGAATCCAGTGACTGGATTGACATCCTACTTTTTCATTCCAGCGCCACTGGAATAGTGTAGACGACCAATCTAATGCTGGATTAAATGTTGAACAGCGAACACATATTGTTTTTTGTAAACACGCATTGTTTTAGTTCCATAACTCCTAACAAAGATAAAGTTTACTGAAAACCAATTTTTTACCGTGTTACAGACCAATAACTTTTGAATGACTTCAATAATGTAGATGATATGATACAGTCTAACACTGAGCTGGATTAACTTGCTGGATTACTGGACTGGAATAATATGAACTGGGCCTTAAGCCGACAAGATGCGTTATTAGAGCTGTGTATAAAGCTCCGGCTTCCCTACTTCAGTTCAATGATGTTCAGTTCAATTTACATAGCTTCACCGACTAAAGTCCAGTTCGTCCTTGAAATAGTTGTTGCTTTTCGCTATAAGTTAATTGGAATTGGCTCACTGGAATTGTATTCCATTATTTCTATTGATTGCTCTTTTTTGAGCGAGCTCTTAGGTTTAACTTCAGTTTGAATCCAGTTGGGCGAGCTGAGGTCTGTTTTTATCTTCAGTTTAATATATGCAAATTGTATGCGAGCTGAGGTTATTTTCAATTTCAGTTCACCAATGTACTCGAACTTGTGCAGTTCGGCCAGTGAAGCCAGCCAAGGTATAACGATACTTGGTCAAAGCAATAATGCTGATTTTATTATTAAAATATTGATATTTTATAGCATTTAGTGTAGTCATTATTTTTTTAATTACTTTGATTATTTTCGCTTAAACAGCAGCTATCAAACATAAAGTTTGAGGAACTTTAGTATAGTGGAATATCAAGTTGCTTTTGGCGAAGAGGAAAATATTTTAGTGGTTTTCTGGTGGTTTTATAAGTCGAATCTAGTGGTCTCTCCAGGAAAGAGTTGGCAACGCTGCTCCGTTGTTTCTCACGCCAATTTCTCGAAAAGAAAAACCCGATGGAAAATCTTCAGTTGACATCTGGTTCATGTATAAAATGCCTGAGCTGTTATATTTATTTATAATTTTTCAAACCACAACCATAAGGTCGCCTGGTAATCAAAGGTTAACAAATGCCGTCTAAATTAAAAAAATTTGCTCTTTGATCACAGCAAATTAGTAATTTTAATGAAGTCTAAGGCATTTTTTTTATATTAAAAGCTGATCGAAAATAATTGTTCTAAATCGTAAACAAATTATGTCATACAAAATATAATATTTGAGGAGATTACATATAAAAGAACATTTGTCAATGTAAACATGAAGATAAAATGAGAGAGGTGATAAACAATTTTATTATGATTTTCATTTCGGAAAATATTATTACAGATTCAGCAAATTTAATTTTTACATTGGATCATAAATTTCTATGCAGGGGTGGACTTCAATTGTTTTTTGTTCATGTAAAATATTAAAAATAAAGCAATTTCCAATAAGTGCGCATTTTAAAAACTTATTTATGACACACAATATAGTGGCGGATTCAAGGGGGATATGAAGGGCATTACCCCCCCCCCCCCCCCCCCCCCCCCCCAAGAGCTCTATAAGTTTGGATTATTTCAGTTCTGAAAAAATATGTCGAGTGAAATTGAATTAGGAAATTTACTTCTACATATAATCATAAGTAATATGTCTTTATTTTTAACGGAAAATTGTTCTTGACAAAATTTTTAAATTGTAGTTGTGTGCTTAGTTGAAATATTATTTAATCAAAATAGGTTTGTATCTGAAATTGTTGAATTTTTAAAATCGCGGTTTAATAGAAAACTCGTTTTAGAACCTACATAGTTACAATAGCTCTGTGCGCTTTAGGATTAACAGATTGCATACGGTAAGACTTAAGCAGGACTTGTCCTGGGCAGTACATTTGTCCCTTACCTTCAATTGTACTGACTCCTCAATTTATTGAAATGAACCACTTCAAAAATGTCCTACTACTCTTGGTATGAGCGTGTATACCTGCACCTGCACAAAGATCATAAATAGCTCCACTCCCTGTTATTGACTTTGTCTTCGTGCAACATCGTCCTCCACGATTGTCGGTTCCTATCTTGAAATCTCCAATTTCTTATACCTATTATTATTATAAGGAATGAGGGGGCAGCCCATATGGTGAACACTGCGGCCAAGTTAGGCCTATTGTGTACGTACCCCACTAGCGGAACAGACTATCGGCCTTCCGAATGAAGGCAAGAAGGTCTTTAGTTGATGAAGACCGGACTTGGGCAGGGTTCAAGAACTCTCTGATAAACGTTCTTCTTCTAAGCCAGATTCAGAGCAGGACATTCACAAAGAACATGTGTGGAAGTTTCGTCGCCTTCCAAGCAGAGTCGGCATTCTGTCTCTTGAGTCAGTCCTAGGTTGTGGAGGTGGTACCGCAGTCCTACATGGCCAGTGAGATAGCCCACCAGCAGCCTTAGGTCCGCTCTGTTTAGAGTAATAGTGCCCCTTAAGGCAAAGGGTCTTATAAGATCTTTAGCCTGTCTAAGACCTGGGACTGACTCCCAATAGGCTAGGTTTATTCTCTTAATCCACTCTTCTATCAAGGACTTGGAGGTGGACCAAGAGATGCCACAGAAGGGTTCTGGGCCCTGGAACAACGTCTCAGACCCCTCCCTCGCGAGGCTGTCTGCAGCCTCATTTCCCTCGATACCCCAGTGTCCGGGGACCCAGCAGAGCGAGACCTCCTGAAAAAAACATATGTTTGGTGGAAAAAACTTTCTGAGTCTGTTTTTTCATTGTTAATACGTTTTTGGGGACCATTTTGAGCATTGTACGCTTTTAAAATCCACTATTTTTTACTTGTACATGATAGTACAAGGTTTGAAGAAAAGTTTAAGCTCTCGAACGTTGATCCAGCAAAATCCATGGACCAAGAGGAGCGTTTTTACAAGAACGCCTTTTTTTGCAAAAAGTGAAATTTCAAGGAAACTGTTCAATATTTCGCAACAAAAATTACACCGTTTTTTCAGCTAGCAAGAAGCAATATTTGTACCAAATAACAAATATGTAAGTGATGTTAAACAAAAGTTAATAACAAATTAAAAAAACGTGATTTTCGACCGTTTTCCCATTTTTCTCTATATTTTGTGCCCTAACCTATAACTCAATATACATCAATCGAAAGATAATTTGAATAGCTACAACTTTATAACTTGATTTTTTTCGATCCGAGGTCACGTTTTTCTTTTATTCGCTAAAAACCGTTTTTTTCAGTTTCCAGAATTTTTTAGGTTAGGTTCGCCATTCCAAATTCCGGAAAAAAAGACGCTATTTTTTTAGAATTTTTTTTCCTATATGACCATATTTTTTGTTTTCTGTTAGCAATTACTAGATGGATTTGCGTAGATTGATTGGACTAGGGGTCAATCCAATGATTGCTTCCATTGCAGCTGTGGGGCAGGTCCGCATAGCTCCGGTTATGGAGAGGCAAGCAAGCCGTTGCAGCTTGCTGCACTTGAGGATCGACGTAACCTGTTTAGTCTTGGGCCACCAAACTATAGCAGCATAAGTGACAACAGGTTTAACAATCGTATTGTACATCCAGTACATCATTTGTGGTGTAAGACCCCATGTCTTACCCAGAAGCCTTTTGCAGGCCCATATGGCCCTTGTGGCTTTGCTGATGACGTAGTCAAGTTGAGCGTTCCAGTTCAGCCTCTTGTCTAAATATACTCCCAAACATTTGACTGAGTCTGAGTACTCAACTGTAGTATTCTGGATACAGATAGGACCTAGGTCCACTTTGTAGCGTTTGGAAAAAGGTACCAGGACAGCCTTATTTGGGTTGATTGACAGACCCTCCTTGGTACACCATCTTTGAACTTCTCGCAGTGCCGTTCTCATGACCTCTGTAATGGTCAAGTCAAACTTCCCAGAGACAATGACGGCAAGATCATCTGCATAACCGATGACATCGAAACCAGATTCAGATAGTTTGATCAAGAGTTCATCCACAACTAGTGACCAGAGTAACGGGGATAAGACTCCACCTTGAGGGCACCCCTTAATAGCCTTAACACTAATGGTGGAGACACCTAGGGTAGAAGAAATGTCACGATCTGCAAGCATGGCATTTATCCACTCAATCGTGTGAGGATCCAGATTTCTGAGAGCCAGTGCTCTAGAGATGGAATCATAGCCAGTGTTATCGAAAGCACCTTCGATGTCAAGAAACGCGCATAAGGCAGTTTCTTTAGCGAGGAAGGCCTTTTCGATTTTACTGACCAGGTGGTGTAAAGAAACCTCTGTTGATTTACCTTTAGAGTAAGCGAACTGGGAGCTATGTAGAGGGAGGGAGAGTTCCAGTTTGCACCTAATATGAAGGTCTAGCAGCCTTTCCATTGTTTTCAAAAGAAAAGAGGTTAAGCTGATAGGTCTGTACGATTTAGGCAGCTCGAGGGGCCTGTTGCCCTGTTTCGGGATAAAAAACCACCACGACTTTCCTCCAGATGGTTGGAATGTATCCCCAATTGAAGCTGGCTCTAAAGAGGCAGACCAGGTTGTTGAGGATCAGATCGAGGCCCTTCTGAAGAGGTGCCGGAAAAATTCCGCCTCCTCCGGGTGACTTATAGGGTTGAAAAGATACCACTGCCCATTTAACCTTGTCACAGTCGAAGATATTCCCTGAAAGACTGCGGGAATAGCGGTCTGGGATGGTCCTATGACTACACTCAGGATCCAGTGGATAAGCGGTCTGGAGGATTGACCCTGGAAAGTGCTCTCTGAGCAGGTACCTTAAGGTTTCCTCATGGTTAGAGGTGTAGGAGCCATCCTCCTTTTTGAGAAGGCCTACTCCGTTGAAGGAGTCTTTAGAAAGTAGCTTTTGGAGTCTAGTCGTCTCTGGTAGAGTCTGAATGCTCTCACCAGTGTTTCCGCCAGGCAATCCTTTTGGAACGTCTCAACTCCTTGTTATAGGCTGTTAGGGTGAACCTATATTCATCCCAATACCCGGTGTGTTTTGCTCTATTGAACAACCTCCTAACGTCTCTACGCATTGCAGCTAACCTGTCATTCCACCAGGGCACCTTTCGCGATGACTGAAAGTAAGAGACAGTGTTGCTGTCATGGTAGGACCATGGTAGTCTTATACCTTAGGTTCATAGATCTTCTTCTATGCTAACTGTAGATCCCTGCACCCAAACCCAACCCACGAATATCAAGGGACACAGGAACACATTCACTTTAAAGGCTCAAATAGGACCAATCCGTCCCGTCCACTCCGAACGTTTTTCCTTTGTTCTTTTTGACATTCCGTCCGCTTATTGTGGCTACCGCTCCGTTCGTCTCATGGAAAGTTTATGGAAATGGCAAATTTCCAACTTATAAAGACGAACGGAACGGATTGTTTCTGTTTGAGCCTTAACCCTTTCATCCCATTTGTTGCATTGATGTGCAGATGTACACAGGTTTTTTATACCCTTCACAGACGGCATAGTCCAGTCAAATTGTTCTAGAGAGGGAGCTATCTCCACTATCCACTCACATACAGGGTATTTACGAAACACATACTACTTATGTATGTATACATGATGAGTTGAATAGTTGAGTTGAGGTTGAGTTGAATTTTCGACTCGCGGCACAAATAACAAACAAAACACAGCTGTCAACTAAATTCAACTACTCAACTACTGCGCTCGCGCTTATATACATATCTTCAACTCAAGCGAGGTAGCAGAGTTGAGTTGAGTTCAGTCGATCCTTATTCAGCTCGATTCGCGTCTACATGTAGTTGGAATTGGGTCCAACCTGAGTTCAATTCATCATGTATACGTACTAACAGAAATTTGTGTGACTCCCTTTAGAAGATAAACTCCCAATATACCTTGGCTTTTTAAGAATTTGCGATGATTTTTTGTGATCCCAGTAAAAATAAAAGATGGCCGAACAGCTTCTAAGAGGTACATGATGACCGTAGAGTTTTTAACTAATTTCAACGGAAGCACATACGGTCTCTCGACGGCCTAACTTGTCCAAAAGAATTAAATGGCCGAGTACTAAGCTATACACACGGGCGTACGACGGTAAATTTGAGCTATAAAAAAAATCTGCACCAATGTATTGTTGTGAGTGGTTTGTGGTAACTTGATCATTTTCGCTATGTCCAACGGCCTTTCGATTATCATACTTAATAGGCTTGCAGCGCATCCCATTTTTTCGCTCGAAGTGATGGAAATGAGATAACCGGTTGAGACTAATTGCAATCGATAGAGGATGGAAAAATGCATCTACAGTTGATTTTGACCGAAGTTTAGACCTATAAAGGTAGCACCGCCAATGCAGCACAATCAAAAAATGAAATGGTAATAATTAGCACAACAATAAATGCTAATTTATTACCACAATTAAAAATTTAATACCATTTATTTTTTAAAAAAAAACTAAGTTTGTGCTAGCTTGTATGCAAGCTAGCACACATCGGTAATAAATTATAAAAAAGTGTATTTATTCGCACAACATTTAGTGCTAATTTATTACTGCACTAAGTGTTTGATTTATTAGTAATTATTTATAAATAATAATCAATAAAAAAAAAATTTATGACAAGATCCTTGATTTTTTTTTGATTATTCATTATCATCAGGAGCTCCACAGCCTATTGTTGGCCTTGGCTTCCTCCAGCATTTGCCTCCATGATTCTCGATCCCTGGCCCGACTTCTCCGGTTTCTTATGCCCAACTGTCTCAAGTCATCCTCGACGTCATCTATGTATCTTTTCTTAGGACGACCTTTTTTTTATGTGACACACTAGAGACTTAGGGAAGGCCCCTTTGTACTGTCGACCATGTATTTTTTTTTTAATTGTCGAACAGCAGCTCTAGTCGGAAGATAGAGAGAAGTGAAGGAAAGAACTGTCACAATCTAGCTGCGGTATTTTATTTCACCTACTTCCGGGCATCGAGAACAATTCGCTGGAGTGTTATGCCTCCTGAAACGAGTCGAATCCTATCATCCAACCGATGACATGCGCTTGGTGGAGCGGGGAAGAATTAGTGAAGGCTATGACAGAAGGAATCAGGAATGCAAAGAGGGAAGAAGAAAGAAGGAAAGTTATGTAGGTGGGAAATTGGGAAAGGCTAGGACCGTGGCACCGCCGGGAATCGAACCCGGGACCTCTGGGATAGTAGTCAGGCGCCTTACCCCTAGACTACCGAGGCCCACAAACGTCTCCTGGTCTCCGTTTTCCTGGTGGAGCTTTCTCCAGAACTATCTTTGTCGGGTTTCGTTCTCCACCTCGTTGTACATGACCAATCCATCGTAGTCTGTTTATTTTGATCACTTTAACAACGTTTGGAATCTTGCTGATTTCATACAACTCTGAGTTGTATCTTCTTCTCCAAACGCCCTCAACCTGTATTCCTTTGTAGATCGAACGAAGGATTTTCCTTTCGAATCTTCCTACCAATGCTTCGTTTGCGTTTTTCAATGTCCACACTTCCGAACCATATAGTAGGACAGGCCTTATTAGTGTTGTGTAAAGTGCCAATTTTGTCTTCCTTGAAATATTTCTATCGATCGTTATATTTTGTCTGCTACTTCTGGTGTTTTTTGTGCACATATACTTTGTTTTGTGCTCATTTATTTCCAACCCGATTTTTTTTGCGGCTTGCTCAAGTGCTACAAAGGTCTCCTTCATGCTCTCAAATGATCTTCCAAGGATAGCAATATCGTCGGCAAAGGCTAGTATTTGCACTGACCTGTCAAAGATACACCCTGATGTGTTAATCGATGCATCTCTTACTGCTTTTTCTAGGGCCACGTTGAATAACAGGCAGGAGAGTGCGTCACCTTGCCTTAATCCTCTATTTGTTCTGAGGGGTGGGGATAATTCACCATCAATTCTGACTTTACATCTTGCATCTTTCATCGAGATTTTTGTCAGCTCTACAAGGTGTTTTGATATTCCGAGCTGCTCCATAGCATCAAATAATTACTTGCGGTTCACACTATCGTAAGCATATCTGTAGTCGATGAATAACATGTGGATGTTTATGTTAAATTCAACGGCCTTTTCTAGGGTTTCTTTGAGTACTAATAACTGGTCTGTTGTGGATCTTCCAGGACGAAAACCGCATTGATACTCTCCTAGTATTCTTTCCACGTATGGTTGTAGTCTATTATAGAGTACACGTGAGAACACTTTGTATGTTGTATTCAATAGCGTTATTCCTCTATAGTTGCTGCAAGATAGAGGGTCTCCTTTTTTTGTGTAAAGCACACACTATGCCCTCGTTCCACTCATCAGGCATTTCTTTCCGTCTCCAGATTTCCACTATTACTGAAGTAATGCTGCATGAATGCAGTTTTTGGATAGTTTCCTCTCCGCTTTGCTTAATGAGTTCAATAGGTATGTTGTCAGATCCTGATGCCTTATTATCTTTTAATGTTCGCAATGCTTGGCGTGTTTCTTCTATGGTAGGGGCTGCTGTGCTATCATCCTCATTGTCCGGATTCATGTTCTGTTTATTGATTATTATTTATAAATAATTACTAATAAATCAAACAATTAGTGCAGTAATAAATTAGCACTAAATGTTGTGCGAATAAATACCACTTTTTTATAATTTATTACCGATGTGTGCTAGCTTGCATACAAGCTAGCACAAACTTAGTTTTTTTAAAAAAAATAAATGGTATTAAATTTTTAATTGTGGTAATAAATTAGCATTTATTGTTGTGCTAATTATTACCATTTCATTTTTTGATTGTGCTGCATTGGCGGTGCTACCTTTATAGGTCTCCGAAGTTTGGACATGGCCAACATACAAAAAAATCATGAAAATACCTTTTTTTCGTAAGTGCGGTTTGAACGAAATTTTCACTTTATCTCGCCATATCTCAGTTGATATTGCAGATATCAATTTCAAATTTGAACATAGTCTAGTTTGACTAATTCCCTAAATATAAAACTTTAACCGAACTGGTTACATCATTTAAAAACAAAATGGCGAATGTTTAAAAAATTTCCAACAGATTCGTGAGACTTATTTTTCTAATCAAAAAGTTGTGTTATAGATTTTTGAAATTCGCTTTTTTGGCTAAACTACATTGTATCCAAATACTTAAGGCAGTTTTCTGTAAATTTTCAGATCAAAATGTCCTCCGGTTCAAAAGTTACATTAAGTACTATTTCAGCTAACATCATCTCCAGATTTTGAGCAAAGTCTCAATCCCCCCCCCAAGAATCGTTTCGGGATCCGCCCCTGCATAATACATTAATAAAAACCAAATAACAATGATATCATGACCCTGATTTTAAACAGCAACCAGTAAATCTTTCATAACACATCTTATACTATAAATACACCGCACAACCCAATTATAAATATTTTTCATTCAATTTCAAAACATAACCGAGGGCAAAATACCAATCAATAATGAAATTGCATTTAGCTTGGCTCGTATCACTCGTACTGGCTCTTGCTAGCTGACTCTTGTAAATGAGAAGAAATTTCTGATTTAAATTCAATTAAAATCTTCAAAAGTGACAAGGTTAAGATGAATAAAGTCTTGATGTGTATTTTTACATTCGTAAATAGGGTCTTAAGACTATGATAGGCATGTGGTTGTAGAACTCATTACAGAACTATTTCTCGAAGTTGTATCGCTAAGTGGAAGTTTAGAGCATGTTCAAAACATGATAATTTATAAAATTGAGAGATAATTTTTAGTCATAATGAAAAGAAGCAGGCAGCCAACGTTTACTATCTTACTTGAAATGTTTTATGACCTCCACTTCACGTGGATGTCTGATATTTGTATGTCTTATCTCCGAGTGCAATGTCGCAAAATTTTGGTCTCTCTCTATCTCTTCAACTTGATGCTGGTACTTTAAAGTAAATTTTTTGTTTGTTAAACATCTGAAATGATAGAAAAAAATATGAACTTGAAAATGTTGCTCGTAAATCGTTTTCTTCATCAACAGATACAGGACCATCATTTCCTTTACTTCAAGTGGTGAGCAGTGTTGCCACTCGCTGAGCGCTTGGACGTATCCATTACAACCCAGAAAAAGTATGCAATCGTATCAATAACCTTACCCGGCCTTTACACGGGACAGTATTACTGTTACTGTCGCTGTCACTGTCTCAGCGCCGGCCCTAGCCCTAGTTGAGGGTGGTTTCATATCATCATTTCACGATATCACTACACATAAATTGTGTTTCCAGTTGCCCTCCTAGACCTAGATAAAACTATTTTCGAGCACTGCCGGCCTGCCATTTCCTTAGGGGATTATATATCCCCTTTTGCAAGCCTTTTTGAGCTGGGGGCCCCATAAGGATTTCAATGGTGGCTTTAGAGTCACAACCCCGTCTGTAGCGGCAATAGAGCAAGCATATCTTCTAAGGCTGCTCGCACCAGGGACTAAAAACGGAACGAAAACGAGAACGAAAGAACGAAATTAACCGAATAATTCATAAGAACGAAAACGGAAACGAAAACGAAATTTTTATTTTTCGTTCATGATTGAAAACGAAATAAATAATTTCGGTTACCGGTTTTAACCGGTTTTATGTATCGGGGATGCAAGGGTATTCTATTCACGTTGGCCTTGGAAGCTCCCACTTCTATTTCCCACTAATTTACCGAAGTATCTACTCGCACTCATTACTAGTGCTCCGCTATAAAGTAGGAGAACCGAAGGTGACGTGATCGCCAACCACTGAAATATAGGAGTGGACTGCTAACTGACAATGCTGAAGGCACCATTTTTCTCCAGAATAAGAAAACGTTTTTTATGTAAAAAAAAATTTCTTCGAATTTAGGAGAAAATAAGTAATAAGATGTCTGTTATAATTCATAGAAATAAATTTCCATCACTCATTTTTATTTATGAGCAGTTTTTTCATTAAATAATTGTATTTAGTTCAAAACTGTGACGGTTATTTCCCCTGTTTAAAGAACTTTTCAAAATAGCTCAAGGGTAAGACAGAAGAACAAAAACTATACCTGTCTATTTTTTCTAATTAAGTTTATATTACTGACATGCGCTGATGATTAAAGTTAATTGGAATTTAACGTGGGAACGAGACAGCAATATTTTTTGGTGCCATATTTTTGTATAGGATTTTTGCTCATTTAGCAGTCCATTACTATATGTCAGTGTCGCCAACCAATCGCTCGCACATGCAGGGTATTCTCCTATTATTTTTTTCCAGGCGATCATCCAATATTTTCTTTAAAAAAATAAAAAAAGCATGTTGGCATACTTTTATTAGAAAAATAGTAAAAAACCGGTTTTAACCGTTATTTCATTTCGGTTCACGAAAACGAAAAACATATTTTTTGGGTGTGGACGAAAAGAACGAAAACAAAATTTTTCGTTTTCGTTCTGATCGGAAACGAACAAAATACTTTTCGTTTTTAGTCCCTGGCTCGCACACTGGATCAGAATTTGTACGAATTTGTGCGAATTCCGATGAAATAGCATACAATTTCATCAGAATTCGCACAAAATCGTACAAATTCTGATGCAGTGTGCGCGCAGCCTAAGAGTTGTTTCCACGACGTTTCGCCAACAGCACCACCTTCTTTGTAGACTATTTGGTTGTTTGTATTGCATGGTTGGGCATTCATTGGGCCAGTAAAGTAGAAATGGTGGAGAGTCACCTTCTCGTTAAAAGAGGCTTCTCCTACCATCACCCCAAAATTGCAGTGTTCTCCATCAACCACAACGTCATCTCTGTGAATTTTATGCAGTGCACTTTGTGGAGTATTCTCCACTCCTACACCCTTAGGGTCTTCTTTTGGACCCCTATCCTTTTCAACATAATGCCAGTGGGGTCTTCTGTTGCCGCCGAGAAGTACCCGATTACCAAAAGGCTGCGCGCCAGCTTTCTCCCGTCTATAGTATCAAGGCTTGCTCCTTCCAGGGCTTAAGGCGGCCCATCATAGGGAGCGCACCGATCCCTAGAAACCTGTGCTGTTCTGAGCCATGAGCCAATTCGGCTATCGCTTCCAGAAGACTTACTTGCACGGAAACGAGTTGTTTCGTGGTCAGAAGAGTCTCCGGATTGTTAGTCGCAAGCACGCCCATTCGGACACTTTCTGCTATTTGACGGGTCAGCTTTGGAGTCGTTCTAGACTTCATTTATAACTTCAGCACGATTGTTTACACATTAGGATTACGGTTTTTATCGAGTTTAGATCCGCCATATTCAGTCTGTTCCATGGACCTCAAGCAGGATGTGGCCTAAGGTCATGTACGATCTGTCTTGGAGTCAGTGCTCCCTGCTTGTGCCGTATTCGAGTCATATTGGGGGCCTCGGTAGCTTAGGGAGTAAGGCGTCTGGCTACCATCCCAAAGATTTTTGGGAATTTCAATATTCTGAAGGGGCCCCAAATATATTTCAGCCCCAGGCCACGCAAGGTGATGTGGTGGGCCTGGTTATGCCTCCTAAAACAAGAATCCCGCCAACCAGCCAACAAAAGCGCTGACGCAGGCAGTACCAAACTAGCAGGTGAACAAAATGAAGACCAGACCTAAGAGAAACTTTGGCCCCTATTATCAACCGGTTAAGTATTTTTAATCTTCAAAACGGTGATATCTCATGAATGGCAATTCGTACGGGAGTAATCGTATAACCTACAAAATTTGTAAAAACTATTTTATGAGCATTTAAGAGATACTATTTGCCAACTAATTTTTTGACCTTTTAAATACATTTTTTGTTCCCACTTATCTTTGGACAAATTCGACATTTCATTTAATGTTTCATTTGATGTTTTTAAGGGCTGTTCCCATTTTTAGCAATGTCTATTTTGACTGGGTATAAAAAACACTAGGTACACGTAAGTTTTAGGTCTGACTGTAACATGATGTGATCTATAACCCTATCGATACGAGAATTGTTTCATCAATGCACTGAAAGCGTTTAAATTAATGGGTGCATCCAGCGCACTCAGCGGATAAGCCGCTTAGCTGAACAGCACAGCGTAAAAAGTAACTCAGCGATATGTGTCGGCTGGATGGGTAGCTAAGTTAAAATTTATTTTGACAACTAAATTTTTTTTTTCCTATTTTAAATAACATCAATTCACTATCGCTGACCTACTTAGCATAAAATTTTTACGCTGAGAAATTTGCCAGCCGCTGAGCTAAGCTGCTTAGTTCAGCTAGCCATCCAACGAGCTCAGCACTTAGCCGCTACTCAGCCGCTGAGTGCGCTGGATGCACCCAATGTGTCCCTTGAGATTCGCTCATACCAAGAGTAGTAGGACATTTTAATTGAGGCCTCAGTACGACTTACCGTCGTGTAAGGAACAAATGTACTGCCTCGCATAAGTCTTGCTCAACTCTAACCGTAGGGGATTTGTTAACCAAATAGCTTACAGAGTTATTGTACATAGATGTAGCTTCTAAAATGAGTTTTCTATTAAGCCGCGATTTTAAAAATTCAACAATTTCAGATACAGGACCTATTTTGATTAGATAACAATTCAAACAGCTACAATTTAAAAATTTGCTTGCCATATTTTCAGTTTTTTTTTCGTAGTTTTTAGGATTAAATATAGAAGAAAATTTCCTAGTTCAATTGTTGTTTTTTTTTTTTTTTTTCAGAACAAAAGTAAATCCATAAATCAAAGAGCTCTTGGTGCGGGGGGGGGGGGGGGGGGAATGTCCCTCATTTCCCTCCTTGTATCCGCCACTGGCTAATGACATAATCGTTCAAGAGAATCAAAAGGGAGTATTTCTGCGTACTCTACAGCTAATCAACAAACACACCAAATTTCACATGTATTTTTTCTAATCGGTTTTCGCAAGTGAAGATAATAAAATTTTACATTAAATACTATAAACAAGAGTATGCACACAGAAAAGTTATTTTTTTCGTTGGCTGGATGCCTTAATATGTTTCGAAACGCCCCTCTAATGTTATCAGCTGGGGGAACTTTGAAGAAAATCCATGCATATTTACGGAATATCTTATCCGTTTGCCAAGGAAATGATGTAAAAAAGTTGATGTGTAAACTAGAAAGATCAAAGTCTTCAATTTCAGTATAAAAGTCTTTTTTAGAAGAAAAAAACAGCGATAATATTTTTAAAGTTAATTTTTTTCAATTTATATGCACTCAAGACAAAAGGGGCCATGAAATATCGATTTTTTTAAAAGCAGCTTCTAGAAACCTTTCAGAAATATGTAGAAAATTTTTATGTTAGAAAATCCAAACCGCTTGGCTTTCACAATCGTTATCACTGCTAAACGGCTCTTGTCTAATCAACCGTGTGGCAAGAATTATGGTTTTTGTATTTTCATTAGAGATCAATCGCCTATTAGTTTTTGCCAATGCAATGACCGCTGATAACTTTCTTATTTTCTGCGTGGTGGTCTAACGATGGGTTTTCCCTACTAAAAATTTCAAACAACAGTGAAATAAGATGTTCAGGACTGGCGAGTCCAAATGAACTGATCGGTCAAGTCACTTTTGAATACATAATGAACATTTCTCTCGTAAAATTTGCTTCGGGCTATGGATACTATTCTCAAAACCATCGATGCGAGCATAAAGGTCCGTTTATATCTACAGACATCGAGCGTGCCAGACCCGCGCCGCGCCAGACGCCGTTTATTCACATCTAGCGTGCCGTATCAGACGACAGACACTAGTTATAGCAGCGAGCACTAATAACAAGAGTGATGAGCTAGAACAAATTTTTAAAAATGTTTCATTGCCCTTGAAATCAGCTGATAAAAATTTCAATAGGAGTGAAAAAGTCAAAATGAACAAAGAAGTAATATCTATGATAAAAGAAGGCAGAATTACTTAGCCACTAAACGCAGCGAATGTGAAAGAAAGATAAAAAATGAAGGGGAAGTGGCTGGAGTGTATAATATAAGATTCCCGCCTTTTTTAATGGACAATACAAGTGCATTCGTACGCCCAAAACAACAATACATATGCATTCGTAAGCCAAAATCGCTATACCAACACGAAATGTTTACCCATCAAATTACTGCTCTGTTCCAGTTTTGCTTCCATTTGAATGTAAACATTCCAGTAGGGGAATCAAGGAACATCTTCTGTTTCTTTCGTAATAATGTATTTTTTGCATAAGATGTATTTCCATCGCGCGTTTGTTATTATTTTTTGACATTTTTGCTTAATGTTATTTCTAATCTCTTCTTTCATATGTTTAACTCTTTTACTTGTCCTTGAGCTCTACCTAATCACTCTTGTTATTAGTGCTCGCTGGTTATAGTTTTGTTGAAAATGTTCAAACGCTCTTCAGTTGAAGGTGCCCAAGAAAATATGTCTACACGGTTCCGATGCTCTATTCATACTTCCGGGAAGACACCCACAGACACGTATATATGTACATGAACCGCGCATACAAAATATTCTTTCTATCTCATGTCTGTCCACGTCTGCGCGGAGGTATCACGGTAGATGTAAATACATTCATGCACACTGTATAAAAGAATATGTGCCAAGCGTGTCTGACAAGCTCGATGTCTGCAGATATGAACGGACCTTTAATGAGCAAATGTATCGAAGGTAAATTCAGTTGAAAATTGCTTCCAACATTTCATTGTTTCATTACTTTATGGCATATCTAGTAGGTTTCTCCCTATATTAAAGATAGTCGATCGATGTTTCGGATACCTAATACATAGCAACTCCCTTTAAAATTTTTAAAAAAGCCGACATTATAAGACAAACATGTGCCACGTACACGTACACACTTCAATCAACCTGGATATCAACTTGATTCTTGATTAGAGCCGCATGAATCGTGTTGAACTTAACGTCAACAAATAGTAGTACTATCTTATCTCTATCAAAATTTGCTCTGACTTTCCTCCTACCTCAGTAGGAGGGTAAGGAGAATCTAACAGCTGACCCAACTCTTAGCATCCTAGGCGTAACTTTTACTGAGAACCTGCGATGGAATGATCACATATTCCAAATCGCCAAACAGCCTTCTCAATGCCTTAGATTTCTTAAGAGATGCAAGTTTCTCCTCCAGTCAGCCCACAGGCTACAGGCTGGCTACAATGTACAAATCCTACATTCGGCCCCGCCTTAAATATAATTCGTATATCGAGATACGGCGAGCAAGAAGACGACGCGATCGCTTTAGTCGGTTTGGTAATGGCCACGAAGTATAAAAAGAAGCGAAAACGCAAAGCCTGGTGTAAAGATTTGCTTACAAAGAGAAATAAAAGAACTAAAAGAGTTAAATTCAGGTCCTACAGATTACCGTCAATACTAATTCAACTGGCAATACTGGACTTCTTTAACGACAGTAAATTTTCCAACTTGAAGAGAGGCGGAACGAAACTCGTAAAAAGTTATTTTCTTTCTTTTTTTAATTTGTCATTTTGGCATTACAAAAGCACCTCATCTTATTTGAAGTAAAGCATTGTACTAGCTCAAAAGAAAAAAGAGGCACTCTTAGAAACTCATCGTATATTCGTGCCTACCCAACGCTACCCTCAGATCCTCCCTAACCTTTCCTATTCTCTTCTGTGACAAATAGAATAGAAGTAAGTCGTACACGTCATGGTGCAATGTCTAGTAGTAAGCTTAGCTCGAAGGATGAGGAGTTGGAAAAGATGGTTTTGAACGCTGCGTGCGAACTCTTGGGTGTTGTATGAATACTAGAGTGGCCCTTATTTGTATGCGCGATTTTATTTTTTACGTTTTTGGTGGTGCTAACCCCATAGAATGGTGCTCTATATCTAATCCCTAAAAAAATCCGAAACTGTTAACGAGGAGGAGCATCTAATTCAACTCGAAAAGCTCTTTAAACGTCTTGATAGTTTTGGTTTGACCATCAAGCTAGAAAAATGCGGGTTTAGGGCCACAGGAATACTTCCATCCTCCGATCGGGAACTATTGGCAATTGTTGATCTAGCACCTCCAACTTCTACCAAAGGGATTCAAAATTTTCGGGGAATGGTAAACTTATTCCAAATTTAAAAGTTGGTACCGATAAACGAGCATCTCAGACAACTTCTCAGCCACTCGCTTGGCCGAAAGAAAAAGAATTTCCGTGGCCAAGGTGAACACATCGATGTCAGAAGCAATACTGCTGAACCAATGGAGACAAATTTAACAAGGGTATCGGTGGCAAGCACAGCTTTTTATTCCACAAACAGAACAGAAGTAGTCTGCGTATGATCGCGAACTTCTCGCCATCACACTTTCGTTGCTTTACAGGAGGGCGCAATTTCGTGATTTACACTGACCACAAACCATTGGTCCGTGCCCTTTACACAAAGACAGAATGATCCCATCAACAGACCAGACATTTGGGTTTAATTTCACAGTTTAGTTCAGGTGCAACAAGGTGACACTAAGTTACAAGAGCACCCCAGGAACAGCTAACGGGTAAAACTAGTGCTCGCACTAATACCACTTACCTTTCATCATGTCTGGTGCTAAGCTAGTAATGGCATTCCTAGGCCTTAAATACCCACTTCCTTACGTAGGGCAGCGTTTAATTCCGCCTTTCTCAACCTAAAATACTTCTGGCCATCGATCAATAAAGACTGCAATGAGTGGTCTCGTTCGTGCCTTGATTGCCAAAAATTCAATGTTTCACGGCAAGCTTCCAAATAGTAGACAGGGCCCCTACCAACATCTCGAGGATATTGTTATATCTTAGCGATAGTCGATAGATACATGAGATGACCTGAAGCATACTCAATTCGAGATATCTTCGCTACAACAGTGGCAAAAACATTCGTCACGGAATTCATAGCACTACGCTGGGGGTGGAGAGTTTCTACATCCGCGTAAAACTGAATTAATGGGCCTTATTCTGACAGTCATGTGATATTGCAAGTGAGATGACACTTAAGGAATGGTATTCCCCGAGTCGACTCAAGAGACATCTCTCATTTAATATTGCCAACCGCCAGTTTTATGAGACATTCCCAGAGTGGGATGAAGTGAGTTGACTGCGTTTAAGTGAAAGTTTTTATTCGTAGTGTAACAGTCATGTAAATGCTATTGTGAGTGATTCTACTCTCGGAATAAGCCCCAATAAGTTGACGCAAGCCGCGCAAACTCTAACAAAGTTCTAATAAATGTAGACACACCAAATATCACATGTTACTCGTCTACGCTAACTTCTGGCAGGTTACTCTTAAAGAAAGCTATCGCTTTAGGCAAAACCGGCTGCCGCCATTACAGCGATATTTTAAAAATACAACCTGTGTATATAAAACTCTTCATGAAGATAAGTTAAGTCAAGAAGATCGGAACTGTTGACAAGGCCGTGACCTGCTGCACAGAACCGTGCATGCCAATGTATGAGAGAGATCGTTCCTGTAGCGAAATCTAAGAGCATTATTGCATTAATGATATTGCACGTGATCTAATAAAATAACCCAGCTCTTTCGTCTCCAGTGAGAAAAATGTCTACCTTATAGAAGCGAAGAAGACCATGATAGGATATGCCATTGCCGTAGAGTTTATAGGATGTAACAACGAAATGCATCAGCTTAGAAAGACTGCGTCCAGGAAACCAAACTAGGCGGAATCGGAATAGACATTCTTAAAATTTTATTGTATCTTGTCTACGAAATAAAACTATGTAGTGGGCTATTGTGCCTAGAGACTAGCCACTAATTACGCTTTTTCATGGTATCCTTTCTGTTGAATAACACTTCAGAATGGATGACAATATATTAAGTGGAGCTTGTGAAGAATCACGAAAACATTCCAACAAATAACTTAAAAACTAACGCATCTTTATACAATAATAACCCGCCAAGAATTTGAAAGAATTGATATATTTTAATTGCACCCCATCTATGACAAAGAATAGTGAACACTCCATCTACGCCAATATTACATTACTCTTCGTTTTACCTGTGATTATCAATTTCCATAAAATATACGAAATACATTTCATAAATAATAGAAAATCTGTTGTCAAAATCCTCTGGCCCCCGCCCAGATAGTGCTAGAACTAAGTTATAGGATTAAGTAGTTGTAAGGTTTTATATAAAATAAATATAGTGTCTAAGTTTTTTTCCAATTTTTCTTAGAATTAAGGTTACAATGATTTCGTTTTGAAATAAAATATAATTAAAGATAAGTTTTAGCCGAAAGGCATAAGATAATTTAAGACAGATTAATTTAGAGTGCCTGCTGAGGGCCAGTAAGTTAGATAGATTAGAATAGGCTAGAATAATTAACTTTAAGCGTTATTGTGAAGAGATACATACAAATTTATTTAATAAAAACTTAAAAATATGCTTTTAGACAAATGGCTGCATACATTTTTAGATATGGGGCAAATCGTTTTTAAAATTTTTGTAAAATATTAAAAATTCTGAGAAAAATCACTTCCTTATAGTGATGGACTATGAGGACGGTCTTAAATACACCGTTCGTGCAATTAAATTTAAAAATTTTCATTCATTTCAGTAATCGTTTATATTCCCTGGTAAAAATAGGCATCTACTTTTCGTTTTATATCTGCTGACACTCACTAATAATTTTAATAACTGTGATTTTTCATAAACCTACCAAATGTTTCGTTTAAATCATAGATATTTTTTGTGACAAATCCACAGCGAAGTTCGATAAAATTGAGTTTTTTTTTGGTCTACAGTACCACCTACATGACTATAAACTAATAAAATGATCAGCATATAAAATAGGCATATAAACAAATAAATACCTTATTATTATTTTCGCGAAATTTTTTAATGATTTATAAAATCGCCGAAGAGCCATAAAAAATCAAGGAAATGATATTTTTTCACTTTTAATTAAGTAAATATTTATGTTCTCCTGAGTGTCATTATTAAATAATATAATTTAGTGATAGAACCAAAACATGTTACACCGAAGTAAAAAAAAATAGTATTTCACCATTGTGCGGCCGAGGATTGAACTTGGTTCCCCGGGATAGGATTCCAGCGCCTTACCTCTAGGCTACCGATATATGGACTTTATTAGATATCTCTTTTTTGTTGTTAAATATACTTCTGGTTGAAATTTCCAGACCATTTTCTCAGTTTTAGGTCTTTTGACCAAGAGCTACAATTTGAGATATGGCCCACGTCTGTAGCGGCAGTACTTTCAGAGATGAAAGAAGGTCACAGACGGACAGACGGACAGAGCCTCTGTATAAGCTTTTTTTTTGAAAAAGCTAAAACTAAGTTCATTTTCAATTTTTTATGTTTTTCGTTGTCAATAAACATTATAAATTGGTAAACAATCTAAATTATTACTTCAACCCCGAAAAACCAGAAATATTTTTATGTTTGGACTTCTGACTTAAATGTTCCCTTAAACTAAAAGGATCAACATCTTAAATTTTAACACAAAAATCATCTTTTAGAAAATTTAAGCGATATAATTTTAAATTCCCACTTTATATGTCACCCAAGACAAAGCGAAACTTATTTAATTAAAAAGCACATCTATTATGAAACTTGTCACAAAAAAGAAAGCAATTGTTTACCCCAGAATTGGAAGGAACAAGTTAACAGTGTTTCCTTGGACTACAACACATTTTTATACATTTATGCAGATGCTGTAGAGCTGGAGTTGAAAAGATATAAAAAAGTACATGAAGATTCCTTTAACTTGTACTTGGCTGTTGTGTATCTAATATTGTGGAGACACAGAGGCAATATCAAGCCAAGAGATGACTCTATAAAAGCAATCGATACAAAACCAGAGCGGGGAGCATAGAACATATGTTAGACTTAGTCACAACGTAAAAATTATAATATCAGTGTGCACTTTAAATAAAGCGTAGCGGTGCCAAATGGATTACACAATTTGGCAAAAACAGTTCCAACACTTATTTGCATATAGAAAAAAGTTAAATTCGAGCTTAAATAAATGTTTTAATAAAAATAATGAAACACGAGAAACCATCTTACGATTTAATAAATAAATGGTTTGTTGCCAACTTAAGTTTTCGTTGCAGGGCGATTGAATTTATTACTGGAAATGGAAAAAAATAACACGAGTCGTGATTCGTGACAAGTCATTTGGTCTGAAGAAAGTGACGTTTCAGTCGAATTATGACTTTCAGCATAGGAGCCTTAACTCAATTTATAACTGATACTCTAGGCCGCTGGGCTGAAAATCGTAACTCGACTGAAAATCCTGAACTCTCAGTCAATTTCTGAAACTCAAACGACTGGTCACGAATCACGACTCGACTCTCAGCACAGGGGCCAACATTTTTTAATGTGACAAACTAGGATTTGGAGGCAATACCTCTTTTTACTGCCACTTACCACAAACTTTAGATTGAAGAAAGAATGTAAGAAAAGATTATCGATAACACCCGGTGCACAAAATACTGGGGTGGTAGCACGTAAGTTGTTTCAATCGACCTCTTACAAATATTAAAGATTTTTGTATGAAAAGGTCGATTAAAACAACTTACGTGCTGCCACCCCAGACTTCAGATATACATGAAAGCAAACAATGCTTCGGAAACGGATAGATAATACAACGACGAAACTAATATTGGAGAGCTGTACAACAAAGGGCGCTAAAAGTATTGTAGCAAGGGAAATGAAAATCATTTAAGTCCAATCAAACCGGCAACACTACACCTCGGACACAACTTAAGCTGCGCGGGTGTACGAGAGTTGCGCAGACGCTTTGTATTCTGCGCACAATGGCAAAAATTCAAATTTCACAAAAAAAAGTAAAATTCATTGGTTTTCTTAGTTAGTTAGTTTCTAACGGCACTGAGCGTAACCTATGACTAGCCTCTTTTTTTATATTCCTTATGTTTTATAGATTGTCATTCAAACATAGGTCGACTATGACATCGGCCGAAATCAGAAGACGAATAGCACTGGCTAATAAATGCTACTTTGGTCTACGCAAGCACCTGACGCCCAGAAATATTTCAAGGAAGGCAAAATTGACACTTTACACAACACTAATAAGGCCTGTCCTGATATAAGGTTCGGAAGTATGGACATTTAAAAACGCATACAAAGCGAGGAGCAGATACAATTCAAAGTTGTATGAAATCAGTAAGACTTCAAATATCGTAAAAGTGATCAAAATAAACAGATTACGATAGTTTGGTTATGTCCAACGAGGTGCAGAGAAGAACCCGACAAATATAAGTGCGAAGGAAAGTACCGCCAGGAAAACGGACACCAGATTGGCCTAAGAAAAGATATATAGATGACGTCGAGGATGATTTGAGACAGTAGGGAATAAGAAACTGGAAAAGTCAGGCTGGGTATCGAGAATTATGGAAGCGAATGCTGGAGGAAGCCAAGGCCAATAATAAGCTTTTGAGCTCCTGATGATGATTCTCTACCATTTATTTCAAATCAGTTTTTGAATACAATGTCGATTAAATGACCACCTCCATCCGATATACAAAAAGCAGCTCGTTAGACCTTTTTCGGACACACAAAGAGCGCCAACATCCAACGATAGCGTAAGCTGTCGATGGTTTTTCCAACTTTGAAGAAAATGTTCCGATGTTGGTGGTGACTTTCTCGTAGTAAAATGATGTTTCGTCATGACGTGTAGGTTCTATGTTCCCAAAATCCAACAGTTTTGTTTATTGACTCCGCCAGAGAATGTAAAATGAATTTCCGATATGTATTGACTCATTGCTAAAATGGTATTCAATGACGTTTCAGAATCGTGTATATTTATCGAAATAGGATAAAAAATGTTGAAATACCGAAGATCGTATAAACAAAGATGTAAATTATACTGTCAAAATCAATTTTAAAGAAAATTTATTTTAATAAAAATTGACTTCAAATCCCAACACGACCCTTCCTCCGCTCCACTCCGGGGTGTCTGCTCCGCTAGATGATAGGGCTATTCCTCCAACATGATATGAGCTGGTGCTGCCATTTCCTGATGGATCCAGAAGCATTCGTCTTGACTTCGGTCTATTTGGGAAGTCTTTGCGGGTTTAAATTGCTGCAGCAATTATAATACTGTGGCTGAAGGAATCAAAGTATTTCACAGACTTTGGAGAGCAAAGCTTTGAAAAACTGTAAGCAAACAGAAACATTTCACAGCAAAATATTTTGAAGCCGAATCATTTGCAGCCGGCCCAGTATGCTCCTGAAAGCTTTTAAGTAATTTGAAAGCAACAGCATTCGAAGCATTATGAAACAAAAAGCTTTCACAGTCTACAGCAAAGTAAGTTTAAAAATATGTGATTTTGTTTAAGTTTACTTACTTTGCCTTCAAACCCTGGTTGCTCGGAGCAAAATCTGGAATGAACGATACTTAAAATCGGAATCTGAGCGATCGAGTGCATTTGGCCGGTTTTAAGCAAGCGTTGTTATGGGAAATTTTTAAGAAAACCTTTTTCTATGCTTTGCTTTGAATCGTTTTCCTTTACAATCTCTCAGAAGTTATTGTTAAACCAAGTTCCAGAAAATGGACCAGAAGCACGTCTTTCCTGTTAAAATATGTCCCCCATATCTTTTTGCTGACAAGATTTTTAGGAAACTTATAGGCATATTCTTAGTTGAGACGGGTCACAAGTCATAAGCAAATATCATGACATTAATCTAGTGACAAATCAGAGGTTTCACGACTCTCAATGAAAAATTACAACATTCATCACAAGAATTCCACCGCGGTGAAATGTCAAATGTTGCGATCAACTTGTCAACTGCAATGTCAATCATTAAACACATTCCAAATTAAAAACAGGTAGTTTTTTCTTTACAAAAGGTAAATGACATGATCAATGAACCGCTCCAGAACAGCTAGAAAATTTTATTGAAATTTGTTGGAATTATCCGGAAATTCAGCAAAATAAAAAATATAGAAGTTCTCCTATTTTTGTTCCAATGCTTACTTTTTCCATTGTTTACAGCTTAACAAATCAAAATTTAATAAAAACTCTTTCATGGTTATTATTTTTCATTAGGTGTAAGCCCCTTGTGATCTTCGTATGTCTTCACAAATCTGTAATTGTCATTAGCTTGTGACTGGAGCACGAGTATACGAAAAAATCACAACTGTGGCTGACGTTCCTTATGGCTTTGTTGTGATTTTGTAGATTTTGTTTTGTAGTGGAGAAAACTGTTGTGAGAGGCCAGGACCGGATCCCTGTTGTAGAGCCGCCAAGAAGAAGCATAACATGATCTAGAAGCGGGTACCACTTTTTTGTATATCTCTAGAAATACCATACTCATTTGTGTGGTCTTCTGGCAAAATTTCAGTTCTCTGCCTGCCTGCAGCCAAATTTATAATAATTTAGACTTTTCGTCGCAATCTCACACAACAAAAAACTTTAAATTTCTGAAAATACAAAGAAGAGTGCCGTAAATGCAAGTGTAACTCCTTCCCTTTTCATAAAAACGGGTGATTTCTATCATGGCACAACACCTGTCGTTACTCTTACAATTTTGTTCCCGTACACCTCGCAAAGTTCCCAGTTAAGTTTCTGGGATTTCGTCAACAGTAATTAGTAACAGTAATGATCGCACCTCATAACTCGCTAATGCAGAATTCATTTACATTTCTAAATAGGCATTAATCTAATCTAAAGCAACACAAGGCGGAAATGCAATGTTTGTTGAGTGAAAGGACACTAAAATAGCGGCGTTAACCGTTCCGCTCATTCCGCAAAAGGTAGAAGCTAGCTTACTCAATGGTACTTTACGATCGCACTTTGTAGTGCACAAGATCTATAATTTTTTATTATGAATAATTATCATTTATTTATATTTTCCCATTGTGCGATGTTGACTGCCCGTGATATGACTGCTGGCTTTGCCGAAGTCAGCGAAACCGACTTCCGGCAGCCGTAGCACAAAAAATCTCATTGACTAACAATCAGCAAAATGAACAAAAAATACAACAGATCACATTACTGAGATGAACGATGCAAGAGTCCATCGGACGTCATTTTGCATCTTCTTAGTACTCAGTCAATTATCCAGTGCAGTGCTCAGAACGCGCATGAGGCAGGCTTAAGTTATTTTATGGACAGTGTCTGCATACATCAACATCACAACAAAATTGATCGGAAGTGAAGTCCTCAGAGCTGGTGGTAGCAACAATGAATGAATATTAGATCAAAGCGCAGCTTACGAATGTGGCTCGGTTTCTCCAGAAGTATTCGTCTTTTTATCTCAAAAACGAAGTCCAAGGGATTCCTCTTATATTACCAGTTTATCATATGTCATGTACAAAGTGTAGAAGGAAGCTTAGAATGAAGAACTGATAAGTTTTGAATTTCTTAAATGCAGACTGTTGCAGAATGTTATTGCACAAACGTGCTGTGCTACTCGATCAATAATGGATTTCTTTGAGGAAAGTGTGCGCGAGAGGATTAATGTAGGCGGTGGAGGTGAGCCGAATGAATTAATAACTGGAAATAAGATTACCGAGTACTTGGGTACTTGCTACTTTCGTACGGTTGTTTGAATTAATGATGAACGCCGTCATCCCTAATAAGTTGAAAAGAGCAGTTGTCTTCATGAAGTTTTTGAAGCCTTGGTATAAGTAAAACAGAGTAAAGCTGATTAGTTTGAATTGCACCTAGAGGAGCCGGCGGTAAAATGTTGATGACACTTGCAGATATAGCCCTATACGACATCAACAAACATTTTATCTACTTTATAATTAAATTACAAAAGTCACTGCTCTTAAGTTAATCTTTCTAACCGCAAAATTTCAAAAAACCAATAGGATATTATTATCTATCAAATTTCTTTGTAAATTAAGATAAGAGAATTACCAATTCAATCGCACATCACTGGTGTTATGCATTTCTATGTGTTGCATCTTTCAGGAATGTATGAGTTGAAATCAAGTTAAAATTTAAGGCTGGAAATCATAAAACATATATGTACCTAGTTTCCTTGCAGTGTTTACCCTGAGTATACTCAGATTAAGCGCCCATGGAAACGGGGATTGAGTCAAGTTTAGTTAAATCCAAGTAAACTCAACGAAGCCAGTCCGGCCGAGTTTGGCATATGTGTGTTTCAGTATTCTTTACCGCACATATACCTACTAAGGCAACATAATGTAAAATTATTTATCTGTCAGTACAACCCATGGAAACGGCATGAGTGATCTTGAGAGAAAAAGCTTTCTGTTTACTTAACGAAAACCCTACCCTGGCTCATAGAAACACAGTAAATTCTATCTTCAAACGAACGATTCAAATGACCAGACCTAGTAACCAAATCTGTGTTGGCCAGAAATTTATATAAAAAAAAGTTAAGATCTGCGGAGGAACAAAACGACATAAGACGGTGAGGAGTGAAAAAGGTAACATCCAATTTAAAAAATTAATTTAGAAAATCCTGACGGCCTAAAATACTACTGGTATGATTTAACCAAAGCTCCACTGTGGAAAATTTGGGCCATGAACCACTCAAGGTTTGGTCCAAATTATAATAATAGAATAAACCCTTCTAACACAGAAGACGCTCTTCTAAGCTGGGCCAAGAAAATTAACCAACTCAGCATAAGCATGAGCTGAGATGAATGAGGCTCTCAAAAGAAATCCAAATTAACATGTTACACACACAAACAACAAGAATCGTAAGCGGGTACGTGAGAGTAAAAAGAATTTTTAAGGACATCTTTACTAATGATATTAATATTTTTGTTGATGTTAATGAAAATGCGATTTACAGGTTCAAATCTGACATAATTCGTGTTAGAGGAGTTGATTTGTAGCAGAGGTGATCCTCTCAGATTATAACCACTGTCTCTAAACGACGCACGGCGATCAAGAAAACCTGGGTCGACCTTTCCATTTAGGAGCTGTTGAACAAATACAACATCGACCACTTCACGATGCTTGTGAAGAGAGCTTAAGTTGAGTAACTTAAGCCGGGATTCATAATAAGGAAGAACTAATGGGTTTTCACAAGGAAGATGATTTAGTGCGTATCGAACGAACCTCCATTGAACCGATTCAATGCTTCGCCAAGCGTAGTGAGGAGACCAAACCTGGGACCCATATTCGAGTAATGGTCTGACAAGAGAATTGTATAGGTGTTTAGGGATCAAGGGGTTTTTATATTATCTAAGAGAGATCTAAGAGTATCTCGGCAATACCAGGTGGTGCAGATAAAATAAAAGATGCAACAGGCTTGGAAGCCTTGTTGACTCTTCTGCAGTGAACAGTTCCTGGGTCTATAGATTTATTCCTTATTGTAGTTAATATCGCAAGTGCCATTTCAACAAAGCAGCCCTGATGGAACTATGTGACTACATACAGTTCTAGGTGAACTCACTGGAACTACTTAGAATTCTATGTAGATTAGCACTAGGAAATGGCACCGATACATTCGATCAAAAATACAAGGTTATGGAGCTGCCTTAAATGCATATCGTTTAAGTCAGCCAGTTATTCAGATCGATGCCCTGAAGAAAAGCTTTAGGTATTTCTTTTTCGCATAGTCTATGTGAAGAACAGGTAACATAAGAGGGCGAAGCAGCCATTGTTAAGGCTTCAGCGCTAACTGTAGACAGCAATAATCGTATTTCAATTTTTAGTATAAAAAAACTATTAGATTTATCTGAAGTGCGCATAACACATTTAGCTAGTAAGTGTGATGCGGCTATTTAAAATAAATAAAATAATAATTTTTACTATATAATCTTAATACATTAAATTAGTTGTCCACATAGCCCCGCTCCCCGCCCGGATAGTCGAGCCAAATCTCATATCTCGCCAAGGGAAGGGGGAGTTGAAAAAACGCCAAAAACACCTCACGTAATTAATGGACGATCCTAAAGATAAAAACAGGTCCTATTTTCACACCGAAGAAATTCGCCTCCAAGAACAGACTGTATTGGAGAGATCTCAGGCAACACTGACAGACACAGACAAAGTCGAGGGAAAATGGATAAGACTGAAGACAATACTGACAGATGTCACGAAGGAAACTGTAGATTACAAACACACAGCAGAGCCAGTGAACGGTATGACGAGGAAAGTAAGGGCAGAAATAAAAATAGACAAATATACATACATAGGGACCGACGAGGAGCGAGAAATCGAAATACGATGGAGCGAGAATAGCAAAAAACATTTGTAGGAAGAAGAAAAGCCGATTCCTCAACAATTATTTCTTGAGACCAGAGGAAAACTTTGCACAAAACGCGGGAAGCATTCAAGGAAGTATTCTTCTTCAAGAAAAGTTTCAAACCCTCCTCCAGTATCTGTAGAACTGACTCACAGGCAGCGAAGATGTAAAGAAAAGATGGAAGGCATTTTTAAGTGAGCTGTTGATCGAAAAAAAGCAGCAGACATGTATCAGAACCACGTCTACACCATAACGATGACCCCAGAGAAACAAATGTACCAACCATGGAAGAAGTACAAAGTACCATACGATCCTCAAAATACAACAAATCTCCAGGAATTTATAACATCCCAGCAGAATTTATGAAACAACAAGGCGAAATATTTTAAGCAGGAGTTACCATGCTGCATATGCAGAAGCGAAAACAGGCCGGGAGCAAAGCATTAGCTGCCCAAAACACAAGAAACGGGGATAAATTTAAATGTACAAACTATAGAAACACATCCTTTTTAAGCAAACATAATTAAAGCCAGGCTGGAACCTTATGCATAAGCCGCAATAACTAAGTGAATACCAAGCTAAGCATTTAGAAGAAATAGGTCAACAACGGACGAACTCTTTTCAAAAAGGCAGGACATCCGAAAATGATGGGAATACAATATTGACGTGTATCAACTTTTCATTGATTTCAAACAAGCATATACATATATCACAGCATCGACAGGGAAAGAATGTATGCGACAATGTTAGACCTAAACAACCCGCTAAATATAGGAAAATTTAAAAAAACGACAATAGAGAACACAAAGTGTGCAGCCAGAATACAAGAAGAAATAACGGAGTGCTTCAGTGTTAAGGCTGATGCAGCAAAACTCCTGAACATTAGAAACAGAAGGAAAGCTACGAAACAGAAGAAGAAGCTCATGGAAGCCATGCCTCGAATTGGGCTGTGGACCAACGAAAAAGAAGAAAATTTTCAGGAATTACATAAAATATTTTAAAATCAGCCAACATCATTTTAGAAACAACCAAACACAATGGATTAATTGCCACGCGATAAACTTGTGATTAAGTGATAAAAAAGTTAACCTATAATATTGAAGAAAATTGAATAATACCCTCTATAAAAGAATTTATTTCAGCAGGATATACGTGAAGCTTTACAAAACGTTGACCTTAAGTGATAGCACAGAAAACAGATGAATTGAAGAAATGGGAGTTAATGTTATAAATAAACTTTTTATACATATAATTGAATAAGTCTAAAATTACAGATAAGAACTTTTTATTGATGGCATACGATCGAACTTATTTTGGTGAAAGCACATTTCAAGAGGATCCTACTCACAATTTCATTACAGATACAACAGGATTACCAATATTTAATGCTGCGAAATCATACTATGCCGAAATAACATACGTCTCCATAATATTACCGTACATTAGGTGCTGCCCAGAAAGCAGTTCATTTCCCTAGGGTGACGTCTCAAAACAGCGTTATACTTCGGTAGATATACTTCCGTTGTTTTTGGGTGCTGTTGGTGTTTTGCACCGCATGATCAATATCATTTCACATACTACCATCCTCCTTTCCTTACACACTATGATCTGGTATTTCAGTCGTGAATAGAATAATTTGTAAAACAACCTCGAGTTCATACGTAAATGTCTGTTTGGCCTGTTGCTAGGTCGGATTTAGTTTTATTAGTGTGAAGATATTAAATTAAAATATTTAATAAAATAGAAAGATCTGAGAACTTCACCAGACATTACGACGATTTAACGATATCGAACTACCCCAGACCCTTCCTAACCTATCATTAAAAATAAGTTTAAGTATTACTAGACATTACAACGTGACGTAAACGACAAGATGAACTAGCAGTATAAAGGCGAATTCCTAAGTTTAATTGTTTCGCATAAAAAAAATTGTGCATGCGCTACTGTTGGAGCACGATCGATGGTAGATCTATAGGGGATTTATTGCTTATTTGAAGTAAGAAGTACTAAATGTTTTATGTATTCATTGTGTGACGTACTAACGTCGGGTAGATAACATCAAATTCAAAGCCAAACATTATACAATGGTTGACAGCTATGCCAAAGCAACATTGAGAATTTCATTATTTTCGAGAATTACATTAAAAATTTTTATGCGGGACTTCTAAGCTCAGAAATCACCATTTGTATTTCCGGTCCCTCATGTCGCTGTTCAGGTAATGGTCCACTGCTAAGTAGTAAACTTGGTTCGAAGGATAGAGGTTTCAGGTTACGAGGAATCAGGAGGACGTTGAAGGAGTTGACGACGAACCCTGCGTTTGTACTGGAGTTCGGAAATACCGACTACGAAAGATTTTTTCACAGTGAGTTGTTCGAAAAAAAAACCTTAACATCGTAAATTGTTGAGATCTCAAGCAATTCATGGTAAACAGGCTAAATTCCTTTGAAAGGAAGATTTTAAGAAGCATAATAGGCCAAATTTGTTATGCTGTTATGACACTTGCTTGTTTTCCGTCTGAATTTCCAAATTTTAAGTATCGTGTAAGCGAAAGAAAAAATCACTTGGAAATTTTACATAGGAGTGAAAGAGTAAACTATGCTTCGTATTAAGTTGGAGTGCGCGAAAAGCTCGTCTTAACTGCATGAAATTAAGACGATATAAAATTAAGTACACGAAAAAGAATACACAAAACATTCTTTTTCGTGTACTTAATGTGAAATCGTCTTAATTTTTGACATAAATCATATGTTGAAACATTAAATTCATGTTTGTTCAAATGGAAATGGTTACAAATTTAGAAACATTAGCTTTATTATCAGCAAATCAATGTTTATTAGCTTGTTTGTTTATATTTAACAAAAACAAAAAAAAATCAAAAAAATTGTTCTCTGCTAAATGGCTTTTACGGCGTGAAAGTGAAGGTTTTACCAATAAACTGTTGAGATAAATACTGGATGAGGACACTCGTTTATTCAAAACTGTATTGAGGATGACTCCAATTCAATTTCAAACAATTTTGGAAAAAGTCGCTCCTTTTATTCAGAAGCAGGATACAACCTTTAGGAAAAGTATAAGTCCTGCAGAAATATTGCAAGTAACTTTGATATATTTGGCAACGGGTATAATTATGCAAAATACGGTGGTTTACTTTTTGGTTACTAAAACGCAAAAATAACAGTCAACCAACTGCACGAAAAAGGAATGAACTTGTCACTCTCTGACGCAAATATCTCTTTCATCCATTGCTTAAATTCGTGCACTTAAGATTTAGATTTTAAGTTGAAAAAAAAAGTAAGTGTCATAACAGCATTAGGAAGAGACAATCAGATAAAAAAAAGGAGTTTATCAAATATATGACGACTTAATGACATTCGTAAAACTCAATAAGACTTCGCTGGGCTGGATACTTTGAGCAAGAAGAAGAGCAGCAAAGAAGTTCCTCACTGGCACCATCAAAGGGGAAGACCCGTAGGTAAGGGGTCGTCCATAAATTACGCTTCCGGAATATCTTCTATGATGTTGATTATTATAGAATGTCCTCGCCATCGCCGCCTTTATGGCGGATTTCTCTATCTCACGGTGGACGGGTACGAGATTGAGAAGAGTCTCCAGCACTGCCTCAAGGAAGTGTGAATGGCCCCAGTGATAGAGGCCATTCTTTGAATTTTGCTTAAAGTGGTGAAGAAACCCTCTTAAGCGCGGTCTGTGCCACCGAACTAAAGCTCCATAAGTTACCATGGGCCTAATGATGGTGGTGTATATCCAATACATGGTTTTCGGTTGCAAACCCGATGTGGAACCACATCTGCTCATCAGAGTATCCATGCGCTGGTTCCAGTTCAGTTTGGCATCTAGCGTCACTCTTAAATATTTGGGTTGTTGTGAAAAGCCGCAAGTTCTGCCTGCAAATGTAGGTTCCACAAGTCCCGGTAATGATCGTGTCTTGGTGAAAGGAACCAGAATCGTTTTGTCGGGATTGACTTTTAGTCCTACGCCTTCGCACCAGCTAGAGACTAGATCTAGTACCTGCTGCAGGCGCCTTGACATGGCTCCTTCAGTTTCACCTGTAAATAGTATGACAACATCGTCAGCGTAACTTTGGGCGAAAAAGTTTCCAGGCACCAGAGAAGTGGAGACAAAAATCCTCCACCTTTTGTTAAAGTGCCATCCAGAGACCCCTCAACATGAGATACCATTAGTTTGCGAGTTTTGAGCATAGAGTCAATCCAATATAGTATCGAAGGATGTATTGTCGAAGGCTCCCTCGATATCGAGGAAGGACGTCAGCGCAACTCCTTTGTTTAGAGCTGCGCATTCCAGCCTGAGCACCAGATTGTGCGGTGCTGTCTCAGGGGACTTGCCCGCCTGGTACGCATGCTGATAGGAGCTTAGTGGTTGGCGTTGAAGATAAGTTACCCTTATCGCTCGGTCGACAATTTTCTCCATTGGGTCCTGGCTTAGGTATAAATGTTATGTTGACGTTCCTCCAGACAGATGGGATGTAACCATGTGCGAAGGAACCTCTGAATATAACGGAGTGACTAGATCGCAGAATGAGATAGATTCCGTCTGCTCCAGGACACTTTTATAGTTTGAACGACCTAATCGCCTCCCTAATAGCTTCGTGGTTAAACACGGTATTTGCTTCTGTCCAGGCAGCTTTGGTCACTTAAGAAAGTAGGCCTGTCGGCTGCCCAGCAGAAATTGTTTGCCTGCAAATTTGCCTGGAGCAATATTATCAAGGTTTTTTCTCTAGACTGTGTGAAAGAACCATCGGTTCGCATGATAGATCAAATATCTCCTTTTAATAAAGCTTTAGTTTCGAATGTCTTCGACACTCTTGCAGAAATTCATTCAGCTATTACTTTTTGCTCGTCTTATGGCCATGTTATAGGTGGTTAGCGAGCTTTTATAAATCTCCCAGTTGCCGCTTTTCTTGGATGCGTTGAATAATTTCCTCATAGCGGATCTCAACTTGGAGAGCTCGTTATGTCACCATGGAGTTTTCCTGTTACGCGTCCTCATCAGAAGGGACAGTTATTGTTGTAAGCAGCAGTAACCGCCTCCATAAGGATGTCCGCGGATGGACATTACTGAAGAATGTTATAAGCTATTCAAATATATATAAATATTTTTATAACCATTCCGCCAAAAAAATTTACTTTAGATTGACATTTTTCGACAAATAGCGCAATTCTGCGAAGCATGTTGCTTTAGTTTTTTCCAACACTGTATATGAAAAATGAAATTCAATTTATTAATACCAGAAACCATTTGAATATTTCCGAAGGAGGGGAACCTTCGATTTTTCTTTACCAACAAATTGAATGAAATCAGATAGAATAGTTTTCTAGCCCCAGCATCCAGGGTATTAATGAAAGCGCGTATTTCAATAGACTTGTTGGTAGTTAATATAAATTTAATGTTTGTTTGATTAAGGCAACTCTCCCATAAAGTAGTAGATGCTGTATCCATAGACATGCTAAAATGCAAAACTAAATATTCTACTAACTAACTAACCTAAAGTTGAAGGTAGATATAAACCGATTTAGATGAAAACAAGCAGCAAAGAAAAACTTTTTTAGTTAAGTTCGTTTACTGATACTACTTGGCATAACCATAGATTCCCAAGATTTATAACGCAGCTGATACATCAACTGAAGATGAATAAGATCACAGCAATAAGATGACCATGCACCAATGCCGCTAGTAAAACACCGAATCTAAAAGAACAAAGCTATTAGTATATACAAAAATAACTCAACACAAAACTCATTTAAAAGAATCCGGTAAAATGTGTGATTGTTCCTGTAGCTCGAAATACCTGATCTTCATGCAAATCACAACCAAATAAAGAACGAGGAAGTACTTAAGTGCGTGCCGCAAGGATCCGTTGTCTCTTCAATTAAATTTAATTTAACAAAGCAAGCTTCAATTGCATCTTCCTAATATGCCACACGTGGTAGACGTGAGTCATGAAATTCCGATCGCAGAGAATTCATAGTAAATATTTAGAGACAATTTGTCGCTGTGAAAGTATTTTAGTCATATTTTTCTAGGTACATATCGAAATTTTGTATTCCATAAAATGCGCACAAACAAGAAAATCCGTCAGTAATTAGTGGTAAATGTAAGGTTTTAACGTAAACAAAAGAAAGCTGAGATAATGCCCAACTGTGCTGGTTATGTGCGACTGGGAAAAAATGGAATTAAAAATAACTGGAGGCCGATAATGCATATTAATTCGTAATGCGATCCCAAAAATAATAAAAAAAAATGAAACCAATTCTGACCAAAATATTGTCTATAATTCATATATTAATCAAGCCCCAAAAAATATTGTTGTTGCCTTTGTGTGGTTCAAGATCTGAAATTTCTCCTTGTCATGTGATGGGGGTAGCTTCGGCCATCTGAAGGTCAGCAGCTAGTGAAACCGACTGTCCAGAGGCATAGTAAAAATTCCTGAAACAAGCACATATATTCTTTATCTTTCACTTGTTATCTGGGGCTGTCAAATCCTCGAAGCTAAAATTGCAAAGTCAATACAGAAAGGAAATATATATTCTTGAAGTGCATCTCGTTGGAGGGCCCCATTCCTCTGTGCATGTCACACGGTGAAAGCGCTGTGGAAACCCGAGAAATCGCCTCCAATGCATGCATCTAATAGGTATTTGCATTCGGACGAAAATATGACCGTGAATTACCATTGCTTAATTAAATAAATGGATGAAAGTGAACGAAAAATCAAAAAGAGGTGGTGACTGGAAAATTAGAAGAAACTCAAAACAGCTGATACGTCACCGGTGACGCATACCAACGTAAACACATATAAGCCAGCCAAATCTATGCACGGCACTAACACACACCCATCGGAATGGCAAAAGAAATTTTTTTAAGGATAGAGAAGGGGACAGAAATTTCGTGTTTTCAAAGGAATTTTTATGCGTTTTACAATTTGATTTGCGGCCAATTATACATACCTATGAGATTGTCTGACTATTGACAGTATCCAGCTACTCCCGAAATTATCCAAATATCAAAGAAAATCCTCTTTTAATCAATTAAACTGCGTCGCAACACACAGAAGAAACAATGAAGAGGAAAAATTACAAAACACACAAAGGTGGCGAAACAGCAACTTAACTATTCCTTCCTCCTTTCCACACCTGATTTCCTTATATACTGTATCTCTTTTACACGATTGGGTATTCCGCTTGTTCTCGCCTTTTCTCCAAAAAAAATTTTTTTTTCTTCGGACAAAAATTTCACCCAACAACCGTGCTCACAGCATGCAATATTTTCTATTAATTTTTATATCAACGCAATCAGCGTTGTGTCACTTTTCACTTTAAAATATCACGGATTTTTATAATTCTGCACAAAAACACTTTTTCTCGATTCTTCATTGACTTTCGGAAACATTGGACGTGACGGCGGCAGACATTTTTGATTATTGTTTTATGTGTAGTGGTTACACTGTTATTACACTTGATGAATTATGAGAAAATGCAAAATACAAAGAAAAGTTTTTATTTTCCTCAAATCATGGGGGATTTGTCAAAAGTTTTTTTTTTGTGTGATGTAAGCGTAGCCACAGCAGTTTTAAAGTCAAGTAAAAATTTGTAACAAGCGATCGCTACAGAAAAAAATATTATATTTTAAACAAAAAGTAAACGGAAGTTAATCCGTCAGCAATTAAAGAAATATTATAATAAATTAATACTCCCATATTGTTTTAATAAACTTAAAGTTTGAAAATTATTTCAATTCGGATAGACTTATCTAAAGCCTAATACTAAGTTCTCCGCTAAATGAAATTTCCATACAAAATTTAACGCGATAATTTAGCAAGCTAAATTTTAACAGTACCTTTCACCCCGTTTATGACTAGGTTCAACCCAAAGTCAACCTAAGTAAATTTTCGTAATTTATAAATATAAAGTGTAGAATTTATCCTTTATATCCAAAGAATAAAGTGTTTCGTTACGCATTCAGGAGAACTTAGTATTAGTTGGAAGTGCGAGTACATTTAACGCCAATAAATTAAATTACAAGTACAACTTTTCTCCACAATGTACTTAAACAAACTGTGATCACAAAAACAAAAAACATGGTCTAACTTGAACAGAGGCGTAGTGAAATTCGTCCAGTTTGCTAAGGAGTTCTCCAAACATTTAGCCAAGTGACACGTTCTCATCTGGATGGTTGCTGAGAAACTGAGATATTGGCCTCGATTCCCAGATCCGGCGGCGCGGAAGTGAGTGCGGATTTGACACTGCGATTCTCAAATCCGCAGTCACGGATTCAATTTAATCAAAAATTCGGAGTGAAGACTCACACGAAAATGAAATACCCGGAGCGCGTTCAAAAACCTTACTATGGTTAACCATGGTTAACTATGGTAAACTTTTGTCGTTAAAAAACTCCGTGGTTAACTACAACATAACCACGAGCATAACTTTTTGGCGTTCAAAAACTCCCGTGGTTAACCATGGTGTAGTTAAATTTTAACCATGCTCGGGAGCATGGTTAGCGATAGTTAAGAAGAAGAAGAATAAAAATAATTTTTTGACATTTGTTTTAATGTTAATAATGAACAAATCGAAGTGGGATTTGTGAGATTATTTTAAATAAATAATTATTGGAAATAATTGAGGCAAATAGCCGACACTATTTTATGGAAACAAATTTTAAATTTTCTTTACCATGTAGTTAACCACGGTGCGTTCAAAAACCTCTATGGTTAAACATAAACTTTCGTGGTTAAGTGAAGTGATGTAGCATAATCACAGCTTACCTCGTGGTTTACTATAGTAAGATTTTTGAACGCGCTCCCGATGTCGGATAATCTTAGGCGCATTTGTGGTTTCAAATCCGCAGAAAATTTGTTGCGGATCACACTTTTAAAGCGCGGAAAATGTGAAAGAGAGAACCGCGGTTGCGGATTTGAGAATCGCAAAGTCTCAAATCCGCATTCACTTCCGCGCCGCCGGATCTGGGAATCGAGGCCATTAGTTCAACTCTATTTCAACCCAAAGTGAACTCAATTCGACGTCAATTACGGTGGTCGAAATTTTAATCCAACCTCGACTGAACTTCTCAACCAGGTAAAAGTCATCTGTGTTTTAAAATAATGGCATGCAATTCTTCAATTTTTGGTAGAATGAAAGATATCCGTTTTAGAGTGTCGTACTTGTTTTGATTTCACATGACAAGTGACAGTTGTTTTAAACGTTTTGAACTGCGTCACAAACTCGCCGGGATGTTTTAGGTGTGTTCGATTAGTAAGGTTTACATACAAGTATACTTGAAAGTCTTGTAACCTCGTTAGAATCAAGTAGATCCGAAAAATTTGTCGGAACGACTTGGACTAACGTCATGTAACCTGTACTACAACGCTTGAGTTTTGGAAATTACTCCTAAATTACTAGTTTTGGAAATTACTCACATTAACGCAATTAATTTATTTTATTTATATACATAAGCTGCATATGAAAAACATATCAGAAAGAAAACGAAACAATAGGTGTGTTCGCGTACTCGCTTGCGGGTTCCATTGGGCGCCAGAAAGCGCCCGAAACCGCCAGATTTCTGTTCGTTCCTACAGAACAGAACAGACATCTGGCGGTTTCGGGCGCTTTCTGGCGCCCGATGGAACCCGCAGGCGAGTACGCGAACACACCTAATATGTTCTTCACCGAGAAACCGAAACAATATCTTTTTCACCGAGAAATCGAAACAATATCTTTTTCAGCAATAAATTGAAACAATATCTTTTTCACCAACATTTTGAAACAATAGGGGTACTTATTCATGATCTGTGTTATTCGTGTTATTTATACTAAATCGAAAATAAAACTCAGTAAATGACATTTGTTTAACATGAATAACACAAATAACACAGATCATGAATACCTAACGTGACCATACGTCCCGTTTTGAACGGGACCGTCCCGTTTTTCGGTTGCTCGTCCCGGTGTCCCCGAAAAAGACCTGGGGACGCAAAATTGTCCCGTTTTCAGAAACCGCGCAATAATTGTCGGGCCAGAAAGAGTAAATGAGAAGGGCAAAGGCGTAGCTACTAATTGACATAAATAAACCGATGTCCCGTTTTGAGTAGAAAAATAAATGGTCACGTTATGAATACCCCTAATATCTTTTTCGTAAAACCCATCGATTTCTTCTCCATCGCATATTTCGGAGGCGAACTTATACGAAGTGTCAAGTATATTTGAAGCCAAGCTCTCAAGTAGGTAAGCCTGTCGCCGTGGATTAAACTGTCAGTTCAAGTCAAGGCCGACAGGTACCAACACTAAATACTGCTCTAGCTCAACCATAATTTTCTGCTCTCAATTGCTCTTTGGGTCTGTTCTGGGTTGAGAAGTCTCACTTTGTCTGCCGCACCCAATTTGTAGGAGCAGGCAGAGCAGCGAAATTCTTTTTCGTTTGACAGTTGTCAAATTGAAAACAGCCTAGCCGACGCCTCCTAGCACGAAAGTGGTTAGCTCTGAACTATTATGTATATGAAGCGCCAATGTGGGCAGCAGCTTTGGACGGAACGGTTAATAGGAGGAAAATAATTTTAGAGCCTGTTGTTAATACTGTACTTCGTCTGATGGAGCTACCCTTTCTCATATACCCTTCAGATCTAGCGTACTACTACACTTTGCACCATGACTTGGACGACATGACAGACTAATAGTACAAAGGGTGACTCCTAAGCTTCATATTACCACAAAAAATAATGTAATAACAAAGGAGTGACCCCCATCGACATTTTGGCGGGGAATTTGAACGACCTGGAATATGCAAGGGGAGCCTAGGGCAGAGGAGGTGGAACGAGTCTCCTACGGGCTGATGGACCTATAGAGTCGTACCAAATGTCGAGAAGTGGGAACATGACGAAGTGAGTTGCTCACCCTTATTCTCATTGTTGAATCACCCAACGGACTTGTCTTAGGCGGTGTCATGTCACTTTGAATGTGGTATTCTCGTTGGCGAGTGGCGGAGCTACGAGGAACGTTGAGAAATGAAACACATTTTCATTTGACAATTGAGTTTGACATATTTAAGACGGTGATTAGACTGTTCGTTCCTACGTACGTTCCTCACGAGCTTTTAGATGAACGGGGGGGTGGGGATGAAGCCCCTCATCATCTCCACTTTCCCGTTCATCTAAAAAGCTCGTGAGAAACGTACGTAGGAACGAACAGTCTAATCACCGTCAAACAGTGCGACGTTTGTTGTGGAAAAGAGGTAAGAATTGGTGAAAATAAATAAATAAAATGAGTTAATTTGTGTTGTGGTTTTCGGATGTTAATTTTTTAAGCAATATCAAAAGAATTTTTGTTTACATTTTTTCTGCTTTCATTTTGCTACAAACGTATCGACAAAATTCTCACTTGACACTTCCACCGACCACCGAATTCGACGTTTGTCGATCTAATCGCCAGGTGTCACTTATAATACCAATTGAGGGTCGAAGTCACATCTGTCACGGCACTCGACAACGAGAATCAGGCTGACTACTTCACGCAGTTCCTGAATGGGCATGGGATTATAGGGCATACCTTGGACAATTCAAATGATTAAGAAATATCCTAAAATTAATTTATTACATAATAGTTTTTCTCTATAAATCTCTTGCTGAAAATTTGTGTTACTTAAAAAAATTAGAAACTGAGATGAGTTACCTTCCCCTTCCCCGAAAGTGTCAATAAATCAATCAGAGATGAAAATATTTATAATGGGTTCAAGATCAACTCAGAGAAAAAATTCTTGAAAATTTACTTTATTTTAGAAATGTTCATTTTACAATAATACAAGCAAACAGTTTCTTTATCCAAGTTCCTTTGAAACACCTCTGCTTGAGTTCTTCGATCGCGGCTTATCTCGTTCACGATCCCTCACATTATTTCTGGTATCATTTTTCTGTCTATCATAATCCTTTCTTTTTGAATCATCTCGGTAATCCTCACGTTTTCTTTGATATCGATCATCGTCTGGGCTTGATCTTCGTTGTTCCCGAACTCGTCCTCTATAAGAATCCTTTTCCCTGTATCTTTCACGATCTCGATCTACCAAACGATCTCTGTCTGATGTGCGATCTCTGTCTGATGTACGATCTCTGTCTGATGTACGATCTCTATCTAATGTACGGTCCCGCTCTGATATCCGATCCCTTTCCTTATCTTGTAAACGTTCCTTTTCCTTTTCTTGTCCGCGTTCTTTTTCTCTATTTTGTACAATGTCCCTTTCCCTCTCGCGTTCACGAAAGCGATCTTTTCCATTTTTTTCGAATTCTCTACGATCCATTCTCATATTACTTTCACGATCGCCATTCCGATCACCACCATTTCTTTCTCTATTCCTGTCAATTTTAGGACTTGGCCTTCTGTTTCTATCGGATTTGTCTGTTTTATCTCCGACATCCTTAGTTCTTTCAGTGTTTTTAGCTCTATCTTGGCGGTCTTTTTCCGTACCTTTCTCACGGCGAATCTCGTTTCTCCTTTCAATTTGGGAGCTTTGCTTTTTATCCAAAATTTCTTCATTACCCTTTTTATCTTTATTCTTTGTCTTTTTGTCGTTCTTAGCTGTTTTTTTCTTTTTCTTACCTTTGTCGTCGTCGCTACTATCGCTTTCACTGCTGCCGCTGCTACTACTGCTGCTGCTGCTGACATTCTTCTTTTTCTTACCACTTTGTTTTGCAACTTTCTTTGTTCGCACCTTCTTTTTCTTTTTCCGATTATTGGAGCCGTCACTCGATGATGAATCTGAATCGGATGTTGACGTACTCGATGAAGAAGATGATGACGACGATGACGACGAAGATGAACTACTAGGACTTGAAGAGCTGGCCTTTGGTATTCCAAGAATCTCTTGATTTATAGCTGGAACACTTTTTGGTGCACTCTTAAGAAATTCACGTAGTTCATCCGTAAGACCACCAAGTCCAATGGAAGTGAAAAAGTTAATAGCAAATCTGGTGTTCCTTGGGTTATCTCTCGGAAACAAGCCATTAAAAGATTCCGAAAGTGTGACATCCTTCAATCTTTCATTTAGCTTCGATAGACCCATATACTCCGCCAATTCTTGGAATAAAATCTTTATAAAAATCCTGCTAGAGCTCGTCGTATCTTCTTCGTTTAGCTTGATGCATTCTAAAACATCCCATCCAATAGCGTCTGTAAACAATAAATGCGCAAAAAATTTACTTACATTCCTCAGTCTGTTGGTATCGAGCCTGTGCGTTGTGTGATAAGTATCCCGGAATATCTCCTCAAATGGTGGCACATATATTTTGTTAATCATGCAGAATCTTTGCGCCAGAAGACCGTAAAATTTTTCATATGTACGTTGCTCTGCACAGCAATCGAGAAACATATGGCACAACTCCATTTCTTGTCCAGGCTTTAGTTCCATTTTCATGAGCTTGTGAGCGCATTCTTCATAGTCTAAACTCGAATGAATTGTTAAGTAAATTGTTCTACGAAGAGCAACTAGATTTGTCTCCGTGTTGTCTATAATAACATCAGCCTTATCCTTTGCTTCGTCCTCATCTTCATCGTCTGAACCGTCACTGCCGCTACCGGATGAATCGCCTTCAGAATCACTCGCATCGCTTCCGAGAAGTTCTTTGCTGAGTCCTTTGTACTTGTCTTCATTTGTTTCGTATTTGTCATCGAACTTGAATACATCTGTAAATAAAAATGAAAACTTTAAAAATTTAAAGTAATATTTTGCAAAAATTTCATTGAAATAAAAAACAAATCCTGAAATCCTAACTACATATATCTTAACTCTGGGTATATGCTTGCTTGACTCTCGGATGGGGCTACCAGGGACAAACACGAACGAGACAAACTGTTTAACGACAGTGCCCTACGATAGTGACCACTATGGACTTGAAATAACAGTACAAGTCCCTGACGATTTCATAGAACTTCTGGAATATTGCGAAGCGCTCCTTTTTGCATACCAAAAGATGCACTGGCTAAGATTCGGGAAGGTTATGGAAAGGGCAATACGGAATAACAGATTCCTACCTCCAACGACCAGAAATTTAACCAACGATGAGATTGATTCATATCACAAAGATATGGACAACCTCATCATACAGACAATGGACTGCAAACTAGAACAAAGAAAAAGCACAGCATGGACTGCTACAGAAATGCAACGATCGACGTCCTACAAAAATACAAAAGTCGACTGTTGCCGAGACTGAAAGCCCTTCACCGCCAGTTCCGATAACGAACGAGTCCGGAGATGTTAACTCTTAAATCGGTTATGAAAAATCTCCAACATCTTTGAAAACAACTATATTCGCAGTCTGTGAATCTGTATTGGAACAACAAGATTCGTACTATACAAACATGCGGCGAGCGTTCCCACAGTTAAATAAAATCTTTAGGAGTAAAACACATAACCGATTAGACAAGTTTCGCATTCCTCGAACTCGGCCAAAGGAGGAGCTATTAAGATCCGCTGGCATGGATCCGGAAGATGACAATTATTGCACAGAGGACGAGCAGGAGAAGGTGGATTTTGTGGGGCCTTGTATAAGGGAATCTATTCGGTGAACAACAGGGCTCGGGAGAATTTTGAGAATAGGGCCTTACTGAACCATGAAAGAGAATGAAAATTGGAAATCCGAGAATCGATCAATCATCAGTGAAGACTGCCCAGCGAATGACATTCCCGCGGCCTAACTAAATTATACTTTCATTAGGAAAATCGATTCCTGTTAATATTTCGCCATCTAAACAATAAGAAGTCGTCCGGGGTGGATGGTGTTCCGGACATCGACTGAAAGCATTGCCCCTGGTGGCTATCGACATACACACCACACTGTTTAACAATGCTTTAAACAATGCCAATTTCCCAGGACACTGGAAGATGGCAGTGGTGTACCCAATACCCAAGAAGGGTAAAGATAAAAGTAACTCTGCTAATCTCCTGTCAATTAGTCTTCTTCCGAATATCAGTACGATAACCAATTCGGATTCCGGGCAGGGTACGACACTATTTATGACGTGTCGAAATTGGTATCAGACATACACTGGAACTTCATGAAAGGCCAGTGTACCGGAGCATGGCTGATCGATTTTGAGAAGGCATTCGATACAGTATGGATCGAAGTTCCTCTCTACAAACTGGTCAGATTCGGCATGATTTCCAAGAAGAAGTTCGTCGTTAAAAGTGGCAACTTCATATCAAGCAGGTTTTCGACATTAAAAATGGTCTGCAACCGGATGCGGTGAACTCGCCGCTCTTATTTAATATCTTTACGAGTGACCTAACAAGTTCACTCCGCTCGGCATTAGTATACGCGGATGACCTGATTGTGTACAGGACGGGGCCGAAGATTGGAGTGATCCAGACGCTCCTGCAACGTGACTTCGAAACCATCGAGCGCTATAGTGATGATTGGAAGTTGAAAATCAATTTTAGCAAATGCGAAGCGATCCTTTTCCGGACTCCTTTAAACAGAGCTTCTTGCGATGTGCGAAGGAACTGGAAAACCCTCAAAATTTCGAATAATGATGGACAATCATTAGAAAAGAAATTGGAAGTGAAATATCTTGGGCTTTGGCTGGACCAATAATTTTAATAGACACATAAGTGCTGCTCTTGCCAAGGCAAACAAGGCGTTTCATATGACCAAAAAGCTTTTTTTTATAGCAAACACCTAAGCTCACGGGTCAAAGTGATGAAGCCCTGGTCAGTCCAATTTTAACATATGATTGCCCAGTATGGTTCGACCCCCTTTTCATATGGAAAAGCTTCGGGTTTTCGAAAGACAATGCTTAAGATTGTATCGAACACCAGAATCAGTCATCACTAAGTTTCACACCAACAATGTTCTCTATGATAAGGCATTTGTTAATAGGATCGACAACTTTATAATCAAATTGATTCGAAGACATATTGCTAGAGCGATGTAGAGCGACAATCCTCTCATTCTACCCGAACGCAACATACCAAAAAACAGCTTGTGAACGCGGCTTTATTCATCCAGAGGCATCTGTATACCTGGATTCAAAAAGATTGATCCAAGATGGATCGGGAGTGCCTTCTTCTACCACATGTTTCGCAGGGCATGTGACAAGCGATACCCTTTTAGCGAAGAGGATATGAATGTTCAGGATCTCTTGAGGTTCAGTACAAGAATTTCAGAAAGGGATAAAAAAGATGTTTCCAATGCCAGCACTCGAGACATAGGTTAGCTTAGTTTGAAATTTAGACTTAATGATTAGATTAGGGCTTAAATAGGATCTAGTTCTAGTTTTTACGTAGTAATACATTTAGGTGTGAGTAAGATTAGGGTAAGGGTGCGGTTTTCTTCGAACTTTTGTACGTGAAAGACCGTCGCCTGGCCGATGGTCACCCGAGAAGATTTTATCTCAGTTGCCCCCGCCCAGATAGTGTTAGGAGTAAGATTAAGTACATGAAGATAGTTTTATATAAAATAAATATAGTAACTAAGTTTTTTTTTTCAAATTTTTCTTAGATTTTACATTATTATAACGATCTTTTTTTTCTATAAAATAAAATTAAAAATCAGATACAGTGGCTCAAAGTTAAAATGGAACAAACTGATCTAAAGGTTTAAGGTTTAGAAAACGCTATAAGACAATTAAGTTTATGAAGGCATTAAATATATTTTTGGACCCTCTTATGTAAGCATTGAAAATATACGAAATTAAGGGTAATTTTGTTTTTTAACTATTTATTTATAATGCTTTTAGGAAAATATAACAGCATTAAATATAATATATAAATAAATTATTATTTTCTCATAGACGATTTTTCTTTGCCTTGTTTCATTTTAACTTTGAGCCACTAAGTCTTAGCTGAAAGGCATACGTTAAATTAAAGATATAGATTAATTTAGAGTGCCTGTTGAGGGTCTGTAAGTTAGATAGATTAGAATAAGCTAGAATAATTAACTTTAAGCATTAGTTACATTTATATTAAGATAGATGGCAAGGAAATAAATAAAAATGGTTTTTAAAAACTAAAAAAAAAACAGATTTATTAAACTAAGTAAAAATAAAGGCGCAACCGATTTACCGACGCGGATGCCGGAGACGGTGTGAAGGGAAAAACGTTTAAAATGCCCGGGCCACCATCTATGCTAACACAAATAGCAGGCGACGCGGATCATCCAAGCAGAAGACGCGTTTCATCTAATTCACAGGAAAATATTCAATAGGGAACCTTACTGGAAATTTCTCTCACTAGGGGCGCCAATATATTATAACGTAAATATAAAGTGACATTATTGATTATTGTGATATTCGGTTATTCAATGATTAAAGATCAGTTGCACCAATAGTCCATTCCAGTGTTGGGCATTAATCAATTAAATTTTCAATCAATTAATTAATTGATTAAAAAATTAATTGCGATTAATTTAATTGCAATTAAAATTAATTGCGATTGAACTATTAATTGCACCCCACAATTAATTTATTTGGATTAATCTGTATTAATTGTATATTAGAACTAAATCAATTGCAATTAATTTATCAATTGCAATTAATTTTGTCAATTGTTCTAAAAAACAATTAAAACTAACAATTAGTCCGCTTCAATATAGATATAGACACTCCAATTTTATATGATGGTGCCATTTTTTTGGAGAATCATTCATATAAAGAGCATAATATGAAAAAAAATGGGGAGTATGGCGGCCAAAATGGCAGAAAGAAGAAAAATTCAAAATGGGGGACTAGTTTTGGCAATTGTGTTCCGATTGTGCTGAAAATTAGTGTCGGGGGGTTTTGAGGGATCCAAATGACAAATTTGGGGTTAAAATTTTAAAATTCAAAATGGCGGACTAATTTTTGCAATTGTGTTCCGATTGTAATGAAAATTAGTGTCGAGGGGTTTTGAGGGATCCAAATGACAAATTTGTGGTCAAAATTTTAAAATTCAAAATGGCGGACTAGTTTTGGCAATTGTGTTCCGATTGTAATGTAAATTAGTGTCAGGGGGTTTTGAGGGATCCAAATGACAAATTTGTGGTCAAAATTTTAAAATTCAAAATGATGGACTAATTTTTGCAATTGTGTTCCGATTGTAATGAAAATTTGTGTCAGGGGGTTTTGAGGGATCCAAATGACAAATTTGTGATCAAAATTTTAAAATTCAAAATGGCGGACTAATTTTGGCGATTGTGTTCCGATTGTAATGAAAATTAGTGTCGAGGGGTTTTGAGGGATCCAAATGACAAATTTGTGGCCAAAATTTTAAAATTCAAAATGGCGGACTAATTTTGGCAATTGTGCTCTGATTGTAATGAAAATTAGTGTCGAGGGGTTTTGAGGGATCCAAATGACAAATTTGTGGTTAACACTCCCTCAGTGAGTGACTTCGAGCGTATAATGTCAAATTAGAATAATCCTTTTATTTACTTTTTTCTTTTAGAATCTATTTTAATAAAATTTGCCAATTCAAAATGGTGGACTACTTTTGGCAATGGTATTCCAATTGCAATGAAAATCGGTGTGGGGGTTTTTAAAGACACAAAGGACGAATTTTTAGTAAAAATTTATGAATTCCAAATCCACTGCTGATCCGGTAAAAAAATTCGATTTGGGTCCCATTAAATTCAACATTATAGTGAAACACGTGCCGAGTATGAATAGTATGGGAGGATTTGTTACAAAATATAGTTTAGTTAAATTTAAAAAATAGAGATAGAGATAGTTGAAGTTGAAATTTTAGTGGAAAAAAATACATACTCTGAAAGGTGCTGAGGTGGAGAGCTTTGACTTATGTAGTTTTAGATGGGTGGGAGCATCATTGCTACCATATTCATGAAAATAGGTCCTAGGGTTACTTAAATTCAGGGTGATACGTAAACCTGCACCAAAACAAAATCGCACTAGCGGCTAAACCATTACGACTCCAACCACCCCCTTTCCCTCCCATACTATCCAAAACCTAACCAAAGTCAGCCGCTTTGAAAAATCAACGTATACTGTATATCAAAAACGAAACCGTAATGTTTTTTTTCGCGTTGTAGTGGTGTATTTTATGTTATATGGTAAAGCGAATTACCGTAAAAATTGGCATGAATATAATACGCGTTAATACTGATCATGGGCGCAATAACAGTACTTGTTCCTTATAACCCTAATAAAATGTACTATCAATAACCTATCTCAAAAAACTTAAACAAAAATATATATCATAAAAAAATGTATGTGTGTCTGGGCACATTTTGGAAATTAAGACCTCTATGGTCATATGTCCAAATCAATCTTAGTACTACAGAAGGATAAAGGTCAATAAATTTTGTATATACAATAATACATAATACATAATACGTAATCCGTAATATATAATACATATGTAAATAATACATAGAACATAATTCATAGTACATATTACACAATATAGTACATAGTAGTAATATAGTACATAATAATACATAGTTCATAGTAAATAGTACATAGCACTTAGTACATAGAACATAATACATAGAACATTGTACATAGTACATAGTTCATAGTAAATAGTACATAATACATAATAGATAATACAAAACATAATACATAGTTCATAGTACATAGTGCAAGTACCTAGTACATAGTACATAATACCTTTTACATAGAACATAGTATATAGTGTTTGGTACAAAGTACATAATATTTAGTAGAAAATACATAATACAGAGTATATAGTGCAAAGTACATAGCAGATAACACATAGTTCATAATACTTAGTCATAGTACAGAATAAATAGTACATAATCGCAGTACATAGTATATAATACCTAATACATAGTACATTGTGAACAGTATATGGTACCTAATCATAGCCCCCAATACATAGTACATAATACATAATACATAGTACAAAGTACATAGTACATACTTCATAGTACATAATTCATAGTAAGTAGCACATAGTCCGTAATGCAAAGTACATAATACCTAGTACATAGCAGATTATACATAGTACATAATACCTTGTACATAGTACATAGCACATAAAACATAGTTAACAGTATATAGTAGGTAGTATATAGTCCAAAATAAATAGTACATAATACATAATACATAGTACAAAGTACATAGTACATAGTTCATAGTACATAATTCAAAGTAAATAGCACATAGTCCGTAATGCAAAGTACATAATACCTAGTACATAGCAGATTATACATAGTACATAATACCTTGTGCATAGTACATAGCACATAAAACATAGTTGACAGTATATAGTCCATAATAAATAGTACATAGTACATATCGCATAGTACATAGTCCGTGTACATAGTACCTAATACATAGTGCATAACACTTAGTATATAGCACGTAGTACATATTGCTATATGTTACATAATAATATATAATACACTAGTCCCTCCTTAAACACAAAACGAAAAATAGCAAAAAAAATCAAACACAAAACGAAATTCTATTCTGTAAAAAATTCTCTTCCGGTCAAACAAAAAAACATAAAATAAAAAAAATCTCTTCTAAAAGATTGCTCCATTGATTTCGATTTCGAAAAATGTTGAAAATGGCACAACTAGAATGTTATTATAGATAATTCATACAATACAAACTAAAATCCCCAAAGCCAAATTGTTCCCCCACGGCACGCAAAAAATTGACCGTGACGCAAAGGTGCGCAACGTGGCTGAAAAAGTTTTTACTTTAAAAACTAAAAACACGCTTTTTAAAATGAACTAATAAAAAATAACATACTACTACTCTTTCCATATAATAATAAAATTTAATTTTTAGTTTTTAATCAAATCCATAAAAATGATTGACAATTGATTAATCGTCTTTAATTGTGGAAACTCACGACTAACAATTAATTAATTGTTAATTGCGAATTTTCACAATTACAATTAATTAATTGTTAATTGCAATAGACGCGATTAACAATTAATTAATTGTTAATTGCGAGTTTTCACAATTACAATTAATTAATTGTTAATTGCAGTAGACGTGATTAACAATTAATTAATTGTCAATTTTTAATCGTCCAGAAATTTAGTTTTGCCCAACACTGGTCCATTCTAAACGCGGGGGGGGGGGATGTTCCAAAATAACACCGTTAAGAAAATCGAACCCCAAAGGTTTTTGGGGTCGCTGATCACGAAAATCGAGGTCCCGCGGTCCTAAAACTAGGGCGTCACCCCTAAAATGCAAAAAACACCCCTTTTTAGGGGTTTTCGCGATTATTTCAGTAATAATGAAAACTAATGCGATGAAATGCACTTTTTTTAATATTTATTTGCGAAGGTGGTTGATTTATACTAAATTAAGGCGAACTTTATGATAAGGGGTAGTCCTAAAGGGTTGTAACGATAACTTGAACAAACGATTGGGTGGTGCAACTCATTCTTACAAACTGGAACTTTAACAACTTTGTTATTGTTAAAGTTAATTTTAACAATAACTTTAATCAATGATTTGATGCAACTCACCCTAAATCTTATACATATTCTAATAAATATGCATCAGTGTTGTGTATTTGGATGCAGTAATATTACAGGTTAATTTATTTCTTAAATTCAAAAAAGTATGGGTGCTATGGGAAATAGCTGAGAGTCGCAAAAAGTTTAAAGGTGCAAAACATTCAAGACTTTGTCCAGATCACTTTATATTTTAAGACTATTAAAAAGGGTTTGAGACTATTCAGTATATGAATATTATATTTTTGTTGGTATTTGCGGTTATGTTGTTGTGTGTTTACGTTGTACTTCGGTGGCGCCATCTACGTTTACCTTTGCGTAAGATTCTCTATTGGTGCGGCTGAGCAGCGGAAATAGAAACCGCAATTCATGCAATGGCAAATGGTAAAGCAGCTGGAGATAAAGGCATCCCGCCAGAATTGTTGAAAGCCGATTCAAGCCTCATAGCAGATGCGCTAGAGTCAATCATGTAAATAGCATGAAACACCTGTACCTTTCCGGAGGATTGGACGGAAGGTATCATAGTCAAAATACCAAAAAAGGGGGACCTAACAATTTGTGACAACTGGAAGAGCATCTGTTTATTATCTACTTTGGAAAAAATATTGTGAGAGGCAGTAGACCGAACGCTTAGAAGGCAGCAGACCGGATACAGGAAAGGCTGCTCATGTATAGATTATATTAACACGTTGAGAATCATAGTGGAGCAGTCTACTGGAACTTTACATGGCAGGCATTGCGGCAGCGTAATAAAAGCCCTATATAACAATTCCAAATGCAGAGTTTTCCATAATGGAAAATTATCAGACAGCTTTGAGGTGAGTTCAGAAGTATGACGAGGATGTCTAATTTCGCAATTACTATTTCTTATAGTAATAAATAACATTCTTGACGGCGGTCTAGATAACAGAACAGAAATAGTTAGTTCAAAAACTAGCTCGTTACTAACAAGACCAAGACCAATATTCTTCAAGAGGGAATGCTCAAAAAAATGGCTTCCGTGGATGTTAGGATGTAGATTATTTTTAAATATATTATTTCCCATGGTATTGCAACATTTTTATTTAAATCTTTCCACCAAATATTTCACGTCACATTACTTCATTGGAGTATTACTTGATCCAATTACTGTTTTTGGTTAAATTATTATAATTTGGATTAGGATTTCCGGCTACTTAAGGTGTTGGATTTTTTTTTGTTATTTTAAAACCACTCCTAAGTACACAAAAAACCAGCGGGGCATAAAGCCTCTAACTATAGTTTCAAAAACAATATTTTCTAGTGGGTTATGATCTTGAAAATTTGTGTGGTAGTTCTTAGCACCACCTTTAACAAGTATACTACATAGTAAATTTTAGCAGGGTCTAAAGCCTCTTACTATTTTTCCCAAAATAATCATTTCTAGAGGGTAAGTTGATTATTTGGGGTTAATAATTAAGGGTTGGTAATTTTCAAAACCTCCACTATCTTTCCGGTATCAAAAAATAATTATTTACTTCCTTTTTAAGGTCCAATCGTCCGTTTCGAAATTTAAATTTTTTTTCTAAAATCGTTCGATCGAACGTTCGTAACTTCAGGCTCATAATTTTCATACAAGGAATAATTTCTCCAAATTTGTATTCTCATTTTTATGGATACAGGATGTTACTGGGATTTATTTACAAGATGTCAACTTCTAATTTTTGGACAAATATATATCCCCAAGCTATGTACATTATATTTACTGCAAAAAAATTATATTTACTACGTGAAGAGAAGTACAATGAATATTGTCTTTTAGTCCACCCTGTTGTAGTCCACACTACTGCGCAAGAAAACAAAACGAGTGACGTAAACGTCTTAACCAAAATCGCAAAAATATTAATCAATAAGCAAAAAAAAACTATAATAAAACCAACTAATAAATATGTTCTTAAATCTCTAAAATATATGTATGTAGATCAATTCACTTACTCAATGCATCTTGACTATCGGTTGCCTCATCTAACATTATAAGATGAGTAAACTGATCGTCCTCCTCCACCAGCTCCAGAGCTTCAATTACAGACTGATGATCCTTGAAGCCATCCTTTCGCACTTGAAACACCACCTCAATCATATACTGAACCCTTTTGTCCAGCTTGCCTTCATGCAAAATATTCTTTAACATTTCAAAAATAGCATTAACGCCTTTCGATGAGACTTCGGTTAACTTCATGCCACATTCCTTCAAGAATGCGATAGCGACTTCAACCGAATCATCAGTTGGCGTTTCTACAAGAAGTGTAAGGATCTCTAGGGCTAAGATTTCATGAGCAACTCTTTGATTCACTAAATGTGCAATAAATCTCGATGCAGAAATGCAAACACTCTTGTCATTTCTACGGAAGCCACGTTTGAATTGTATCACCAGACGTTTCAGGAGAAGTTCACCAATGTTGGGAAACTTCGAATTGATGATGGCAACTAAGGCAGCATAAACATGAGTGAAGGTTGGGGAAGCAGCTTGCGCTTGGATTATAGACCTGCACAGGAGACCACGACCTCTAATTATGTTTTCTTTTAGCAGCTCTCGCGTGATAATCCCAATGTTATCTACGTTAACTTTGTTTATGTAACCATGGATAGATTTCTTGAGAGCTTCCCAAGCGATTCTTTGGTAAGCAGCTGAGGCTTTGTCTGTAATTTCGGCTTGAAGTAGTCGAAGTTTCGCTGGAGGAATATAGGCACCGCCGGTTCGTGAAGTCAACAAATCTACAGTTCTACGCTGCCTTTCAGTAATCTTTCCAGGCCCAGCTTCTTCTCTCTTCTCCTCTTGGCTTTCATCTCTATCCTTTCGTTTTTCATCTTCCTTATCTCTTGCTGGAGCATTTTCTCGCCTCGTACTCTTCGGTTTCCGGAATTCAACTTCTCTAGATCTCGGTGACTTGCTACGTCTTCTAGAAGACTTGTTACTTGAGCGAGATTTTTCTTCGGCATTCGTTCTAGGTGGAGTATCGCGTCTGGATTTACCAGAATTACGCTCATCCCTTCTGGAATCTCTTTCACGATCTTTATCATGCAGGCGATTGCGTTCATCGCGATTGCTTGACTTTTTTATGGGGGAACGACTACGACTGCGTTGTATTTTTGCTTGCCTTTCCTGTTCTTCCTCAGAGGCCTGCAAATTTGTCTCATTCTGTTGTTCCTTTACATTTGCATCTTCTGTAATTGGTGCTTCTGCTTCCTCTGTCAAAGGCAGAGGAGCAGCGTCCTCAGCTTCTTTCTCATCTTTCTCGGTTTCTTTATCTGCTGCCTTCTGATCCTCTTCTTCCAATCTAGGTTTTTTGGTCTGCTCGGCTTCGTCATCAATTCGTCTTTTTACGCTGGCCTTTTTTGAACTTTCATTCTCTTCTTCAGATTCGCTACTATTACTAGAAGAGGAGCTGTCAGAACCGGACGCGGAGGAATCTTTATCTCTAGATGATGATTTTTTACTCTCCTTCGAGCCATTATGCTTCTCCGCGTGATTGCCATCGTCGTTAGTTTGTTTCACATTTGCAGATGTTTCACCGTCACTTGAACTCGATGAAGAACTATCGGAGTCTGATTCATTCGATGATGACGATGAACTTGTTTCTTTTTCACTCATTTTACTGTAATAAGGTAAAATTTATGTTGAATAATATTTTATTCGCACGAAGCATTCCTTGATGCTATGAAAATTAAAGTGTCAGGTTGACAAATTTAAACGTCAGCAAACATACCTCTCAATCTTCTTCTTTACTATTTCCGCGATATATTTACAGGCTTTCTTCAACCCTGGAGGATATGTTCAATTTCATGTGAACGTTTCCGGCAATATTGAACTGTCAAATGAAAATTGCCCTGTTGTTTGCACATCAAATACAACATAACCTAAAAATCTTTTGTGTCTTTAAAATAATGGCATTAAATTATTGAAATTGATAAATCATTTATGAATCATTCTGTTTATTGCAGTAAGGCACCAAAAGAAGAAATTCTTTTCAGCCCGTCGTAATGGTTTTGGTTTGACATGATGCCAGCTGACATTTGAAATTAAAGGCCCAATTACAATGACCGGATTAGAGCGGAACAGAATCGGATTGAACTGTCAAAGTGGTTTTCCAAGCATGCGTTTTCCATTTAACCGATTACAATGAACGGATTCAAACGCATTTGATCGCATCTGTGCCGGATTCGTTTTAGTTTGTTTAGAAATCGCCGGATTGAGCTGTCAAAATTTTGGTAAACAAAAGCTGTGAATGTTTAAGGTTTTATTTGGTTTGGTTTGTTATGTTTTTAAAAATGTTTTCGGACGAGCAGTTAATCGCAGAAGTGAAAGATTATGAAGTAATGTAAGCCAAAGAGTGGATATAAAGTGACGTTTAAATGCGAACTGATCCGTTCATTGTAATCAGTGCAGTTTCGTTTGACATTTCAATCCGCGTAGATCCGGTCATTGTAATTGGGCCTTAACACTATTTGTCAGCACGCCGATGTGCCAAAATCATGGTTTTAGGTTATGCTATCAATGTAACCAAATTAATTAATTTACTGTCTGTTCGACCCACTGGCAGCGCTAGTAGGCTTAGCGCACATAGCCTATGCGTCTCCCTTGCCTTGGGAATTACTAATGGAGCTCTCAAGAATCACTCTGAATATCTCAAAGAAAATTTGGAGCGATTTTGGTATGGAGCTTCAATTCGAAACATTTACGTTTTTGGGACTTTTTGGTTTAATAAATATTAAAAAAGTTTCTTAGTAAGGCAATTACTGCAAAGCTATGTGATTGAGGTGAAGAGGCTCGGCAAATTCTACAAAATACTCGCGAAACGCAGCTCTAGTATATCTGATAACAAAAGGCCGACCTGGGTGGGCCTGCTTAGAAGAACCCACTGGGGTTTAAAAAATAAAGCCATGTATTGGATATACAACACCATTCTAACGCCCATGGTAAGGGACAATGGTGAATTGAACCTGGCTTAATAATAATCATAGCTAAATTAAGCAAAACCTAAAGAATGACTGCTGCGGTAGAGATCTATTAAATTTGATATCAATTCGTTTATGCTAAGGCAGACGGTCTACAACCATTAGTGTTGTTAAGGATATTCCGTAAGTGAAACTGCATTTAGACTGCAACCTCTTGATAAAGTGACGTAAGACCAACCCAAAATCTAATCTCGAACTTCTAACATGTCTTTGATGAGCTGCATGATGAGCAGTTATCCTTATTTGGGCCTGGAATATCAGGATTTCAATGGCACCGTAAACGGTCTGGTGCTCTTTATTGCTTATCATAATGGAAGCAAAATTCAGTTAGCAACAATAAACAAAAACAATAAAACTTCAAAATAGTACGTATAGTATACTATCATGTGGTACCTGAACTTCGCGTTTGGGGACTATATAGCGGTAGGGATACCCTGCCCTTCATTGCGTCTTTAACCTTTTATTTTAAATATATTAAATTACTTCTCGTTGTCGTATTGCGATTAAATATGGTTTAAAATCACGTCACGAAGCTTACTGTGCTATACTCGTTATAAACTTTCATTTGACACCCATACCGAGGACAATAGAATTCTACTTGCCATACCCTTTTATTTGATACGCATACCGAGTGACTTGTAAAGATAAAGGTAATCTGCCATTTTGTGTTGGCCGCCATTTTGGATTTGCAAAGACGCTACATAGTGTAGTGTATTCTACTTGTCATACCCTTTCATTTGATGCCCATGTCCGGGGGTCGAGAAGCATAATTGCGAAAATCCGACTGACATCTTGATTTTTTTACAAATTGGTTAAATTGCATTGTCACGCGAACTATACATATGTGCGAAATTTGAAGTTTATCGGTTACATATATCGAAGTGGGTAAAAATCAAGTTGCAACCCTGCAAACATTTCGATTAAAGAACGATTTGCCAAAAGAGAAAGCTTGCTTCGAAGTCGGACTCATAAATGAATTCGAAGGCAAAAGAAGCAGAGCAAGATATCGAATCGCGTTCTCGTGCCGATAACGAATCGCATGCTTGTATCGATATCAAATCGTTTCTCGTGCCGTTAACGAATCGCATAAAACTGCGTAAAACTTAAAAAAAGCTGCGCACATGAATCATCTGCGCCCTGCATATTTATGTGCACGCACACATTGATCAAAAATCACTCCGCCGAGCAAAACAAGCTATATGCCTCGATTCCCAGATCCGGCGGAGCGGAAGTGAGTGCGGATTTGACAGTTTGCGATTCTCAAATCCGCAACCGCGAATCTCTCTTTGACATTTTCCGCGCTTTAAAAGTGTGATCCGCAACAAATTTTCTGCGGATTTGAAACCACAAATGCGCCTAAGGTAATCCGACATCGGGTATTTCATTATCGTGTGAGTCTTCACTCCGGATTTTAGCTTTAATTGAATCCGCGACTGCGGATTTGAGAATCGCAAAGTGTCAAATCCGCACTCACTTCCGCGCCGCCGGATCTGGGAATCGAGGCCATAACTCAAAGCTTTCATGTTGTGTTTTGAATCTATTTCTGGTACCTTTCGTAAGCAGTTCTCGAGTAGTTTTCGAATCGAGAATGGTCGGAGAAAGCGAGCCTCCGAGAAATTGTTAGCAGGGAAGATTTGTTTACATACTACACAGAACATACAGGTGAAGCTAATATGTAGAAAGCGTGTAAAAGCTTAATTGCCATTGATATCGGAATTTAAAAGTAAAGAATCAAATTCTTTGACTCTTTACCTACATAATGGCATATTTCTTTTTTCGATATAAACAATAGTTTTTGAGCTGCAACTCAAAACTGTATGCCATAATTTTTTTATCATCGCATCAAAGCAAATATACAGACGTATTCGCGTCAAAAGCTCACGAAAAAAACTTAAAAGAAAAGCTTTTAATTACAAAGGGTGTTTGGAGAAAAAATGATTTTTATCACATTAGGAAAACTTAGGGGATTATCTTTTTCGCAAGTTGCATGCGAACGAAAGATAAAAAGGTCTTGAAGTTGAACGTGTAGAACCGGCCTTAGAGTATGAAGATGTAAAGACCCCATTCACACACAGGCCGCCGGCCGGCCGTCGCCTGAAGGTTTTCCGTCTTGAGGCTAAGTATAAACGCACACTTACCGGCCGTCAACTGGATGGGGCCTGCAGGCAAGAAAACTGACAGAAACCTTTGTGTCAGTGGGAATGAATCGTCAGTCCGTGCCTGAAGATCTGAACTTCTATTTATTCTTTAATAATAATAAAAAAAATGAATGTCAAAAAGTGCAATCAACCAGAATTTATATCTGGTTTGATACATATTTATAAAAATAACCCCTGTTTGTGGAAAATAAAATCGGAATGTTATACAAATAGAGTATTGCGAGAGAAGGCATATTTGCAATTATTGGATTATTATAAGAGGGCTGATGACGGTGCAACAGTAGATACTGTTAAGAACAAAATAAATAATCTTAGGAGCTCTTTTAGGAAGGAGCTAAAGAAAGTTAAAAAAAGTAAAAAATCGGCAACTGGTCCCGAAGATGTGTACAGACCAACATTGTGGTACTATGATTTGCTGCTTTTTACATCAGATCAAGAACCTCCACAACTTATATCATGTGACGACGACGAACAAGAAACGGCCGCAGGAATTCCTGATGACGAGGTAACTATTGATTTATAAAAAGTAGAAAATGTTCAATAGAGATTTGTGTTTATTTTATTAATGGTTTTACTTAGCTTGACCTCGTTTTTTTGTTTTATTTGGTTCAAATTTTGCGACAGCTTTTTCAACTACTTCTACTTAATCGATTCTTATGAAACTTTGCATACACATTGAGTTCCCGTGACAATGCAATCAGGCAATTTTGTAAAAAAATCAAGATGGTTCTTTCAAGATGGCGGCTGAATTTTGCAATTGGGTTCCGATTCCATTGAAAATCGGCATCGGGGGGTTTTTAGGCCCATAAATGACGATTCTGTGGTCAAAATATGAAAATTCAAAATGGCGCTGTCAATATGGCGCTGAATTTTGGAACTGTGTTCTGAATCCATTTATAAAACACAAATGACAGTTCTGTGGTCAAAATTTGAAAATTCGAAATGGCGGTGCCAATATGGCGGATGAATGTTGAAAATCGGTGTCGGAGGTTTTTAGGGTTAGAAATGACCATTCTGTGGTCAAAAATTCAAAATGGCGGATGAGTTTTGCAAATGTGTTCGGAATTAATTGAAAATCGGTATTGGGGACTTTTAAAGGTCACAAATGACGAATATGTGGTAAAAATTAAAAAATAATGGAAATTAATGAATCTTTGTCAAAATTATAAAATTCCAAATGGCAGGCAACACCTTATACATCTTAAAGCCATACAATTTCCAGCAAAGTTTAATTATGGAACGGCCGAGAGAAGGATGCTGCCAATAATTTGGTATTTGTTTCCGGGTAGAACTCTCCTTTGGGTGTTATAGTTTAAGTTTTTGGGGGTTTAGTAAAGGTTCTTTGGAAAAAAATTGCCTTTGCGGGTTTTAGATTGGGTAGAGGTGGTTTTGTTGTCGAGTCCACTTTTGAGGGTTTAGTTAGGGCAAAAGCTGGTTCGCAGTTTTGTTGCAAAAGGTGGTTTTGTTGCCAAACAACTTTTGGGGGTTTAGTTAGGGCAATTTGCCTTTGGTGCTGTATAAATACTCCCGCACCGACCAGAGGATTGATCAACCTTTGAAATTGGCGTTAAAGGCAACGGACTGAAGAGAGAGGTGTTTTAGATACACAACGACAACGGCTTGGGAGCAGTGACGGATTAACCCTTAATCAAATTAAGCCATTGGGCATCACGTCTGGGGGGCACCAGAAGAAGAACGCGGGTCTCATTCTCACGTCATCAGTCTTATGACAATGCTTCAAATATGTCTGGGCGTTACAATGGCATGCAGCAGAAGATTCTAGAGGCGAATCCGTTTGCAATATATATCCCATGCGCAGCCTATTCTCTAATTTTTTCTGGTTCAACCATAAGATGGCGCATATTAAAAGATCATTTGGATAATGAAAGTGTTTTGAAATCTTTATCAGAAACGAGATGGGAAGCACACGCTAAAGCGACATCAGCTATTTCACAGACATATAATAAAATTATAGATGCATTAGACGTCATTTCTGTGGATGACATGCAAATAGGAGAAACCAGAAGACAAGCAGCTAATTTGTCAAATAAACTACAAGAATTGGGGTTCGTACTCATGTTGGTCATGTGGAACGAAATTTTGCAAACCTTCCGAAAAGTCAGCAAGGTATTACAAGACCCATAAGTTACTCTAGAGACTTGCGCTAATCTCTACAAATCACTCGTGGATTTTTTAGAAAAATCGCGGTGCGAATTTGATTCTTTAGAAGCCCGCGCAAAAGAAAATCTACCAGATGTTGAGTACAAAGACACCCGTCAAAGACGAAGAAAGAAAATGCCCAATGTTTCAGCTCCTGAAGTAAGTTTCAGCCCAAGAGAACAATTCAAAATAACGTGTTATTATAGCATCGTTGATAAATTAAATGCAGAGATGCGAAAAAGAGGAGAGAGATATACAAAGAAACAGCAGGCAAATTCTCATTCTTGAATGAAATACCCGATAAAACTTATGTGTCCCGATCAAACTGCAGAATACAGTCAGCACGGTACAAATCTAGTAAACACATATCCAGAAGACTTTAACACCGAATTAATAACAGAAATTCAACAGTTTCATTCATATGTCATAAGTAAAATAAGTTCCAGACCCAATGATTCGGCTCGCACAAGTTTACATCAAACTCACGTACATCGCAGCTAGGTTTGGCAGCTCCTTCCTACTTCTCTCTCTTTCTACTCTCTATCTTCCGGCTAGAGCTGCTGTTCGACATTCTATACGAAACAAATAGATTGTCGAACAGTACAAAGGGGCTCCCTAAGCCTCTAGTCTATCATATAAAAAAAAATTGTATAAAATAATACATGATGATAAAAACTCCGCCGTCGCCTGGTCCCAAGTCCAGGGTGTGAAAGGAGGAGGGTTGTCGACCTGCCGAATTGATCGTAAAAACTAGGCAAGAAACCGCATTTTTCAAAGCGGCACCGACAGCAGCGTATCCGTTGCGGGGACGTCCCGCTCGGACCGCCAGCTAACGGATCAAAGAAGAAGAAGAAGACATGATGATAAAATGGAATCAGCTTTTCCTAATGTGGAAACTGCCCTGCGTATATTTTTATCGCTTATGATTACAAATTGCTCAGCGCAACGTTCTTTTTCAAAATTAAATATATAAAAAAATGAAAAAAGACAAAGATGATACAAGAAAGGCTCGCAAATTTATCGATATTATACATAGAGACCGATATGTTAAAATCGTTAGACGTTAATACTATCTTGCGTGAATTCAATGCCCGGAAAAGCCGCAAGGCGCATTTCAATAAGTAAATAAATTATGCTTTGCTTTTTATTGTTGTCGCACCTACTCCACTTCTAAGGTACGTTGTCTCATCATCTTATTTTACAAAAAATTAATGTTTTTAGGCGGTAAAGGTTTAAAGACCGATTCTAGTTTACATACGGATAGGGCATCAAGTAGTCTTAATCCGTCACTGCTTGGGAGGTGTCCAGAATAACGTACAAACATGTTATATGTTCTCTCTTAGTCCTTTAACCGCCGATACTGATCCTTAGCAAATGTAAATAAATTTCTGTGAGCGTCCAATCATAAGGGAATGTAACTGTGAATATCGGAATCATTCACGAATCTAAGAGTATGATGTGTTTGGTCATGCACACCCTGATTTCATTACCTTGTCAGCTTTTAATATATCGCGACTTCTCCAACATTGACCAGAGGTGTCTTTGTCTACCCTGGTCTAAGTTATTTGCTATGACCGATGTCGATGATAAGGCTGTTGAATTCAATCGGTTATTGCTGATCTACAGGGTGGGCCAGAAACAATTGCGAATTTGAAAAAATCACTAAAAAAACTAAGTACAATTCACATACAAATTTTTATTTCTACAAAAATTTAGATCTGGGAAATTCATTTCTTAAAAAACATTTCACGGGGAATATCTGCCATTTCTTTCTGGATATTGGTCTTCAACTGGTCAATTGTGGCTGGGTTATTGGAGTAGACTCTACTTTTTAGGTATCCCCACAAAAAAAAGTCCAGTGGTGTAAGATCCGGACTTCTAGGAGGCCATTCAATGTCACCTCGGCGCGATATCAGTTTCTCAGCAAACATCTCGTTTACGACCGCCAAAGAGGCATTAGCTGTGTGGCATGTCGCGCCATCTTGTTGAAACCATGTCGCTAAATTTCCGAGAACAGAGCTACTTAACCCCACCACCCGCGCAGTCCCCTCTCTAAAGCTTCAAACGCAAGAGTGGTTTTAAAATCGTACTCCTTTCTGGCCCACCCGTTATTTTATGAGTTCGTCCCTCTGCGTAACAAAATGTTCACCGCGGAACTAAAATCACTTTTCGTTGAAAGAGAGTTTCTTTATCGTTGGTCCAAAAAAGTCAAAAGTACTGTTGTTGTTGTTATTCGATCTTTTAAAAGTGTAAGGAACTTAGTTGCAGCCAAAATTAAGGAAGCTAAGAGAAACTTTTATGTTCGCAAACTTGATCCCGCGCTTTGGAATAATTTTCGCAAAAATACAAACGCTGCGCACACTCTCTGCCCTGAAACCTTTAAACAATATTTTGTTGCCGCGCATGTAGTACGCGAGAAGGAAGGCTTCTAATTTCGCTGTGTCGACTGCCTCGAGGTAATATCTGCTCTAAAATTAAACAAATCTAATGCGACTGGTAGTGATAGCATACCTCCAAGGTTCTTAACTATGATCATACCTTGTCTCTTACCTGTTATTACTCACATATTTAACCCCTGCCTCACTGTATCTAAGTTTCCCTCGGCGTGGAAGTATGCTCCCGTCCCCTACTTTCCCCTCGGATATCCGGCCTATCAGTATCCTCCCTTTCTTGGCAAAGGCTCTCGAAAAGCTGATAGCGTCACAAATATGAGCATTGTGAAAGTCTCCAAATAATAAATATATGGAAATCTGGCTTCTGCGTTCGACAGTGTTGACCACGCCTTCCTTCTGCAAAAACTTTCCGCGCCAAATAAACTTATCCCCTTCTGCCCTCAACCTGATGGGTAGCGTAGCTTTCTAACTAACCGTTCTCAGAAAGTCGTGCTCGGCACCAATTGGTCTTCGGTTGCCTTACTTCATGCTAGCGTCCCCCCAAGGCTCCATCCTGGGGCCTCTCCTATTCAGTATTTTTATTAATGATCTTCCTTAAGTAGTTAATGACATCCAAGGTTCACATGTACGCAGATGATATGCAGCTTTATATTTCAGCACCAAAAGATCAATTTGATAGATGTATGAGAAGCTATCCGCCGACCTACAGCATATTTCCAATTGGTCTTCTTTGAACCTTTTGCAACACAATCCTCTGATATCTTATTAGATATATCCTATTCTCTCATTCCCCCGCTGTTCGTCGTGACCCCGATATTGCTATTTCTTTAAATGGGGTCCCTCTCGACTGCGTTGGTACTGTGCAAAATCTTGGAGTAGTCTTGAATAGTGGTATGACCTGCTGCAATCACATCAGTTATATTCCTCGTAAAACCTACGGGCAACTGTCTAAACTTAGGCTCCATTGTGGTTTGGTCAGTAGGGCCCTCCGCATGAACTTAGCGAAAGCCCTACTCCTCCCTCATTTAATGTATAGCTTTTGCATCTTCCCTTCTCTTGATTCTTCCTGCGGCCGTAAGCTCAATATTGCCTTCAATGATCGGGTACGTTTCATCCACAAATTACGCCGCTTCGATCATATCACTCCCTACTCTAATTCGGCTTCAGGCTGCTCGTTTAGTGACTACAGCGAGTTCCGGCTTCTTTGCCTATTTCTTGATATTCTTCATCATCAAAAAACCTGGCTACCTTAACCAGTTTGTGCAGCCTTCGCAATCCCTTAGGAACAATAATTTAATTATTCCGCGTTTCCGCACCCTAATTGGTCAACGTTCTTTCTTTGTCGTCGCAGCTCTGCAACTTTCCCAGTTGATTTACAACGCGAGGATTCAGCGTCCCTCTTCAGGAAGCGTCTTCTCAATCTCTTCACTAATATGAACTTTGTTCTGCACTTTTCTTCTTCACTTAACTTCTTCTTTTCTGTAAAACTTTTCTCTTTTATTCTATACATTTCCTCATCTATATTAGTATTTTTTTTAAAATTCCCAGTAGGAAGTTATTGTAATCGGTCCGAAAATCGAAATCGAAATTTTCAACGTATTTTCATGTTTCAAGGTCCCAATAGAATTTTAAGCAAAAAATTGAGAAGAAGTATGTGTGTGTGTGCGTACGTATGTGGTCATTTTTTCCTGCACGATATCGTACGAACCATAAAAGATATCAACTTCGTTGAGGTGTCGTTCGAAGCGTATTAACGGAAATATGATCTGAAAAGATTTTCATAAATTTCGGTCGAGAGGTTTTTTTGTTTAAACGACTTATGTGATTTTTGTACCTGCCAATATCGCGTGAACCAACAATTATACCGACTTCGTTTGGATGCGAATCGTAGCGTATTACCGAGGTAATACTTTGAAAAGGTTTTCTTAACATTTGGTCGGGTAGTTCTTTTGTTTGAACGACGAACGTGATTTTTGTACCTGCGCGATATCACAGGCTCCAAGATCGATATCGACTTCGTTTAGGTGCCGATCGAAGCGTATTAACGAAAATATGATCTACAAAAATTTTCATAAAATTCGGCCGAGCCGTTTTCCTTTTTAAACGACGCTCATGACTTTTGAACCTGAACGATATCGCATAAACCTAAAATGATACTGAATTTTTTGAGTTACCGATCGAAGCATATTAACATGCTCTGAAGAAAATTTTATAACATTCGGTAAAGCCTTTTATGTTTAAATGGAAAGACTTTGGCTAAAGGTCACAAGGACCTTAAATTGATTAGTTTTGCTGTAGAGTGAAACCCGTTCTAAATTACATTACCTTTCTGGTTTCAGCAGAGGGAAAGCTTTCCATCAAGTCGTCATCTGTCAAAATCCTAGCACTCTTTAAAAATAGTGCAAAAATTACGTTACCCTATACAAACTCAAACCATAGGTCAACACTTTTTGGGCTGGGAATTGTTTTCCGCGTCCCACAGTTTACGGAAATTTAAGTTCATCTCGGAATTTCCAGTAGTTACTGAACAACAAGTCTTTTACATTGATTAGTTTTGTTAATATCTCTTGAATTCGGCCACGCGCTTAAGTGCGAACGAACACGAAAGAAAGGTGTGTTTGTTTACGTTCAGGCAAAATAAATTGTCTAAAAAGCGGTAGTTTGCCGACTTCGTAAGGGCAAACAGCTAAAGCCTTATTTACGCTTAAAGCCTAGTATGGAGTTCGAACGGAATTCCGTTCCCCATATAAAATACACGTAAAAAGATGCACGGAATTCCGTTCACCCGATTTTTCCGTGTACTTTTTGTTTTGTGAGTACGGACTTCAAACGGAATTCTGTTGGTAATATATCACTTGCAAATTTCTAATAGATGGCTCTGCAAGAGAAATTGGAGACTTTTTTCCGTTCACGTTGGAACGGAAGAAATAGCTAGACAATTATTCCGTGTTGCACTTTTGGTAATTTTGACATAACGACAGAAAAATAGCAGCTGCCTTGGTGATTTTTGTAAGTTTATTAAATTTTCTGTTTTTTTTTGTGATTCTGACTTTTATTAAACTTAAAATAATAATTGCAGTTTAAATAAATGAAATATTTCATTTTGAATGCTTTTTATTTTATGTTATTTTCTTCTGGCTCTGCAACCAACACATATGCCCCACTAATTATTAATAAATATGTACACAAGAGTCAGCTGTTTACTTTTTCTCCACTATGTTTTCTACACGGATTTTTCCGTGTAGAATTAAATTGCAAAAATGCTGAACGGAATTCCGTTCGAACTCCATACTAGGCTTCAGTCTAAAAAAGTGGGTACTCAAAATTATTCTATCAGATGGCGCTATAAGTTATTTCAATTGCTCAATAAATGAAATGGTGCTACTAGTTAGTCGAAAAGTGTTCACTCGCACTATTGATGCCAGATGGCATTAGATGATTAACAAAATGTGTTCATATAAAAGTGGTTAGTCACAACTATGGTGTCAGATTGCTTTAGGTACTATAAAAAACATATGTAGTTCATAGTACAGATGTACAGTTAAATTTTGAAATACCGATTACTACTTTTGCATAGTTCGTTGTACTTTATTTCTAAAAATGTGACATATTCGTTATAAGTTAGTCGAATCCAGCACTGTTGATGTCAGATAGCATTCCCTATCATTTCGATGATTAACAAAAAGCGTTCTAATTAAACTGGTAGGAGTCTCAAGAGGGCGGATTACCATTTCTTCGCCACTCTATCGACATGGGTATCAATTGAAAGGGTATTATAAGTAGAATACCATAAGCGATATAGTATACTCAATATATGGTTAGCATCCAGGGCGGTCATCTCAAGAGGACGGATTACCATTTTCTTCACAAGCCCCTCGACATGGGTATCAAATGAAATGGAATGATAAGTAGAATACAATAAGCACTATAGTATACTCAATAAATAGTTAGATCCACCGCGGCCATCTCAAGACAACGCATTACCATTTTCTTTACAACCCTCTCGACACGGGTATCAAATGAAAGGGTATGATAAGTAGAATGCAATAAGCTATGTCGTAAAATCCATATCGATGGTCTCAAGAGGGCGGATTACCACTTCTTCACCACCTCCTCAACATAAGCGATATAGTATACTCAATATATGGTTAAATCCATGGCGGTCATCTCAAGAGAGCGGATTACCATTTTCTTCACAGCCCCTTAGACATGGGTATCAAATGAAATGGAATGATAAGTAGAATACAATAAGCACTATAGTATACTCAATAAATAGTTAGATCCACCGCGGCCATCTCAAGAGGACACATTACCATTTTCTTCACCACCCCCTCGACATAGGTATCAAATGAACAGTGGCGTGCACAGGGGCTCCCTTTTGGTATGGCAGAATTTTTTGGGGCGCCATATTAAATAATAACGATAACAATAATAATAACTAGTTGGGATGTGGGTTTGACCCCTTCGGTCCACACGATTAACTTCCCAGTACGATGAACGAAAATGGAATAAACTGACTTCTTACAAAATAGTTATACGTTTAGCACTAGTGGAAAATTGGCTAGTATCAGAACTGATGACAAAGCAATCCCGAGAGAAGCTAGTTCAAATAACTATAATAGTGGTAAATCCACAAGATTTTTCTAGAGAATTTCTTTTTCCTGAACGTTAACAAACAAACATGTCCTCCGTATTTCGTTCGCTGCACTAAAGCGATTGTTCAAATGCGTATTGAGCGTGCTGAAGCGCCGTTGACAAACTGAGAAGCGAATGACTTCATTTGGAAATTCCAAAGCTTTTCGGAGATATTAGCAAAACTGTAACTGTTAGGTACTTGTCTGACTTGGCCAAAAAGAACAAATTTTGCGGTAACTACGGAAATCCCGGGATAAACCGCAATTTCCTGAAACTGTATCTCGCGTAGAAAACAATTCCCCGTCAAAAAGTGCTCATTTCGTAAAGGGCAACGAAATTTTTGCACAATTTTGAAAGGTTGTCGGATTTTGGCAAGTGATGTTTTGTTCGAAGGCTATGGCTGTGCAGAACCCAAAAAATATCACTTCGTTTAGAACGGGTCTCATTCCATCGAGTTTATTAGATATTAGCAAAACTTGTCAATTTAAGGTCTTTCTGACAATTAGCCGAAGTTTTTCTATTTAAACAAAAAAGGCCCGACCGAATATTATGAAATTTTTTCCAGATCACTTCTTCGTTAATATTCTTTTTTCGGCACCTCAATGAAGTCGATATAGTTTTTAGTTCGCGCGGTATCGTGCAGGTACAAAAATCATAAACGTCGTTTAAACAAAAAAAGAACGGTTCGACCGAATTTATGAAAATCTTTTCGGATCATATTTCATTTATTATCACTTATGTCATTTAAACCAAAAAACCGCTCGACCGAATATCTTTTCAGATTATATTGTCGCTAATACGCTTCGGAACGGCACCTCAAGTAAGTCAATATCCTTCGTGGTTCGGGCTATATTGTACAGGTACCAAAATCACTTACGCCGCTTAAACAGAAAAACGGCTCGACTCAATTTTATGAAAATCTTTTCAGATCATATTTCGGTTAATACGCTTCGAACAACACCTCGACGAAGTCGATATCTTTTTTGGTTCGCGCGATATCGTGCAGGAAAAAATGACCACATACGTACGCACACACACATACTTCCTCCCAATTTTTTGCTTAAAATCCTCCTGGGACCTTGAAAGATGAAAATACGTCGAAATTTTCAATTTAGATTTTCGGACCGATTACAATAACTTCCTATACTGGGGTTAATAATTAAAACATTAAAAATATATGTATGTGATAATAATTATCATTATACAACAACTATACAAGCGCGAACGATGACTAAGGGTTTATTCTAAAGGTAATTACTAGCACTTTAAGTTTGGTAATCGGCATTAACCCACACAAATTAATATCTTACGAGTTAACCGCAAAAAACTGTATTCAGCCCCAACCACATGATCAAGGTTGAACTTTGAGCGGCCATAACTTTGAGCCAAATCAACTTACAGACCTTGTTGAGGGCTCATTTTATAGATAATTGTATTCTCCAACACCTTGCCACTGATCATTTTCAGCTATCATTGCATGGAAACTGGTTATTTGGTATAAACGACCTCTACCTCTTTTTCAAGATGGCGGCTTTTCCCAACACATTGCGACCTCACAAACTTGGTATTAACATTGTCAGATGTACGCAAACAAATTCCAAAAAAAAAATTTCGTACATCATGAAATGCAATTTCATGCCCTTTTTTCGACTAATTGCACTGAACTATATTACATTTTCAAATCACAAAATTATTATGTCAAATTCACTTCAAACTGAGCAGCATGAAAAGCTTGCAGTGGACGACCCCTGTAGCGTGTAGCCGCGCATCTCAGAGCCGCTTGTAGCCGCCTATAGCCGCCCATGAAGTCGAAGCGCGTAGCCGCTCGAATACGCTTCCAGTGGACGACCAGCCTTATTCGTTTATATGTATATGAACATCAACTTGGCCTCATTTTATTAGTATCAAAAATGCACTGCGGACTCTATACAGCCGCAGTGCATTTTTCAGAAAATTCCGCTTGAAAATATCAAATTAAAAAACAAATTGTTGAAAAAATTAAAATAAAGAAGAAAAAAATTTTTTTTTTTTTAAATAATTTTTATTTTTTGGAGGCGTTGGGGCGCCGATGATTTGTTTGGTATGGCAGCTGCCATACCTGCCATACCCGTGTGCACGCCAGTGCAAATGAATGGGTGTGATAAGTAGAACACAATAAGCGTCGTAAAATCCATGGCGGCCGTCTCAAAGAGGGCGGATTATCATTTCTTCACCACCCCCTGAACATGGGTGTCAATGGAAAAGGTATCATAAGTAGAATACCAGAAAGGTATCATAATAGTATACTCAATATATGGTTAGATCCATGGCGGTCATCTCAAGAGGGCGGATTACCATTTTCTTTACAACCCCCTCGATATGGGTATCAAATAAAATGGAATGATAAGAAGAATACAATAAACAATATAGTATACTCAATATATAGTTAGATCCACGGCGGCCATCTCAAGAGAATACATTGCCATTTTCTTCACCCCCCCCCCTCGACAAAGGTATCAAATGAAAGGGTATGATAAGTAGAATACAATAAGCCATGTCGTAAAATCCATGGCGATATAGTATACTCAATATATGGAGATCCATGGCGGCCGACTCAAGAGGGCGGATTATCATCTCTTCATCACCCCTCGACATGGGTATCAATTGAAAGGGTATCATAAGTAGAATACCATAAGCGATAAAGTATACTCAATATCTCGTTAGATCCACGGCGATCATCTTAAGAGGGCGGATTACCATTTTCTTCACAACCCTCTCGACATGGGTATCAAATGAAAGGGTATCATAAGTAAAAGACAATAAACAATATAGTATATCCTCAATATATCGTTACTAGTTATTCGATATATTTTTACTCGCACTGTTGATGCCAGATGGCATTCGATGATTAGCAAAAAGTGTTCATATAAAAATGGTTAGTCGTTCGTACACTCAAAAGATTCGTTAATCGGAAATAATTTTGGTAGCACCTGTTCTCATCATACAACTAAAATTATTCGAACTGAATAATAAAAAGTTTATTAAAATTGAGCAATGCGATATCAAAGCTGTCAAGTCTGCAAAATTTCATATAGGAGGTTCAAATTATGAAGTGATTAGTGTTATATTCCATACAGAAACAAAGTCATTACATCAGCATGTTGAGACAAAAATTGAGCTGGTTATGGATCAATGATTCCATAGTGCAGGAAAAATCTTGGCCGAAAAACGCGAAAGGATCTTATGTTTATTTTTTATAAAGGCAATAATATTAATTTAAATTCCTGAATTTTGTTATTATGTACCTACTTATAAAATAAGTAAAAAAATATAATGAACAATTAAATACATAATATTTCTTTATACAAAAGATTATTTATTTTTTATTTTAGAATGTATTAAAATAAAAAAGAGTGATATCCCTCCAAAAAAACATTAAAAATGTGAATTAGAAGTTCGTGGGCGCGAAATTATTTATTGGGACAGTTTGAAAGTGATATGAATTAGTCAAGATGAATCGTTAATATCATGAAATAATTAAACACGTGCATTTACGAACGAATTTAAAGGATTTTTTTAAACTTAATAAAGTATTATTAACCGCGAAAAAGTTGGCTGGCCAGTTCGTTGTATAACATGAATCTTAGCTGTCCTTCGAAATGTATTAGAAACACTATAGACTGAGCCACACTGAATTCGTTCGTAAATGCACGTGTTTAATTATTTCATGCTATTAACGATTCATCTTGACTAATTCATATCACTTTTTTTTGTTATACGTGTGTTTTAAACTGTCCCAATAAATAATTTCGCGCCCACGAACTTCTAATTCACATTTTTAATGTTTTTTTTGGTGGGATTTGTTATTACTGTTCAATAAAAAAAGAACTATCCATTCATAATATTCATCATTCATTATGCTGGGAAGGTGATCGTGTGGACCGAAAGGGTCAAACCCACAACCCAACTAGTTATTTTTTATTTTTTTTATTTTTTTATTATATTATATTATTTTTGTATTGTTTTTATTTGGTTTTTGCTATGTATTGTAATTGCTGATCAATCAATGTACTAGTTATAAGATATCTTTCTTCTGTACCTACATGTTTTTTCTAATAAATTAAATTAAATAAATAAATAAATAAAAAAGTAAAACTTTCTTTGCTTCGCAAAGTTAATATATCTCACACAATTCTTAATATTTTAGACTGAAGACAACACCAAAGAATGCATCAGTTCTGCCTTTGCTTTCCATGATGTATTTGAAGATAAAGACAACTCACTACAGTCTCCTCTAGCTCCTCTTGGCAATAGCAGAGCTTCTTCGAAGACATGTACAATTTCTCCTACTAAAGGTCTTGCTCCAAAAAGGAAGTTACGGAAAGGACAACGCGGAATTATGAACAAAGTTTGTAATATACTGGCGGAAGATAAGCAGTCCGATGAGTTTGATACAATTGGAGAAAACATCGCTCATAAGTTTCGTCGAATGAATGAAGAACAAAGAACGTACGCCGAACATTTAATTAATAATGTGCTCTATTATGCAGTTCAAAATAAATTAAATAGTGAATCCGAAATTGTGCTAAACAAAGCAATTAGAACGGAGAATGCTTATAATATTACTTATCACACAAGCCAAATACCAGTTTCAAATGAGTCATTAATTTTTAAGCCAGAATTACATTGATTACAACCGTATTTACTTCTAGTTCGTCTTGGTTTTTTTTACCACCTAATGAAACTACATTAGAAATTAGTACCTAACGTTGGATGACTTTGTCGGCATCCAGAAATAAAACTCATGGTCCTTAATATCTAAATATAACTATATTTGTTGCAATTACAGCTATGTTATCTTATTTTGTATTATATTTAAAATTTTGTATTTTAACAAAAAATAAATTATTTTTTCTTACCTTAAAATAGTATTTTTTCAAAAATTAGTAGATGGCTGGGAATCAGGAACCCCGCCAACCCGGATCACAGCCGGATATGCTATGGGTTTAGATTCAATGCCATCCAATACTACCTTGATTGGAATCGTAAGGGTTTAGCCGCTAAGGCGTTTTTAATTTTTTTTTACAGGTTTACATATCACCCTGTATTTTCATAACCCTATGACCTATTTTAATGAATAAAGCCCAAAACAGAATGAATGCAGAAACTTCGACTTTGACTTCACCGTTGCAGTAAAGTCGACTTTGCCGCACAGCGCTAACACATTCATTTCAATAACTTCAAGGTCGACAATTTGACAGATAGTATTTACAATTGCAATCACCATTTAATAACATGCTAGAAATTATTAATTTTGAACAAATGGACCAATTTATTTTTACTGTATGTGGACTTTACGTATATTACCTGCGAAAATTATATTTTTCATACAATAAACTTAGTCAATTTAAATTTTCTAATTTGGCGACAGTGACAAATTTGAAATGTTGTGTTGGTAGTTCTGAAAGTTTTGCAGCAGCTTTAAAAATTCTCAAAGTCGAAGTCGGCGCAAAGTTTACTGCAACGCTTACTGCATTGATTATGTTAACTGAACGTGACTCCTTTGGAAACTGTCAAAATGCAAAGTTGAAGCCGAAGTTTCTGCATTCATTCTGTTTTGGGCTTAAGGTAACAATGTAAGCAGAGGCCAAGGCTCGATTTAGGCTGTAGCGCCATGGATGAACCATACAATGGCGCTATAGCCCAAATCGAGCCTTGGCCTCCTCTAGGGCATTTCTCCAAGTTTGGCGGTCCTTTGCAGCATGTCTCCAGTTCCGCATGTTAAACATTGCCTCTGCGTCAGCCCTCACAGTCTATACATTTCCTCATAGGTCTGCCTACTGGTCTATTTCCCAAAATTCCTGATATCCCCCACCTATAAATTGGGATGCGATTGTCCTCCAACCTGATTACGTGGCCGGCTAGTCTTATACTACGTTTCCATGACAGCTTGACTGCTCGAAAGCTTGAAAATCTCAAGAACTTCAGGTAGGCAGAGCATATTCGCTTGAAATGAGCTTGAGTTCTTCAGCTGTTAGTTAAAGTTACTATTATATTTATTTCTTTTATCGTGCTTTTATTTCTTTATTAATAGTTTTGTCTCATAATATTTCCATAAATTGCTTTCAAACACATTCATAAGCCTAACTTGCAAAATTTCGAGAACTTTTCTATCAAACCTCGTTTCTCTATGCCCTAGGTCATAGTCCAAGCCTCGCTGCCATAGCATATAGGAGAGTGACTGTTTCGTCTTTCTATGCAGAAAGCTTGAGTGTAGTATTTGTTTTTGAGCATAAAGGCTCTATTAACCAGTAGTATTCGTCGAGTTATCTCTTCCTTTCTTTTTGTAATTGTAGACCCAATGTAGACCGTTTTTTTCGGCTTCTTCTTCTTCTTTGTTACGTTAGCTGGCGGTTCGAGCGGGATCACCCCGCAAACGGATACGTTGCTGTCGGTGCCGCTGGGTCTCGAACTCTTTTCCCGATTCGTTTCCATTCTTGCCAGTTTTTGACGACATCTTGAGCCTCGGTAACTGATAGTTGTTGATTCTTTAGATCACCCTCGATGTTCTTTAGCCAGGTTTTCTTCGGTGCCGATCGCTAGATTCTCCAGTCTGCGGGACGGTTTCGCCAGAGAAGTTTACGTAGCAAGCGGTTATCATCCATTCGGCAAACATATCTAAGCCACCGTACTCGACATTTTTGTATTTGTTCTTCGATCAGTGTCTGTTGATCGCTCCTTTGTCTAACTGTCTCGCTTCGAAGGCGATCGCGGAGTGAGACACTGAGAATCTGCCTCAAGCATCGCATTCGAAAGACCTCGAACTTGTTGACGTCCGGCTTGAGCATTGTCCACGTTTCCGATCCATAAAGAAGAATCGGAAGGATCAACGTTCGGTAAAGGCGTACTTTCGTTTTGATGGCAATATTTGTTCGTTTCCATATGCACCACTGTTGCTGTTGCCTGGCCGATGCGGCTGTGAACGTCGGAATTTCGTTTCCTCAACCAATGATCTCAAATATTTGAACATCGGAACCTGTTCGATTTGGGTTCCATCGAGGTGAAAACTGGCCCTCGATCCATCCCTTGGCACTTTGGTCTTTTCCGCAAATGTAGTATAAGATGTCTATTGCTACGGTATCCGTGTCGCCGAAGTTTTCGTCGGCGAATATTAAGTCGGTTACGAAGTCGTTGTCGTGGTATTGAACTCCGAGTCGTCCATCGAATGCTTCACGCATAATCGTGTCGATCACAACGTTGAAGAGAAGTGGCAAAGCGACGTCTCCCTGTTGGACACCCGTTTGAATCGAGAACTCCTCCGATAAGTCCTTCGAATACGAACACTGCTGGTTGAGCCAACGTACAACTTTTGGAGAAGTTGGATGATTTTCAATGGCACGTGTTCGGTTTCCAAAGGTCTCAACATGCTATTTCAATCGATGTTATCGAAAGCGGATTTGAAATCGATGAAAACGACGACAGTTCGTTTGCCGAAACCAATTCTTTTTTCCATTAGCTTATGGAGTGCGAATAAATACTTTGCCGACGATCGAAAGGAAGCTAATACCGCGATAATTCTTGCATTCCCGACTGTCCCCGTTTTTCAAAATTGGGACAACGATCGCTTTTATTTATTTATTAATAATTTTGTTTCCTGATATTTCTACAAATTTCTTTCAGACATATCCATAAGCCTAACTTTTACAATTACAAGCTTAGTTTACATGATAAGCACTCCCTTTTACATTTGTACTTGAAGTACGCTTTCACAGTATACAGAAACAGAAGGTAATGTAAAAGAGACGACAGCTTCGAGTGCTGTAAAAAATGGGCGCCTGGTGACGTCAGCCCTATGCAGAAACAACAACAGCTTCGATTTTATATGGGAAGTGTCCCCCACGTGACGTCAGCACTAAAACACCGTATTCGGTATACAATCTTACATTACCTTGTTTCTGTATCCCGTGTACGCTTCAAGCTGTCATACGGAACGCCGACGACGGGACACGATCCGAATGCCATATGTGTGTTATGAGGACATAATCGTTGTGATAATACATCACGTCCAGCTTTGATTATCTCGGCGGTTACTTTGTCTATTCTCGGCGCTTTTCCATTTTTGAGCGATTTTATTGCCGTCTTCACCTCGATAATTGTCGGTTCGATATCGAGAAACTAATTCGTCAGATGTTCGATAATCGGTGGTTTGGGTGCTGGACCTCGTGGCGGATCGTGGCTGTACAGCTGGTGGAAGAATTCTCTCCACCCCTGCAGGCGCCCATGGGAAGAAGTCATGAAAGTTCCGCCGGATTGTTTGGTACAGCGTCCGGTACTCGTGCCTCGACGCCGCTTCTTTCATGTCGGCCGCAACACTATTCCAGTACGTTTCTCGTTCCGATTTTATTTTCTGTCGAACTTGTTTTTCAAATCTTCGTTATTGCTCGAAATCGACGTGTTTCATTCGTTTCCGCTGATCGACGAGGTCCAAACAGGTGGACACAACTTCATTGCACACTCCACAATAAACCCGACAATTGCCTTTCTTCTACATCGATATCGTCCGGTATTGCGAGCGCCGCGAATTTGTTGGATAATGGCATTTGAAACTCTCGCCCGATGGCTGGGTCCCGTAGGCACGCCCAACTCTTCTTGGCTGGTGCCGACGTTTTCTTCGCTCTTTGTAATCGCATCTGTAATTTCGCTCGAATAAGATAATGGTCCGATCTGCAACCGAGCACACGCATTGCACGTACGTCTTTGAGCGTTGATCGGAATTTTGCGTTGATAAAAACGTAGTCTAACATCGCCGAGTCTTTGCCGGATGGATTTCGCCAGGGGAATTGGTGTTTGAATGGATGGCGGAAAATGCTTTTGCCAACGATCAAGTTGTTTGACGATGCGAATGAAAGCAGGCGTACGCGGTTGTCGTTAATTACTCCGTGCCCGAATTTGCCCGTCGTTCCTACCGGTTCGATCTGCTCCTGAATGTGCATTGAAGTCCCCCGCGAATATTTGTAATTCGGTTCGAGGTATCATCTGTTGAAGCTGATCATAAAATCTTACTAATATTATCAACGCAAAAGTTTGTATGGATGTTGGTTACTCTTTCACGCAAAAACTACTGAATGGATTTTAATGAAACTTTACAATAATATAGCTCATACATCAGAATAACATATAGGCTATAATTAATAAAGCTATCTCGAATCCTTCGGGTAGCTGTTGTGTACTGATACAGCAAAATTCGAAACTTTTGTATGGAAGGTACTCTTCAAATTTCTGCTAAAGAACTCAGATCCATTTAATTTTGTTTTTTTTTCGGAAAAAATACGATTCCCAAAATTTCAGATCGATCGGAAGTGATTTACGGATATCGCGGTACAATTTTGTCGAAAAAAGCAGATTTTTCGCAAAGGATGCGATTCTCTGAATTTGGATTGAAGTAACTTCGGCTGCATGTTCTGATTTTAGCAATGTATGGCTTAAATTAAAGATCTCGAAGCCAAAAAGACGACAAATTCAATAATCGGATGTTCATCGCTTTTACTTTTTGCGCTATGGTACCAGGCAATTTACATAGATTTCAAGGTGCTTGATTTTTTTCAACATACAATAATTTTGCATGGACAATGTTTTTTGTTTCATATTTCTTACGGAAAAATTACTCTTTATTATGCCATGCCGTTATATATTTGAAAAGTTCGCCCAATGTTGCCAGACGTTGCCTATTGAGCGTAAACCACCTCCACTTATAGTGTGAAGTCTATTATATGCATACGCAACTGTGATTATTTTCACGAAATTTTCAATGAAGCTTTAATACTGATAGAGGACTTATTAATATCAATCCACCATGTCGTATCAATTTTTTTTTGGCGTCGACTCAAATGCAGAATGAGATTGCATTTGCAGTTGCACCAACGCTACTTGATGGTGGACGTACAAGTGCATTCAGCACGCAAGCTTCCATTGAATTTGAACCAGATAGAAACATCTACATGTAACATCAGCAAAATTTCCGTATTGCCACAAGTCCTAAAAACGTGCAAAATTAAAATTTGGGACGAATGCACCATGGCCGAATCGTTCGAAGCGCTTGATAGGACTGTTATACCTCGACTCGACTCAACAACTTTGGCTGTTATACCTCGATCAATGCCTGCAAATGAGCTTAACGCTAGCTTGAAAGCATCATAACTATGGAAAGCATTTTGAAAAAAAAAAACACTATCCAAACGAATATGCGTCCATTTGCTACAAGGTGCCTCTACTCAAACATTTCAAAACAACTTTTGGACGTTGGAAATGGCGAAATTCCAATCGATAGCAGAACATTTTATTATTTTATTTTTCGGAAACAAAATTCCCAAAAAAATAATGATAATCCTTAATGTCTCCCACTGTATATTAAAATTCTTATGACCTCAACTGCAAAATAAACGGAAGCTATACTTTACTTTTCACTTTGTGCTACTTTAATTCTTCATGGGACATAGGGTGGAAACGTGGAAGCCCCCTCCCTCATAGCATTTGACCACGACAAGAGTGGCAGTGAAACCGCTGAATTGAGATTGGGGATATAAATGAGAGAGTGATTTGGGTTTTCAAACGAACGGAGTTACACTTTTCTTTTCGAATGTACTTTCTTGGTGGGATTTGAGACTCTCACTGCCCATCGATTTTGAGATTCCCAATTGTTTTGGCGCACGCCATACTATTAGCTTATGGGTACAGCGAGGCGCACCGGGTTTCAGCTAGTAGAATACTAGTAGCGTTATGTAAGTTGGCAGATCCTTAGGCAGTACCTTATTAATAGTTAGGTTCCTGTCCGATATTAGGACTATTTTGAATTGAAAAGGCAATAATTTACTTTTGTAACATTTTATTCATATCAAAAATCTACTACCAAAATATAAAAGTAATATTTATATAAAGACCTTACTAGCTATATCACTTTTGTACCATTTTATAAAAGTAAATCTTATTTATCCGCTATTATATCGTATTAGAAATATTTTCCTTAATTCGTGATTGTTTAAAAACAAATTATCACACCAATAAACTTACCAGTTGTCTTTTTTACATTTAACGTAAAAATTATGTTGCAACTATTGCATCACCACAATTTTAATATGCCTCAGCACTTTCTAGTATAAAATCTAAGAAGGATTTGAGAAATTTAATTGAGTTTTTATAAATTGACCTATATATTGAACTGCTGCATATTTGGATTGTGTAAATGATAGCCTTCGTTTTATCAATATAAATGCAGCTAATGTAAAGAGTATATAGAACCCAGTTAGGGCGCACAGAGATATTACATAATTGGCACCATTAAATCCAAGCATACTTAGTAAAAATTGAGAGTTATTAAACATACAAAGGACTTCTTCGGGTGGACAATACGTGTTGGCACGATTGTAGCCATAAAGTGCGGCCATTAAACCTTCCAGACCGTGCCGTAGATAACTAAACTGCATTATAACACGCATATAAGTTGGTATATACACTTCTTTGCCAAATCCTATGCCATAGCATGAAAGTAAAATTAGTGGAACTGATACTACAGGACCAACAAACATAGCGTTCTGCAACACAAAAAGATATATTAATAGGAGTTTATTAAACAATTTCAATTCAAATAAAAATTGTTGATGTCTTACCACAATATTCAGTCTTGATGCAACTAAAACGCCAAAACTGTCGGACGTCATTCCTATCATAATCGATATCATAAAGAGCATTCCGAATCGATTGAACTCTAGTGGTTGCTCCGTCATAAAGTAGATAATTGTTAGATAGATCACTGCCAAGGACAGCATAATCGGGATTTTAGAGCAAGTCATTGCAAGAAAGTACGAACTGAACCGGTACCACTGGTTGAAGTATTCCCGCTTGAGCAATCGAACTTCTGTTGGAACTGAAATTGAATTTTTATTAATTTCATTTCCTCAATATGTATTATCCAAATACAGTAATCCCTCCGGTTGCGCGGTTTTCGATTGCGCGATTTCGCAATTGCACGTCCAAGGTTTCTATCTAGCAAAATATGGACGTATTCAGTTTGTGAGAAAAGTTTGAATTATCTTAGCCTAATTTCAAAATACTTATTTTAGTTTAATCTTGGTCAAATTTTCATACGTCCATATTTTGCTAGATAGTTAGCATATCCGAATGAAACATTTTTTTGTGCAGCCCTAACACAAATTATTTAAAAAAATTGGAGTAACTAATACATGTTATTATTCAAAGAATTTCATTCTAAATCATATCGTACCTTGTAAAACATAGCATATCAGCAATAAAAACTGGCGATAAATTGCTAAACAATTTCATTCATTCATTTATTATTACTTACTTACCTGTTGTTTAGAACTTCTAGGGAGAGGACGAGGTAAATTCGCAAAAAAATTATTCAGAAAATCTGTCACCTTTGGGGCGCTGTAAAACCTTTCGTGGTGACACTCGAAAAAAACGTGTTATTATTTTTTTCGTTAAAATTGAAGGGAAAAAAGTTATAGCCTTTAAAAGAAAATATTGTGACTAATTTTTATGTTCTTTTAAGGTGCCTTTAAACGAGCAACATTTTTCAGCAATGTGTGGCCGCCAATACTGGCTGAACGACATTGCTCAAAATTTAGCATTATTTCCAATCCATATATCCCGACGATACCGGCCATATTGCAACTACTAGCCGGCATGTTGCTTTTGGTATCGATCGTAGAGCGAAAATATTTAAAGATTGCCGGCTATTTAAAAAATATTTCGAATGTTTTTTTGGAGTAGGCGTATGCAGTATGCCCTAAAGATGACACACATAGTTGTGGACAGAGTACGAGTGTACTTTGTCTGGGTTCAGTATGCATGAACCCAAAGCATTCGGTGAACCATGTCGCGCCCAAAAACGTGCAGAGTTCGAGGAGGTCCCCTTAACTGAGGTCATGCCGTCTCCCAGCAATAGGTTGCATTTTGCTTCAATTTATAATTTGGCATTACAGGACGACATAAATGATCATATGCTGATAAGCTTGTCATCCTTCATTCTTAAGACCTAGAACACATGTCAGTTATAGACCTTTTAAATTCTATAACAGAGCACGCATATTGTAAATGAAAATCGATGGACACTTGATGGCCCTGACGGAACAAGTAACTACATATATCTAGAATTAACTCATCGCTTATATTATTATGTGCCACTGTTTATTTTAATAAGGTCGAATCCAAATTCTTTTCTTTTTTAGTAAGCAAACAATGTATGCTGCACTTACAAGTACTTTTACCCTGTCAGCCATTGTCATACGTGTACGAGTGAAATTCTCGGGCAACACTGTAGCCAAAACATTGCGAAAACATGTCTGACTACAAGTTGCCCAGCAATAGTATCGGCCACACATTTTCAAAAATATAGCCGGGCTATCCTTTTCAGATATACATATTACCGGCAATGTGCATTTTTTGTTGCTCGTTTACAGGCCCTTAAAAAGGCTCATAACTTTTCTTATAGTATATTCAATTTACGACAACATCTCCTTGCAAATTTTCTGTAAGATCGGAACCGGGACCGGGAATCCGGAAACTCATCGACCCCCCCCCTACACAACCCAAAAATAAAACCTTGTCCTGCATTTTTGCAATGTTAAAGTACCATTTCCATGGACTAGCCGAAAATTGAGAAAATAGCTTCAAATAAAACAAGGGCAGCTAACTCTTGAAAGACATCTTGAAATGCAGCCAAAGAAATTCACAGAAAAATTATAATCCAATACGACCGTGAAAAGAACTATTCATTCGAAAAGGTGAAAATGTAGCGTGTAGTGTATAGACATAATGGAAAGTGGGAACCAGTTAGTGAAGCACCCCTCACCATGCTCTTACCTCATACGAAATGAGAATAATAGAATATTGCGGCGAAATAAATTCCACTTGGACTCCTGAAGAAGTAGGAATGAAAACTTCACCATCAGTGATTGTAACGACGCCAATACCGAAGAAGTCAGTGGAGACCATCAACTAAGCGCTTCTGAATACATCACTAGGTCCGGTCACATAAGCAAAAAGCGAGCCTTCTATCGGCCAGAGCAAATGATCATCTAGTAACTAGTATTCTATTCAGTTACTATATAGCAATAAAAATATATAAGTATCTACTTGTACTTGAGAGAGGAGATGTTGTATGTTTCATTTTATGAAAACAGCCATTTTGTTTTTCCATTGTGTAGGAGGTTGCTTGGGAGTATAAATCCGAGTTCTCAGGATCCGGAGGCGTGACGTTCGGCCGCCATCTTGTTTTGAGTGGTGAAAAATGGTTTGTCTTATATCTCGGAAACCGTGAGACCTACAGAATTTTTGTTAAAACAGTCATAATCATAACATAATCAAATTATCTACAAATGTTTTGCCGTAATATTAGTGATAAAAAAGATATGGGGTAAAACGGATAAAATTTTTGGGAGTGATGAGCTTTAAAGCACTAAACTCTTTAATTATTGATTTTACATAAAAAATGCCTTAGAGCTTTCTTACGAATAATTTGATGTGGTCATTTATTGCATTATCGTTGTTCTTATTGAGCAAACGGAGAAGTTCTCTGCTTGAAGATAAAATCTGCTCACCTTTATCTTCAAGATATGCGGCAATTGCACTAAAAAATGCCTCCACAAGAACTTGAGGATTTTACAAATGGTGGTCGCTTTACAATTAGGCGAATTAATCAATTTTGGAGCGGAATCATGTTTGATCAAACCAAGACACTTATGACGACGATGAAAACGTCAGGTGAACTAACTGTGGGCGTGGGATTTCTGGCAGTACACTTGCTTCCTGGACTTTGGGAATGATTTCTTTACAGGATGTCTGCGAGCAAATAGAAGATTTCTGTGATTTTTCTATGGAGACCTCAGACCAACATGTCGATCACAGAGATTCAAGAGTACTTCGGGACAATGAGGACGTACGAAAATTAGAACATTGACCTGCATTGCATGAACCATTTTTGGAGAGATCGGAATTAATTTCTATTCACCGGTGTCGTTGCTCATGATCGCATTAATTGCTACCGCGCGATCGAGATTGAAGCTGCTGTAATGTCTCAAAATATTGGAGCAAATTTGCAAGACTTATCATACAAGAGAAATGAAAAAGTGCTTCCTTTGAGTGCAGTCTCGATTTCGATTGAAGTGGAGAAAACTCACGTCGTTATAAATCGCTTGCTTCTCTTTCAACGTTTGTCGAAGGAGTCGATTGGTCAAATAAGGCAATATTTTGAGTATGAACTCGCGCTCAAATTATTCGTAAGAAAATGCTCTACAAAAGAGCTCTAAGGCATTTTTATGTAAAATCAAAAAATAAAAGTTATAGCGGTTTTCATCACTCCCAAAATTTTTATCATTTTTAGCCCATATCTTTTTTATTATTAAAATAACGGCAAAACATTATTTACGAAAGTTGTAGATAATTTGATTATGTAAAATACATGTCTTAACAAAAATTCTGTAGGTCTTACGGTTTCCGAGATATAAAAAAAACCATTTTTCACACTCAAAACAAGATGGCGGCCGAAGGACACCCTCCGGATCCCAAAAACTCGGATTTATGCTCCCAGCAAACCTCTCACATGATACAAAAACAAAATTGCTGTTTTCATAAAATGCACAGATGGCCCCTTTTTGCATCATTTTACTGGACTAAGTGCTTTTTTGCGCTTTGTCTAACATCTGGAACCTAACCCCATAATTCATACAAAGCAGGATTCAGAGTACGCGGTTTCGGTTTGCGCACTGTTTTTGTAGAACGTATCTACCCCGCAGTTGGAGGGATTACTGTATATTATGTACTCACATTGCAGTAAGATGGGCATCATAGGCAAATAAAGATAAGCGATTGTTATTGTGAAAGCAAATCCAAAATTGAAGATGGCTTTAGTAGCATCATTGCCGAATCCTTGATAAATACCTCCAACTATTAATCCTAAAGCTATTGTCATGAAGAATTTGAGTTTAATGTACGACTAAAAATAGAAACGATAAAGTTAAAATTTCGATTGGTTGTTGTAATACTGGTTTACTTACTTTATCTCTCCACATTTGTGTTAGCATTCGATGAAGGAGTATCGTAAATTGCTGCCACCATGTTGATTTTGATTTTAAGTGTTTTGGATCAATTTCCTCTTCAAACATTTCTAAGAGTCTTTCTTTGGAGTTAGCTTCTTTTTCTGTCATCCCAGCTTGCATATATGGATTCCAGTTATAGCACCGGCCATTCTCGATGGCTGTTACCATTTTTTCGAGGTATTCTATGCCATATTCACCGCATGCTACTTCAATTACTGAAAAGATATTGATTATTTAAGTTTTGCAGTTAACTTAATTCTTATTAGTAAATTTAATGCTTTAATGTATGCTTTTAAGACTCCATCGACATAATGAACGGATAAGAAACATTTATTTTCAACTCCTGGTTTACGTATTTAAAAAGAGTTTAAAAATCTTGAGGGCAGGTTTCAGATGTTCAGGTTTGTAGCTTATAGTAAAAATTGCAGTCGTTAAACTATTATCTCAATAAATAGTTCTCCTCGTCACCTCATTTCTCTCAGATTTTTTTATGCGCCGTTTTACGTGTACAACAGACACCTAGGTAATCATCAGGGTATACAGAATCAAGGGAATATAAAAGAGACACAAGATCATACATCTTTTAGAGTACTACATTTTCAAACAGGTAATCTAACCTTATTTAAACTAATATGGTGAGTGGGATAAAAAGGACAGGATAATAGTTACAGAAGTAGATATGAAAATAAGTTTATAGAAAAATTAGAAGATACTAACAAGAAGAAGAGGTCGTCAGGGAACAGTTACCCAGGGGGACAAACACGCTGCTTTATGCTCTGTCCCGGAAATGTGCTAAACTGCTGAAAGTTCGACTACACCCCCCGTGGGGCGACTGGACGATTCCTGGCATGGTCATGTCTCTACCAGGAGTGCTGACTAATGATAATATCCGAACTCTGGATACCTGGTGCCCTAGAGTTTCAATTGGGGGCCTCGGTAGTCTAGTGGTAAGGCGCCTGACTACTATCCCAGAGGTCCCGGGTTCGAATCCCGGCCAGCCCCACGGTCCTTCGCCTTTTCCACTTTCCCACCCACATAACTCCCTTTCTTTCTTCTTCCCTCTTTACATTCCAGATTCCTCCTGTCATAACCTTCGGTAGTCCTTCCCAGTTCCGTCAAGCGTATGTCATGGGTTGCTTGATGAGATTCAACTCGTTTCAGGAGGCATAACACTCCAGCGAGTTGTTTCTCGATGCCCCGATGCCAGAGTCGCAAAATGGTTGGGAGTAGGCGGAATAAAATATCGCGGCTAGGTTGTGGCAGCTCTTTCTCTCTTCTCTCTGTCTCTCTTTCTTCTCTCTATCTTCCGACTAGAGCTGCTGTTCGACATTACACTCTATACGAAAAAATAGATTGTCGAACAGTACAATGGGGCTTCCCCTAAGCCTCTAGTCTATCACATAAAAAAAATTAGCCTTCGCACAGTATACGGGCTCGCTGTGGGTGACTTACTTTCCAGAATACTCGCTACCCTAGCCCCTCTCCAACACCTAGAATGTGGGTCAGCGCAAGGCTACTCCGAAATAGTGGTAGCAGGATAAGTAAGATCTCTGAGCTGCGAAGATGTGACCCTTTAGCAGCCTTGAAGGGATTCATAGGCCATTCATACACGAGGGATCATGGTTCTGCAACCAAAAGCTTTGCTCCAAGTTTCCTGAAAATACACGGAGCAATAGCAAAGGGAGCAGCTTTTGTGTTGCTACGCAATGATTGTTTGTATTAGTGAGATGTCAAATATTTTGACTCTGTTTATGTAAATCAGTTCATTACTATTAATAATTATAAATATCATAATGGATAAAAATAGTGCGTTGGTGATTTCAGCTGCAGATACAGTGGCGGCATGTTTTTTCAGTTTTAATTGTTGACAGTTTGAAAGTTTATTATTTTTAATTCCATGGCAACGAATTAATTTCTTATTTGTCTGAGTGCGTGCATTCCGTGTTCGCAGGTCAAAAGCAGGAGCACAAAATTCTCCACTGAAGCACGAAACTCTCCACTTATTACATCTCCGCACGCCTCCCTTGCCCAAAACAAGCTTTTGCTCCGGAACCATGATCCCTCGTGTATGAATGGCCTATGAGTAGCAAAGTCCTGCAAGCAGAAGATTAAGAGCAGACCAGTCAAAAATATTTGGGGGTTTGTAAATTGTACCAACAAGGCACTTTATCAGAAACCTATTTTAACAAAAATTTCGCAGAAACTTAATGTGAGATATTTCTTTTCTTAATGTAAATAAATAATTGAAGAATGTAACTTCTTTACTTACTAAAATCAGCTGGATTATAATTCAACGGGCATGCAAGTCCTAGTGATTGTGTATACGGAACAATGTGTGATCCTGATCCTTGATAAACGCATTGCCCTTCAGCAACAATATAAACATGATCGAACATATCAAATAGTTTTGCTGACGGCGTATGAATAGAACAAACTATTGTTCGTCCAGAATGAGCTATCCGGCGCAGTAGTGAAATACATTGTGTACTTGAAATGTCATCTAAACCACTGCAATATCAAAAATACTATATTAATACTGGTTTACCATCAGATAAATAAGAGTTACGTTGTTGGCTCATCTAAAAATATAACAGGAGGATTGTTGACCAATTCTAAAGCTATTGACAGTCTCTTTTTTTCTCCTCCAGATAAAAGTCCTCCCATTGTATGTTGATTCTTTTTTAATCTTAACGTTGAGAGAATTTCGTCTATCTTTAAGTATAAGAAATATTTTTATATCAAAAATAGTATTTAAAACTAACAATCGTTAAAATAAACTCACCACTTCGTTTTTTTGATGCAATGTTAAGCTGTTCCCTAATTTAAGATTTGTGGATATCATCATTGTCTCACGAACTGTGAAATGCGGATCAATAACTTCATTCTGCATGATATATCTGGACATTTTCCTAAATACTTTTAACTGCCTTGGTCGGCCATTTATCATTATATGACCGCTGGCATTTGTACTACTGTTAAAACCAATAGAAATTATAGTGTAAATATACTGCATGTTTTAAGATCTGTACTTTACCTGTAACCAGCTAAAATATTAAGTAACGATGTTTTTCCTGATCCCGATGGGCCCAATATTGCAGTCAATTCGTTTGCTCGAAATTTACCGTGAATACTGCGGAGGACAACTTTTCTACCTGAAATAATTGACTTGGTTATTATTTTTTATTATTTTTAAACTCGGATGTGTTTTCTTAAATATGAATTCACGGGTTTAGAGAAATTTAATTTATACAAATGATTTCATTATGAGTGTAGTTTGTGTTACTTTGTCTGGTTGTAGAAATCGGAACTCCTTGTTTTCCAGCTCAGTGATTGAAGCCACAGAACCATAATTTCCTAACATGGCCATAAAGTGCAACCATATACTTATTTAAGTTATGAAACCGGCAATACATTCGTCTTTTTTTAAGGAGAAAATTATTTAACTAAAAGAAATCTGGCGATTAAGATCTTAAAAAAATTCAAAGCTCTGGAGCAGTCTTCATTTATGGCGATGATCAACTCAAGGTATTAATTGAGAATAATCTATGTATATTAATATCAAGCAGATATTACCTCAGCATTTAGCAAAGCTTTGACTAGGTAAATCGCAACGACATATGAGTTCTCCATATTTGACCGCGAAAAAATTAATGGATCCGCGTCTTTATCTGCAACTCACTGTACCCCAATCATGTGCCAATCATCTTACGTCAGGCGTGGCGGCGGTAGTTGCTCTGTAATCCAATGGATCCTGTTCTAAATAGTCCATGGAAATGGTATTTTAACATTGCAAAAATGCAGGACAAGGTTTTATTTTTGGGATGTGTAGGGGGGTCAGTGTGAGCTTAAGTTTGAGTTTTCGGGATTCTAACCCCCCCCATTTGGCCGCCATCTTGGAAAACGTGTGCAAATGGTTTTTCCATTATATCTCCGAAACGGTACATCTTACCAAAAAATTTGCAAGGACACTTTTTGTTTAGAATTAAATTATCTACAATTTACTAGTGAGAAATTTTGTGGTAAAATGACTAATTAAGAAGTTATAAGCCTTAGAACACAAAAATTAGTCACAATATTTTCTTTTAAAGTCTATAACTTTTTTTCCTTCAACTTTAACAAAAAAAATAATAGCAAGTTTTTTTTAGAGCGTTTCATTAGGAATAATTTTCATTCATAACTTTTTTAATTTCATTCATTACGAAGGGTTTTACAGCGCCCCGAAAGTATGAAAGTGACAGATTTTCTAAATATTTTATTACGATTTTGCCTCCTACTTTCCTTAGCAATTAGCAATACCAGGTAGCAAGTAATAATAATGATGAATGACTATACGTTATAAGATGTGCCGCCGTTTGAGTAATGTAATAAAAATTGTTCGCATTTTTTTGCGGGTTTTTATTGCTGTTACGCTATGTTTTACAAGGTAGGATATGGTTTAAAATGAAATTCTTTGAATAATAACCTGCGTTACCCCAATTTTTTTAAATAAATTTGTGCATGAGCTTAGACTATTACATAAAAAGATCTTTTTCGTAGAAATTTTGTGTGTTTCAAACCAAACGAAGCCAAATGGTCTTTCAAATCGATTGTACCGTACCACAAAATTTCTCACTAGTAAATTGTAGATAATTTAATTCTAAACAAAAAGTGTCCTTGCAAATTTTTTGTAAGATGTACCGTTTGCGTTTCGGAGATATAGTGGAAAAACCATTTGCACACGTTTTCCAAGATGGCGGCCAAATGGGGGGGGGGGGGGGTTAAAACCCCGAAAACTCAAACTTAAGCTCACACTGACCCCCCCTACACATTCAAAAAATAAAACCTTGTCCTGCATTTTTGCAATGTTAAAGTACCTCTCAATATCTCAAAAACCATTGGTTCTACGTAAATTTCGTATAGAATTTTCGTGACCTTTGATCGCCCATAACTCGAGTAGCCGGTCAGTTGGCTTTATGGACTTTTGGGAAATTATTTGTCAGCCCAAAATAAAGAAAATTCCGCTGATAAATCTCCAGTTGCATTTTCTCAGAGGTTCATGTATAAAGTGACTGGGCTAATTTGCCAGAGCTATTTTACTAGTATACTTAATTTCTAGTTCGCCCGTAAGCTGATATTTTGTGTGTTTCCAGTTTACTATTCATTTAGATTGCGTTTTAGGTGAGTTTGCTTGCGTACGCCGCCGCTTTCTCAATGCCTTCACTGGCTATTTTTCTTAACTATTCATTCGGGTGCATGATTAGTTTGCGAAGTACATTTTGCATTAGCTGGAGCATGTATGTCAGGGTTGGTGTAATTTTTGCCGATTCATATATTGTTTTGGCTGCGTTCAAGTTACACAGCTGACTGCAAAATATATGGACTCCCAGGCACTTCATAGAATATTTGTGTGGAATTGGATGACCATTAATGGTTATTTTTCATAGTTTTGATTCTATGTCCTTTACCTGGGGGATTCCTGAAGCCTTTTATTAAACTTTTCTCCTGATTAATTTCTATGTTCCATTTATCTAGGTAATCTATTATTTTGTTGACGTGTGTGTGGAGTTTTTTCGTGGTATTAATAGGTGAGACACTTGTATCCCAAACAAGTGTATCGTCAGCTTATTGTATGCAAGTTGTGTTAAGGAGGGGAATTTTGTGGGGAAGTCGTGTATAAATATATTGAAAAGCTTGGGGCCTAGCATAGAGCTTTGGGGTACTCCAGATTCAATTTTGAACGGTGGGGTGGTTAGCTCTGTGTAACAGTCTCAATTTACAAGTTGTGATAGCAGTATACATTACTTCAAATCAATCAAATCTGAGGAGAAAGACTGAAGAGAATTTCTTGGCAGAGGCGAAGATTCGGGTCCACCTATTAATTTTCTCCAAGATCATGTAAATTTAATCATAAATAATGATCGATTGGTTTCAAAAACACGACACGGCACCAACATTGATGTTGTATTTGCCCGATAGGTTAATGTCATTAGTATGAAACTCTTCGTATCATATTTCAGTTACCCTAACCCGCTCAATTCAATTGAGTAACTACTAGACGAAGAATTTAGGGAAATGAACATAATTTAGAAGTGACGTTTATTTCAGTAGTGGCAAAGGAAGTAGAAAAAGTCTACCCAAGGTCGATGAATCCACAGGTTCATAACAAACGTGGAGGGATGGGTCACGAGAGAGCATGGAGAGGTGAGTTACGAGGGCATACCTCCACCGGTTCGGACAAGATCAGTCCACGCAATGCCCATCATTCCTACATCTGATAGAGGACAAAGACCATGTCCTTTTGGAATGCCAGAGATTAGCCGACCAAACTACTGCGCTGTAATCGACAGCTAAAGGCAACGCTGTAATCGACAGCTAAAGGCAGCTAAGAGCAACGAACATCATACTATAATGGTACGATCGTGTGATCTATGAAATAAAGTGGAGGAGAAGCTAAATATTCTCAATCAGAAGCTAAGGCGGAAAGAAACCAAAAGGAAGAGAGTAAAGCTGATCCAGTTGGCGACGCATATAAAGCTTAACATTCATTACGTTTTGACAGAAAATTAGCCAGTCTTAAGAGAATTTGATGAGGCAATTTAACGCCCGTCTTAAGACCATTGTAGTTTGGCCTAATGAGTCGACTAGTAGGTAATTTTAGTTGGGACTAGAATCTAGTATAACCGACAGGCTGAAGCGTGTCGACATCATGATGCTTCCACCTGCCAACGCACGAAAATTAAAAGAATCCAAAAAAATTAGTCTTAAAATCACGCCAAAGAAGTATAACTTCTAATACGCGTACATAAGTACACACGCCAAGGTCCCAATAGCATATTAAGCATAAATTTGAGAAAAGGTATGTTTGTGTGTGTGAGCGTACGTATGTGGTCATTTCATTCTTGCCAAGATATCGCGCAAACCAAAAAAGATTTGGACTTTGTTGAGGTATTTTTCGAAGCGAATTAACAGAAATATGCCCTGAAACGATTCTCAAAAAATTCGGTCGGGCAGTTTTTTGATTCAAACGACGTCCGTGATTTTTGTATATGCACGATATCGCGCCGACCAAAAACAAAATTGACTTCTGTGAGGTGCCGATCGTAGAATATTAAAGAAAACATGATCTGACAAAAATTCCATAAAACTCGGTCTAGACTTCGGCTATGGAAAAGTTAACTCCTTGAAATGAAATCCGATTTAAATGAAGTTATCTTTTTTTGGATTCAGCAAAGGGATAGCTTCCCAAAAACTCTTTAAAAACCGTGCAAAAATTGCGTTGCCTATTACAAATATCACGAATTTTTCAAACTTTAGATCAGCAATTTTTTGCGCGGAATTGTTTTCACGTGGTACAGTTTCTGGAAATTAAAGTTCATCCCATGTCATCAGTCTGACAAGTCCTGTACATTGATTAGTTTTGCAGTTATCTCCTGAAATCGTTCAAATTTCAAAATGAAGTCATTTGCTTCATAGTTTATTAGCGGCGCTTTAACACAATTAATACGAAATCGACGACGTGCTCTAGTGTAGCAAACTAAGTACGAAGGTACTGTTCGTTTGCTAACGTTCATCGTAACGTTCTCTAGAACCTAGACGATTATTATCGTTATTTGAGCTAGCTTCTCTAGGATTACTTTGGAACAAGTTCTGGTACTAGTTAGTTTCCCATTAGTGCTAAACTTATTTCTAATTTCTAAATAGTCAGTTTATGCCGTCTACATATTATACTGGGAAGTGTGGACCAAAAGGTCAAACCCACAAATCAACTAGTCATATTATTTGTTTATGCAGTAATAGAGCAAAGAAATAAAGCACAAAGTAAAAATTCTCGATTTAAAATCAGATATTATAACTAATTACCTTAAGGAGGCGTTTACTTCCAAAGTGCTTCATTATTTGCAATTACTCGAGTTGCTGAACTTAGTCATACATACAAGGTCTTTAGGTTAGAGTTACACCAAGGAACTAACAGCAAAAAAATGCTAATAATCATGGCCTTGCCTCAAGAAATGGACTATCGATCTTTGAGTTTTTGCAAAATCTAATTAAAATCCACTCATCACAATTTGCTCGAGCGCCATAAGTGTCCGCGTTTACATTGTTCGTGAAAGCGCATCGCAACGTGCCCATGTGACAGTTTAGGCTGGTCTCGAGACGGAAGCCATGGGAAGTTGGAATTTCACAAATTGCAACTAATTCATGATTTATTCTGCCTTGAGTTGCGATATGAAAAATTCAGTATTTTTTAATTCATGTGCAATTTGCATTAAGCTTTCAAGCGTGATTTAATAATGCACGGAGGGCTATTAAGTAGTAATTAGTTATGGTGAAGAATTTAGAATTGTTGAAATTAGATGTTCCGAGAGTGGAGAGTTTGGGGTTGGGTCACACGGTAATAATTAGGTTTAGTTTCACGGCTTAATCATAACTCGGATAAGCATTACAAGTAATTACAAAGTTGTATTGTGTTCTTGTGCAATTTAGCGCTGTGCTGTGTGAGCAGTCATTTAATACAATTAATCGTTATTATGATGTTAACAGTTTAATCTTGTTGCAGTGTAGATGTAATTAGTCCGCGCAGAAATGTTCTTAGAGATTTAAATCATAGAGGAATTTGCACTGTTAACGGGAAAAAATGATAGTAATTATAGCACGTGCAGGAAATCCATTATATTTTCAGATAATGGAAAATAATTATTAATAGATTGCAAGGTGAGAATTTAGTACTAAAAACATCAGGTGAAACAAGGAACTACACGTTTACAACTTCTGCAACTTCCTTGACATTTTCCACACACTGGCTCAGTTTCTGTATGAACTTATCCAGGGACAGAATAATAATATTAGGCATAGCACGTAATACCGGAGACAGACTTGTGGTATAGCAATTGAGATGGGGATATTGCAATATTGCCATATTGCAATATAAAAATTTGAAGACACACTTGCATCAGTATACTGAGTTGTTTTGGTTGTCATTTACAACAGGAAAGGATAAACAACTAACTCCTTCAACTGACATAAAAATCTTTGATAGGTAGTGCTGCCAAAATTGAAGAATTAAAATTCTGTTCGAAATTATCATTTTGGGTTATGCCCAGACTATTCTTCGGTTTAAATCTAGGGTATACTGAGCTATACCACGAAGTTTTTCTCAATTGGGATATTGAGTTTCAATGTTGAGTATACTGAGTGTATACTGAGATTTTTTCTCAGTATATAGAGACACACCTGAAGTATATTGCAATATTGCTCATATTGTAATTACAATACCACAAGTGTGTCTGTGGTATAAATTTCCAGTCGCGAAGATAGCAAGACAGGAACCACTAAAGACTGCAGGATCAAAGTCTAGAAATTAACAAGTCTTTCATCTTTATATGGTTAATTATACGCATGGATACACGAACTAACTATTCACGAAATAATTCTACTGCATCCCGGCCGCCGATGCGCCAGCGCTGGCGATCAGGGATGCTGGTGTGAAGTGGGTTACGAGCCGAACACCCAAATTAGTCACACTGAAAATGAAAATTCAATTCGTCGCGTGGAATGTAAGAACAGGACATCACGTCGGTTAAAAGGAAATCATACCTATGGAGTTGTTGAAATGCAAAATATCAGTTGCTGCGCTATCGGAGCTACGACTTACCGGATCCGAGACATTGACAATCGTCCGCCAAAAATCGAGGAAACGATGACGCTTTACTATTCCGGCGGTGAGAGACGAGAGGCTGGCATCAGGTTTATGGTCGATCGACGGACTGCCAGCAAGAAAGGCAATTGTCGGAGTCTATTGTGGAGTGTGCAATGGAGCTGTGTCTACCTATCCATAAACGGACGCAGTCATAGATCTCGGACAGCTGTCTGCATCTCGTCGAACAGCGGAAGCGAATGAAACACATCGACTTTGAGCAATACTGACGATTGTACAAAGAAATTCGACAGAAAATGAAATCGGAACGAGAAGCGGAATAACGCTGCGGGTGACATGGAAGAAGCGGCGTCGAGGCACGCTTAGAAAATCCGGTGGTAAGGCGGCAAAACAACATCGACGACCGACATCACAAAATCGGATGGAACTTTCGTGAGTTCTCCCCGCAAGCGGGATTTAGACCACATCAAGGATGTATTAAACAAATGTTCACACTCCGTCAGCTAAAGGAAGAAATTCGTTGCGGCAAATGAACTGTCGTCGTTTTCATTGATTTCAAATCCGTTTTCGATTGCATCAATTGGAACAGCTTGTGGAGAGTCTTGGAAACCGAGCACGTGCCATTGAAAATCATTCAACTTCTCCAAGCGTTTTATCCGAGGATAAGCCCGATTCAAACGGGTGTCCGACAGGGAGATGTTGCTTCGCCACTTCTCTCCAACGTTGTGATCGAGGCTATTATGCGTGAAGGATTCGATAGACGACACGGAGTTCGATACGACGACAACAACTTTATAACCGACTTAATGTAACGCACGGGCTCACAACGAACGGATTAAGGGCCAGTGTTCACCTCGATGGAACCCAAATCGAACAGGTTCCGATGTTAAAATATTTGGTATCATTGGTCGAGAAAACGAAAGTGGCATCAACGGCCGACGTTCACAGCCGCATCGGCCAGGCAACAGCAACACTCGCTTTGCTCAAGTGGTGCATACGGAAACGAACAAACATTTCCATCAAAACAAAAGTACGCTGTTACCGAACGTTGAACCTTCCGATTCTTCTTTATGGACCACAGCAACAGTGGACCTTTCATTGATGGATTGCGTGAGTTGCAAAGCACTGGTGTTCCTGACCTCTGTTGCTCTTTTAACAGCTCCAAATGGCTTGAAAAGGCCTGAATTTTGTCCCAAGGCTAGAATGCCATCACAATGGGCCGAATGGTGTGCTCCCTAGTAGGAGAGTAGCCTTTTCATAATCTACTAGGATCATGGCGGTCCATGACTAATGACTAAAGTTCTTCCGGTAAAGCAATCATCTCAACATCAAGGCTTAATACTTCTACGAGAACGACGGGTTAAAGGCCAAAGATGATGCCAAGTCAAGTTCGCGGATCGGTTGTCGCCACATAATATTTCCTCACGAAGTTTTAGGCTATCAGCCAGCATGCAGCTGGCACGCACGAATTTTTAGATTTCCGAACCTGTGCCGGGAGCATGCATGCCTGTGGCGGGTGCGTGCATGCTTGTGGAGCGTGCTTACTTTTGTGGCATGCCTATTTGTTCACTTTGCGTGCTAGCTGCGTGCGCTTCTAATAAAATTAACGTCTAAATTATTTTTAATCGGGTTGTGGGCGCGTATATGATTTTAAGAAAATTAACCAAATAAAGTATATTTACTCGGGAAATAATTCCGCATTTTTTTCGGAATTGGTAAAGGAGGGTCTGTCAGGTATGCAAAATTTCAAAATACTAAAAGCATTTCAATAATTATTACCACCACCTCGCGGTCACCTACAGACACCTTTTTTATGTGGTTTCTGCGGAACACATCCACTTAATTGTATAAAAACAAAAATTGCGGTCCTAGCTCTTTTAAGTTCTAAAACTTGGACGTAAAACATGGTCCCACAGTAGAACACTTATGAAACGTAATTACATGTCGCTGTCCTCGAAAAGGATTTGCTTGTTAAAAAAACTTTGTATTAAAGCAATAACATACATTGTTACAGCGAGCGTCGCAATATCTAAATATCAACCAGTTTCCTTTCCTAATATTCTTATACCATACCCAATAAAATCGAGATTCCTAGTGTAATTACATTTTTATTACACATAATAAACCTACATATCTGACGCTTTAAAATGTTAGATTGTTGATACTTGCATGCCCGCTCTTTCAGCCTGCATCATATTAATTTTTCTCTTCTATTCATTCAATAAAAACGAGGGCATCTGTTGCTTGTTATCACCAAATAACTACATACTGCCAATGGTACCAAGAAAATCTGACGCCCGCCCTCATTCGGAATTTAATTCAATCTTGTCTCTGCAATTAGTTACATTTTACCCCGCTAGGTTTTTAATGTGATTACATAAATACTAAAGACATCATAAACACTAAAAAATACAACTTTCAATTTTATGTTGCTGCATCTGAAACCAAGATGTTCTTTTGGTCGGTAAGGCGCAATTTTATTTCCTTCGACAGGTTGAGAGTTTATCTTTTAAATTTTAGATATAAAAAGGAAATAAAACTTTTAATCCGGTCGTCGAACAAAATTCGAATGCAGACCTCTAACTAAATGTTAACTCACGAAAATTTTTTTTAAAAAATAGTTTTTAGTGAGTAGAACATGTTAAAAAAAAGTTTCAAAAAATTGGTTGTACGCTCCCCTAAAAACAACCACCCCCTAAAAACAGAAAATTCTGTTTTTGGCTAATATCTCTTAAACGGCAAGTCCTATCATAAAATATTGTTTTAAAGGTTTTTAGATCATGTGTTAATAGACTCAGCAGAGCAGATTTTCAGCTTGGGGCAGGCTATGGAAAAATGTCTAGAACTCAATTCAACACCTGCTCATAGACTTTAAAGCCGCCTATGATAACATAGCCAGAGTAGACTTCTACAAAGCCATGAGCGAATTCGCCATCCCCAACAAGACTATGTAGGTTGACCATGGCCAATGTGATAAGCCGAGTAAAAGTATCCGAAATACTGTCCTGTCAACATCTTTTTTTTTATGTGATAGACTAGAGGCTTAGGGAAAGCCCCTTTCGACAATCTATTTTTTCCTATAGAATGTCGAACAGCAGCTCTAGCCGGAAGATATAGAGTAGAAAGAGATAGAAGTAGGAAGGAGCTGCCACAACCTAGCCGCGATATTTTATTCCACCTACTTCCAACCATTTCGCGACTCTGGCTTCGGGGCATTTGAGAAACAACTCGCTGGAGTGTTATGCCTCCTGAAACGAGTTGAATCTCATCAGCCAACCGATGACATGCGCTTGGTGGAGCGGGGAAGGACTAGCGAAGGCTATGACAGGAGGAATCAGGAATGTAAAGAGGGAAGAAGAAAGAAGGAAAGTTATGTGGGTGGGAAAGTGGAAAAGGCGAAGGACCGTGGGGCTGGCCGGGATTCGAACCCGGGACCTCTGGGATAACAGTCAGGCGCCTTACCCCTAGACTACCGAGGCCCCCAAGTCTACCCAATTACTGGCTTATGCAGAGGACATTGACATAATTGGAAGGAAATCTGGGATTGCACATTAACGAAAGCAAAACGAAGTACACGGCCTCGTCTACAAGAACACCTAACGTTGGCCCCACAATCAAATTAGAGCAACACGAGTTTGAAGTGGTAAAATCATTTACCTACCCAGCGGGAAAAATTGGGAGCACTCCCAAAGGGAGGGAAGTTGGAGGGCTCTCAACATACTCCCAAGGGAGCATTATTGGAGATATTTAAGAAATTGAATAGGCCAAGCTCAAAACTTCAAATTGTATTGATGCGATGACTCACCATTATACTGAAAACGTAAAATTACGGAAAATTTCATCAGATCATAAATTGCGTTTGACTGAAATACACAAATTTTGATTACAGAGTGAAAATTGTGAAAATTAACAAAATAAAAACTAATTTGTGAACCGTTTTTAAAAGCAAACGTAAGAACCTTTCTCTCAATCTTATATATTAATAGGCAAACAAAAAGTTTGTACACGCTAAGGCTTTTTTGTTCGTGGACCGATTTCGTTTAAATTTTTAGAAAATGTTCTTTTTATGGCATAGTTTTGTAATAAGGAATTTCAACGAAATCTATTCACGAATAAAAAAGTTATAGCGATTTTAATTTTTCGAATTTTAAAAAGCCGTTGGAAAATTTGAATTTTTTGTGAGCATCAACGTAGAGCTGAGTAGCCTACGATTGACACAAATGCCGTTTCAGTGAAGCGAATGAGAAACAGAGAAAAACAAGCGTTTGTGTGGATTTTTGGCGGCATAACTGACATAAAAAAACTCGGTCACTTTGTGCGTGTATTTTTTTATACTCTTTTGTGTATAGTATTATTGAGTTGTATTGTGTAAGGGGCTGCCGTTCGTTTTTTGGCGAATGCCTTTAGAAATTTTAATTGATTCATTGCACCTTTAGAAATTTTGACTGATTCTTTTAAATGTGCTTTGAATGTTATTCCGGTTGATTTTGATTCGTTTTCGTGTAGTTCTTTTAATATGAGTTGTCATTTTTGTCGTGTCAAACATTTTCTGACTGAAGTAACTTTACGTAATACTGAGGCATTTTCTTTGTGTTTTCATAAAGGCAAAGTTAATCTACCTCCACTTTCTCAAAATTACTTTTTCAATAATTTTTTTGAAGGATTAACTTCGAATGAAAGTGGTATTAAAAATCGTTCTAAATTTTTTTTTTGCAAATATTCGTTCGTATAATGCTGCCTTTGCAATGACTAGCTCTGAGTGTAATTTGTCAAATGACACTGCAAATGGCATTTATCATTTTAAAATCCATAACATTTTCTATCACCGAACTGGTGCCTTAATTCCTGGCTATGGCCGACCTCCATGTTATGCACAATTGTATTTCTATGATGTCTATTGATATTATGCGTGAAATAGGTTTGGAGTTAGATCGGATTAATCCTTTTGTTCACTCATTCAGGTCCATGTATGAATATTGTCAAAGACCTGAGAATATAGCAGCTGAAGTTTCTATAAAAAGTTAATAACCAAGTTGATATTCGTCGTTTCAATGATGCTGTACAAACTGATGTTGCTGCTATTTTCAAAAAAGATGATGGTGAGCCTCCTTTCGAACGAAATATGATTGTTTTTTCAAAAACAACAAATGAAATTCGTTCTGTTTCTGTTCTTGATCCTTCTTTGGAGCCTTTGGCTTATCCATTATTATTTCCACATGGTGATAGGGGTTGGCATGTCAATATAGCACACAGTTTACATTCTACTTCACGTGCTAACTTACCACGTACAAAAGTAACAATGTTACAATATGCTTCTTATCGTCTTGCTATACGTGATGAGTTTAGTCTTAAGACGTCATGGATGCGATTAAAAAAATCCTGGGAAATTTTAGATGCTCTGGAGCGACAATGGAAATGTTTCATAGTAATTAAAAATTCGCCATTGCGAATAATTTTTTTTTGAAATAAAAATATTTAAATCGAATCGTGAATTTTATATATTTATTGTTTTTGTGACCGAATTTCGGTAACGGGCATCCCAACTAGTATTTATAAATAGTCGAAGATTGAATAGGCCTACATGCTCCTTAGATTTAAATATTAAATTTTTCTTATGGTACTTTAATGTTGACCTCTACTGTAGATAATTAAAAAAGCTCTATATGCTCCTTTTTGTCTCCAACTACATCGTTGCAGGAGTGCTCCTATGGGAGCTCAAAGGGAGTGCTAGCCTAGACGGACATCTAATGTTAAAAAATATATGGAGAGGGAGCGGAAAGGGAGCACTCCATGCTTCCATGGGAGTGCTCCTTCATTGTCTTCAGAGCACTCCATTTCCCACTGGGTACCTTGGGCCAATAGTTGCAGCCGACAATAGCATGGAACCAGAAATGGTCTACTATAGTCTGTCAAGGCTCTTTAAATCTAAGCATCTAACCATAACGTGTAAACTTTTACTATATAAAACGATGGTCGAGGATTGTTGGCCCCTTATGTGAGGAAGGAAGATTCCGAAGACTCTAGAATAACGAGATCTACGAGCGCTTTTGCGACATAGATGTTGTGAAAAAAAATAAAGCTTGGTAGGCTCTATTTTCTTCACAACATCTATGAGCAGGGCATCTAGCTCGTATGAGTGAAGATGAGCCTGCTCGGAAAGTTTCCTGCAGTAAGACCTATAGGGTGCGATAGCGAGGAAGACCCAACCAAAGACTAGAAATTAACATGTCTTTCATATTCATATGGTTAATGAGTGAAAGGCCAACAGCTATACAGGATGTATTAGCGAGAATGTCGAAACGCCTGACTGTGAATAGGTCTTGGGTAGACGAACAAATAATCGTAAAGGTGGGGGGAATCATAACGGTTTAGCCGCTAGGGCGTTTTGAAACTTTTTTGGTAGAAGTTTACATATTACCCTGTATTTTTGTAGCCCTATTAGATATTTTCATGAATAAAGCAGCGCAAAATACTCCCACCTATCTAAAACTGTAAAAGTCAAGGGGTCAACCCATCAACATCCAGAGTTATGAGTCATCAAAGACAAAATTTTGTTTTTTTTCACTAAAATTTCCACTTCAACCACTTTTTTCTTCAAAAAATACGCAATTAACTAATATTTTTACAAAATTGGAAAGCTTGGACAACTTCCTATGAATAATGTCTAACAACTGTTATGCTACGACCTTTACTGTTGAAGTTATTAGCAATTTTAATGGTGAAATTGGCTCTATTTCTTCCTTTTTTTAGTACTTTTTCACCTGAGTTTTGTCGAAAAGCACCAAATAAGTACCAAATAAGGCCAAATTTCGCATTAAAATTGCTTATAACTTCAAAAGCAAAGGTCGTATCATAACAGTTGTTAGACATTATTCACAGGAAATTGTCCAAGCTTTCCAATTTTGTAAAAAAAAACAGATGCCGTCACTTTTTCTACAATAGGTGACTACGAGAATACGAAAATTGGTTTGTCACATTTTGCAATAGGTGACGTGACTATGGAAATAGGGGCCTTACTCTCTAAAGGGAGCTATAGTGAAGGTAGTGATATTTGTCTGGATTGACGTTACCAAGGACCAGAAGGTTTTACTGTCAGCGGTTGCATTAAAAAGTTTACTTCTCAACCAACCTATTATCTTCAGGAATTTCTACTTTGATATATCCTCGACGGAACGATTCACTCGCGGTACTTTTGTACGTTCTGAAGGCAGCTTCTTCAGTTTTTATTGCGACTATGTATTCCTAATTAAACTATAAACTATCAGCTTAGGCTTCACAGATTTGATGGAATGGAGAATGAACATGTCGCAATCAATGGATTGGAAAAAAGAATAAAATTTCCGCCAGTTCCCATTGAGATAGATTCAAGTAAAAGCCATTAAACTCATTTTAGACCAGTTTGTGTTAGACCATAAATGGCTTTTATTTACATTCTTAAAAGCTAGGTCATGATGGCAGTTCCTATACATAACTCATGGAAGCCAGGTCTGGTGTCCTTTAGTTTATTTAATATTTGTTCTTCTAACCGCGTGTTCTTTATTTATAACCCAGAGTGCCAGACAGTTCTCGTAACTGGTTTGGTTGCGGTTGGAAGTTGGTATGTGAAGTTAGCGCTAATTAGGTAGTAATCTGCATTACCAAGAGGTGAATCGACTTCAACGGAATATCGCATTGAGTGAGAGCTAAGAAGAAGATCAAGGAGATAAGCAAAGAGATTGGATGCTGCAAGTCCCGAGATCTGTTGTAGAATAAAAATTACTGGTAAATGTCTAGATGAGTGGGCTGTCTGTCGGTGTAGAGGGGAGTAGAGGGTTTATTGGGTGTCGCACCTGGATCTGTTAGCATCCCCTTGTAAATTACAGAAGGGGTTGTGGATGAAGTGAAATTCTTCTCTGTGGATCTTACCACGGACTAATAGTCTTTACTTCTCATCAAATGATGATTATCTAAATTTAAATATCACCTACTACTACTACTACTTCCATAACAATTCTATATAAATTATTTGCAGAATGTTAGTCATTTCTTAAAAAATAATTTATAAAGTTGTTTTTAGTCAATCAGGTACAGAAACGAAGAAGAACTGATCATGCCACAGCCAAAGAAGACTTAAAAACGTGTTTGGCCCTGTTCTTGGTCACGGTTTGCAAACGTGGTCTGATGTGCGAATAATTCTTGGCCTGTTAAAACACAGGTTGAAGATCAAGTTCTGCAATATTTTGTTCATTACTAATTTCCATTCGGCTAATAAATTTTATGAGATTTGGAGACGTCCATTTTTATGAATTTTTACTCAAAACACGTTCTATTAACACAGCTTCTGCGTTGTTGTCGATCGCAACTAGCCACCACCAGTAAGGACATGGTGTTCTGTGTGGTGTAAACTATGACCAGCTTAAAACAAATGCAAATGAAGATGATGCTGAAAAAACTTCATCAAACTGTCTCACATAGCAAATCGGTATTCATCGGCCATGAATGATATTGCTACCAGTTCCACCAACTACATTGCAGGCAGACTTACTTACTTACTTATTCCTCTTTAATCCCTAATGGGATATAGGGCGGAAACAGTTTCCCTCCAGCGGACACTGTTTTGAGCGACAGCTCTCAGCTCCGCTGAGGATCTCCCAGTTGTTGCGGTCTCTGCTACCTGCTAATAGAGTTTTCTTCCATGTTGTTCTCGGTCTTCTTGCTCGACGGGTTCCTTGAAGGTTCCAGTCAAGAGCCTGTTTGGCTAGATTCTCGTTTTCGCGGTGTGGACAATCCAATTCCATTTTCTTCATCTGATTTCGTCATCTATCCGTTCTTGGCCAGCAGCACGGCGTCATAGCTCTTCATTTTTGATTCTATCTTGTCAGCGGATTTTTAGGATACGTTGAAGGCGCCTTGACTGACTTTCCATATTTCGCAACGGTCCAAAAGAGCTGCCTTAACTTTGGAGCTCAACAGCAGCAATTTGGTGTTAATTGAGATCTCCGTTGATCTCCATATGCGAGACAGTCATGCTTATGCACTTCGTACTTTATTTATTTTGGAACTAACATCTTCTTCTGCCCCTTCATTTTCGGGGGGACGTAATTCAGTAGACTGCTCTACTATAATTCTCAAGATGTTAATATGGTTTATGGAAGGGCGGCCTTTTCTGAATCCAGCCTGCTGTCTTCTAAGCGTTCAGTCTACTGCCTCTCTTATCCTTGATAAAAATATTTGAAACAAGAGTTTGCCCACAGTAGATAATAGACAGATGCCTCTCCAATTGTCACAAATTGTTAAGCCTTCCTTTTGGGGTATTTTGATTAAGATACCTTCCATCCAATCGTCCGGAAAGGTACAGGTGGTTCATGCTTTTTCCAGGATTGGTTTTAGCGGTCGGGTAGGGTTTCAACAATTCTGGCGTATGCCATCTTTTCCAGCTGCTTTACCATTGGCCATTGTATGAACCGGGGTAGAATGGCTAACAAAGACCTCGAAAAGTAGTGACACCCGATTTGTGACTTCTGTCAAGACCCGAGAAGAGTCACTGCAGATGAACACCTAGCAGCTCTGTTAGCAAGTCCTAATCGCACCTCCCGGCGTCGCGACCTGGGGTACTTCTTGGTTAGGAGCTAACAGGTGACGGCGAGATTTTTGCCCCACAAAACAGAGTTTTAAGTCGGCTGGGCTGAGGGTCAGCAACCTTTGCTACGAATCGGCAAACAATGTCTCGGAGCCGGATAGACAACACGACGATGACGGTGGCTTTTCGAATAAGGACACCAATCGAATCATGGAATTTCAGAACACTGCTTGCTGATGGACGGCTGGATGAAGTTCTCAACGATGTGAATCGATATATAAATCAAGATCATAGGGCGAGACCAGATGGCCCGATGTGGGCGAACATATCTGCCCAAACGGTGAGTTCTTCTTATATTCTGGGAGAAATGAAACTGAAAGAAGCCAGGTCCAGCCTCATTAGCTGGTTACCAGTTTCTGAGATGATTATTACCGTACGTCTGCGTAGCAGACTAAGAAGTACTACGGTATTCCAATGCTATGCTCCAACTGAAGTCGCAGAAGATGACATCAAAGACGAGTTCTATATGCGACTGAATGGGGGTTTCGCTCTATTCCAAGAGTGACTTAAACACATCGATCGGCCCCAACAACACCGGCCTTAAACACACAATTGGAAATCAAGGCATAGGCTAGGTCGCTAACAGCTACGGTGAGCTTTTCTTTGACTTATGTAGCTCCCACCAAATTATGGTAGGTCGTTACTTTTCTCACAAGAAGATACACAAGGTGACGCGGGTAACGCCCGATTGTAGAACGAGAAACCGGATAAATCACATAATATCGAATGGACCCTGAACTTGCCCGTAATTTATCCTGAGCTTTTTCGCTCGATTTAGTGCCAGCTCTGAGAAATACTTCCCTCAGGCCGAGTGGTGATTCTTATTGGCTGTGCATAGTTGCTGTGCATAGTTGCTGAGGTTCCTGTGTAAATGAACCATTCAGAGCGGCGAAGAAGTAATCTCTCCATCTGTAGAGTTGCTCCTCGTCGCTGCACAGCAGCCTTCCTTCCGCACTTTTTACAACATGAATTTTAGTAGAGTGCTTTCCCGAGTTGTTTAGTAATGCCTCTATCTGTTGTTTTTTAGTTTGCTCATTACAGAAAAGCTTGATTCAATTAGGCCCAAGATGAAGTGGGAATAAATGTTATATCTGATTTGTTCAAATGTGATCTACGGAATCTTTGACCGAACTCAGCCTGTTGAGCCAATTCGATAGGAAGAGGTAAAAAATTAGTAAAATTATGTTTGTTTATTTATTATTTCACCTTTGAATATCACATTGAAACCACTTCTGCCGACACCCACCAGCAATATATGACAATTATTGAAGAATTTTCCTTCAATATACAGTTTAGTTTATGAATTTTCCACCAATAACAAGGGAGTTATAAAGATTTTAACCGAGCGTCAATGGAAATTTTATGATATCCCGAGTCATTCGCGCGGAAATCTGGATATATCAATTATAACTCTTTATCTAAAATAGGAAGCAATTTTCGAAAAAAATATGTTAAACGTTTTTTGTGTAAATTTTCACGCGCTCTACAAGTTGTTCCTATACATTATATCGAAATTTTCAACCACTTCCAAGTTATTGATGGAATATTAATTGTCCGATTTTTCCTAAGAATTTTCCCAACTTTCCCTAGCTGTTTGTGTGCACTAAATTTTTTTTCTTCAAGTACTCTTCAAAAACTGCTCGTGTGGCAAAAATCATTTCTATACAATAATACAGTATTTAGTATTTTGGCGAGACTAAATTTTTTGACAGTAGACTAAATTGATGGTGAATTTGTTTCAAAACACGTAGTTCAATACAACGGAAAATAAAGTGGAGAAATAATAGCCTGTTGTCAATAATGATATCCTCTACATCCATTTAGTTGCTTACTGTATCAAAAGCTTATACTATAAATTATAAAAGTAAAAATTATTGCAATTCCCTGCATTAACGACAAAAACTGCAAAATTTAGTTTAGTCATCAATTTAGTCACAATACACACAGGCCCAGGTCAGGTTAAAACCCCTGGCTCTTGGACTATATTGTAATTGACAGAAATGAAAATATCACTCACCCTTAGCTAAGTCTGGAACAGTGTAAACTAAATCCTGAAATTCCAAATTGACAGGTGGCCAATGTGGCAGATACTTAAGACCTCCTTCAGATGTCGTTTGATCCATGTCCACACTGATTTCATTTAAATCGCTGGAATTGTAACTGCTTCGGCGGGCATTGTTGACGTTCGATCCGGAAGCGCTGCTGTGACTAACAGCGTCAACTCCGAGTAAGGACATTGTTTTTTATTTAATAAACTTTTTAGTGCAAATATAATCCAATCGAGAATTCTTCCTTCAGAAATTATTAAGTAGTAAGGCTAAGCTGGTTGCTGTGGTCATTTTATGTAACTTGAAGAGAATCTGTAAAAAAATAAAATGGTGTTTTTATCGCATTTCCACATAAGGTAATATTTGTAGAATAAAATGTTCATCCATCATTCCACATTCGGCATTGATAAAGAAAGGTGTTCTTAGACTTAAAAGGTCTAAAAAATAATGTTTGCATATAATTCCAGCCTAAAACAACATGTTTAAGGTGATCCAAAAATAGTCGTCTCCTAACAAAGCAAACCAAGAAACCATTCATCAGAGTGAACACAACTGCAACTTGATTATTGAAAGGCGCCCACAATGACCACGGAAGCAACGATGGAAGAAGGCAAAGGAGAAATAATTGAAGGCTGGCTTCAACGTGAATTTGAAGGTAGACACCACTGACATATAGAATGGGCTGCTTATGAGAAATTTTTCATAGCACCAATTTGTTCCATAGGCTAAAAACCTTTTTTCACTCCATGTAAACACCGGAATCACTTTTGAAATTTACATTTTTTTAAATACGTACTTAAAACATTAAAACAACACAAATATTTTGTTTAAAAAAATTAATAAACATTATTTTCACTTTTTCACCTTTTAAAATGCCTTTTTTTCATTAATTTGCAAATTTTATGTGTATCTGATTTAAGTTCTTAACGCCTGTCTTAGCAACTGACATTCTGTATGTCAAAATCCGGGGGCTTATGGGGAAAAGAGCAAAAGATATAAACATCACTATACCCGTCTATTTTTTTCTAATTGATTTAACGCAAAAGATATAAACATCACTATACCCGTCTATTTTTTTCTAATTGATTTTATTTCTGAGTGCTTCTGTCAGTTTGGGGGCTTATGGATGAGCGAGCGACTATACCTTTTTGGTGCCATCGGTTTGTATGGGAATAATTGCTGATGAGCAGTCCATTATTATATGTCAGTGGTAGACACGATGGAAGATCACCACTGAAGCTTAAAAAGATACGATCCGGGTATGTCTCATAAATCCATTTTAATCTGAACATCACCACGTGCGACATCATTTTAATTTGTTTCGGCATGAACAGAATCGCAGTCCGGATTGTTCAGAAAAGTTGAATTGTTTTCAATAATTCCACTCTAGATGGCGTTTGAAGGCATACTTTAACGAGCCATCTTAGCACTAACATTTAAAAATTATAAGTATAACAAGGCGTGAATTTAGTTTCACATGTTAACCTGCCAACAAATGAGAAAAGGTGTTAAAACTGCTCGAGAATCAAAAATCTTTTTGACCATTTTATTTGATTCGTGATTGTACTCCCACTCCATTTAGGTTCAAAGAGAAAACGGCTAAATCCTGAACCTAATATGACGTACAGTACCGTAAGAAAACTGGACGAATTTGAGCTTCTTAATGACATCATTTTGAAACATGAAATGAAAATGTAAAATAACAAGTCACAAGTATAAAATGGATTCCGTAAATGCAGATTTAAGTTGTGGAAGAAATTATAAACAGCTTAGTAGTACTTATCAAAAAAAAGGGAAAAATTTAACTGAAAAATTGCTTGAGGGCTGATGCCGCTTACGGTTGCTAAGGTTTTGTGCCATTTGGCAAGTTTATTAAGTCAATTGAGGTCAATACCATATGAACACGTTAGGTTACGTACGATTACCATACGGTCCGTTATACATATTAGGTTTGGGCTGAATGTTTTTCAACCTCTGGAACATCGTGCTCGGAAAGCTCTCTACGGTAAGAGGGGGGGAGGGAGACCCTGTCTCCGCTGTAAGAATGACCTAGACCAAGACGCCCTGAACTTAGGGGCGTCAAACTGGATGCCATCGGCACAGAATAGGGACGGGAGAGATTAAAGAAGAATTAGGAGGAACACTAAAGAAAAAAGAACTAGAAGGAACAATAGACTTTCAGATATAAAGCTTTTGCACCAGGTGTACAGAATATTATAGATATAAGTTTAAATTAAGGTTTCATAGATGGAATGGGTTGTATATAGTAAAGAAGATTGAGTTCAAGTATGCAGAAGATACCGGAGTTCCTATGTGAATTGGTCAAGGTGTACTGACGCTCAGGGGACAGCCTTTGTACTACCAGTTCGGTTTGCCGTTTGTCTCGTCATGGTGCAATATCTAGCAACAAGCTTAGTACGAAAGGGGAACAGGTTAAAGGTTATATGGAGGTTCGGGAGGGTGTTGCGAAAGGTGGCCATGAACCTTGCGTTTGAACTCTTGGATAATGTAGGAAGCTCGGAACTACTGACTGCGAGGTTGTTCCACAATCATGAATTACTAGTTGTAGAGTGCGTGAAACGGGGTTCCAAGTTAATGGAATGAGCCGAGTGGGCTAATCGGATGTTGCGGTGGAGGCAAGAAAGCTTTTATTTTGGTAGAACAGTCACTATAATAGTAGCTATAAAATTTTGTCAGTGCCGCTACATTTATACGATGGCTCAAAGATGAGGCCGAATTTAGGACGTGCATATTACATGGATGGAGGAGGAACTTGCACTTCTTAAGAAATCTAAAGAACTGAGATGGTTGTTTGGCGATTTGAAATATGTGTTCATACCATCGCAGATCTTTGGCTAATGTCACGCCTAAGATGTTAAGAGATGGGTCGGCCATTAGTTAAACACGATCCACTAACACGGATGTACCGGTGTTTCATTTGCACATTAGAAATAAGACAGTACTTGGTTTTGGAATGGTTAAATTCGACACGATTCTTGCTTCTCCAATCTAGAATGAGTTCAATGACTTTATTTATTGAGTCAAGACAGGATATGGCACGTGTTTGTAAAAGTAACCGTAATGGCACGTGTTTGTAAAAGTATCTTCGTGAACGAAGCAGAAAAGTGGGTTGAAGGGGATTTATAAATATAAGAAACAGTCATTTATAAATACAAGAAATAGAGCAGGTGATAAAATTAACCCCTGAGGGACCTCTGCAGAAATGGGGTGGAGTTCGTATTTAACGCCATCCAATACTAGCTTGATGGGCGGAAAGAAAATTCTTAATCCAGGTCTGTAGAAGTGAGTCAACACCAATAGCCTTGAGTTTATTTAACAGGGCTGAGTGTCATACTCTATCAAAAGCCTTGAAGATATCTAGTGCAACTAGACCAGACTCACTAAATCGATGCAAACTTCGGTTGAGGTGCTCTCTAGGGCAAACTAAAAGATCGCCAGTGGATCTTTTTTGACGAAAGCTATACTGTCTGTCGTTTATAAGCAGAAAAAAGCGTTTGTTAATTATCGTCTCCATGGTTCTGGAGAGAATAGCAGCAATTGCTATTGGGCGGTATTTGGGTGGAATACTGGGGTCACCTTTTTTGGGAATGGGCTGAACGTGCAAGTTTCCAAGAGTCTGGATAACCTCCAGAGAACTACGATAATTTTGCGGAAAGTTTAGCCAAAGAGAACCGCATTTTTTAAGACGATTATCGGCTCCAATGGATTTGTTGGTATCGAGCTTTTTGCACCCGTGTTCACCTCGCGAGTCCTGAAACCCTGTCCATTGAATGGATGTGGTGCTCGAGAATTGGGGGTATCAGGTAAAGAAGAATTTTAGACAAAGAGCGCATAAATCGGCCTTGGATTTGCTTTCTGTTACCACCTTCCCATCGGAGATGAAGGGAAGGGTTGTGGATGTAGTGAAATGATGGAACTTACCAATGACCGAAACTACCACCGCTTTACTACGAAGATTCTCATCTTATCGTCTCTTGGGACTCTTAACGTATATTCTTATTTTATTCACACCGGAAATTTTCGCTGACGCTGTTTTACTTTTCGAAAGGTAGGTTGTTCCCATATACTCGCTGGAGCAATAAAAACTTTACATTCAAAATTATTTTTTACTTTTTAGTTCATTTTAAAGTAAAAGCATATTGTTTATTTTTTTTTAATTATATTTTCTATTTTCTAATTTTTAGTCTATTATATGTCTTCTGACATTTTGCAGTGACCGCCGTAAGAGATTTGAAATGACATCACATAGTTTACTGTAATATACTCGTCATACACTTCCATTTGATACACATATCGAGGTCGTTGTAAAGAAAAAAGTTAACCGCTATTTTGTGTTGGTCACCATTTTGAATTTGGAAAGCCACCACATAGCTAATAGTATTCTACTTATCATAACCTTTCATTTCATACACATATCAAGTGGGTTGAAAAGATAAAGGTAGTCCGCCATTTTGTGTTTTCTGCCACTTTGGATTTTTGGAAGACGCCATGTATGTAGCTAATTGTATTCAACCTGTTATACCCTTTCATTTGATACCAATGTAGGGGGTCGGGGAACACAATTGCAAAATTCGACCGATAAATTGAACCCCCATCTCGATTTTTTTTTAAAAATGGTAAGATTGCATTGTCACGAGAACTACACATATGTGCAAAATTTGAAGCTGATCGGCTATACGGAAGAGGGTCAAAATCAAGCTGCAAGATTTGTTTACATACTACATACAACATGCAACATACAACAAGCAGGTGAAGCTGATATAAAGCGTATAAAAAGGGCCATAAAGCCTCAGTTGTTACTATTCTTCTTCTTATTTAAAATAGATATTCTGTATATATTTAAAATTCGTTATCCCGAACGCGAAAAATTCGAATCTGAAAAAGTGAATGCAGAATTTCAAGAACGAAGCTGTTTTTTTTAATTTATTTAATTATCTTGTTTGGCATCAACACAGGGATCCATTCTGCCATGACTGATGTAAAGCAAAGTTATTGAACTCCACAGTTGGCAAAAAATAATAGAAGAAAGTTCTCAGTTGAACAAGTAAAGCAAAGACATTTTTATTTATTTAAGACGTGCCTTTCTAAAAGTTGTAGCGTTCTTTATTGTGTGATTAACGTTAAATTTCAGGTTTTTAGAATTTAGGCATTATTCTAATGAGCTTAAAAAAATTCCGGGGTTCGAATTTTATAATCCTGTTTTTCCAGGTTAAACTGAAATATATATGTATATACAGAAAAAACGCCGAGTCTAAAACAAAGCATGACAGAATTCTGAAAGCCCAACGTGCTCGCAAAAAGACAACAATTCGTTTCACAATCACAGCTGGCCCAATCTCCACCATTCGCCAAAAAATCACAAAATTATTTACAGACAATTTGGTCAATGTCGATCAGTTGCTCCGCTCCAACTTTCGTTACATAAAACTCGTGTTTCTACAAAAATATTTTGCGTCACCCTCACGAAAACGAGCAGAAAGAATCAGCTGATCCGTGACTGGAGCAAGTGCAGTGGTGACCTTCAAAGTAGTACACCTAAGAATAATTGCCGACGACGCGCAGTTTTCGTGGCTCCGGTAGGCATTAAGTCCATTGTAAACGGGCGGCAATTTCAACTCTTCGGTTTCCGTTGACTAAAACATAATTATTGCGAACAGGTTTTGTTTCGGAAGCGTATTGCTCAAAACTAGCATCATTACGGCACCCTAGCGTCCGCCACTCGCAGTCAATTAAGGCCCCTGGTGACGGAAGATTAAAGCAGATGACATTTGCTAAAAAACTTCAGTTTTTGTGAATTTTAGAAACAAATCAAAAAAGCCGGCAATTAGCGCTTCTGGTTTAGCTGCGTCTCGCTGCGATGCGAGGTGAGTCCACTTGCAGCGGCAGTGGGTTGAGTCGAGTCAAATGACGACGCAGCTTTACCGGTTTTCCTATCAAAAATTTCCTGACAAGAATAACTTAAGGAATTTCACCGCGAGATTTATGATGTTTTTAGCACCTTAGAATCTTCGAGTTTTGTTGTCGAGCTGCAGAACGTTACATAAGTACGGCGGCGAGTGACGTGTGGTGGCTGCTCGATCGTTCTGCGTTGAGGTCGCTGACTGGGCGCCCTAGAAATGATCGGTTTTTACCTTTTACGTGAAAGTAATCTGAAATTGAGCAAGGCAGCAGCCAGCAATTACGGCAACCTGAAGTGAATGAAGTAAATCCTGCAGGTATGCGCTTACCTAGTTTTAGACCTGGATGGAAATTATAACTTGGTTGCAATCTTTAGGTACAGCATTTTCTTAACGAAGTTATTGATTCGTGCAATCTCAGTAATTTTATGATGGCGTTCCACTCTCAAATAACTTGGAAGGTTTAAGACTTTTTAACTTTTATCGTTTTTATTTCGTATTTTGCCGTAAATTCATATTTATTTTCATGTTTCACATTGTGAAAGGTGGTGCTTAATGGAAGCAGAAATGCCTAGTTACGTTAAAAAGAAATCTTTTTCGAAAAAAGTCCAATTAAATAAATTTATGTTGAGTTGACTAATAATTGAGTCGCATGGAAGCCAATGTGGGTAATTTTATAAAACAACAATAGACAAAATTTATCCATTGTTTTTATTTTCGTTTTTAATGAATTCGTCCTGTCCGCAGTCTGGGAAAAGCAAGACGATTTAGGGCAATGGTAAATGCAACTTACAAGTGAAACTTCTTTAAACACACTGTTTATCTATAGTGCTTTAGTTGTCTTGGCTTTAAGCCTAGTATGGAGTTCGAACGGAATTCCGTTCAGCATTTTTGGTATAAATTTCTATGCGAAATATTCCATGTAGAATACCTTGGAAAAAAGTCCAAAGCTGATAAAAAGTTAACAGCTGGCTGTTAGAAAACCGCATATGAAACCACGTACTTGATGTTAACAGCTGTTATTCTCTCGTTCTCTCAAAATTACCAACAACAAAAGGTGAATGCGGCACGTGTCGAGCTTAGTGCAGTAAGCAGGCGCGTAGATGCGACACGATGCGTGCTTACTGCAGTCACCAAATTATTCTGCATACTACGATTACCTACCTATAAATGTGTCCAACAAAATTCGAGTAGTTTAAAAAAAGCATCAGTACGGGCGGATACGGACAAATGACGTGAATACGAAATTTCCAATTGAGGGGATTTTTACAAAGGTTAATGTTTTTAATATGCTTTTCCTCAAAAAATTGGATTACTTAAGGAGAAAAGCAATAGTACTGTGAAAGGTGCAGAATGGAAGAAAATTTTGTCAGAAAAGCAACAATAAACAAAAAGAATAAAACGGTGAAATTTGTCTTCAAAATAGTACGTATAGTGTACTAGCAAGCTTCGCTCGGTTATAAATCCACGTTTGAGGACGATAAAGCGGTAGGGACTCGCTGTACTGTTATGCATAGCAGGCGAGCTATTAATTGTGTCTTTAACTTTTTATTTTATTTATATTAAATTACTTCTCCCTGTCGTATTGTGATTAAATATGGTTTAAAATGACGTCACGAAGCTTACTGTACTATACTCGTTATACACTTTCATTTGATACCCATACCTAGGGTAATAGTATTCTACTTGTCATACCCTTTTATTTGACACGCACACCGAGTGGCTTGTAAAGATAAAGGTAATCTGCCATTTTGTGTTGGCCGCCATTTTGGATTTGGAAAGACGCTACATAGTGAAGTGTATTCTACTTGTCATACTCTTTCATGTGTTCTACCCATGTCGGGGAGCCCAATTGCGAAATTCATATGCCATCCTGGAACCGCCATCTTGATGATGGTCAGCTTTCATTGTCATGCAAACTATACGTATGTAATGTGCAAAATTTGAAGTTGATCGGTTATATGGAAGGGGGCCAAAACCAAGTTGCGAGATTTCTTTACACTATACACATATCCAGATGAAGACAATTTAAGGCGTATAAAAGCTTAATTGCCATTGATATCGTGGAAATTAAATGTAAACAAGAAAATTCTTTGATTCTTCACCTACTTATAACGGTATATTTCTTTATTCGATACAACCAATAGTTTTTGATCTGCAAATCAAAACTATGTGCCATTCACTAACATATAGTAATGGACTGCTAAATAAGCAAAACCCCATAAAAAAAAGTGGCACCAAAAACTATTGCTGTCTCGCTCCCACAATAAATCCCAATGAACTTTATTCATTTAAATCAGTCAGCGCATGCCAGCGATATACACTCCGCGACAAAAGTTTGACCTCAGGTAGAAAAATAGGAAGCAGGTAAGGTGGGGTGTACTGACCGCAATGTAATTATTTTTATAGAATTCCGGGGTGATTTTATGAGATACTCATGATTTGGTGACCTACTTTTATTAATAGTTCTAAGAAATAATGAAAATTTTGTAAAAATGGGATAAAAACGCCGCGACAAAAGTTTGACCTCACCAGTTTTAAAACACATCTGTTAAGACTAAGAGCGAGTGGTTGTTAGTGAAGTTGTAAATTAAACTTTATTAGTAATTTTTTTAAAGAAATCGGTTCAAATATGGGCAGTGGAAAGTGCTTATCACGTGAAGAAATCGAGCGAATCAAAACGTTGAAAGAAGAAGGGTACTCTTACAGGCAAATCGCCCTTAGATTGGGTAGAAGCCCCCGAGTCATCAATAACTTGCTTAAGGACATCGAAAATTACGGTAGGAAGCCGATACCAGGGAGACCAAGGGCCACAACAGAGAGAGAAAGGAGTAGGATTCTGCGAACAGCGTCAAATTCATCCATGACTGCCAGGGAAATTGGAGCTGAAGTCGGAGTAAATGCAAGTTTACGCACTGTGCAGAGGATTTTGAAGCGCTCACCAGTTCTACAACGTCGCCAACTCAAGAAAAAGCCGCTATTATTACCTAGACACAAGGAACAACGCTTGGAATTCGCTCGCGCTCACATGGCCTGGAAAGACGAGTGGAACCAAGTTATCTTTTCAGACGAAAAACGGTTCTGTCTTGATGGACCGAACGGATACGCATATTATTTCCATGATTTACGGAAGGAAGGGAGGTTTTTGACTCGACATCACCGCAGGGAAGGAGGAATAATGATATGGGGAGCCATTTCAGTTAGAGGACCAGTGGAGCTCAAATTCATCGAGGGAACTCAGACAGGAGTACGTTACCGGGACATGTTAGAAGAGGTTAAGCCGTTGGTGGAAGAAATAATGGAAGGTCAACCATGAATTTTCCAACAAGACCATGCAGCAGTTCACACCGCTAGGGTGGTTCGGGAGTGGTTTAGGGCCAATAACGTGGTGGAACTGGAGTGGCCATCGGTGTCTCCAGACCTAAACATTATAGAGAACCTATGGGGCTGGCTCACGAGGAGAGTCTACCGCTCTGGACAACAATATGGGACTATCACAGAACTGAAGACTGCAATAAGGACAGTGTGGGATGAAATTCCACTAGATTTATTACAAAACTTGTACAGTAGTATAGGAAATAGAATTTATCAAGTAATATTAAACCGGGGAGGCCATACCAAATATTAATAAATGGAATTTAAAGTTAAAATTATCCTTTCTTTTATTTTTCTTATCTTCCCTTGCTTAATTTTCAAAATAGTTCCCAAAATTGAAGGTGAGGTCAAACTTTTGTCGCGGCGTTTTTATCCCATTTTTTACAAAATTTTCATTTAGAACTATTAATAAAAGTAGGTCACCAAATCATGAGTATCTCATAAAATCACCCCGGAATTCTATAAAAATAATTACATTGCGGTCAGTACACCCCACCTTACCTGCTTCCTATTTTTCTACCTGAGGTCAAACTTTTGTCGCGGAGTGTATGTGCACATAAGAAAAAAATAGTCAGGTATAATTTTTGTTCTTCTATCTCACTCTTGAGCTATTTTGAAAAGTTCGTTAAACCGGGGAAATAACCGTCACAGTTTTGGAATAAATACATTTATTTAATGAAAAAACTGCTAATAAATAAAAATAAGTGATGGGAATTTATTTCTATTAATTATAACAGACATCTTTTCACTTATTTTCTCCTAAATTCGAAGAATTTTTTTTGTTTACATAAAAAAGGTTTTCTATTTCTAGAAATAGTAGTGCAGCAGTCCATTCCTATATGTCAGTGGTGCCATTATTTTGTTTTCATCGGTTTTTTTTGTTATGGAAAAAATTTATAGTCGTATTCACGTCAGAAACTTGTTTAATACGAAACAAAATTCCCCGAAGAAAATTTAAAAAAAAATTACTCCGAAAATATTTTAAAAATAAGCACCGCGGGCCGAAGAATCAAACTCGCCCCCTTAGAGCCCACAGACAGACGATCCAAAAAAAAAATGTTGCCCTTAAAGAGGGCGGCATCGGCGGATGTGCACTGGGAGCAAAGTGCCTAGTCGCGGTCCTGGATGTTAGATGCTAAGCTTAACTGGAGGAAAAATCTGGAAAAGTTTCATAACTAACTTAAGCAAAATTCAAAGAAAACGGTCGGCAATAGTCAAAGCGGTAATCAATCGATCTGATTTTGATAAAACAATACTGGAAGTCCGCGCTGGACTGAAAGCGGTGCCATCCTCTACCGTCTTCTTATGCAGACAAGAAATTGTTGGGCACAGTACAAATGGCATGGGCATTTGTTGGATTGATTATCGGACACTGTCCTCTTAATTACCACTTATGAAGGATAGGAAGGGCGGAGGACCCCATTTGCAGGCTTTGCAGGATGAGTCGTCCCTTCATATTCTCTGTGAGTGCCCTATGATAGCGAAGAGTAGGGTTCCGTTGTTCGAAGAGACCTTGTTCGAACATTCAAGTCTAAGTCCCTAGGCAGACTACTGAACCAGTCAAAGCGGGCTGGCCTGCAAATTCGAGGTAAAGGGGTGTAGTACAATAATCTAAGCGAGTGACCGTGGTACCTTTGAACCCAATACCTCACCAAAAGAAAAAAATATTACATTTTCTAATGGTTTAATACATAGAAAGGATATCTTCGAGATTCTTTTCAACAACGCTGAAATGTTTTTTGTTTTACTATTTTGAATTACGTGATATCGTCGTTGGTATTATAAATATACTGATTTACAACTGTGCCCATTTTGAAACTGTAACCTCAACTAAGAGCAATCTCTGCATATTGTAAATGCTTGTAGTGTTCAATTTCGGCCGAATGTCCTTAATTGTCTATCAAAGATTGTGTTCTTTTATTAACAAATAATAACATTTTTAACAAGTACCTTTAGAAGATCGCTTAAAGTGTAAGCCTATTCCTTTATTGGAACCCTTGATTCATTGTTAACATACATTTTGCAATAGAAAGGGCTGAATCCAAGTATCTACGTCTGCGATTATACTCTTTTTTGCATAATGGACTCGAAATTGCAGGAAAGGAACTTAATGTTTTATTTCATGGGAGTCATCTATTTTGTCACCTGGAATATACTGCCGCCAGTGGTCTTTCAGATCTTAATTTGAACATCAATTAAATAGTCACTCCTCGCTTATTTACGTGTTTCTTTAAAATATTTTCGCAGGCACCAACATCTTACCGGTATAGCCTAATTAAAAATTAAAAAGGCAGACGTTTTGTGCTATTTTCTTGTTCTATTTCTAGGTTAATGTCTCTTGATAGTTTTTGTTTATGGTCTACATTAACCGTGTAGAAATTTTTCCCCGCTTTCTTTCTGGGAGAAAGGTTATGTTGGCGTAAAAATATATGTACAAGGTTTTATTATCAAATTTCTTTCCAGGAATTATTCAATTTTGATATTAACTTGTGATCTTTTTCGTTTTTCACTATTTTGAGATCATTTTACAAATGTAATGTTTTCATGTTTTAATCAAAGACACCAACACTCGTTAAAATTTGAAGAATACAGATGAAAATGACCGAAAATGGGGTTAAGCGTCCGAGGTGCCATTTTTCAATTCAAGATTTGACGCAACAATCCCCGTATTAATCCAATGAGCCAAACAAGTCATTGCACTTACATTTTGCGGAATATTCGTCACCTGTTAAGCCAAAGATCACATTCCGCCCCGTGGTGATGATTTAAACAAAGCACATAGGCATAGAAGCTATGGTGAGCCTTAAAGGCATAGAAGCTATGGTGAGCCTTAAATCCCATAGCTTGTCATTGCTCCAAGGCTTTTGACAGAGTATGGCATCCCGATCTGTTAACTAAACTCCAAGCTATTGGTATTAACTCTGTTCTAAAGAAGAGGCGTTAAATTCAACCTCCTATAATCTACATTTGTCCCTGCCTTGAATACCAAGCCCACTTTAGCTTGGGTTCCAAGCACCACTTTAGCTTGGCTGGACAAGGTGCGAAACCACGCTCTCAAACTTATTGGTGATAGCGCCATTTGCTCTTCAATTGACTTATTAAGAACCCGAAGGAATGTAGCAGCTTTTTTAAAATTTTACCGTTTTTATCACAATGATTGCCTCACTGAAGTAGCTAACCTCATGCCTCCACGACAACCTTGCTCCCGAAACACAAGACTTGCCCCCCTCGGCTCACATTAAAAGTTTACAGCCCTCATCTTCGCGCCCTCTTCGATTTAGAAATTCGTTTATAGCAAGAACAACTCGACTGTGGAACAACGTTCCACAGTCAGTATTCCCGAACTCGTATACAACCAAGAGTTAAAACGCAAGGATCATCGCCATCTCCTCTAACACCCCCTGACTCCTCCCTTCTTACTACCAGACATTGCACCATGACTTGTACGACATGACGAACTGGTAATATAAAGGTTGACTCCTGATCCTAGACAAACCACTGAGGATCAACTCACGAAGAGGATTGTCCTGCACAGCCAGTTCCAGGCGACAGCGAGGTCAGGCCCTGAAAACATTTGATTGAAAACAAACACCCAATTTTGAAGTACTCAGAACCATTTTGTGTGTTAACGAAGCGTCAGTAAGACGGAAGCAGTGGGTGGCAAGCCCAATCGAAGTGACCACCCGGAGGAGCCGGATGTGAACCGGTGTAGAATCAAGGGCGAGCCTATAGTAGAAGAACGAGACGGGAATAGGGGGGGGGGTGGTTGACACAAGTTTTAAAAATCTCTTACCACCAATGTGGATGGGATTTGTTGTGTTATAACATAAAAATGTAGTATTGTATTGTATTCAGAACCAAAGATGTATGCCAAATTTGAGCATCATCGGATATCGGGAAGTGGCCGAAAATAGATCGCAAGATTAATCCCTCACAGAGAAGTGAGGTTAATATAAAGCTTGTAAAATACCGATTATTATCTATATGTCGATATATCAGTTGGTTTTCCAGCCCTCTGGCAAGACGTAGTTATCCGCTCACTTGGATTTTGATATCCTAGGTGATCTAGATTACATGCTAGAAAAGGTGGAAAGGTTGCAGATTTTCGCTTTCACCCTCGCACCCCCAGCCCCGGCTCCAAGGAGGTTATCCGCCCTTGTCGAAAATGGCTTTCCTACATCCCCTTTACATATTATAAACAAAATTCGAAGAGTTACAGATCACTTACAAAACTCGTTTCTAATTCTTGGTCTACAAACCCACAGGAATTTACGCCTCTTGCTCATCAGAGTGTCCATGTGCTGGCGTTTAGCGTCACTACTAAATATTTGGCTTGTTGTGAAAAGTCTATAGTTCTACATGCGAGTGTCGCTTCCGAAAGCCCTGGCAGTGATCGTTTTCTGGCGAAAAGAAAATTTTGTCGGGATTAATTTTTAGTCTGCTAGTATGCAGCCTTATTGGCCTCAATACCCGTGTCCGGGAGCCCAGCAGAGCAAGGTCCTATTTTTCCTGGCCAGGCTCTGGAGTTCGTCAAAGTACTTTGCAACTATTTTAAAAGAAAACTTTCACATTGAGAGTGCCTTGTTGACAGATTGGCTCTCCGAAAAAAAATTAATGTTGGCGCCTTTCAAACCTTTCTCAAGGTTGAGTTTAGCTCAGGTCACAATGACATATATTTCAGTCCGGAAAATAGAGGGCCACCTATGCACTGCAAGCGAGGCCTTAGAGTTGGCTCTTGCAGCACTAGGCCCTCTGCCGTGTTTCATCTTTCACCCGTCGGTAAACTAGTGGACCTTTACAAGACCAAATATACGTCTTAAGATTTTCCTTTGAGCCAATATTCTATTTGGTTGGTCAATATCATAGCCTTAGTTTCTTATTTTCCCTAAATATATAAAGTTCTCTTCGACAATATTAAAATTCATTGGTTATTTCATATGACCAATTCAATATTCGATAAAAATGTAACTACAATAACATTTGATTAAGAACTATTATCACCTAAATAACGGGTACATTGAAAGGATCAGTTAGCAAAACACTGATCGCCTTGACACAACAAGTTTAATTATGCTCTGCGGCTCGGACGGTATCTGGAAAGGGATATTTTCTACGTTATTTTTCATATAATATCATATAATATCTTGTAGAAACTTCTAAGTAAAATAACTTCTTCAGTTCAAATCCGTTTTTCGAGTAATTTCGATAGTTCTTTTTCTTTAACGGCTCTATAACGGGGATTCAGTTCAATTATCTAGAATTAAATAAACCCATCTTTCTTCAATACAACACTTTCACTTATCAATAAAACCTACGATCTCATTTCCATATATCCAAAATTGACATTTAATTTTAATATTCACAATGACGTCATTAAAGTGATCTGACAGCACCATACTGCCCTTCCGTTTTCCGAATAATTTTAAAAAGTTGTTAATCGTCCCCAAAAAATTGTTTATTTTTTCCACACTTTGCCTTAAATATTCCAAGGTCATTTTTTCCAGTTTTTCCAGACGATTACAATCCATTTTCTAGTAAAAGTCGAAGAACGAGAACGCGGGGATTTTTCAAAGTTCTAAAAAAACTTTCGTTAAGAATTTTGCATTAATTTTTTGTTTATTCGTTATTACAGTTTTCAAAACAAAACGATTTTTTCACTAAACAGAAAGAAATGTTTCAGCACGAATTAAAAGATTCTTACATAAATTTGCAATAATTTTGATGAATTTAGTTTTCGTGAGTTTTTCAAATATTAATTTTCTGCCACTATAAATTAACAATTCCTTAAATTTTCCGGTGCTCCATCTCGCGCCAAGAATAGAATGAACGAAACTTCCTGTTGTAACAACTTCGTTTACGATTTTCGGAATTGGACTAGTAAAAAGTCACATGAGTTTCAAAATTAATTCATTTGCCGGGAATTATTAGCATTAATTAAAGAAATTAGAATATAGAAAACACTATTTTGATAATTACTTACTTTTTCGGGAATTTAATTAGTTTTATTTTGTCTAAAACACAAAAACAAAATCACTTTCGTACTTTGTGCAATTAATTGTTGACTTTTTGTCGCTGTCGTCCACGGGCTGCACTTGAATATTCAACGGGGGCCAAGGGTTCAAATGGTTTCGACCTTGGTTGTGGTTAGTTTTATTTTTTTAATTTAAGTAAATTCTTATATAAAAGCAGGGTTACTGCCCCTTGTCGTTTTTTATAAAAATTTGCAATTGAAATGTGTACTTTAGAAATTTTTTATTGTTGCTTCTTTGAAACATATGCACAAAACATAAAAAAATAATATCTAAACTATTCCTATTTTTAGTGCACAGAAACGAACACACACATTATATCTGCCACGGAAACTGATTGATTAAAGATAAAAACGGAAATTGCCAGTTGTCCTTTGTTTCGTCGCAGCGATTGACTGACGTTCGGCCTGTCAACTATTTTTTAGATGCACCAAAACCGAACTGAGTCAAATTAATTCACCAAATTAAATTTCGCTCAATTTATCTAATTCGTCTAATTCGTGTTCTATGATGACTGGACGTCAGCCGAACGGCATGCTGTCTTCTGATATAGTAAGTAGTAATGTACGATGTATTTTATCTTTTAACCAGATCCGGCGGCGGTGATCTGGAACTGGGACTCTTTTATAGCTCTTTGTAAGAACGATGCCGAAACTCGACTACAAACTCGATATTCACTCGACGGCGCTTATACTGTTGCGAGTTAACTTGCTGCTCGCAGTTGCAGAGCCAAACATTGTCTAGAGCAGCCCCTCAGCTTTGGATCCGTCTTGCTGGCGGAATAGAATTTTTGTGGGTAAGCTTTCAAAGTTTTTCTTCGATAACGTCATTCAGAGCGTGAAAATCTTTCAGATGGGGAAAAGGTGTATTAATATCTCATCTACAACGTCACAGCTCAGCTGCCCATTAAAGAACACGATTCAAGAGCGGTGTAACTTCTTTGCCAAGTGGGTGCCTCTGTACAGTTCCAGTTCTGCGGTGAGTAATCTCGTCATGGGGTCAATATACTCCATACAAACGCCGTCGTAACTTCGTGCACTTAAAAGTGTATGCTGGGGACTGCACGGCGGGTCTTTTCAAGGGCTTCCAAGTAAATGCAGAACTGATAGTTGTTTGGCTTCTTCTTCGTTTTTGCACGAGCTGTTTTCTTCCTCTGCTTTGACTTCTGGATCTTTGAATTGATTGTCTGGAGTGAGAAATATTGCTGTGATTTAGCAAAATATGTAAAAATTTAATTTTTGGATTTAAGGTGAATGAAAGTGAACGTGTTTAAAAGAATTTTTATTTTTTAAATTTTAATTTTATGTATTTCTTTTGAGAGCTTCTACTGAATATAATTTAGAACAGTTCAATGCATCCAACAAAAGCAGGTGACGGGTTAATTTTTACGTTTTGGGTTTGTCTTTTGTGATGCACATGCAATTTTTGGTTTTAACCTGGAATTTGTCCTTGGAATGGATCCACCGAATTTTATGAAATCTATTTGTAGCGTTGGGAGGAAATAGAGGGGATGTCTTTCCCGGGCACTACTTACTACTCAAGACAGGTAAATTTTTTAAAATAAAAACATACTAAACTCGCACTTTAGGTTGGCTACGACCACGGCAATGAAAAAGGCAACCCGATTTAAGAATTTTCTCATGGAACGGTCGAATTTTGTATATAACTCGAGCTGCACAACATCTAACCGATACCCTATCAAAGTATAAAGCTGGCATTAACGCCATACAAGAGATGCAATGGACATGGAGTGGTGTCTTGCAAAAACCAGAGTATGATGGTCTATTTTATGGTCAGAAAAAGATGAAACCGATATTATTGGCTTTAAAGCAATAAATGAAAGGCTATGCACCCTTCGTGTGCCAGGAAAATTTAAGAACATAAGCCACATGAACATTCACAGACCTACAGAGGATTTCCCGGATGATAAAAAAGAAGAATATACCCAGTTCCCGGAGGTGTAGCTGGGCCACCGTATCCGATGGGGTATAATTCACGGATCCGGTCCTCCTGGTAGTGGGCTTGGGCGTTCGGGTAACTACCGGACCCTGTAAAATCACATCAGTTAAAAAACTCGAAGCAAGGCCTCGGAACGGACGGGAAAAACGACTACGGCATATCACCTGGAAATGATTTTCGGAACATGGAACACGCAAAGTATGTACAACACCGCAGCGGTTAAGTCACTGTTAGACGAAGTGAGCAGATATATAATAAAATTTCTCGCGTTACAAGAGATCAGATGGATATCAGGCGAGACAATGGACCTTGGCAGCTACAGGATATTCTGTAGCTGCGGAAGGGAACATCACTTAGGAGTAGGCTTCGTAATATACAAGTCAAGCATAGATAATATCATAGAGCTCAAGCCAATCAGTGAACGACTATGTTCAATACGACTCCGAACGAAATTCTTCACCATTTCAATCATAATCGTCCATGCGGAGACGGAGGAGAATGCGAACAAGACAAAGGACACTTTCTACTACAAGCTTGAACACGCACGGCCCCTTCCAATAACATCAAGATGGTGGTAGGAGACCTAAACGCCAAAATTGGAAGAGAGAACTGGCACAGACCGAGCATTGGAAAGGAAAGTCTCCACAAAACTTCAAACGATAACGGACAACGTGTTTGTTCGTGTTTCTTTGGGGTACTTGAAAGGGATCCTAATGCCTGGTCCAGGGATGATGTAAACTTCTTGGGCGTCTTAAATGCTAAAGTAAGTGGGAGCTCGTATGCGGATAGTAGATGGGCATCCACAGCTTGCGTAAGATCACAACTGACAATTGGAAACGGCCATCTTTATAGGCAGCAAGTAAGAACTCGTTTAATGCAAAGAACCTTTGTTTATCGCAAAACACCCTGTCTTCCCAAAACCCGGGAACAACTTGACAGCGTTGTGGACATTTTCACAGAGCAATGCACCTACGCCTTAAACAAAGCCTAGCCAAACAGACCGCACATAGAAGCGTCCAAACCCACATGGTGGTCTCGTGAAGTTGAAATACTCCGAAGAGAAAGTAGAAGAAAGGAATTTAGAAAGGAATTTAATTTAGCTAGAAGCAGCAGCAGTGTAACTCGTGGGACTGCTATAAGTAGATCCTCCCAAGTGAAATTTGTCTTAGGCGGTGCCACGTCACTTTGAATGTGGTATTCTCGTTGGCGAGTGACGGGGCTAACGTATCGACAAAATTGGCACTTGATAATTCCTCCTAGTTAGTGAGAATTAGAATTCGACGTTTGCCGATCTAGTCGCTAGGTGCCACTTATGTAGATTGACAATCAGAATACCAATTAAGTTTTTTTATGTGAAAGAGTAGAGGTTCAGGAAAGGCCCTTCATTTTTTTTTTATGTGACACACTAGAGACTTAGGGAAGGCCCCTTTGTACTGTCGACCATGTATTTATTTTTGAAATGTCGAACAGCAGCTCTAGTCGGAAGATAGAGAGAGAAGTTAAGGAAAGAACTGTCACAACCTAGCTGCGGTATTTTTATTTCACCTACTCCCTCCCAACCATTTCGCGACTCTGATGTCGGGACATCGAGAACAACTCGCTGGAGTGTTATGCCTCCTGAAACGAGTTGAATCTCATCAACCAACCGATGACATGCGCTTGGTGGAGCGGGGAAGAGAACTAGTGAAGGCTATGACAGGAGGAATCAGGAATGCAAAGAGGAAAGAAGAAAGAAGGAAAGTTATGTAGGCGGGAAATTGGGAAAGGCTAGGACCGTGGCACCGCCGGGAATCGAACCCGGGACCTCTGGGGAGAGTAGTCAGGCGCCTTACCCCTAGACTACCGAGGCCCATTGTCGACAATCTATTTGAGAGATGCAGGAAGGAAATGGCGGGATTCGAATCCGGGACGTCTGGAATGGTAGCCAGGCGTCTTACTCCCTAGGCTACCGAGGCCCCATTTCGAGTGGGTTGTAAAGGATAAGGTGATCCACCATTTTGTGTTGGCTGCCATTTTCACTTTGGCATGACGCCACACAGGTAATTGTATTCTATTTGTCATACTCTTTATTTGATAACCATGGCGGGGATCGGGGAACACAATTGCCAAATTCTGCAGCCATCATCTTTACAAAATGGTCCGATTGCATTGTCACCCGAACTTTGCATAAGCCCAAAATTTCAAATTGATAGGTTTTTACTATAAACGGTATATAATTTTTATTCTATTATGTCTTCCGCCATCTTATATGTTGGCCGCCATTTTGAATTTGAAATAATGCCACACAGCTAATTGCATTCTACTCGTTATACCATCCATTTGTTTATGTGTTTTGCTACTTCACTCCGGTAAAGAGCCAACTTCAATCAGGAGATAAAACTAGGAACTAATGGCTGTTTCACCCAGGTTGAAAAATCGTACCTTATGGAAACGTTGAAAAGGTTGGATACATAGTTTTGCACTAAAATCAGTATAAAAAAGCAGTGTAAAAATAAAATTATTGCATACCAAAGTTACGGATTTATTCAACAACCCGCGTAGTATTGCGTTTTATTTGTTTGTTGTAGAACAACGTGTAACTAATAAAGGAATATGCAAACATGGTAGAACTAAAAACTTCATCGGAACGATTGCTATTAATGCTCACGTAAAAATTAAAGTTGTTTCCATGCCTATAACCATTTTTCCCGATTTCTGTGAATTCTATTTTTTTACCTTTTCTATATACGTATTTATTTTATTGCCTTACGTAAAAGGTAATAAAAACAAGGTTATAAAAATTGTTTTCATTTTAACAAATTTTATTACCACTTAATTATAGATTTTTTGTCACAAGTCCTGTGTAACTTCTTTTTATATCTTGCAAACTAATTAAGTTTACATAATGCAATTAAATCTTAGAATATGTATATCAGCATTAGGGTCCTTCTACATCAATACATAACAAGTTTTAGTTTTGCATTTTTTTAAATTGACAATGATGTATTAAAAATTGCATTTGCATATTTTCATATCATTGTTGGGGATGCTAAACTTAGTAACAGTAAATGATTGCAGATAAGTATAATGATAAATTTGAGTTTCTTGGGTGCCCAAGTTTGGTATTAGTTGGATGCGCAGGTTTCAACTGCAGGTAGGCTCGACTAGTACGGTATACGGATGGCTCCAAGAAAGAAAGGAGTTTTGGGGCCGGGATCTGGGTTTAGTAGGTTTAGTAGAGTGGTGGGCTTTAGTATCATATCTTCTTTTTCTCAAGCAGCACGCTTTATTGGTTTTTATCTTTTTTGACACCTAAGAAGCAATCAGAGCGATGAGAACCTGTAAGATCGACTGTGAATTAATCTAGAATTGCTACCGTGGCAGACATGTATTATTGGTCCTTACCTGATAGTTATTACATCGGGCAAGTTGGCGAAGAGGGCCGTTTCGTTCAAGGTATGATGACGACTCACGCCTGTTTTGGATTATCTCCATTTGCTTTTTCCATTGGGATGCTCGTTTGGCGAAATGAAATATTAGTCTAGGCGCTGGAGTAAAATCTTTACTAAAACCTGACACTAAAACCAGTAGATATGATTTTTGGCACACGAGCAGTTTTTGAAGAGTAGTTTAAGAAAAAAAATTGTTCTGCACGCGGGAAAACCCGAAAAATTAATATTCCATCAATAACGTGGAAGTGGTTGACTAATCGTCCAGGGGCCCCTTAACTAACTTGAACGCAAAAAAGCCAAAACCGCCATATCCCCGCGTTCTAATTGTCAAGCAAATGTAATCTAAAACCTGAAACACAAGCACGCTAAAGTATATGTTATGTTTGTGTATAGGTATGGATTCTTCTACTCATCACATTTATATAGTAAAAACTATTTTTCTTTCTTCCATTATCGCAAAGTCGTCGATGACATCATCATATTCTATATTTTCTGCTAGCTTTCGTTCTATTCATAATATGAATGATTTAAACGTAACTCATACCTGATCTTAGATAATTTTTTATCGTTTTTAATTTTTGTTCACCTTTTACAATTGCCTTTGCGCCTTTTCAAACGCAAGTGTCGTTAGCAGTTTTACCGAGCGATCCCCCAACTAAGTACCAACCAAACCCAATATGCTGCTTGACCACCGCATCGAACGAGAACCAGTCTACTTTTCTCCGTTCTCTTCGCCCCATGCAATTCCTTAAAGCTCCAATCGGAGATTATTAACAGCGCTCCAAATCTGCTCCTCTTAGTAGCGCTTCGTTTTTTCCCGCCGCTGGTATAGCTTCTGGATTGATTCTGCCAAAAGAAAGATGAGTTCTAAGCCTCAGAGCTAAGCACAAGGGCCTGTTTGCATAAGACCTACTCCATTCTAGGCTACACTACTAACTTTTGGTGCATCCGCGAATAAAGAACCGAGCGTTCAGCATCTATATTCAATGTTCTAAATTTTTTTGGAATTTCAATATCCTAAGGGGCTTTCAAACATATTTAGCCCCAGGCCCCGCAAGATGATGTGGCGAACCTGGTTATGCCTGCTAAAACAAGTAATCCGCTAACCAGCCAACAAAGGCTGTGACCCAGGCAGTACCAGACCATCAGATGAACAAGGCGAAGACCAGACCCAGGCGAAATTTTGGCACCCTATTATTAACCGGTTAGGGCGGGATGACTTATTAGGGTTACATCCGAGGACATATGAATATTTTTTATCTTCAAAACGGCGATATCTCTTGAATGGCAATTCATACGGGAATAATCGCATAACCTACAAATTTTGTAAAAACTATTTTATGATACGACTTAGGCTGGTCGTCCACTGGAAGCGTATTCGGGCGGCTTCGCGCTACGGCCATACCTATGAGCGGCTACAAGCGGCTCATTTGTATGGCCGAAGCGCGAAGCCGCTCGAATACGCTTCCAGTGGACGACCAGCCTTAGCGTTTAAGAGATACATATTTGTAAAATGCTTTTTTGATCTTTTGAATATTTTTTTTTGTTTCCGCCGATCTTCGGAAAAATTTGACATTTCATTTATAAAGATGATTTTAAGGGCTATCCCAATTTTGAGCTATTCTCGATTTATGCTGCAGTGCAATGTCTATTTGGACTGGGTATAAAAAAACTCTGTACATCTATGTTTTAGGTCTGACTGTTACACAAGTTATACGAGAATTGTTTCATCAATGCAACAAATGGACTGAAAGGGTTTAAATTAATGTGTCCCTTAATATTCGTGGGTTTAGGCGGGTGATAGTGCAGGTTTATAGGCTCATACCAAGAGACAAGAGTAGTAAGACATTTTAATTTAGGCCTCATTTACCGTGAAAGGGACAAATGTATCTACTGCCTCGCATAAGTGCTGGTCAATTCCAACCCTGGGGAAAGTGTTAATCAAATAGCTTATGGGGTTATTGTACCTAGATGTGGCTTCTAAAATGAGTTTTCTATTAAGCCGCGTTTTTAAAAATTCAACAATTTCAGAGACAGACCTATTTTGATTAGATAACATTTTAAACAGCTACAATTTAAAAATTTGCTTTCCATTTTTTAAATCCTATGAAAATGTTTCAAGTTGACCACAATAATTGTTTTAAAATATTTTCACTAAAATTAGTAAAAAGGAAATGCTATTTCGACAACTATGATATTTACCATTTTTTTGTGGTGCAATAGCTGCAAAACTAGATTTTATTGAAAAATGCTATTCGAAACAGAAACTGGTTTGGTCGTCGCGTGTCACTACACATAAACAAAATTCCTCTTTTACTACTTCAAAAGATAAAAGATAAATTCACAAGCAGATTGCTGCAAAATAATCTTTTCAAATTTATTTGAACGCCAACAAAAACTCGCCCAAGAAACTTGTTATGAATATACATATTGATAATAAAAGAGGATGTAATATTACTAACTTCAAGAACAAGAATTAACAAATAAAAATTAAAAATTAAACAAACAAAATTATTTGTTTGTTAATTTAAAAATATTCATGGATTATTGAAATTCTCTCGTCAGGTGGGACATCTGGGAAAAAATAGTAGTTTTTCGTTCTCTAAAAAGGTGCTAATTTCAATTTAAATCAATTTGGGACACCGGCATTTATTACTTCTTCTTCTTTGATCTGTTAGCTGGCGGTCCGAGCGGGACGTCCCCGAAACGGATACGCTGCTGATGGTGTCGCTGGGTCTCGAACTCTATTCGCGATTCGTTTCTAATCTTGCCGATTGTTGCCGTCGTCTCAAGCCTCGGTAACTGATAATCGTTGATTCTTTAGGCCACCCTCGATATTCTTTAGCCAGGTTTTCTTCGGTGCCGATCGCTGGATTCTCCAGTCTGCGAGACGGTCTCGCCAGAGAAGTTTACATGGCAAGCGGTTATCATCTATTCGGCAAACATGGTTTTCTTCTTGGATCGGTGTCTGTTGATCGCATCTTTGTCTAACTGCCTCGTTTCGAAGGCGATCGCGGAGTGAGACACGGAGAATCTGCCTCAAGCATCGCATTTGGAGGAACTTGAGCTTGTTGACGTCCGGCTTGAGCATTGTCCACGTTTCCGATCCTTAAAGGAGAATCGGACGATAAAGGCTTACTTTCGTTTTGATCGTAATATTTGTTCGTTTCCATATATATGCACCACTTCAGCGAGACGAATGTTGTTGTTGCCTGGCTGATGCGGCTGTGAACGTCGGCCGCCGATGCCACTTTCGTTTCCTCTACCAATGACCCCAAATGTTTGAACATCAGAACCTGTTCGATTTGGGTTCCATCGAGGTGAACACTGGTCCTCGATACATCCGTTGTGAACACTTTGGTCCGCATTGATTTTTAACCCGTATAACTGGGCGATGCGGGAAATGACGTATAAGATGTCCGTTGCTTCGGCATCGGTATCGGCCAAGACGGCGCTATCATCGGCGAACATTAAGTCGGTTATTCGTCGTATCGAACTCCCAGTCGTCCATTGAATGCTTCACGCATAATCGCGTCGATCACAATGTTGAAGAGAAGTGGGGAAGCGACGTCTCCCTGTCGTACACATGTTTGAATCGGGAACTCCTCGGATAAGTCGCTTCGAATACGAACGCTGCTGGTTGAGCCATCGTACGACGCTTGGAGAAGTTGGATGATTTTCAATGGTACGTGCTCGGTTTAAATCGGTGGTCTAAATCCTGCTTATTTTTTCCGGCTCGTTTGCTCTCGATGTTTCTGGAGTCTAGATGTATGATTTTCGTAAATACTTTGCCGTCGATCGAAAAGAGGCTAATACCGCGATAATTCTTGCATTGGCGACAATCGCCTTTCTTCAAAATTGTGACAGCGATCGCTTTCTACCACACCGACGGGACACGATCCGAATGCCATATGTGTGTTATGAGAACCTGAAGTCGTTGTGATAAGACATCACCTCCGGCTTCGATCATCTCGGCGGGTACTTGGTCTATTCCCGGCGCTTATCCATTTTCAGCGATTTTATTGTTGTCTTCACCTCGATAATTGTCGGATCGGTATCTAGAAATTGATTCGTCGGCTGTTCGATAATCTTCGTTTCAGGTGCTGGACCTTGTGGCGGATCGTGGTTGTACAGCTGGTGGAAGAATTCCCTGCACCGCTGCAGGCGCTTATGGAGAGAAGTCACGAAAGTTTCATCCGATTTTTTATGTTGTTTTGCCCCCCAAACCGCCGGATTGTCTGGTACAGCGTCCGGTACTCGTGCCCCGACGCCGCTTCATCCATGTCGGCTGCAACATTATTCTAGTACGCTTCTCGTTCCGATTTCATTTTCTTTCGAATTTCTTTGTTCAATCGTCGGTATTGCTCAAAGTCGACGTGTTTCATTCGCTTCCAGACAGCTGTCCCAAATCGATGGCTGCGTCTGTTTACAGATAAGTGGACAAAACTCCATTACACACCCCACAATAGACTTCGAAAATAGCCGTTCTTTTGCATCGATATCGTCCGGTATTGCGAGCGCCACGAATTTATTGGATAGTGCCATTGAATCTTGCGTTGATCAAAAAGTAGTCTAACATCGCAGTCTATGCCAGATGGATTTTGCCAGGTGAGTTGGTGTTTGAGTGGATGGCGGAAAACGATGTTGCCAACGATCAAGTTGTTTGACGCTGGGAATGAAAGCAGGCGCAAGCCGTTGACGTTAATTACTCCGTGTCTGAATTTGCCCATCGTTCCTTCCTATCCGGTTCGATCTGCTCCTGAATGTGCATTGAAGTCCCCCGCGAGTATTATTAATTCGGTTCGAGGTATCATATCCAGCGTCTGTTGAAGCTGATCGTAAAATTCGTCCTTGTTCGCGTCCGTGCTGGTCTCGGTTGGCGCATAAATGGATACTACATGCGTCTTGATCGTTCCACCGAAGGTTATAACCGCTAAACACTTGGATATCGGTTGTAATGCGATAACGCTGCTGGCAGCCCGTCGATCGACCATAAAGCCGACGCCGGCCTCTCGTCTCTCACCACCGAAATAGTATAGCGTCATCGTTTAGTCGATTGTTGGCGGGACGATCGTCAATGCCCCGGATCCGGTAAGACGTAGTTCCGATAGCGCAGCAACTGATATTTTGCATTTCAACAATTCCATTGCTATGATTTCCTTTTGACCGACGTAATGTCCTGTTCGTACATTCCACGCGGTGAATTGAATTTTCATTTTCGTTGTGACTAATTTGGGTGTTCGGCCACTAACCCACTTCTCACTCTCACTCACCCACGCATCTCTGGTCCGCAGTTCTGGTGCATCGGCTGTCCCGGATGCAGTAGCATTATTTTGGGAATAGTTAGCTCGTGTATTTATACGGTTTCTTGCCTAGCTTCTTCGATTTCCCGATTCTGGTCAACTCGACAGGTCGACCACCCGACCAGACGAGGGCTCCGTTAAAATTTCCAAACTTCTACAATATCAAAGAGTTCAAATGCAGGATTCATCGCTATTCCCTTCTATTCGTAGATCTAAGCTTACTAACATACTTTACATTATGACGTCAACAAAAACATGTCGTAGTACGCTTAAATTAGAACTGCCACATAAAAATCTTTCTTTTTTTTAGAATCCAGTTTAGAATCAAATACCGTGATACAGAATTGCTGTAAAGTATAATTAGTATAATTAAAACCACTGAAACTAACCGAAAACCCAAAGTTCCTTAACACTGCCATTTCTCGCTTCCTAAACGCTTAATTATTCCCAGTTCCGGGTAACTGACATTTTTATACCAGAAACCGCAGCCGAGATTATTAATCGCTCGAAACTGGTCGTCGTCGTATTGATTTTCTTCAGCAGTGTGTTTGAAGCCCCACTTGTTCTGTTGCATGAAATATTTAGACAATAATTACGGCCTGGGCTGAGGTCAATTAAACAATGCCCGATGTTCCAGATTGATAGATCTAACGACAAAGTCAGGCGCCCGCTCTCATCGATTTTAAATTAATCTAGTTCGGTTGGAGTGCATTTGTGGATGACTACGGCGGTAATCTGTAAACAAATTTACGAACAAATTTAAATTATTTCAAATTTTAAATTGGATTTTGATTATTGTAAATATTTAAAAAATAATCTCGAATGCGGCTGCTGGAAACTTGCACTTTTGTTTACAGAAAACAAAGGAAATTAACAAAACGCGATTCACTACCCAAATTAGTAAACATTTTTCTATTTTATATTCAACATCTGACTCTTATAACCTGGGATATTGCTAAAATATTTAAATTAAATACATTTTTGCTAATGAATTATAAAATTGGCTTTTTTGGAAGTAACATAAATATGTAATTAAAAAAATAAAATGGCGGAAGAATTTTAAACTTGAAGAACTGAAAGAAAATTGTTTATTTAAAGTTGAATTAAAAAAAATTAACTCAAACAGAAGCAGGAGAATGGCGCGATTTGGAGTTGGTACTGCCTGCTGTCTCTAGGAGGCGCTAAATCCTGCCATTAGCAAAACGTTTTCATTGTTAAATTTGGTGTGACATTTTCGCCATTTAATAATGCCTTGGTGGATAATTCTTTGCTTTCGTTTCTGTGCTTTGTTTTTGAATAGAATATTCCCACCTTTCGTCTTTGTTAAGATTGAACGTGTTTTTATAAATTGTTATACCCTTTACATATGCTCCACCTGTATGTTGTATATAAACAAATCTTGTAACTTTATTTTGACCCACTTTCATATAACCGATCGAATTCAAATTTTGTACATATGCATAGTTCGCGTAACAAAATAATGCGACTTTTTAGATAGTGAACGAATTTTGCAATTGAGTTCACGCGACTCCCAACTGGGTATCATGAAGCTGGGTGGCTTCATTCTAAATTCAAAATGGCGTGAAACACAAAATGGCGAATTACCCTTATAGAACTCGAATTACCCGTATAGGTATCAAATGAAAGGATGTGACGAGTAGAATAGCTGAGTAGAGTATGCTGTGGGACGCCATTTTAACTCTAATATGACTGAAGACATATTGTAATGGGGCCTCAGGATGGAGGCCCGAAGAGGCCAACCTCAGACTCTCACACAATAAACTATAATTTGTTTACTAGGTCAACTACAGACTCTCCCTAGGCGGTACCCTGGCCTACAAAGAAGGGATGCTCGTCGGGAGGGTCGGGGTTTGGGAGACCTTGGAGGTATCACCTAGTTATGTGCACAACTATTTACCATTTACACTCTTGTAGGTTTAAATTATATATTATTCAATGTGTGTTTAAATTAATGATTTATCCAATAGGGGTTTCATTAAATGTTCTTCCAATATGGTAAAATTAATTTTTCATCAATATAATCAAGTTATCTGGTTAAATTGAATATTCTTCGTGCTGACTATAAGATCTCCAATCGAACCTGGGTCGTGTCAGTTCACAAAGTTAGGCGAGAGGATATAAAAAATCCTAGAGTATATCACTTAACTTAGTTGCCACAAAGGCTCCCTGTGATCTTCCGGTCCTGGTTCTTTTTCCGGTGATTCCAATTCCCTCAGTCGCTATCCTTGGTCTCCTCAACGCCAACTAAGCTCTCCCCCGTTCGGTATCGATCACTTAACTTTATTTTATACTACCACAAACCCGCGTGCGTTGCAACGCCTTTTAATAAAAAAAATGTGTATATAGTCCGGGATAAGAAATACCTTCCCAGTAGGACTTGTAAGCTTACAGAAGTACTGAAATAAGCACTTATTAGTAAGAGGTAGGCCTTACCATACCCCTTATTTTTTTCATACGATGTCATAGGAGGTAAGGCCTTACTTTTTTACTTTCCTTACAGTAGTTTCATAAATACTTATCTTATACCGGAGACACACTATCACTGTTAATCTAATCCTAATTAATCCTACAATTAAAATCGCCTTCAAAGATATTGATTTCTTTTTATTCAGGCAACAGGAACAAATAAATTTTTTTTTCTTTGAGTCCAAATAAAACAATGAAGAAAATCAAGAATTCACTATTTTATTCATGCGGCTGGTATTTTAGGAGATATTGCACCTCAGCAGTTTGGCACAGGATTTCCGAAGAGAAAACTGTACACACTACTCAATCAAAATACTTTAGGCTGTTTTGTCTGGGGATTTTGAAAGGAAGAAACGAAGTGAAAAACACAACCAAATATGCGCAAGCTATTTTAGACTGTTTTGGCCCATGATTTGCTTGTGCTTTTCACTGGGCTTTCTCTTCAAAAATCCCCAGCCAAGTTAGAGTTATGGTTGGGCTTTCGTTCGACTATGGATTCAAATGTTCGGAACTTTTCGCTAGCGCCTCATTTGAATCCCATATCGAGTGGAAAAAGGTAGTCCGCCATTTTGTATTGGCCACCATTTTGAATTTTGAATGACGCCACATAGCTAATTGTATTCTACTTGTCATACCCTTTAATTTTATACTCATGCGGGGGTTGTTGAGCACAATTGCGAAATTCGGCTACCATCTTGGAACCGCCTTCTTGGTTTTTACAGATAGATATAACGTTTTGTATTGCCTGATCGGAAAAAAATTTCGAAAATATCGGTTTTTGAATGACATTTTGGCCAATAGTTATTTTCGAGAACTTTGAGCTTGAATAACTTTCAAAGGGTTAATCGGGCCAACTTTTTTTTAAAAACTAAAGTTGTAGAGAATTTCATTGTCAACATTTTGGGCCCTCGCACGGGATTGTATGACCTATAGAAACCGAGTTACATGGAAAACTCGGGAAAAACGCGATATATCCGGCGGCCATGTTTTAATTTTTTGGATTCCGAAATTGTTTTCTTAAAAAGCGATAAGGAAGCTGTGTACCAATTTTCAGCCATTTTGGAATTTTCCCCTGACTAATAAGCAATATAGTATACTCAATATACGTTAGATCCATGGCGGCCGTCTCAAGTGGTCGGATTACCACTTTCTTCACAACCCCCTCGAAATGGGTATCAAATGAAAGCGTATGATAGGTAGAATGCAATAAGCCATGTAGTATACTCAATATACCGTTAGATCCATGGTGGCCGTCTCAAGACCCATATACTCGTTCTTTGAGGCATTTCATTTGTGTAAAATTCATATCTCGAAAAATACCAAGTCAATGGATGGCTTTTATTGGCTACTGTTGGCTTATGGGTGCCGCGAGGCGTACCGGGTTCCAGCTAGTATTTATATAGATGTGAATGCTCTTATTGGGTCTTTTATTACTTTAGTCTTGGTTAGGCCGTTTTAATTTTGTTATTAAAAATGTTTTAGCTAATCTTAATGTTTCCTTCCCCAAAGAGACGCCTATTGAGGAAAAAAGTCATACAAAATGGTATAAAATGTGAACTCCAGAAGTGAACTCGCAGTTCTCAACTTTCGCTTTCATCAAGTTTAGTTTCGATATTAATCTATCCACGACTCACCTATAAAAACGAATCTTTTGAATAATACTTCACCACACCAGACCCCGTTAGTTGCAGATTGATTATATCATTCGAAATCCATTCACCTTTGAGTCAAAACAAAGTAACATCAGGAATTCTATTTCTCACTTCAGCAACAATGACGCGTCTTCGTTCTGTTTATTTTTATGGCTTATTTCTGAAACAACTTTATAATTTCACGCAAATTTATTCTGTTGGGAGAATTTAGTGAAATTTAATCTGTTGTCAGATTTTTCTAAATTGTAGTGGCAGACGAAATTTCATACGATCGCGTGCCAGAAACAATGAGAAAATGCTTTGGTTTGGAACGAATTACCTTTTGTGCACATTGTTCGGGCCGTTACTTTTCTTTGTAGTATAATTTACAAATCTTCATTTACTTCATGCACAGGAAACTGAAGGTAAGCCGCCTCCTCTGGAGATTGTTATCGCGAATTTCTCTGTTTCTGTGCAGGCGCTTGTGGAATCAGTCTGAACTCACCTTCCACATTATTAACAAAGCGGTAATTATTCCACGAAATGATATTCATGATTATCACTAAAAGGTAGCACAATATAAATACTGAAAAAGAATCAAGTAAATTTTCTGTGTAAAATATTATTTATTGGAGATTAAGTTGGAATTCTTTCTCGTCTTGTAACGAAGAACGTTGTAAACGCGCGCATTCCAATCATGACTTCGGCCATTTAATTCATGACTAAGTTGAACGCGGTTCAAAGGTCGCTCATGACTTTTTTGTAAACATAAGAGTCGAATTTCTGAGAATAAAAAGAAAAGAAAAACATTGGAATATCTATTTGCTCCGTCATTGCAGTTGATAGTGTTGAAGCGAAAAATAAAAGATAAAAAATTTGTTGCAAAAAGGTCTAAAAAGATTTGAGAGAATTATTCGTGAAATCTGTGGGGGAATTCCTCCGATAAAAATTCACTGCTGCGGCACACAGATTATTCTGTTATCATTGTATGTTAAGTTCCAGCTCAATTAAGAGATCCTCGTTTTTTCTACTCTCATTATGAATTCCAGTTCAATCTAGAATATTTATTTAATTAATCCGGTTCCTTTCAAAACACATAGAAATCAATCAACGACTTAGTATCGCGTGCAATTACTCTAGAAGATACTATAATTATTAATCATTTTTTATCGAAATATATTTCTGGTTATTAATGGCCGATGGAAACTTTGTGAGTATTTTAATAGGAGGCGTTAACTGAGTCACTATATCATGTGATTTCACTTGTATTATCAGTCGCGGACTAAGGGTGGGGTGGAAGGGGCGGCGCGTCCCGGGCTTCTGGTTACTCGGGGCCTCCAAATGTCTACAAGTTCAAATCCTAAACAAGGCTTTTAAAATATGTTCAGTGCATACCTAAGTACAGCATGTACCAGTGGTTTACAATTTTTCAATTAAAATTACTTTTACGACTAATCTTTCAATGTGACGAATTTCCAGTTTCAGTTTGTATGTCTATTGCACTTCGTACTTTATTACTTTCATCTAGATCAGTGATTTTCAACCAATGTACCGCGGCACTTTTTTGTGCCGCCAAATTCTTAAAGTGTGCCGCCAAATTTTAGAAATGCAAACAATAAAAATTATTTTGTATGCATTTTTATACAGAAAATTATTGGAACAGGACCGCGACGGGAAAAATATTTGTCCCGAAATCATTACAGTCTCTCTTTCAACCAAAGTGGCAACAATAAACGGCAGCCTCGATCTTTCGACGAAACTTTGCGTTTGTATTTTGTATAGGGCCACTTTGTTCTTACACTTTGAGTCCGGGATGGAAACTCCCATATCATACTTACTATGCATTGAAACCAGAGGGACATTTTCTAAACAGGTCTATTCAGCTAATGGCATACGCAGGTGATATAGTCATCATGTAGGGCAATGACTGCAGAAAAGGAAGCCTATGCAGCGTTAGAAAAACCAGCATAAAAATCTGGAATCAATAAAAATAAAACGAAACATATGCGGATCCCTAATAGAAACAGTAGAGGAACAACAGGAAAAAGTATAACAATCGACAGATATAACACAGAATCCGTAAACGAGTTCACCTACTTAGGAACTCAAATTAACAAAAACAATAACATTACGGCGGAAATTAAAAGAAGAATACTGCTAGCGAACAAAACAAAGAATAAGCAGGATCAACAAATAGAAGTTATACAAAACCGTAATAAAACCAGTGTTGATGTACGGATCGGAAGCATGGACGCTTACTAGGCATGACGGGCAGGTCCTCGGAAGTTGCAAAAGAAAAATTTTCAGCAGAATGAAATGAAGAGGGTGTCTGGAGAAGAAGATACAATCACGAATTGTACCAAATATACAAAGAACCTGACTAAACCAAAAGCATCAAGATCTCACGGCCACGCTGGATAGGACATGTAATGATAATGTCAAAAATCCTGTTCCTTCAAAAACTAGAGAAAATAAAGTCATAAGGAAGACCTAGGAAGAGATACAAAAATGACATAGAAATGGACATTCGCACAATTGGTATATTACCAACTGGAAGAGAGCGACACAGGACCGAGAACGAAAATTCTTGAGGAAGTCAAGGCTTGCAGAAGGCTGATGATTATCATTTTTACGACCAAATATGAAAGATTTGTCAAAAATCATCAAGCTCAAATTTCGCATTAAATGTATTCTGAATTAATTTTTAATTGACCTTAATGAACATTCTGTTGTCTTTGTAGTCCTATTATTTTATTTTACATTGAAAATTATTATCATCAGCTATTTTACACGGTGTAAAGTAAAATTGTTTTAAATTTATTTTATTGTTAGTGTGCCGCCAAATTTTCAAATTGTTAAAAGTGTGCCGCAACAGAAAAAAGATTGAGAGTCACTGATCTAGATCATAGTTTTTTAACGTGGGCGGTAACGCCCTCTTGCGGACGTTTGATACTTTCAGGGGGCAGTAGAAAACCCAGAGATAATTAGGGGGCCTTGAGATGACACAGTGGGCAGGTTAAAAAAATATAGTCTAAAGAAGAAGATGGTAAGAAAATTTTTTTTGGAGGGCTCTAGAAAAAAAAATTGTCAAAGTGGGCGGTGGGCAAAATAAGGTTGAGAAACTATGATCTAGATCAAAGTTCTACAGCCATATATTTTTACTCTCACTGATGTGAACGAAAAAACTGAACGCCTTGAGGAACTGATCTCCCAACTGCACGAGGAGTTTGTTCCTATCAGCTCCAAAACTATTCCTGATAAGTCCAAACCTTGGTTTAGTTCGGAGTTGAAATCCTTAATCGCTGAGAGGGAATATCTTGACCAAAGATACTTCTCTGCAAAAAGCCCAAGTGCTAGAAACTCGTACAAACGTGTTCGGAATTTAGTCACGACCAAAATCAAGGAGGCCAAAAGTAATTAGCAGACTAGCTAGCAGACCTGTTAGCAAGTCCTAATCCCACCTCCCGCGGTGCCCCCTTGGGGTACTTCTTCGGAAGGAGCTAACGGGAGACGGGCGAATGGCGAGCTCTCTGCGCCACAAAACAGAGTTTTAAGTCGTTTGGGCTGAGAGCTAGCAACCCGCTCCCATAAAAAAGACCATTGCTACGAATCGGCAAACAATGCCTCGGAACCGGATGGACAACACGACGACGACCTTTGCTTTTCGAACAAGGACACGAATCGGATCATGGAATGTGAGAACACTGCTTGCTGAGGGACGGCTGGATGAAGTCCTCAACGAGATGAATCGATATAAAATCAAGATCATGGGACTTAGCGAGACCAGATGGGGGGGAACATATCTGCCCAAACGGTGAGTCCTTCTTATATTCTGGTAGAAACGAAACTGAAAGCCGTAGGAGTGGCGTTGGCGTAATACTCACCAAAGAAGCCAGGTCCAGCCTCATTAGCTGGTCACCAGTTTCTGAGAGGATTATTACCGTGCGCCTGCGTACCAGACTAAGAAGTACTACGGTAGTCCAATGCTATGCTCCAACTGAAGACGCAGAAGATGACATCAAGGACGAGTTCTATATGCGACTGAATGAGGTTTTTCGCTCTATTCCAAGGGGAGGCATCATTGTTTTAATGGGTGACTTAAACGCACAGATCGGCCGTGACAACACCGGCCTTGAACACACAATTGGAAACCAAGGCCTAAGCCAAGTTACCTATAACAATGGTGAGCTTTTCGTTGACTTTTGTAGTTCCCACCAACTCATGGTAGGTGGAGCTTACTTTTGTCACAAGAAGATACACAAAGAGACCTGGGTATCGCCCGATGGTAGAACGAGAAATCAGATAGATCACATGGCCGTCAGCCGCAGATGGAGAACTATTCTTGAGGATGTCAGGAGTTTCAGGGGAGCGGGTACTGGAAGCGACCACCATTTGGTTGTAGCAACTATTCGCCTTAAAATCGCCGCAATCAGAAACGTTCAACAAACTGCTAGAGCCCTTAGACGGTTTAACGTAGACCTCCTGCGGGAGAGCGTTAAAAAGCGGGAATTTGCTGGAAACCTACAAGAATTATCAAACCAGCAAACCGTTTCTGACGACACAAATATTGAAGAATTGTGGAGTACGACAAAGGGCGCGATATTGACGGCTGCGGAAACGAGCATCGGTTATATCCAAAGAAACCAGCAACACTGGATCTCGGACACAACCTGGCAAAAAGTAGAACGCAGAAGGGCCCTTAAAAATAACGTAAACTCTACAAACCACTCGGAAAGACGTCACCAACTAGAACGGGAATACTCCCAATTACATCGGGAGGTAAAGAGAAGTGTCCGGCGTGATAAAAGGCAGCAGATAAATGAGCTCGCAGAAAAAGCGGAAAACGCGGCAAACACAGGCAACAGTAAGGTGCTGTACCAAATCATTAAACAGCTCTCGGGAAAGCACTCTACTAAAAAGCATGCCGTTAAGAGTGCGGATGGAAGGCTACTGTGCAGCGACGAGGAGCAACTCCAAAGATGGAGAGATTACTTCTTCGCCGCCCTGAATGGTACACTTACACAGGAACCTCAGGAAAACAGCAACAATGCACAGCCAATAAGAATCGCCACTCGGGCCCCATCCAAGACGGAAATAGTAACCGCAATTCATGCGATGGCCAATGGTAAAGCAGCTGGGAAAGATGGCATCCCGCCAGAATTGTTGAAAGCCGACTCAAGCCTCATAGCAGATGCGCTTCAGCCAATCCTAGAAATAGCATGGAACACCTGTACCTTTCCGGAGGATTGGACAGAAGGTATCATAGTCAAAATACCAAAAAAGGGGGACCTAACAATATGCGACAACTGGAGAGGTATCTGTTTATTATCTACTGTGGGCAAAATTTTGTCCCATATATTACTATCTAGGATAAGTGAGGCAGTTGACCGAACGCTTAGGAGGCAGCAGGCCGGATTCAGGAAGGGCCGCTCCTGTATTGATCATATTAACACCTTGAGAATAATAGTGGAGCAGTCTACTGAATTCCGATCCCCCCTTTACCTTGCTTTTGTAGACTATGAGAAAGCGTTCGACTCGGTTAATAGGAGCTTCATTTGGCAGGCACTACGGTGACGTGGACTGCCTGATAAAATAATAGAATTGATAAAAGCCCTATATAACAATTCCAAATGCAGAGTTCTCCATAATGGAAAATTATCCGACAGCTTCGAGGTGAGCTCAGGAGTACGACAAGGATGCCTACTCTCGCCTTTACTATTTCTTATAGTAATAAATGATATCCTTGTCGGCGCTCTAGATAATAGAACAGGCGGCATACAATGGGGTTTGGTAGACCGCCTTAAGGATCTCGACTACGCCGATGATATCTGTTTGCTGGCCCACAGACACCAGGACCTCAAAAACATGTTAAACAATTTGGCAACAGAAAGTAGTCCAGCAGGCTTAAGGCTAAACCCGACTAAAACTAAAGAAATGCGGATAAATGCAAACACCATTGAACGGACAGCGCTGAATAACCGTGACGTGGAACTGGTAAATAAATTCTGCTACCTCGGTAGCATTATTACCGAAAATGGTGGGGCAGAAGAAGACGTAAGTTCCAGAATAAATAAAGCACGAGGCGCATATGCATGCCTGTCCCGCATATGGAGATCAACGGTGATCTCCACTAACACCAAATTGCGGCTGTTCAACTCCAACGTTAAGGCAGTTCTTTTGTACGGTTGCGAAATATGGAAAGTCACCCAATTCATCACAGGGCGCCTACAAGTCTTCATCAACAGATGCCTTCGTCGTATCCTAAAAATCCGCTGGCAAGATAGAATTTCAAACGAAGAACTATGGCGCCGTGCCGGCCAAGAAAGGATAGACGACCAAATCAGGCGAAGGAAATGGAATTGGGTTGGTCACCCCTTGCGACGAGAAAACGAAAATCTAGCCAAACAGGCCCTTGACTGGAATCCGCAAGGTTCCCGTCGAGTAGGAAGACCTAGAACAACGTTTAGGAGAACCCTACTAGAAGAAGCCGCAACAACTGGGAGATCCTGGTCAGAGCTAAGAGCTGTCGCGCAAAACAGAGTCCGCTGGAGGGCAACTGTTTCCGCCCTATGTCCCATGAGGGATTAAAGGAGTTTAAAGAAGAAGAAGAAAAAAGTAATTTTTACTCGCGCAAGCTTGATCCATCAGCATAACTACCATCTAATACTTTGTGGAAAATTTTTCGAAAGTTAAGTGTCCATTGCAAAAACGAGACTACTACTCATGACTTTGACGGAGAAAGCTTGAACACTTACTTCACTGGCAACCATTACCCAAATCCACCAGTTACCCTCCCTCCTGCTCTAAGGGATGATTTTAAATCAAATGCTACTGGTAGTAATAATATCCCGCCTAGATTCCTTAAAATGCTAATGCCTTGTATCCTGCCTGCTTTAGTTCATCTATTTAATTCCTGCCTTACTGCATCCAAGTTTCCCAATTCTTGAAAACATGCGTTTGTCTTGCCGATTGCTAAATGTGCAATACCTACATGTCCCGCGGACTTGCGACCTATCAGCATCCTCCCATTTCTAGCTAAAGTGCTTGAAAAGCTAATTGTACTGCAAATCCGTTGGGCTTGCTACATCCGTTTTTCTTTCAGGTGATTCATGCTTACCCAATCAGGATTTCGTAAATCTCATAGCTGTGATACGGCACTTCTCAAAATTACCACTGATATAAGGCACTCTCTAAATGATCGCGAAGTGTGTCTGCTCGCTCTATTCGATTTTTCAAAAGCTTTTGATAAAGTTAACCACTCCCTACTTCTAGTGAAGCTCGCTCGCTTCGGCTTTTCGTCATCCGCTCGCAAGCTTTTGCACAGTTTCCTAACTAATCGCTCACAGCAGGTTAAACTGCTAAACTCTATTTCTTCTCCTGCTAAGCTATTAGATGGTGTTCCCCAAGGGTCGATACTTAGTCCGCTTCTATTTAGTTTATTCATTAATGATCTTCCAGCGGTTGTCACGAACTCTAATATTCATATGTACGCTGACGACGTACAGCTCTATCTCACAAGGCCTAAAGATAAGCTTGAGGTTGGGATAAGTAAATTGACCGCAGACCTGCAAAACATCCATGACTGGTCTTCATCTGATCTCCTGATTCTCAACCCTGCTAAGTCCCAGTTTATAGTTTTTTCCAACTCCTCTATCTCTGACCTCTACCACATGTTTCCCTGGGTCACACTCACATTGGACATGTGAACAAAGTAAAAAACCTTGGGGTTATTCTAAATGACAGAATGACCTGTTGCGACCATATACAAGGAGTACTGCGCAAAGTTTATGGAGTTTTAAGGAAACTGCGTGTGCATGGTAACTTGTTAAATTGTGCCCTCCGTTTGAGATTAGTAAAATCGCTAGTCTTACCTCATCTTATGCACGGCCACGTTGTATTTCCTTCTCTGGATTCTTCTAGTGGTTGGAAAATTAAAGTAGAACAATAGCTCAGTAGAAGAGGAGGGTGATAATTATCGATAGGCGACAAGACAATTGAGCTAGGCTCAACATTCATGTTGTCTGATTCGAAAAAGAATACAAAATCTAACCGCCTTCCTAAAAAATTATTCACGTCGCTCATTTGGCACAAGCCGCATGAAAATAAGGAATTCAGAAAGCTGGGTTCCCTAGAATTAAGGTTGTTTTCAGGAAGGTTTTTATCGTCATCATCGCAAGATACCCATTTAACATTGAGTAAGTTAAAATCACCTACAAGTAGGGGTTCGTCTTTGGAATCCATCATATCTAGGATATGATTGGTGAAAGAGATTAGAATATCATAGAGGTTTTGATCTCTATCGCCAAGAGTGCTGAACATATCTGGTGGGATGTAACAGCAAATTCAAAATAGGTTGTTATGGGCAGGAGATACGTTAAGAGCAAGGATCTCAATGTCCAAAGAGTTAGAAAAATTAGGAAGCGTTATTAAGCAACAGGCAAGTAGTACACCACCCCCACGAGCCTCCGAGTCAATTGATCCCTCCGAAAAAAATTGAAGGAGGTACCGAAAAGTTCGGCATTAAGAATCCCACTGTGTAACCCTGTTTCTGTAAAAGCGATTATATCCAAGAAACACATCTTGGTTTTGGATCTGATCCTCCTCACGTTTTGATAATAGAGGGAAAGAGTCTTAAGTTTTTGAAACCCGTCGAGTGTCGGGAATACGCTGTACACGCATGCGCGGAACAAAACACTTTGAAAAAGCACCAGGAGGCCAGAACGTAGGGTCTAAAAGCTTTTCAGCGGTATTGGGCGGTGCAGCCAGGACGAAAGACGCAACCGGTTTGGAAACATTGCTGATCTGTAGCGGGATTAATAGCTTTTCCCCTAAGGTATTCTTTAATTGCCTCGCACATAGTCTCAGGGGAGAAACGCGAAATGAAAATATTCCGCGGTCTGGATATCGTTATCAAATTGGCGCAGGTTACCGAAGACTCAGTATAACCTGTGCCCGACGCGACGGTCCAATAAAATTAACAGAAGAGGTTGATGTCGCATCCGTTTCTGGGATATAAGGCCAAACCTAAATCCTTACTAATATTATAAATGCGAAAGTAACTCTGTCTGTCTGTCTGTCTGTCTGTCTGTCTGTCTGTCTGTCTGTCTGTCTGTCTGTCTGTTACGCTTTCACGCCTAAACCACTAAACCGATTTTGATGAAATTTTCAACAGACATAGTTTAGACCTTGGAGACGGACATAGGCTACTTTTTATGGAGAACAAAAGGGTTGAAGGGGGTGAAATGGGGTTCAATAAGTTGTAAGGGGATTTTTTTCTATTGTATAAAAAGTAACTGACTGACAGACAACGCACAACCTAAACCGCTAGAGCTAAAGGGCTGAAATTTTGACTGTGTATCCCTATAATGGCGTGGACATCCACTAAAAAGCGATTTTTCGAAATTCATCCCCTAAGGGGGTGAATTGGGGTTTACCGAAACCGCTGGAGCTTTAGGGTTGAAATTTGGACACTGCATCCCTATAATGGCGTGGACATCCACTATAAAGCGATTTTTCGAAATTCATCCCCTAAGGGGGTGAAATGGGGTTTATCCAAACCGCTGGAGCTATAGGGCTGAAATTTGGACAGTGCATCCCTATAATGGAGTGGACATCCACTAAAAAGCGATTTTTCGAAATTCATCCCCTAAGGGGGTGAAATGGGGTTTACCCAAACCGCTGCAGCTATAGGGCTGAAATTTTGATAGTGCATCCCTATAATGGCGTGGACATCCACTAAGAAGCGATTTTTCGAAATTCATCCCCTAAGGGGGTGAAATGGGGTTTACCCAAACCGCTGCAGCTATAGGGCTGAAATTTTGATAGTGCATCCCTATAATGGCGTGGACATCCACTAAGAAGCGATTTTTCGAAATTCATCCCCTAAGGGGGTGAATTCGGGTTTACCGAAACCGCTGAAGCTTTAGGGTTGAAATTTGGACACTGCATCCCTATAATGGCGTGGACATCCACTATAAGGCGATTTTTCGAAATTCATCCCCTAAGGGGGTGAAATGGGGTTTATCCAAACCGCTGGAGCTATAGGGCTGAAATTTGGACAGTGCATCCCTATAATGGAGTGGACATCCACTATAAAGCGATTTTTCGAAATTCATCCCCTAAGGGGGTGAAATGGGGTTTACCCAAACCGCTGCAGCTATAGGGCTGAAATTTTGATAGTGCATCCCTATAATGGCGTGGACATCCACTAAGAAGCGATTTTTCGAAATTCATCCCCTAAGGGGGTGAAATGGGGTTTACCCAAACCGCTGCAGCTATAGGGCTGAAATTTTGATAGTGCATCCCTATAATGGCGTGGACATCCACTAAGAAACGATTTTTCGAAATTCATCCCCTAAGGGGGTGAATTCGGGTTTACCGAAACCGCTGAAGCTTTAGGGTTGAAATTTGGACACTGCATCCCTATAATGGCGTGGACCTCCACTAAGAAGCGATTTTTCGAAATTCATCCCCTAAGGGGTGAATTGGGGTTTACCCAAACCGCTGGAGCTATAGGGCTGAAATTTTAACAGTGCATCCCTATAATGACGTGGACATCCACTAAGAAGCGATTTTTCGAAATTCATACCCTAAGGGGGTGAAATGGGGTTTACCCAAACCGCTGGAGCTATAGGGCTGAAATTTTAACAGTGCATCCCTATAATGACGTGGACATCCACTAAAGAGCGATTTTTCGAAGTTCATCCCCTAAGGGTGTGAAATGGGGTTCTTACAAACCGCTGAAGCTATAGGGCTGAAATTTGGACAGTGCATCCCTATAATGGAGTGGACATCCAATATAAAGCGATTTTTCGAAATTCATCCCCTAAGGGGGTGAAATGGGGTTTATTCAAACCGTTGGAGCTATAGGGCTGAAATTTTGACAGTGCATCCCTATAATGGAGTGGACATCCACTAAGAAGCGATTTTTCGAAATTCATCCCCTAAGGGGGTGAAATGGGGTTTACCCAAACCGCTGCAGCTATAGGGCTGAAATTTTGATAGTGCATCCCTATAATGGCGTGGACATCCACTAAGAAGCGATTTTTCAAAATTCATACCCTAAGGGGGTGAAACGGGGTTTATCCAAACCGCTAAAGTTATAGGGCTGAAATTTTAACAGTGCATCCCTATAATGGCGTTGACATCCACTATAAGGCGATTTTTCGAAATTTATTCCCTAAGGGTGTTAAATGGGATTTACCCAAACCGCTGGAGCTATAGGGCTGAAATTTTGACAGTGCATCCTCTTAATGACGTTGACATCCACTAAAAAGCGATTTTTCGAAATTCATCCCCTAATGGGGTGAAATGGGGTTAACCCACACCACTGAAGCTGGAGGGCTCTAATTTTGACCGTGCATCACTATAATGACGTGGGCATCCACTTAGGGGTGATTGAAATTTATCCCCTAAAGGGGTTAAATGGGGTTAAGCCAAACCACTATAGCTAAACGGCTGAAATTTTGACAGTGCATCTCTATAATGACGTGGACATTTACTAAGAAGCGATTTTTCGAAATTCATCCCCTACAGGGGTAAAATTTGGTTTACCAAACTACTCGAGCTACAGGGTTGAAAATTGGACAGTGCATCCCTATAATGACATGGACATCCACTAAGAGGCGATTACTCGAAATTCATCCCCTAAGGGGATGAAATGGGGTTAACCCAAACCTCTGAAGCTGAAAGGCTGGAATTTTGACAGTGCATCCCTATAATCACGTAGAAATGAATGACTCGAAATTCACTTTATTTAATATTCATTTGTGATTGCTTCATAATTTCTTACATCCACGTAAATAGGCGAACAAACTTAACGAACGTTCGTCAAACCCTAAAATGTCACTTTTCTGGATGACATATACATGCCAATCTACTTTAAAACTTGCAGATTTGTTGAGCAGAGGTGATATTCGCAGCAATTTGTTTACCATATTTATTAAAAAAATGCACTATAATAAACCCTTTTTAGGGATAATAACAGCTGACTTTTTTGTTGGTTTTTTTAAGGAAAACATTGCACATAATAAACAGTTTTTAAAGGCGTTGCAAGGCACGCGGGTTTTATGCTAGTGAAAAATAACGCAGAAGTGAAGTAGACGTTACTTCCACTGATGTAAATGTAACTTCCACTTATTCCATTTTGGCCACTCTCATACATTCATATGCAATGCCACCTAACTTTAATTCACTTCACTTCCCATTTAGGTTTGGCCTATAGGTACTCTGAGTCCATTGGAAGTGCGGGGATGGGAGCGACGAACTAGTAGAGGGGTTTGCAGGGACAGCATCCGCAACGTTGACTTTACGACTGCGTCTGCATTTACCATGCTTTCAACGGGGTTTCGGGTGGTCAGGAGCCACACTGAAAGCAGCCTCCACCGAAAGGACATCCTTAAGTATTATGGGTCGTTCAAGGCTGTGAGGTTTAGAGTAGCTCTGTATCATCCTCCGTTAGAGAAACAGCTGTGAAGCGGAGTGCAGAAACTGCTCCTCTGCCTGCGGGGTGCCATCAGATACTGCCGCCGTTGAGGAGGAAATTATTCTATCACTGACACTTTCAAATTTTAGAGATAGAGAACTCAGGGCATTGTGATTTTGTACCATTATCGCGCTGCTATAACGTTTATCCCTATTGAATAGTTTTCTTTGATCCTCTAGGACGCTGTTCCTCCACATCACATGGCAAATCGAAGGATAGTTCGAATAGTTTCCTGTAGAAGTCTAGTTCTTTGGTATTTAATTTCGTCCCAAAGTGTATAGGGTGCATGCGAAGTCTTATTAAAATTTATTCGAAGAGCGTGCTCAGGATTCTTCCTGGGCCCAACAGCTTAACACACATGTCTTAAAAATTTTGTAAATGATTCTTTATCGTTAAATATATGATGGCAGAGGATATAGTATTAACATCCACATTTAATTTTTTGTGAAGATAGGCCACATTCTTCTTTTGATTCTATCGCATTTATCGACCTTTTTTCATCTCTATCTTCAGTCACAAAATTAACTTCGCAGCGTTGATGGAAAAATACTGAAGCACGCACAGAGCCTGAAGATGAATGTGGATATAAGAGTACCAAGAATATATCTCGATCGGATCGGTCGTATGTTTCAATAGTAAAAGAACTTTTTTTGCAAAACTTATTCGACAAAGATTAATAGAATTCCAATGATCGTAGGTATAAATCTGCACTTTACACCATTTAAAAGCACCTATACCTACCTCCGCTGATCTTCATACAAAAATCTTGTCAGGCTACGTACAAAAACCTGCAATATTTCTCATAACGGAAATTTGTGGTGTGATTTTTGCTCGTGCAACAGCCGGATCGAAGCCCAAAGTCAAGGTCAAACATTTTCGAAAATTATTTTGCAAACGTACGAGCTTCGTTCCGACACCGAGCAATGAAACAGCAACAATGAAGTCGCGACTGTAGTCATTTTCGCAATTAACTCCCGATTGAGGAAAACAAGTTTTTTATCTTAGGATTATTAAGTGCTCACGAAAAAACCGTCGATGTTTAATTTTTTTCTAATTTGAGTAACGATTTCTGACTTGTTCTCCATCAATCCTCCCCTCTTCTATAAATAAGAATTTATTGTGCTATCTTATTTCTGGGGGCCCGCATCTAACATTAGTACTAAAATAGTGTTCATTTTATATATTACTAGCATAAAACCCGCGTGCCTTGCAACGCCTTTAAAAACTGTTTATTATGTGCAATGTTTTCCTTAAAAAAAACCAACAAAAAAGTCAGCTGTTATTATCCCTAAAAAGGGTTTATTATAGTGCATTTTTTTAATAAATATGGTAAACAAATTGCTGCGAATATCACCTCTGCTCAACAAATCTGCAAGTTTTAAAGTAGATTGGCATGTATATGTCATCAAGAAAAGTGACATTTTAGGGTTTGACGAACGTTCGTTAAGTTTGTTCGCCTATTTACGTGGATGTAAGAAATTATGAAGCAATCACAAATGAATATTAAATAAAGTGAATTTCGAGTCATTCATTTCTACGTGATTATAGGGATGCACTGTCAAAATTCCAGCCTTTCAGCTTCAGAGGTTTGGGTTAACCCCATTTCATCCCCTTAGGGGATGAATTTCGAGTAATCGCCTCTTAGTGGATGTCCATGTCATTATAGGGATGCACTGTCCAATTTTCAACCCTGTAGCTCGAGTAGTTTGGTAAACCAAATTTTACCCCTGTAGGGGATGAATTTCGAAAAATCGCTTCTTAGTAAATGTCCACGTCATTATAGAGATGCACTGTCAAAATTTCAGCCGTTTAGCTATAGTGGTTTGGCTTAACCCCATTTAACCCCTTTAGGGGATAAATTTCAATCACCCCTAAGTGGATGCCCACGTCATTATAGTGATGCACGGTCAAAATTAGAGCCCTCCAGCTTCAGTGGTGTGGGTTAACCCCATTTCACCCCATTAGGGGATGAATTTCGAAAAATCGCTTTTTAGTGGATGTCAACGTCATTAAGAGGATGCACTGTCAAAATTTCAGCCCTATAGCTCCAGCGGTTTGGGTAAATCCCATTTAACACCCTTAGGGAATAAATTTCGAAAAATCGCCTTATAGTGGATGTCAACGCCATTATAGGGATGCACTGTTAAAATTTCAGCCCTATAACTTTAGCGGTTTGGATAAACCCCGTTTCACCCCCTTAGGGTATGAATTTTGAAAAATCGCTTCTTAGTGGATGTCCACGCCATTATAGGGATGCACTATCAAAATTTCAGCCCTATAGCTGCAGCGGTTTGGGTAAACCCCATTTCACCCCCTTAGGGGATGAATTTCGAAAAATCGCTTCTTAGTGGATGTCCACTCCATTATAGGGATGCACTGTCAAAATTTCAGCCCTATAGCTCCAACGGTTTGAATAAACCCCATTTCACCCCCTTAGGGGATGAATTTCGAAAAATCGCTTTATATTGGATGTCCACTCCATTATAGGGATGCACTGTCCAAATTTCAGCCCTATAGCTTCAGCGGTTTGTAAGAACCCCATTTCACACCCTTAGGGGATGAACTTCGAAAAATCGCTCTTTAGTGGATGTCCACGTCATTATAGGGATGCACTGTTAAAATTTCAGCCCTATAGCTCCAGCGGTTTGGGTAAACCCCATTTCACCCCCTTAGGGTATGAATTTCGAAAAATCGCTTCTTAGTGGATGTCCACGTCATTATAGGGATGCACTGTTAAAATTTCAGCCCTATAGCTCCAGCGGTTTGGGTAAACCCCAATTCACCCCTTAGGGGATGAATTTCGAAAAATCGCTTCTTAGTGGAGGTCCACGCCATTATAGGGATGCAGTGTCCAAATTTCAACCCTAAAGCTTCAGCGGTTTCGGTAAACCCGAATTCACCCCCTTAGGGGATGAATTTCGAAAAATCGTTTCTTAGTGGATGTCCACGCCATTATAGGGATGCACTATCAAAATTTCAGCCCTATAGCTGCAGCGGTTTGGGTAAACCCCATTTCACCCCCTTAGGGGATGAATTTCGAAAAATCGCTTCTTAGTGGATGTCCACGCCATTATAGGGATGCACTATCAAAATTTCAGCCCTATAGCTGCAGCGGTTTGGGTAAACCCCATTTCACCCCCTTAGGGAATGAATTTCGAAAAATCGCTTTATAGTGGATGTCCACTCCATTATAGGGATGCACTGTCCAAATTTCAGCCCTATAGCTCCAGCGGTTTGGATAAACCCCATTTCACCCCCTTAGGGGATGAATTTCGAAAAATCGCCTTATAGTGGATGTCCACGCCATTATAGGGATGCAGTGTCCAAATTTCAACCCTAAAGCTTCAGCGGTTTCGGTAAACCCGAATTCACCCCCTTAGGGGATGAATTTCGAAAAATCGCTTCTTAGTGGATGTCCACGCCATTATAGGGATGCACTATCAAAATTTCAGCCCTATAGCTGCAGCGGTTTGGGTAAACCCCATTTCACCCCCTTAGGGGATGAATTTCGAAAAATCGCTTCTTAGTGGATGTCCACGCCATTATAGGGATGCACTATCAAAATTTCAGCCCTATAGCTGCAGCGGTTTGGGTAAACCCCATTTCACCCCCTTAGGGGATGAATTTCGAAAAATCGCTTTTTAGTGGATGTCCACTCCATTATAGGGATGCACTGTCCAAATTTCAGCCCTATAGCTCCAGCGGTTTGGATAAACCCCATTTCACCCCCTTAGGGGATGAATTTCGAAAAATCGCTTTATAGTGGATGTCCACGCCATTATAGGGATGCAGTGTCCAAATTTCAACCCTAAAGCTCCAGCGGTTTCGGTAAACCCCAATTCACCCCCTTAGGGGATGAATTTCGAAAAATCGCTTTTTAGTGGATGTCCACGCCATTATAGGGATACACAGTCAAAATTTCAGCCCTTTAGCTCTAGCGGTTTAGGTTGTGCGTTGTCTGTCAGTCAGTTACTTTTTATACAATAGAAAAAAATCCCCTTACAACTTATTGAACCCCATTTCACCCCCTTCAACCCTTTTGTTCTCCATAAAAAGTAGCCTATGTCCGTCTCCAAGGTCTAAACTATGTCTGTTGAAAATTTCATCAAAATCGGTTTAGTGGTTTAGGCGTGAAAGCGTAACAGACAGACAGACAGACAGACAGACAGACAGACAGACAGACAGACAGACAGACAGACAGAGTTACTTTCGCATTTATAATATTAGTAAGGATTAAATTTTCGTGCGATTCTCCTCCTCCTCATTGCGATTGTAATAGACAAGAAAAATGGAAGCTGTAATTAAGGTAATTATTGAAGCGCGTCATGATTGTTTCAAGGTAAAACTGATATGTTTCATCACTAAGATTTGATTATCGTTATTGTAACTTAAGTACCAGGAAAATTTCCTTTATTGCGCAAACTGTTGCTATTGAAATAACTAAATTTATTGATAATTTAAAAAACTTTATAATTGACAAAAGTGTCCCAAAAGAATTGAGAGAAATTTATACAATTGTAGCATTTGCATAATTGTGTGCGCTGACTTGTCGACATCCTATCTATATGCAATCGTTACAAATTTTCTTGAAATAAATGTTTAGCGTAGCATAGTAACCGGCTATTTACCAAGAAACTACAGGGTGCATATGCAGTTTGTTGCAGATATCCTTTGATTTAAATTTAAACCAATATTGTTCTTCTTCTTTAACGGCTCTACAACCGGAATCCGGTCTTGGCCTCTAGCAACTGTTCTCTCCACCGGTCCCGATTCTGAGCCGTGCAGCTTGGGGCATTACGTCAATTCCTAGTAAAAAAAAACCGTTGTGACATAAATATTCAGCGACCGGTACTCCTAGCGGTGGTTGACAGCGAAGTCGAGAGGCCAGCCTTAGGAAAAGTTAGGATTTGAGGCAAAGACCTCAGTAACATCACAACACTAATGAATTAAGGAACTACAATGGAAAATGCGCCACATTGAATGTCAGTACATGTTATAGACCTGGAGGAATGGCAGAAATGATAGATAAACTTAGAAGATAAATAATACGCATTACTGGACCACAAGAACCAAGCTAAGAAGAACTAAGATATGGTAATGGGGTCCTAGAAAGAACGGACGTTATCATAGTTAGAATTATCATAGCGGTACTACGCCGGGCCGTATAGCAAAGCTGCTTAGGCGTCATATGCAGCCTTTCGTTACTTTTTGTATGGAGATAAATGTAGCAAACCGGCATGTGACGATTTCTTCCATATAAAAAAAAGTGTAAAATGTCGCTAATAAACATGTGAAGCTTCGGTATATGGCCGGCCTAAAGGTTCCACAAGGTACTTTTGGTAGGTTTCTGTGTACTCCAACTCGTAGCTATTAGTGGACCGGACCGTGACTTAAACAATTTAATCCACATTTAATACTATTATGTTCATCGTACAGCACTAAGAATATCTTATTATAACATAAATGTCATTTTAGTCGACTTTAAAGAGCTTTTTATATGTGTATTCTAAAGAAGACATATGTATTTTTACTATAACGCTCGCAAGTTGTCGAAGTGACGGAAATGAGATAACCGGTTGAAACTAATTGCAATCGATAGAGGATGGAAAAATGCATCTACAGTTGATTTTGACAGAATTTTGGACATTGACAACATATAAAAAAATCATGAAAATGCAATGCAATACAAATTTTTCATCTCTAGAGCACGTTTTTGGGATGCGCTGCAGGCCTATTAGCTCTGTTTTTCTATTAAAAGTAAATTTCATCTACAATGCATTTAAACGTTCCTATGCAGCATTCCAATTTACTAAACATAATTACGCCCAGTGTAAGTTCCGAGGCGTTGAGCAAAACCGGTTTTACTTAACATACTTATGGGATCGTTTGAGGTGGCTCATTGGTGATAGCACCTTTTGCGCCTGCATGGACTCTTTAAGCTACCATAGGAATGCATCACTCCTTTCCAAATTTTATCGCTGTTGCCAAAGCGAGTCTACTTGACTTCGACTTGGAAGCATGTTTTAATCACACCCATTCCCAAGTGCCCTTCTCCTACCAGTCTCTCCGATTTTCGGCCTAACAGTATTCGTCCATTTCTGGCTAACCTCCTTGAAACCCTGATGGCTACTCAAAGAATTGTGTATTTTGAGCGTCTCTAACTTATAAATATAAACAGCACAGCCTTCAATCACGTCCTGCTTCTGCGAAAACTGACCTCACACGTACATTCTGTCCTTTCTGCTCTTTTAAGATTTCGCAAAGTTTCTTATCTAACCGCTTCCAAAAGGTTAGGAGGCTCAACTACCTCAAGTGCCCTGGAGTCACCCAAGGCTCCATTCTTGGGCCCTTTTTTCAGTACTTTTACTAACGATATTCTAAAATTAATATGTATGCAGACGATGTGCAGCTCTATTTCCCTGCGCTAAGAGATAAAATATGTAGATATGTGTGTGTAGATTCCTGCTATGTATCCTACTGATCGACATTAAATTTGCTGCAGCTAAATCCTTCGGAATCCCAAGGTATTTTTATTGCGTATCAATTTGCTGAAAGCCTTACTTACTACTTTTTCTTATGCATGCTCTTTCCATCTATCCCTCTCTCGACTCTTCATACGCTCATAAAATTGAAGGAGTATTTAACGATTGTGTACCCCCGTCTTGACCACATTTCACCCTACTCGAACTCCGTTTTGGGCTGCTCTCTGAAAGCTCGATTACATTGAGCGTGTTTACAAGCTACTAGCCGGCGAATTCACTACCTGCTAATAATCTAGTCCAGTGTCATCATGATCACTAGCTAACTAGCAGATTGTAATCAATCTGCCGAGAAATTTGAAAGCCGGGTTACTTTACTCGCTACTCTCTGGCGTGTGGGCTTGTTAGCTAGTAAACTAGCCGTGTGTCATCAAAGTTGCTAGTGAGCTAGCTACAAGTATCTCATTATTTGGCTTCTTTGGCTACAAAATGACGGAATTAGTTCGCCTTAGCTAGTTGGCCACTGAGCGAGTGTAAAGTTTTGAATGTCATCGTTACTATCGGCTAGCTAACTCGCCAGCTTCTAAACTTGCCGGCCAGTAGCTTGTAAACTCGCTCAATGTAATCGAGCTTTCAGAGAGCAACCCAAAACTCTCTCTTGAATCGTAACGGTTTAGCCGCTAGGGCGTTTTGATTTTTTTTTGCTAAAGTTTTACATATCACCCTGTATTTTTGTAACCGTATAACCTATTTTCATGGTTATGGTACCAGTGCACGCAGAATTCCTCCACCTATCTTACCAACTTTTGGAGTTATGAATCGAAATTCCCCCCCCCCCCGTTACGATTTCCCCCCCCCCCCTAACCATACGATTTTTTGTTCGTCTATCCAAGACCTATCCATAGCCGGCCGCTTTGTAAGTTTATGTGGGACACCCTGTATATATATATATATATATATATGTATATATATATATATATATATATATCTATATCTATAAAAATCTCGTGTCACAGTGTTTGTTACCGTACTCCTCCGAAACGGGTTGACCAATTTGCATGAAATTTTGTGTGTATATTTGGTAGGTCTGAGAATAGGTCGTAGGCTATTTTTTATACCTTTAACCAAAAAAACAGCTGCAAAATCCAAACAAAAATGGTAATTTTAGGAATTTTCACTTCATTTTAGTTTCAATAGCTTCATGGCCTACCTATTGTTTGACAAATGTAAAATTGTCATTAAATTGAATCATTACATTTAATGAAAATTTCAAATTTACGCAGCTGTCAAACAATAGGTAGGCCATGACGCTATTGAAACTAAAATGATCCATGGCGGCCGTCTCAAGAGGGCGGTGTACCACTTTCTTCACAACCACCTCGACATGGGTATCAAATGAAAGGGTATGATAAGTAGAATACAATAAGCAATGTAGTATACAAAATATATCTTTAGATCCATGGCGGCCGTCTCAAGAGGGCGGAGTACCACTTTCTTCACAACCACCTCGACATGGGTATCAAATGAAAGGGTATGTTAAGGAGAATACAATAAGCAATGTAGTATACAAAATATATCTTTAGATCCATGGTGGCCGTCTCAAGAGGGCGGGGTACCACTTTCTTCACAACCACCTCGACATGGGTATCAAATGAAAGGGTATGATAAGTAGAATACAATAAGCAATGTAGTATACAAAATATATCTTTAGATCCATGGCGGCCGTCTCAAGAGGCCGGATTACCACTTTCTTCACAACCACCTCGACATGGGTATCAAATGAAAGGGTATGTTAAGTAGAATATAATAAGCAATGTAGTATACAAAATATATCTTTAGATCCATGGCGGCCGTCTCAAGAGGGCGGAGTACCACTTTCTTCACAACCACCTCGACATGGGTATCAAATGAAAGGGTATGTTAAGGAGAATACAATAAGCAATGTAGTATACAAAATATATCTTTAGATCCATGGTGGCCGTCTCAAGAGGGCGGGGTACCACTTTCTTCACAACCACCTCGACATGGGTATCAAATGAAAGGGTATGATAAGTAGAATACAATAAGCAATGTAGTATACAAAATATATCTTTAGATCCATGGCGGCCGTCTCAAGAGGCCGAATTACCACTTTCTTCACAACCACCTCGACATGGGTATCAAATGATAGGGTATGATAAGTAGAATACAATAAGCAATGTAGTATACAAAATAAATCTTTAGATCCATGGCGGCCGTCTAAAGAGGCCGGATTACCACTTTCTTCACAATCCCCTCAACATGGGTATCAAATGAAAGGGTATGATAAGTAGAATACAATAAGCAATGTAGTAAACTCAATATACCGATTCATGGCGGCCGACGCAAGACCCATGTTCTTTGAGGCATTTTATCTGTGCAAAATTCAAATCTCGAAAAATATTAAGTCAATGAATGGTTTTTATTGTTTACTATTGACTTATGGGTGCAGCGTAGGCGCACCGGGTCCCAGCTAGTATATATATATGTGTGTGTGTGTGTGTATATATATATAAACAAAGCAGTTTTCTTTGGTATACAAAAAAATATTTACGTAAAAGTTCAGTTCAAAATATTAATTATTGGATCTTATAAACGACTAACTAAAAAATTGAAAATGTACTAGTATAACAGAACAGTCATTATGCTTCGAAAACATTTTATGGGTGAAGGAAATTTGTAAAAGACTCTATTTCCATTTAACACCATATTTGGGTTGGGTAATTTCTCAACTACTTGGTTTATTTTCATGTTTGCTATATCGGTTTCGTTGAATCTAAATGTTTGACCTTTGTCATCATAGGGCTTTAGAAAAGTGACACGAATTTCGCCACCTTCTTCATCTATTCGGTTAATAATACTTACATATCTATATTCCATATTGTTTATGGAATATCTAACGAGGACGTAATCACCATTTCTAAAAGGCGTTATTGTAGTAAAGCTCGGTCCAGCTTCAGTTTCCTGCTCTGAGTCCGTATAAATATCATCCACAGAAAGTTTTAGGCTCGGGGCAATTGTGCCAATATTGAAATGTTGGCAAATGCTGTTATGACAAAAACAACTAAGTTGTTTCATAGTCAAAACAACGGTGTTTAATTTTGAACCCATAGACCGATCGTAAAAGTTTCCAGTCACCTGGTGCACTTTGAGTGTGCCAGTAAAAGATTTTACGTTGGCAGATTCCTTTCCAATTTTCGCACGAATTTCCTTAATAAATGTGTCCTGTACTGTCCTCAACGTAATTCCTGGACACCTCTTTTCGATGGCTTCTACAAATTTATCCATATTTTCAATATCATCACCTGCGGCAATAACGGCATCTGAGGTTCTCTTGCATGTGGCACCAATGCCATTAGGCGCCCCTTTTCCGTGGCCACTCTCGGTATAGTTGCAAGTAAACTTGTGTACATTTGGAAACCGTTCTGGTAATTTTGTAGCCATAATATAAAACATAGTTTTATTTCTATACTGGGTAACTGGCCCATCGCTCAAGAAATGAGGATTTTTTATCTTAGGTGGCAAATCATCGAAAATTGTTTGTAAATGGGCCCAAATAGCACCCGAAGAATGTGAACAGTGCAATAAGACTTAGTTAAATCTTTTAAATATACTACAACTGTGTGTAGGCTAATCTGCATACGTGACGCACCAAAATGGAATGACTGAATTTCACTGCCGTACTTAGTTGAAATTTTTTCGGAAAAGTCCATGTGAATCAACACATCTTCTTCGGTCAGGGTACTTTTTAGTTTCTTTATAGCTCTGAACTGATGCACAATGTTTCTCTCGTGATTACAAAATATGACTAGATCTTCATGTAGTGCATCAATGAGTTGATGAGGTTTCAAAGTAAAAGATTTCTTACTATATTTTGTAACTTGTCGAGTCTCTTTGGATTTTGGATCCTGGAATTGATGTTTTTCAGCTACCCATTTTTTGTACGTAATTGGTCGTTTGTCATCAAATGCTTTATATGTAGGATATTTATTTACACACATTTGGCATTCTCTAGATAAACACTGCTCATTATAACGGTCACCACACACTTCTTGCAGTAATTTCTGATGGCTATTATAGCTAATAATCTTGGCATTATATAATGATGACAATTTTAAGTCTATATTTGCATGAGTCAGACACAAGCAAGTGTCACGTCCATCTATTTTTGGGAAGACAACCCAAAAAGGCCGAAACCTGCAGAAGGTTTGGTAACTCAGCTCGAAAGGGGCCATCCATAAATTACGTCACACGTTAGGGGGGAGGGAGGGGGTCGGCGAAGTGTGACATTGTGTGACAAGGGGTGGGGGGGGGTCTTAAATTTTGTTACGTCACATTTCAAAATCTAATATATCTAAATATAGTAATACTGCTCATTACGCGAAGGATACGTTCCGCAAAAACTCGCGTTAAAGCTGGTGACAGACACACGCGCAATGACGGTTGTGTGATCTGTGTATTATTGTATGTTAATTTTATTAAAAAATAATTTAAATAGAAATATATTTAATTTCAGAACTGCTGTTTTAGTTTAATAACTTCTAGATGCAAAATTGCACAATATGTGACGTCACACTAGGGAGGGGGGGTCTCCCAAATGTGACCAGCTGTGACAAGGACGGGGGGGGGGGTCAAAAAATCATGAAATTCGTGTGACGTAATTTATGGATGGCCCCAAATTGCAGTTCTGTTTGAATTTGTTGTATAGGCCGCCCAATGAATCAAGCATGTATAGTTGCTTTCAAACCTCGTGACATCCCGCGCATGTTCCCCAGCTAACCTCTTAAAAATGTTTAAAAGCTCAGACAAAAGCTTCAGTTAACTCCTCCTATCAAATCACTTGCTGCCATGTAATCAGTCGCGACTGCGTATTGCTAAAGGGAGGTGTATTTTTCTGGGACTTCAATGATTATTTAAAAAATTTACAAATTATGACTGAAAAACACCCGTTTTTATATATTTTTTTATTTTAAGGTTATTTTATTTTACATATATGCTACAGAAATAATTTGTAGTAATTTCTACTAAAAAATACGAAATTTGTGTTTTTATCACTTTGATTACTAGATTGTTGACGTTTCCTGCCAGTCGCATACGCGCTTCTGCCCGGGGAGGTTGTGTTGCTTGCGACTGCGGGGAACTGTCGGTTTATGAATGAAAACGCTCATTTATTCAAAGGAATTTTTTTCAGCATTTTTTAGAAATGAGAAATATTTCGCATAATTAAAGTAAAATTATGCTTATTATGTTGAATAAACTGCCTTTGTTGAGCAGGGGCTTTACATGTATTTAAAAGCTCTGCTCAACACATAGAAAGATAAATTAACTTTATTCATTCGGCATGCGCGCATCCCTTCCCAAATTATTTTGTTGAGTTTTTTCAGTGTTTGTTGCCGTTTTAACTAAAAAGAGGGGAAATGATAGAACATTATTTATAAAATTTGGCAACGAGGTGCGCAGAACTGCTCAAATTTTTTGTGTCACGGAGTTTGAAAAATTCTATACCATTTTTGTTTTCGCAACTTCTTCCTTGTTATGAATTCCTTCTTTCCTGCTCCAAGTCTACTATTAGAGTCATCTTCGTAGAAATTCAGAACAGCATCAAAACACCCATCTGGGAGTTTGTGTTTTCGAGACGGTTCACAAGTCACTTTTGCTTTGTTTAATCTCCTGTAAGTAAGAATTCCTACATCTCGCATGCGCCAAATCTTATATTTATCAACAACTTTTCCCGCAACTGCTTTGGTTAAAAGTTGTTTCTCTTTCGTAGTTTTCATTTGGGATAAGTTTTCCTTCAATTGTTCTTTTAAAATTTCACCAAATAGTGCTTTTTTAACCAATTCTTTCTTAGATTGTGGGTTATTTTCTTTCAGCAGTTTTTGTAACTTTTCGGATTTTTATTTTTTCTCAATTTTCGGATTTTTATTTTCTTTCTTCTCTTTTAATCTTGACAAGCGTTTTTTAAATTTCGCAACTTTTTTTTCCAGATTTTTAATTTCGTCGTCCTTACTTTTTATTATTTTATATCTTAACATTTTGGCTCTGTTATATCTATTTATTAAATTTTCATTAACAGCAGATGGAGTAGGCTGTTCGCGCTGGTTGTTAGATGCAGCCGAATCTAGTGTTTGGGGTATATCTTTTAGGCTTATTACGATACGTTTTGCAATGTTCTTTCCATTTTTTCTTTGTTTCTCGATGCTCTCGTGGTGTCATATCTGTAACCAACTTTCTAGTACCTTTCTCTTTTTTCTTCAAATACTTAAGGCGTTCTTTCTCTCTCATTTCTTGTCTTTTCTTAGGGTCATTTTTGTTACGTTCATATCTTGCTCGAGCAGCCTCTCCTTTTCTCTGTAGCATTTCTTCTTTAGATACTTTCTTTTTTCTGGCGCCACACAGTGGGACCAAATCCAAAAAAGCTGGCCAAAAGTCAAAAAGTGCATTAAATGATCTCAAATTTTACACTCGGGGGTTTTCGGGGTCGCTGATGACGAATCCGGTGTCGAAATGTCGATTTTCAAAATGGCGGACTCAATATGGTTAACATAACCCCTCCAAATAGTCAAAAACTTTAGTAAATGATACCAAAACATCTCACTTAGGGGTTTTCGGGGTCGCTGATGACGAATCCGGTGTCGAAATTTCGATTTTCAAAATGGCGGACTCAATATGGTTAACATAACCTCTTAAAAAAATCAAAAAAATTGTTTTAATATAATGTTTAATACTTTTGATTAATTTTTTTATAAGCAAGTTATTTTATTAGGAAGTTATTGTTTATTAGAAAGACAAAATAAGAATTTTTAAGAATGCAATTACAGAAGAAAATCATTGTGAATACAAGTAAAAGTTGTATCTTTATCTTCTGATGTCGAACATTCAGAGCTATAGCCATTAAAAGAAAATACTGTGTACTAATTTTGGTGTTCTAAGGCTTATAACTTCTTAATTATTAAATTTACCCAAAAATATCTTGCTAATATATTGTAGATAATTTAATTATAAACAAAAAGTGCCCTTGCAAATTTTCTGTAAGATGTACTGTTACGGAGATATATAATGGAAAAACCATTTGCGCACCTTTTCCAAGATGGCGGCCAAATTGGGGGGGAGTGGGTTAGAATCCCGAAAACTCAGATTTAAGCTCACACTGACCCCCCTACACATCCCAAAAATAAAACCTTGTCCCGCATTTTTGCAATATTGAAGTACCATTTCCATGGGCTAGTGCTGGACGTATGTGACCCCTTAAAACACGGAGAAGCAATTTTGGGCAGCGGATTTTTTTTGGAGGTGAAGGAATACACCTTTACCAACAACGCCCAGCAAATTTTCCAGTGGAGCAGAGTGGAGCAATATTACTTTTTGTCCAATATATATCGCATTCTTACAATCCAAATTCATAAAAAGCACGTGTAATAGATGCTTACTGTGTATTATATACTTGCTTAATGGGTATAGTGCAATTTTTTTTATACTCTACATACCTTCCAAAGAAAATTCCACTTTACACGATCACGATTGCTTGGTTACTTAATTTTTTATAGCGTTTTGAAAACGTTAACCTTTTTTCACAATATTAACGTTTAAAAATAAGCAAAAAGAGTAAAGTAGCAACTACAATTTCTCAGTCCGTAGAAAAAAATCTAACCTTCCGTGACTGATTGCTCACTATTGGAAGTGTCCTCGAATAATCCCCCCCCAAAAAAAAACCGCAATCTATCAACTTTTTTTTAGACTTTTGGCCAGCTTTTTTGGATTTGGTCCCACTGTGCGCCATAATCAAAAGATGGTTATAGACCTAAAACAAAGGCAAACGTACAATAGAGTCAGTCCCCTCCCCTCTGAAATTAAACAGGCCCCTGTTCCCGAATATAGCAGGGGACTGTTTAATTTGTCTATTTGTTACAATACCAAAAAAACCCTTCATTATTATTTTATTTTGTTATATAGAAGACATATTAACTATCTTATTTAAAACGATGCGCAATATATATAACTAGAACACTTAAAACAAAGAAAAATAACACTTACCAGGGGACTGTTGACTGTTGCGTACCGATGCGCGCATGTGCACCGCTAGCTCGTGTAACACTAAATAAAATGAGGTGTAGCTCCTTTTGGTGCTAAAAGAGCTAATTTCATACCTTTAACGTTTCTTTACACGCATAAACAAGTCTGCTTTTACTGTATATGGAGTGGCCACTGACATATAGTAATGGACTGCTGATTGACGATGCTGACTGGCACCATTTTTCTCCAGAAATAGAAAACTTTTTTTATGCAAACAAAAGAAATTTCTTCGAATTTAGGAGAAAATAAGTGATAAGATGTTTGTTACAATTAACGGAAATAAATTTCCATCACTCATTTTTATTTATTAGCAGTTTTTTCATTAAATAAATGTATTTATTCCAAAACCGAGACGGTTATTTCCCCTGTTTAACGAACTTTTCAAAATAGCTCAAGAGTGAGACAGAAGAACGAAAACTATACCTGTCTACTTTTTTCTAATTATGTTTATATCGCTGACATGCGCTGACGATTACAGTTCATTGGGATTTAACGTGGGTGGGAGCGAGGCAGGAATAGTTTTCAGGTGCCATTTTTTTGTATGGGATTTTGCCACTGACATATAATAATGGGCTGCTCATCAGCAATTATTCCCATACAAACCGATGGCACCAAAAAGGTATAGTCGACTCGCTCATCCATAAGCCCCCAAACTGACAGAAGCACTCAGAAGAACAGGAAAAACAGGCGTTAAGAACTTAAATCAGATACACATAAAATTTGCAAATTAATGAAAAAAAGACATTTTCAAAGGTGAAAAAGTGAAAATAGTGTTTATTAATTTTTTTAAACAAAATATTTGTGTTGTTTTAATGTTTTAAGTACGTATTTAAAAAAATGTAAATTTCAAAAGTGATTCCGGTGTTTACATGGAGTGAAAAAAGGTTTGTAGCCTATGGAACAAATTGGTGCCATGAAAAATTCCTCATGAGCAGTCCATTCTATATGTCAGTGGATTTTGCTCATTTAGCAGTCCATTACTATATGTCAGTGGGCGTGGCACGTAACTCGAAACTTTGACAGAGGGACTGTTCATGAAATTCCGAGACAAACTTTAGGTTAAATTAAACTATTCAAAATATAGTTTAAATAAATCAATATTAGAATGTAATTGCATATCATTTCATAATGATTAAACTTTGTTATATAAGTTAACTGTTTTGAAAAGCTAATACTGAATTAATGAACTCAATAGAAACTATTTTGGTTTGGTGACCGGCCAGGGGACTGTTTTTAAACCTAAAAAATAGGTTTTTGAAAACATATAGGTTTAAAAATGAGATATTTTCTATATTGTATACTATAGTTTAGATAGTTATAAATTCAAATTTATTGAAATTTAAATATTTATCCATATAGTTTACGTAATATTTGCCAGGGACAGCGATTTTACCACTTTGGTGAGAAACACCCACAAGTATTATCTATTAATTGAAAACATCGCATTTTGATTTTATTTTTTTTTATTTATAAAAACGATTGTATTTTAATAACATACAATAAATCTTCTTCATTCATCATCTTTGTTCTACAATTATCACAAATAAATTACAACTATTTAATAATTGACGAAAAAACACAGTCACAATCCACTTTGACAATAATTAATATTATATAAAAAATCTCAGTTAAATACAAGATAGAAAAATTGTGTTTTTTTGTTTTTTATTTTTGTTTTTTTGTTTTTTTTGCTTCAAGACCACATCCATAATGGTAAAAATGTATTTGAATGTTGGGGAAGGAAATTCTTATATTTCCGAGCTCTTACAGTAAGATTTCTCTCTCTTTCTAAAATATCCAATTTTGTGTAAACATGTATAAATGGAATAATAATTACTCTATAAAACACCTACTTCAGTACGTGATATTTAACTATCTATCGGTTACAAAAATGCTATTTTAAATACACCATAATAAAACGAGTGGATTACAATAACAGCCGTTCTTATCAGATATATATGTAGCTGTATGTAATATGTGTACCTTAACCTACTACAAAAAAATATTTCCTACATAAAAAGTACAGTATATAGATTTTATCGTGCAGTTTTTAGCTTCCATTTAAGGAAGAGGAATGCAGCTATTCGGAGGAAGAAGAATATAACTACTAAGGCAACTATATCGAGTGTAAAGTCGGCATTGAGCATATCAAGTTCCTCTAATGTTGTTTCGGGCGACTTGAAATGACAGTACGTTTGGTGGCACTTTAGCTTTTCACGGCCATAACCATATGTAGCCAAAGCAGTGCCTTCGAATCCATAACGGATATAAGATAGGTAGGTAATCCATCGGAGGTAGACTGGTATTGCATCGAACGATACAAAGAATCCTGAGAATAGTAGGAATGGTACGGACATAACTGGTGCTAAGAATACGCCATTTTGTACATTCATAGCAGCTCCAACTACAAGGCCTACACTTTGAGCAACAAATGATATAAGTAGGCAGGCTGATAGGAACATTATGTAACGGAACAGCTCCCATGGCTGCGATGTAAAGTAGTACACTATTGTCACGTATACTACACAGAATATAGCCTGGAAGAAACAAATTAATATAAATAAAATACTCGAAAAATACAAGAATTTAGTCTTACCTGGAATGGAATATCTGACACTGTTATCGCAAGATAGTAAGATCGTAACGAATACCAACGATTAAAGTTTTCCTTAAGTAAAACTGGCAATTCGAGCGGGACTATAGGAAAAAAACGGTAAAATTAAATTAAAATATCACAAAAATTATTATTTGTATAACTTACACGATAAGATTGTAATTGTCATTGATGTGTACATTAAGAACAACATGTTGAAGAATAAGAATCCTAAATTACTAAGCACTTTGGCGCCATCGTTTCCAATATCGTAGTAGAGAGCCCCAATCAAGAATCCGACAAGAATATGTGCAAACAATCTAAGGTACATAAGAGTCTGTAAAGAGAAAACAAAAAGTAATTAATATAAGGCAATATTTTCACTATTTTAAGTAATTCTACCAAAGCTAAGCAAACTTGAGTTAAACTTTCTTTTTAAGCGAAGTTTTCAGGCAAAGATTGTGGTTGAGGTAGCTAATCGGTAGCTAATCCAATCGTTCACAAATGTTTATCGAAGCTTGATTATGTAAACTGTTACGAATGAAGTGAGGATTTGAACATAATTTCATAGAAAAAAAATTAAGAGATTGCATCGCCACCTTTCGTCGCTGCACGAACGTAATGATTTTTTGTCGGACATCTATTATAACAATATTGGAAAAAATCTCCTCGAGTAAGGGAATTTAGGCAGCCATCATTAGTTACGAACGGGGACTGTCTTCATCTGAAGTTAGTCAATATGGTATTATGAATTCACACCACATAAAACCAGTCTATAAATTCAGGAAAACATCATGTTCCATTAGGATAATGTAAGATATAATAAAATCAAATTAACTACTTGACACAAATTGTTGCGCTTTGCTGTCACAGACCATATATCCGCCATTTGGACCAGACTTTGCACCACTGCCACTTAATTACCAATAGTTATGAATTAACGACAGAACTGATTATTACTGATTGAATGTTGAAGAGTCGATCAGTTCTGTCGTTTTTTGAATATAACAGAAAGTGGAGAGAGTCGGTAGAACTAACCTGGCAAATGGCGCGCCGAAAGAACTATCAATTACTCCTACAACGATGCGAATGCGGGGCGAAACGTTCACAAAATAGTAAGAAGGCTATAAGTGGCGGAAGTGTTGTAGAAAGCTCAATGAGGATGCGTAACTCGTTTAGCGCATGACAAAAAAAAAGAAAGGCAAACGGGTATCAACCTCCCCGGAGAAAAAAGCCAAACTCCGAAGTGTCCGGAACCATCCTACTGGACGATAAAAAGGACGAAGATGAAGCGCAAAAGAAAAGAATTCGCAAGCCCAAAAAAAGTGCATGTGATGGTCAGGCCAGACAAGATCATCATCAGGACGAGACGCGGATTAGTGTACGCTGACATTTTTTGCATGGCAAAGCTAAATTTTTTGGTGGAGAACGCAAGGAAACGACCTGCTGTTCAAGCTGAAGGTGAGAGACACAAAAGTCACGGACCTCCAACAGAAGGTCAATGGGCCAATGAGTTAGTTTAGATAAGAGCAGCACCAAGCATCTGTTAAGCGAATGCAGTTATTTGATAAGATCACCACTATTTTTGTTTTTTTTAGAAATGAGGGGCAATCCAGATGGTGAACACTGCGGCCAAGTTAGGCCTGTTGTGTACATACTCCACTAGTGGAACAGATTCTCAGCCTTCTGGACGAAGGTAAAAAGGTCTTTAATTAACGAAGACTGGACTTGAGCTTGAGCCCTGCTCTTTCTGAAAAAACGTTCTTCTAAGCCAGATCAAAGCAGGATATTCACAAAGAATATGTGCGGAAGTCTCGTCGCCTTCCATGCAGAGTCGGCATTCTGTCTTCTGGGACTGCCCTAGGTTGTGATATCGCAGTCCTACATGGCCAGTCAAATAACTTATCAGCAGTCCGCTCTGGAGTACGTATTTCTTCTGCTCAGGCTCTGGAGTACGCCAAAACACCTTGCAACTATTTTGGAAGAAAACTTCCATGTTGAGAGTGCTTTGATGGCAGCTTGGATGTCAGAAAATATTTTTAGCCTTTTTCAAGGTTGAGCCTAGCGCAGCCTGGAAAACAGTCTGGAAACAGGGTGGCACACAAATATCAACCATAAGCCTGCTAGCAGACATGGTCATTTGTTCGTCAGTCATCAGCGAGATAGGCAGAACAAAATAAAGCGTATGTAAATACGCGCATGCTGTACCTATCTCGGACTGGTGGAAGTGCGATCATAACCTCCTCGTGGAAGCCACTGGAAGCCGCCCTGAAAGGGATGGGCTAATATGATCAGCCTTATCACGCCAAGATGGAAAGTTATCGAGTCGAGGGCTGCATGGCAATAGCTAGTTTCGCGCTGCCGTTTAGCAATCTCTTGTGGACACTAGGCGTACCCAGTTGTATAATGTATTATCCTGATATAAAGACTTTGCCAGGGGTACTCTGCTTTCGAAAAGTGTTTCAAAACAAACTAGTCCGGATACCAGGAAGGCAAGAAACAGACTGGCGGTTATTTCTCTGTTCAAATTTTCTGTACCCACCAGAAAATTGACTGCATCAGCTCCTATATAACCTAGGGAGAACAGTCCCATGCCAGGTCCATCTGGTGTGCTGTCTAAACGGCAGCGGTCGGAGGATCTCTCCAAGGTAGCAGGGACCTAAGAAGACGAAAACGGGGAACCGCAATGACCCTCCTACCGGGAAAACAAGCTGACTCTGAAAATCGCCGCTCTGCCCTAAGTTTCTGGACCCCCTAGAGGGCCAAAGTAAAGAAATTTCAAGTCGAAGCGACAATTCAAGTCAGACTGATCAACCGTTCAATCTGTCTGGCCTACAAATGTGAGATACAGTGGTGTAGTGCAATAGGCAAAGCGAGTGGCCGTGGTACTTTTGGACACTATACCTCACCAAAAGAAGAAGAAGAAAAAAGAAAGTCTGCCCAGGCCGGATGGTATGTCGACTATGAGCGATGATATTGCTTGAAAGAGTGCTTAAAAGGGTGCTTCAAATGCATTACTTGTTTGTACAAGGCCGAAATCTATTAGAGGGGCGGGCAGAAAAATCAAACGAATGTACCTCCTATTTAGGGAGATAAAAATTCAAAGATACTCGTAATAGTCTGGGACCTGTACTAAAACCTGCATAACAGCTTCTGAATAGCAGACAAAAACGGGACATCAACAGTATGGACGTGCGAAAGCCATAGAAGGTAACACAAGAAAGACTTCGCACTAGCCAAGATAAGTGAAACACACGTCTATAGCTTATATGACATTTCCAGTTCGTATGACGTAGGGAAAAACGAGTAGCACTTCCTTCTATTAGCCAGATTGAAACCAAACCTTAATTTGATTTAAAGAGACATAATACCATGTTTCCATCGCACTCGAAATCTTCCGATTTCGGCAAAAATGAGGATTTCGGACGAAATCTCGTTTGAAATCTCATGTTTTAGCATATAAAATGAAATCGCCTTTCGGAGGAGATTTCAATGAAATCTCGATCGAAATCTTGGTAATGACTATTCAGCCTATTCAGCAAGTGGGAAATTTTGGGGAAATTTCTCAGCTGTAAAAAATTTTGACAGTACGAATTTGTCATTTTTAAATTTTCTATCTTTAACGTTTAAAATGGAGCTTAAATGAATGTTTATATTTTTTCCTTATTTTACAGCCTATTCTTTCCAAATTCCTCAGTTTTGTTGATATAATTAGGTTTTTAAAATTTGATGTGCAAGTTTGTTATGACAAGCGAAAACTGCCTGGTGCGATGGAAACACATTTGGATTTCGCCAAATCGTTTTATCAAAACCTGCGGATTTCAAGTGCGATGGAAACATGGTATAAGTGACATTCAATCAAGCTGGACATGAATCTACTACGACAAGTAAGGAACCCGATACCACGAAGATCAAACTAAAATGAAATTGCAAAAAGTTGCTACTACTTATCAGTTACTATGTATTTTGCAATGTCGAATTATTCTACAATAGGATATAATGCAGAAAACAGAAATGTCAAATTTGTTACTTCATTTCAAAAGGACTAGCCATTAATCTATAAATAATACGGAAGACAGTTTAATCATAGTTCGGCTGCACTTAAAGACCAACATGATTCAATTGTCCCCTGATCACTCAGCGCACGCCTACTGGTTAATTTAATACGACAATCTGGTAAATTATTCCACATCCACGATAAGTTATTCAAATAGTGTTAACGGTGTACAATGTTCACACTTCTCGTTTACTTAACAACAACTTCACGTTTTAAAATTGTCTACAATATTTGTGGAAAGTTCAGTTGACGTAATATGGCAAAAAAAAAAATCTATAAATAATTTATTAAATTTGATGACGTATGATAAAAGAACGCGATTAAATGTTTTGTTATAATCGGTTGGTTAAATATGGCAATTGTTGTCCTACTACCTATTAAAAACTAGATAGATAATTTTGCTTAGCTTCCTTTCAATTTAAAATTTTGGTACTTTTTAAAAACTTACCCAATCCCTGTAACTGAACAAAAGTGTCCGTTTAAGAACAACCCAGAACTGATGGAACTGCGATGTTTGATATCTTTGTGGTGATTCGATTTCTTCTAATAAAGTTGTCGTAGCATTGTAAACCTTCTCCATTTCAATAACCAACGATTCTGAATTTGATTTTGGCAAATTTGGATCCCATCCAATTACTGCACCAGAATTCAACATATTATGCCCATTTGATTGTGGCTTGTTATCATCGAATTTATCCCCAAGAGAATTTTGCGCATCGTTTTTATCTAATATCGGCTTGTAGTTATGGACTTTGATTAAATCATTTCTGGTTTTTAATCCTCTAAAATCTTCAAAAGTTCTAACATCCCGACCGCCATTATCGATAGCATCGACTAGTTTCCTTATATGATCACCATGTTCACCGCATGCAACTTCAATAACATAACTGGCAGGATTATGATAGCTAGGACAATCAAGTCCTAGTGTTGATAAGAAAGGCACTAATTGTGTTGTTCTACCCTGATAAACGCACTGTCCATCGGCTAATGTATATAGTTGATCGAACATCTCGAATAGACGAGCTGATGGCTGATGTATTGTGCAAATTATTGTTCGGCCTTCTTTGGCTAAATATTTTAAAAGGCTAATGCATTGGAAACATGTTGAACTGTCCAAACCGGATGTTGGTTCATCAAAGAACATTATTGGTGGATTGCTGACCAATTCCAATGCAATTGATAGACGTTTCTTTTGTCCACCAGATAAGTTTCGTGTTAATGTGGAACGATGATCGTTTAATCCAAGCGTGTCAAGGATATCTGTTATCTGAAATTATAAAAAGAATGTATTATTAGTTTTGGTTAAAGCATATATTTATGAAATAGCAATGATATTCAATGATCAGCATGATTTATGAAATAGTAAATAAAATTGAAATGTAGCAGTCCCCAGAGAACGAAGGAATTTTAAATGCTTTCTTGTTTGGTGCCATACAAACTATACTACATCCTCTCAAACTACATTATACATAGCGGCTACATCATAGCCAGGAAGAAGAACTTGGAGATAAGAGTTATAATTTGTCCAAGTGGGAACTATGCTGCGAGAACATTGAACTTTCCCAAATAGTGATCTACATAATTCTTTCATGGAGCCCCTGTGCTGAAGTCGAGTCGCATTTCGTGACAAGTCGTTTGAGTTGAAACTGAAGAAAGTGACATTCCAGTTGAAGTACAATACTGTAGAAAGATAGACGAAAATATTACGGAAAATTTTTAGTCGAATAAAGGAAAACAATGAATCAGCTTATGTGCGTCGAGAGAACTCCATTCCCGAAAAGGGCTCAATCCCTTGATACACATTATGCAGTGCTGTCATCGTGTGCATCTTTTCACGCCTGCAGTTTCTCTAGTCATGAGCGAGACAACCACTTGTCTTCATTAAGATCAAGAGTTTGTTCAATCGCCATATCACTCCAGGTACCATATAACAGTTTCTCACTCCTACAAATTCACGAATTGACAGTCCCGGCTTCACTGGCCGAACTTTAAAATAACCTTTAAAATAAGTTCGAGGATAAAACAGACTTCAGTTCGTCCAACTGGACTCGATCAAAAGAGAGTAATTAACTGGAATGCCATTCCATTTGCATTTCGGACGTCTGTCGAAAACGCAATAACAATTTCAAGCACGAACTGAACATGAACTGAACTTTAGCCGTTGAAGCCTCTTATGTGTGAATTGAACTGAATATGTATTATTGAAGTGAGGTCGGTAAAGCCGGGGAATAGGTCATTGCAAAGCCAGCCGAAATAAGTCAATTTTCATCTAGCGCTCAACGGTTCGTGGAAGAAATAAAATAAATTAGTGGAATAGTGGAATGTAAGAAATAGCGAGGTTATTAAGAAAAAGTTGATAGTTTCCGAGTTATAAGCAAAAAACCCGGAGGATTTCCCCCAAAACGACCCTAATTGCGCCCCTGGTCCTTGGTAACTTCCACAAAGAAGAATTTTATCTATTCCCCAACACCTACCATTTATAATGGGGAGGTGATACCAGAAAGGAAATCCAATGACGATTAATTAACACCTTTCCATCCATCGAGCCTTGGTATTTCTCAAAGTTTGACGGTCCCTTGCAGCATGTCTCCAGTTCCGAATGTTGAGCATTGTCTCTGCATCAGCCGTCACAGAGTCCATCCATCTCCTCCTGAGTCTACCTATTGGTCTATTTCCTAAAATTTCTGCCATCATAAGTCGTTTTGGAATACGGTTATCGTCCATCCTGATTACGTGACCGGCTAGTCTTAGTCTGTTGATTTTTATAAACGTTGAGAGTTCTGGGTCGTCAAAAGCTTCATACCACTAGCTTTTGTATCTCCTTCGCAATTTCCCATCTTCTCTCGTTGGGCCTATTATGCATCAAACCAGTTTACTCGTCCTCTATGTCCTGGGTCTCCAGTCCAAGTCTCATTGCCACAGCACAGTACTGGTCGTATTACTGTTTTGTAGAGTGAGAGTTTCGTTTTCCTATGCACAAATCTTGAGTGCAGGATTTGTTTTTGGGCATGAAAGGCTCTATTAGCCAGTAGTATGCGCCTAGCTATTTCTTCCTTTTCATCGTTTCTTTTTGTAATTGTAGACCCAAGGTAGACTGTTTTATCGACTAGTTCTCGATAGTTATGTTTCTTCCCATTCTAAAACTTCCAGCTCTGGACCTTTGTTTTCTCTTCGTTGATATTCAGCTCTATGTCCTTTACCGCTTCTCTTAATTCGACATAGACTTCTTTTGCTGCCAAGAAGAACTTTCCTACGATGTTCACGTCATCCGCATATCCAAATAGTTGTGCAGACTGCGTTGCTATGGATGCACTACACTGTACTGGGGTGGTATTCTCGTTGGCGAGTGACGTGACTGTGAGGGACGCGGTGGAATTAAACTGTCGATACCTACACACGTATCGAGGAAAATGTCACTTCACACGCCATTTTGCGACAATTAAATACCAATTTTGAAGATTTACTCGCCAGAAGTCTGTTAGATTGACAATGAGAATACCAATTTAAGGTCGAAGTGACACATTTGTCACGTCACTCGACAACCAGAATAAGGCTGCTGAAGTTTTTCTTATCACCAATTCTAGGGCCAGGTTAAAAAGCATGGGGGCTAGACCATCTCCTTGCCAAGACGTTGTCGCACTTCGAAATTTTCTGTTACTGCATTCTGGATCCTTACTTTCCCAAGGGAGGTATTCGTTGCGCATTTGATCAGTTGTACCAGCTTTGAGGGGACTCCTAATTCCAGTAGGATCCTATACAGCCTTTCTCTGTTTATCGAGTCATATGCCTGTTGAAAGTCGATAAATATCTGGTATATATCTACATTCCTTTCCTAGGTTTTCTCCAGAATTTGTTTTAAGGTCAGTATCTGTTGACCTGTTTGTCCTAGAACCAGCTTGATATTCTCCTATAAGGCCTTTTACTATAGGTTCTAGTTTTTGTTTCACAAGGATTGTCAAGGTTTTGTAGCGTATCCCTTGCAGCCTCGATGCACGGTATGCCCGTGCACTCGTATATGGTGCGAATAGTGACGCTCATATATTTAGGGGGTGCCATTTACGATTATTTTCGTCATAAGAGTACTTGGTCAAAAAAATTTGGAGATCACTGGTCTAGAGAGAATCGCCTTGGATGTGTTGTGCTACCAGAATATTGAATGTGGCGATGAACCCTCATTCATCCAACATCCAAAGGTTCAATGTTGCAGGAGTTCGGAAATACTGACTGGGGGAGTTCGCTGTACAGTAACTATTTAAGAATTCGAATTCCTAGTTGGGGGGAGGGGGCGGAGAAAATGAAACGAGCGGGGTAATCTGGTGTTACGCAGTTATAAGATAGCGGTGGAGGTAAGAGATAACGGGTCGAAGAACACCGCGGATTGGGGTTAGTAGTTCGTTCAATTTTCTCTCTATTATTTTTCTTGCTAGATACTCGTAGAATATTTGAAACTATATAGGGGTTAATCTCGGAGCTCCAATCCTTTACATGAAAAAATCTAGAATGGTTTCTTTATGCGAAGATATTGCAGTTCGTTTAAAATTGCTGATAACTTGAGAAGGTATTTCATGCTAAAGGTTAGTTATTCTAAAGCCAATTGCACATAATATCGGGTTTCATAATTTTTTTACGAAAGTAGCATTTAGCCAAAAATGATGCTTAACTGTGTCTAACTTGACGATTCTAGAATATTCTATAAACAAGATCCACGTGCCTTCACTCTATCAAATACTACAATATCCGTGACCGTATTCCAGCTAAAAGGTTTTCTATAATGAATTCTTACAAAAATAACAAAAAAAAAAACGAATCTAAAAAAAGTAACGAATTAAACGAACCAAAAAAAACAGCAAAACAAGTTTACGTGCTTCTCTACTCACAAGGCTAGCAACATTTTAACTATCATCAGTAATATAACAAGTAAACCAAAACAACAACGACGACTACTACTACTATATTCTGGGATATTCTTTTGCGTAAACTTAATTATCAGCACGGAAAGTTTTTCCAGCTAATTATGAAAGTTCGACGTTCACGACTATCGTCTGGAGTTGATTAGAGTAATTATCAAGAGACCTCTGGAACCCAACTTGGGATACTCGCGATATTTTTATGCTTGTTATTAAAAATGGGTCTTGTGATGTTGGGTACTAGTTACATACCATCGCTTGCTTTGATGCCTTGTCGAATTTCTTGCTCAGCTTAAGATTAGTTGCGACAGTCATTGCTTCTTGGACGGTTAAGTTAGCATGAAGCTGATTATCCTGCATGATATAGGCCGACAGCTTACGGAAAACGCTAAGATTCCGTTCGCTTCCGTTCATCGTAATCGATCCTTCGATATTGGTCGTTCTGAAAGAGACAAAAATTGAAAATTAATAATAAATTCATTTTTCAAGCAAAAATATTAAAAATGTTAAACACGTGTGGTTAAGGTTTCTCTTCGATATTTTTCAAGTGATCGAAACTTGTTATTCGACCAATGAACGACGAAACTAGTTTCCATGAAACAAAAAATCATTCGTGTTCCTTGATTTAGAGATATTCAAGCGCTACAGTCAATATCGTGGATGTTATTAACTAGACTGTCGACGTGGAAAAGACTTTTTAGAGGTCGGAATTAGGTAATACGAAACACACCGATGTGTGCGCCTGAAATTTGAATAAAAATTGTCGTTTCATCATGTTTTTTTTCAACGTCTGAAGATAAAAATAACCAAAAAATTTCATGGTCTGACTCAACTAACGTATGGCAATGCAATAGAGTATGTTAGTATGAGTATGTTACTACTGGTTAATCTCAAAAATGTATCTTGAAACTTTCTACCTTAAAAAAGATAAAATCTGAAAAAATTTTGTGTCATTAAGGTTTCTTGCCGCATTCAAGGTTTGCTGGAGATTTTTCAAATAAATCTGTGAACATTTTGACAGCGATTGAAGTATTCAGTGCCGGCAGATCATGTTGAGCCCGGGTAGGTAGTCAGATAAAAACTACCCCTTCCAAAACTGTTATTTGGTCTGTTACTTGAAAAGGGAAGGACGCAGACCACTTCATTGTGTTTTGGAAGATAGGCCGAAGGTGTACAAAAGTACAGTTCCGCAAGGTTCCGTCCTGTACTCCTGCCAATGCATCACAATTAATAATATTTTGAGGCTACGTCTCCGTCTCTTTAACGGCTCTACAACCGAGATTCGGTCCTGGCCTCTCGCAACTGTTCTCTCCACTGGTCCCGATTCTGAGCCGATGTCATCCTGTTTGGCATCCCTAAGCTCTGAGCGTTCTGGTCTACGCCATTATTCCAGCGAAGGTTGGGTCTCCCTCGCTGTCGCACCCCATAGGTCTTACCGCAGAGAAGTTTCCGAGCAAGCTCATCTTCGCTCATACAAGCTAGATGTCCTGCCCACCGGAGCCTACCGAGCTTTATTTTTTTCACTACATCTATGTGTTCCTTCACAACTCGTGTTCCTCTACCTTGATTGTGGGACTAATGTTAGGTGTTCTTGTAGACGAGGCCACCATGTACTTTGTTTTGCTTTCGTTAATGTGCAGTCCCAGATTTCCTGCCACTTGTTCAATCTGAGTGAAAGCTTCTTGTACAGCTGTTGTTGTTCTTCGAATGATGTCAATGTCGTCTGCGTAAGCCAGTAATTGGGTAGATTTGTGAAGGATTGTACCCCTTGATGTCACGCCCGAATCTCGGATCCCTTTCTCTAACGCCAGGTTGAAAAGGAAGCAGGCCAGACCATCCCCTTGTCGGAGTCCATTATAGATATTGATTGGTCTGGAAAGTGTTCCGGATACCTTTACTTGGCTTGTCACACTGGTCATGGTCAACCTACATAGTCTTGTCAGTTTGTTGGGGATGCCGAATTCTCTCATGGCTTTGTAGAGTTCTACCCTGGCTATGCTATCATAGGTGGCTTTAAAGTCTATGAAGAGTTTTGAAACTCTACGACATTTTTCCATAGCCTGCCTCAAGGTGAAATTCTGATATGTCGTTGATTTGCCTGGGCTGAAGCCATACTGGTATTGGCCTATATGGGGCCATCATGTTTTGTACGATAGCGGAGAATATCTTATACACAGTATTCAACAACGAATACAATGCCGATTAAATGACCACCTCCAGCTCCAGCTGTTCGTCAGATCTTTCACGCGTTTTTGGACACAAAAATTTTCTTAAAAACTATAATTTTGTTTATTGATTCCGCCAGAGTGTAAAATGAGCTTTCTGTGGGTATTGACTCAATGCTAAAATGGTACTCAATGACGTTTCAGAATTGTGTACATTTGTCGAAATCATCTAAAAAATGTAAGAGTTATTCAATGTTGAAATACCGAAGGTCTAGATGGCGCACCAGTATAAAGAAATATGTGAACTATACTGTCAAAATAAATTTTCAACAAAATTTATTTTAAAAAAATGACTTCAAATACAAGCCACCCTGCACAGTTTTACATACGTTTTGATTTTTTTTTCTCCATTTTTACGGGGCAGCCAGCGAAAAAATTAAAGAGACTGGTAGTACAACGATCATTTATCAACTTTACTTGAGAGACTTCTAAAAATCTTCTTGCTGACATTGGGTCTTATGTTTTTGCATTTCTACGCTTTATCTCACAGTGCTGGGGTTAGAGTTCAACATTTATCACATTTCCATATATTGTAGCATTCTTATATGCGCATTACTGCTTTGCTATTTCAACAAATACTGCAATAATTGTGTTAAAAAATCATGCATTCAGAAACTTATCTTTGAAATAGTTTTGGTTTGTACTTAATAGATTCAATTATTACACCCACAAAAACTAATCATTTGGATCGATTTACTAGATGTATAGTCATCAAAAAGATTAATTCAAATTCCATTATGCTTATTACAAAAAAACCACGAACGTACTCATTAAGGCAATATTTATCAGCCGAAAACTTAATCCCGTTGACCCACTACTGACTAATATAAAACCTTTATCTCCAGATCACGAATAATAAACATGCGTTCATACTTATGGAACCAAAGTCGTTGATAACCAAACCGAGATTAAAGTCCACGCTACAATCTCTATTATTTCTGTGAAGGGAAACGACAACACGGGGACGTTATGACAACGAACAAATATGTTTAATAACGAAATAATCGTTGTGGTAATAATTGCATGAAACGAGAGTAGCTTAACTACGAAATAATAACGCAATTGGCCCGATCTCAATTGTTTTATGAATTTTGGATACGTTTGGCTTCTCGCTCGTAATCAATACTTCAATCGCGGTAATCAATACTTCGGGATCGGTGCACTGTCAAAATGTTCACAGATTTATTTGGAAAATTAAATCTAGTCCAGTCAAATGGTACTTTGGCTGTGCATTTTATGAAAACAGCAATTTTGTTTTTTCATTTTGTAGGGTGGTTGGTTGGGAGTATAAATCTGAGTTTTCGGGATGCGGAGGCGTGACGTTCGGCCGCCATCTTGTTTTGAGTGGTGAAAAATGGTTTGTCTTATATCTCCGAAACCGTGAGACCTATAGAATTTTTGTTGGTTCACAAAATGTGCAGTTAAAAGCAAATTTAATTTCTCTGCGCTCCTTCCTCCCAGTATATCACCAAGTACAGATTTCGAATGCTGGGGCTGGAAAAAGATGCCGCGAAAGATTGTACCAATTAAATGGACGATGGCGCCGGCGCCTCCAGATCTGTTGAAATTAATTTTTTGGAGGTGCAAAACCAATTGTGGTGCAGCCTACTGGTGCCGGAAGGCCGGCTTAAAATGCAATGCAAGGAATATACAAACAGAGGCTAGTCATATGTTACGCTTGTTGACGTTACCAGCTACGTGACTGCAACCACGCACGAAATTTTGTATACAAAATTCACACAACAACGAACTCCCCTCTCTTAACATAAGCAAACCAAGCAAATTTTACTTTCTTTTGTGAAATTCGGATTTTTACCATGCAATTCTTTTATAAAATAAAGTAAAAGAAAATGGTGAACAAGCCCACTGTGCGCAGAATACAAAATGCTGCGCAACCCGCGAAAAATTACCCGGACCCGCGCAGCTTAGATGGAACTTTGACTACCACCCATAATTTTAACAAGCATAATTATCTTACTATTGAAATAAAACTTGGCCAAGAACTTCCTGCTTGACAAAGTTTGATTGCCTTTATTCGGGTTGAACGAGAGAATTTAGGGCAGAGCCCATTCGTTTGGTTTTGTGTATGCCAATAAAGCACTTGGGTAATCACCGAGCATAAAGCCGACCTTCGGCGTGTGCTTGATACTGATTATCCGGATACTCTCCTGACCACGAAATAACTCGTTGTTGCGCAAGGGAGTGACCTAGAGCCGATAGTCGCGTTGGAAGAGGACTCAGAACAGACCAGTTCAGTCCTAAGAGTCGCTGTGCATCTAATTCTAAGGGCGAGTACCTTGTTGACTTGATAACTACAACAAATTACAGACTATGAACTTAGAGCACGAACCAATCTTTCTCAATGTGATTAGGCAAGATCTGATTGGCTTGGCTCTTGCCAGCACATTCGTTAGTTTTAGAGTACTGAACTGGCACGTTGTAAGCGCAGGCCTGCCGCAACACCTTGCGGGGCCTGGTGCTAAAATATATTTGGAGGCCCTTTAAGAATATGTGGTAAGAATAAGTTCTTTCAGACCTTTAAATATAGATACCGAACGGTCGATTCTTTACTCGTGGATGAACCTAAAGTTATTTAGTGCATCCTAGAATGGAACAGGCCCTTGTGCTTAGCTCTGGGGCTCAGTACTCATCCTTCTTTTGGCAGTGCAGAAGCTATCTCAGCGGAAAAAATTCGAAGCGCTGCTAAGAGGAGCTAATTTGGAGCGATGTTAATATGCTCCGATTGGAGCTTTAAGGAATTGTATGAGACGAAGAAAACGGGCAAACATAGACTGGCTCTCGTCGATGCGGTGGTCAAGGGCCATATTGGACGTATTTGAGAAAGTTTTTTTTTTCGAAGGAAAGAAAAATAGTGTTTTCTATTTTAATACGATGAGTAGAAGAATACACATCCATATAAACGTAACATGGTTCCAGATTACTAGTAGAACGCAGTAAAATGGCCCCCGGTTAGGAGTCAGGCGTATAGCTAATAACCCCATTACTGAGGCAGATGCGTGATGGAACAGGGATCTCTGCAGGAAAAGGAGAGAAGTTAGCAACCTATTCAACTGGGTTAAGAGCTCCGAGAGCTGGGACCTCCACAAGAAAGCCCTTACGGATTACAACAAAGAGTTCAGAAGAGTCAAGAAGGTTACAAAAACTATTTGTAAAGGACCACTGTCTACCTTAAGAGTCCTGAGGGGTGCTTTAATCTAGTAACTGACCCTGAATTGTCCTTAAGACCTAGAATTGTAGTTCTTGCCCATCGGTCCTACAATACGAAGAAAAGCCTGTCAAACAGGATAAGATCGAATGGGCTATTGACACCTTCAAGCCCTTCAAGCCCTTGCTGGAAAAAACAGATGAGGCTTGGAAGAGATCCTACTTTCTCCGGAAAATGATGGAGAGGGTTTTAGACAGGGTTATTATTAGAAGGACAGTTTTAGATAGGCAGGTAGCCCATCCAGTACTTGCAATTTTTCTACAGGCAAATCAACAGGGAATGGCATCCAGTAAAAATTAAAGAGGCTAGTGAGAAATATCGAGAGTGAGTTATACAACGTTACCTTTGACGCGATCAATGAGATGGATAATTTTGCTTCTCAACTGCATCCTGATAACTGCTGAGATGAGTGGCGAATGTCCTCAAGGAGTTGTCCTATCTGTTCTTTGATTAATCAACCGGGCATTCAAGGCGCAGTCAGATGATATCGCCATATCGATCAGCGGCGATCATGATGACATCATCACCCTACGGGTCACCCTACCATATGTGCAGTGCATAGTTGGTGACTGAGCAAGAACTGGAGTGTTAACTCATAAAAAACTGTCATCGTACCATTTACCAATACAAGGAAGCTACATTTAAAAGCTACCTAGACATTAAAAAATGGTTTTCAAATGGTTAGACATTAAAAAATGGTTTTCTCAAATGAGGCTCAATATCTAGGTATAACCCTATATCAAAAGCTACCCTGGAAACCCCAGACTGAGAGAGTAACTGCCAAGACAATTGCATCGCTCCATATTTGTTGTCAATTGGAGCCGAGTTAATGTTCTGGTTATACACGACGGTCATACAACATACAACCCATGGTAACGTAAGAATCCGTTGCGTGGCCTACCTTAGTATGACGGAAGCTAAAAGCATCTGTCCGACAGCGGCAGTGGAACCTTCCTCCGCTCCAACTAGTAGTGAAGAAGGAGGCACTGGTAGGCCTCGTTGAGAATTCCTAAGTCTTAGAAATACGATCTAAAATTCCACCCAAAAGTATACTTAACGTCAATAAAGATAATTCTGTTTGCGCATGTGGGAAAATGTTAATTGCATAAAAACCGACATTAAGAACATTTTTATAAGACTAATTTGTTTGATTTGTTACTAATTTTTTTTATTTTTAAAATGTTTTCTTTTTACTAGATTATTTATGTTATATTATAAATCCAGCCTTAATAAACTAGGAAAAGTGTGGATGTTAGATGAATGACCTGCAAACCGGGATCAAATCCAAAGTGCCTCGCAAGAAAACGATAGGCCACATGCAGAACATTAAATAATATGATCATCGATAAAACTGCTTAAGTGCCGGCCGAAAATCATACCCAAACATTCACGTCAATCAGTACCTCAAATATTGACAGACTAGCAAGATCTACAATACGGTCTTGTTACTGACATTAAAGCGTGGTTTGCGACCAATAATGCCCAGGTTTTTTTAAAGTAAATTCGATTGTTTGCAAAACAAATAGGAAGCAGTTGTTGAAGGAGACGCTCTTGAATAGTAATTTGAACATGATTTAAGTGTACTTTGGTCTTATATTATTGGAAAGAAAAAAAAGCAAGCAACCTAGAGACAACTATTTCTTGTAAAGAAGCGTAGAAAACTCATGGTACAAAAAGCATCCACAGTAGCGATTGATTATTACATTATGATTATCACAAGACATGATTTTTTCACATTTCATGTTCTAGTCTAAAAAAATGAGGCTATCAGTGACCAAGTAGTATAATTTGGAAAAGTTGTTTGTTGTTTGTTTGTTTGTTTGTTTATGATTTTACTAGCTGCTTGGAGCTAGTGTACCCACAATGGGTCCCTTAATGATCCGGCCTTGCATCCATAAGACCATGAAAATCGATGATATAAACAAATATGGGGTGGCCTCTGAAACTCTAGGTCTAAAAATCTATCCCGTACAACTCGGGCAGAGCAGCGGGGATGTTGTTTTAACTTCCGTCCGTTTTAAAAGTCTTAAGTCTGTCATATAATTTATTTAGTATACTATGGCCCCTGTGCTGAATGTCGAGTCGTGATTTGTGACATGTTTTTTGAGTTGGAGAAAATGGCGTTTCAGACGAATTGCGACTTTCAGCATAGGGGCACTTAGCACTTCCACTCTAGGCCACTATGCTGAAAATCGTAATTCGATTAAAAGGTCACTTTCTTCAACTCAAAAAACTTGTCACAAATCACGACTCGACCTTCAGCACAGGGGCCTATGTAACTTTATTTTTTACTATAATAGACAATTTATACACCTTTTATAGGATTGTCATTTTAAAAAAATTTAAAAATAAGTCAAAGTTAAAATCTTCACTAATATTACAAATGCGAAAGTATGTAGCATTTGGTAGTATTTTCCTTGGTTGTTGGGCAGGCTTTGAAAGCAAAGTAAACTTCAAACAAGGTACGTATGTTTAAACTTACTTTGCTCTAGACTGTGAAAGCGTCTCGTTTCGTGTTGCTGCGAATGATGTTAGTTTCAAATTATGTATTTAAAAGCTTTCAGGAGCATACTGGTCCGGCTTCAAATGCTTCGGCTTTAAAATACTTTGCTGTGAAATGCTTTCTGTTTGCTTACAGTTTTTCAAAGCTTTGGTCTCTAAAGGCTGCGAAATTACCTTCAGCCTTTTTTCTTTTGTTCAAAGGGGCGATAGCTTTTGTAGGTGTATGTGAAGCATTCGCAGCATACCCCAGAATTTGTAAGCAACAGCCTTCGCAGCTATATGAAACATAGAGCTTTCACAGCGTACAGCAAAAGCTTTGAAAATATGATTGCTGTAAAGCAAAGCAAAGTAAATTGCTGTGGTCTTCCTGGCAGTAAAGCAAAGTCAAGAGCAAAAATATTAAAATTTCTGCAGCAATTCAAACCCTGGTGTTGGGTAGACTGTTCTTTGATTTATAAATTCTTTTCTTGTCCTTCTTTGAGAAGTTGCCCTGTCTCATTATTGCAACTATAGCTTTTTATATAAGCCAAAAGGGACTTATGTTTGCAGAGGCACCATGACTGCCACTACAGTTCGAACATTTAGGAGCTTCACTACAATTTCCCTGCAGAATTTTCTTAGATTCTCAAATCTTTGACACTTAAAGTATCTCAGAGGGGCGGAAACGAATTTATGTACACTAAGACTTGAGTAGTAGAGTTTTAGGTTATCAGGTACTGTTTTACCCCCAATTTATACTTTAAATTTATTGGTATCGCCTATCACAGACTTCCCACCTCTAACTTTCCTCCAGATGCTTTCTGCTTTTAATGCTTTGCTCTGTAAAGCAAGCTTTGCCTCGCTCAAGTGGTGCATATGGAAACGAACAAATATGACCATCAAAACGAAAGTACCCATTTACCGAAAGTTGATCCTTCCGATTTTTCTTTATGGAACCGTGAAGACAGCTGCTGAAGCCGGACGTCGACAGGCTCGAGGTCTTCCAAATGCTATGATTGAGGCAGATTCTCTGTGTCTCACTCCGCAATCACCTTCGAAACGAGACAGTTAGACAAAAATGTGATCAACAGACACTGATCGAAGAAGAAATACAAAAACTTTGGTTTGGACATGTTTGCAGAATGGATGATAACCGCTTGCCACGTAAACTTCTCTGGCGAGACTGTCCCGCCCGCTGAAGTATCCAGCGATCGGCACCGGTGTAAACCTGGCTAAAGAATATTGAGGGCTACTTAAAGAATCAACGATTATCGTCGAAAATCGTCGAGAATCGAAACGAAACGTGAATGGAGTTCGAGTTCGAAAGGTTAATAACTATCAACACACTCCTCCAAATCATTTTTCTTCCTTGCTATGACTTCATGTAGTTATTCAAAATGATTTATGTTTCTTGTTTTTAAAAGGTTAATTGTGCAATTCAACTAAAATGGCGGAAAAAGACTGTTCATAAAAAATGCCTACAAAAATGTGGCAAACAAGGTTTTGCTCTTATCCACAAAAAAATATGTACCAACACTTGAAATGCTCCTCTAAAACCAGAAATAATTAAATATGCAAAAAAAAAATACTGTTGTCATTTAAAAGTGTTTCAGTACTTTAAGCAATTGTGTACGCGAATTGGTCAGTTTTTACTGCAGCACAAGCCCAATGTGAGCAATGACAAAACTATTTGGGTCTTTGCAAAATTTGTCACTACAGAAGCTGGTAGTCATACTACAAGATGAAAAAACCTTTCCACAATAAACGACCAGCGATAAGCCGACTGTTGAGTCTGCATAAAGGGTTGGCCACAAAACGAGATAAAAGGGTACAAATATGGAAGAAATGGGTTTTCACCTGCACAAAAAATTATTTCTTCATCCTTAATTTCGCCACACCAAGTCGATTAAGAGCGTGAATTGAAACCAGTTTTTCGTCTTCTATCACTTGAATTGCACTCGGCTTAAACTTCAACAAGTACCAGTTGATATTCGTGCCGTGGTTGGCGCTCGTTGGTTGATTGTTTGCCTGGCTGCGGCTGGCTGGACGGCTTCAAAGAGTTTCTTTCTCAAGGTGCTCAAGGCCACCTGTAGTAATGTTGGTGTAATACTTAATGACTTTTACTCTCGCAGAAGCACTAGCCGCAATTTCGTGTTTTTTAATTAATGATGAAAAAAGGTTTTAATGATAGCGAAATGTATTTACGGACTATGAAACAACAGAATAAAAACCACAAGTGGCCAGCCATAAATCGCGGTCGGGTTGGCAATAAACACAGTGAGGAAATAACGATTTGACAGAGTATATACTTTGTTTTTTTTTTGTTTTTTGGGCTAATTAACTTTCTTTTATATAAAATCGGATTTAGACTTACTTGTAGCCAGATAAGATGTTCAAGAGTGTACTCTTTCCAGCGCCAGATGGCCCCATGATAGCTGTAAGCTCCCTCGGACGGAGCCTTCCGCTGACATTCTTGAGGATTGTTTTTGCATCTAAAAAACAAAAAAAATAATTTTTTTAATTAAGTTGATTATTATGGTGCTTATGTTGATGTGATTCACGAAATTAACTTACTAGCTAGAATCTGACGAAGTAGTAAACATTCTCATTTATTCACACACAAGCATTCATGATTAAGTCAATAACACACAAAAAATCCAATAAAAATGGAAATGAAGGTATTAAAACTAAATAAATAGCTTAAATAGAAGATCTTCGTACAAGACTATCATTGCGCCAGCCATCATCACTCCATGTCTCCCTCCGTCAATCTTGATCTTACACCAAAGGCCATCACCTATGCATGTATAAAAGCTAAAAGATTCCACTTGACGTCATTACTCCAACATGTGCGTCACTGACTCGTTGCTCTCGGACAACACCTGGAGTTTTTTTGATGACAATATTAAGAGTATTCACGTCATTTGTTCTAGATACAACATATAAACTAGCCTTGAGTGAATGATGGAGAGCGCTTCGACCTATGTAGGTTTGGAACTTTTGTAACAATTTCTGATGTTCATGTGTACCTCGGAAATTTGTGTGGCTATGAGGTAGATTATTTTGATTTTCTGAGCCATCTGATATGCAATGACATTTTTAGAAAGTTAGCTGGAGGTGGATAGTGTTGGCTGTAAATGATACATGAATTTTCTACTAGTCAGTCGTATGGGGTTTTTACAATTTCGTTACTTTCGCTACTAGACATCTGGAATTTTATTTATCTACAACAAATATTGGAAATAAAGTTTAAAACATTTCTAAAAGAATTCATTCATTAACATATTTTTATAGTTTAAAATGTTAATCGAAAAAAGCAGAATGCACGAAATTTTATATGTGCAATTTTCTCGATAAATTTTGATTTGGTAATGAACCACAATTTTAGCTCATACTTCACACGCTATCCTTTCTAATTAATGAAATTTTGCTGGAGTTTTGAGCAATCGGCATTTCAGCCATTTTGGACGCGCAGTTGTTATTTGCCAGACGTTTGAGTGAGTCGATGTGTTTTTGTGAAAATGAGAGGTGAGAGGACTCCATCCAAATTATAAATTGAAGAAAAAACGCAAGCTATTGCTGGGAGACGGCATGGCCTCAGTCAAGGGCATCTCCTCGAACTCTGCACGTATTTGGATGTGACTTGGTTCGCCGGATGCTGTGAGTTCATGCATATCGAGCCCAAACCAAGTATTCTTCTACACCACCAATAACTATGCCATCTTTAGGGCATACTACATACACCTAGTCCAAAAAAAAACGAAATAATTTTCAAATAGAGCAATGTTTAAATATTTTCGCTCTATGAGCCATATCAAAAGCAACATGCCAGCCAGTATCGTCGGGATATACGGATATATTGCCGGCAAGTTTGAACATATTGATGCAAATAACGCTAAATTTTGAGCAATGTGGTTCAGCCATTATTGCCGGCCACACATTGTCGAAAAAAGTTGCTCGTTTACAGGCACCTTTAGATACCAAAAAGTATTTATTATTTGAAATTGGCTAGCTATACAGTCGAAACTGCACGAAAATGAAAAGCCAACATCAAGATGTTCTTGTCTTTTCATACTTAAAAATTAGACGCTGAAAAAAATTAAGTGTCATAATAGCATTAGAATTTTAGTATCGAGCATTTTGACATGATTTTTGTTTACTTAGTTAATGCCCAAGCTTTAGATCCGTACCATAGAACTGCATTGTCTTGAGATTTTCTGGATTGGTACCAGAGTGAAATCAGTTTTACTTTGGGGTCAAGATGCGCCTACGAATATCGTCATTTGTCTTATTCTCTTTGGTAAGTAATGTCATTAGGGATATATTCAGCCTTATTCTCATTGTCGAGTGCCATGACAGATGTCACTTCGACCCTCAACTGGTATTGTCATTGTCAATCTAAGTGACACCTATCAACTAGATCGACAAACGTAAAAAAACAACAAGGAAACAGTTCGAAGTCTGTAAACAATTTAACATAGAGCTTGTTTAGGCCCAAGTTAACTTAATTGAGCTAGCTAATTCTTTACCACTGTTAGCTAAATTCTTTCTGCTTCGTAGCTTAGCTAAAATGTAGCACAGCTCAATTTCACAACGTTCACTCTCCAAGTGACATGACACTCAAACAAATCTCAAATCTCACTTGGGTGATTCGACAACTAGAATAAGGCTGATTGTCTATAATTTCAATTTCCATGCTGTACCAGTCAAAACGGTTTATATTTTTTTCCTGCTGTTTTTTATAGCATGTACACACCGACTTGGTTACCACTATTGAGATGGTTTCAAGCGTTAACCACAATAATTTAGATGGTTTGTGCGTGGTTTGCCGTACATATTCAATCCAAGCAAAATCACAAACCAAGCAAAATTTCAATGGTGAACTCGTTTAACCACGATAATTAACTGGCATGAGAGCCACCTATCAATGAAAGTTTTCAACAATCTACCAAAATTTGTTGTCAACAGTCATGATATTATTTTGGATTACTATTTGTTGACATAATTTTAAATTTTTCGCTGAAATTAAAATGAGTCATGCAGGACCGCCAACGAATAAAGATCTATTTGGTCCACAAGGGTAAGGTTTAAAAGGAAATAGGAAAAATTCACACATTTTCAAAGGAATAGCGAGTGCATTAGCATCACATGGCTCTACTTACTGTGGCCAAGAAACTCAAACATATTTGCACAACATTGCTAAGAAATACATAACAAATTATACTCCAAATTGCTCTCCAAATATGTATGTAGCTTCCTTTTTTCTTTTAATTATTATTTTTATGACCATTACGTTCATAATTAAAAACAAACATAACATATAATTGACACATTAAAACATGAATTGACATCGATATCGAATAATACAAATGACAGAAATAACCAATCGAGTTAGTGTGTACAGTTGTTAGTTTTGAAATAGTTTGAAACCACATAAAGAGATAACCAAGTCGGTGTGTACATGCTATTAGTGGGTGGTTTCAGACGTTGAGTCATTTAGCTGTTGTTACAACGTTCCACCGTTTCACACGGTTCCTGTTGCAATGGGAACATTTTTTCTATCTTTACAAGGGGTTGTTGATGTATGTGTATTCCTGTCGATATTCTTCTTCTTTACTATTTTAAATTCTTCTAATATTTTTTCCTGTTTTTTGTTTCTTTTTAAGTAATTAGGGTGCTGTACATTGTATAAGCACTCGCACTGTCTATATAGATCTATTAAACAACGAGTTTGCTGTCGTGTCCAATTGTCTGCCATTTTTATTTCAAATTAATAACATAAATCGCTTTTTTTAAAATTAACGAATGACATTTCATTGGGAAAAATGAAGAAGAAGATAAAAATGGTCATGTGCAAGTGTTAGTGTTCAAAAGTTTTCAACTTCAACCAAAAATTTTTGTGGGAAAATGTTACAACACCTCCTTCCCTTTCCTTCACCTCTCTCTCCTAAAACATCGATTTTACAACGTTGTTACCACATCAGGTCTGAAACCCCCCAGTGAAAGTATGATCCATTACAATTAGTGTTGTGGTCGTTTGCAGTCGCTACAAAACAATATGTATTATGGTGTAAATACAATTGGGGCGAGAACTACAGCGACGAACCCAACCACACCGATATTCGCGGCGAAATTCGTCGTATGAATACAATTGGAGCGAAGCAAAATGATATCAGGTGCAGCAACTTTGTTCGTGTTATTACCTGTCAACATTTTTCTGTTTTTTAAGCGGGTATAAAACGTTTTTAATTTGCTTTTGCTTGAAAGTAATTTTTTAAGATCATGAGGGCGGTGCAAAAATAATTTGTATTCCAAAAATTTTATCAATTTTGTACATGGTGCATTTAATTTATGAGGTTTTTGTAGCCTAAATCTTGGAGATCATACAATTGTTTTTTTTTCGCGCACCAGCTCTATTAATTGTTCATCAAAACTCATTATTCTATAAAAATAGCAACATACACAAAGTAATAATAAATGTTTCTATATTAATATGCTACTTTGTAAAAAAATAAACAAAAACTTAAATGCAACAACGCCGGTTTATTTATATATATAAATAAAAATGTAATTTAAAAAAACAACCAAAAAAACACCAATTTTAAAATTTATTACAAAATGTAAACAAAATTTAAAACTTCAACAGTCAACAGTCAAGAAAAAGTGTCAAATGTGTTTTTCTCAGTTGGCCAACTTGGAGTGGCGACCACAAATTAGAAAATAGATTGATTTCATCGCTGTGGTTTGCGCCGTAGCCAAGGTTGTGGTCCGAATTATATGCAACTTCATATGAACCAGTGTATTCTTATCGTGTTTGACAGTCGCGGCGAAATTAGTTTCGCCGGTCGCCCCAATTGTATTTACACCATTAAGTGCTGACATCTAGGCGTCATATTTGGATGAACCCTTATTATGCGGTTTGGTAGATGTATATTTATATTCGTTCTTTCCAGTATTTCTGGCAAACATTGCTTCGATAGATCACCACTTGACAAACAAATACCTTACCTCTTCACATTCTTTGAACCTTCCATTTTTCAATAGATACACGAATTTTTACGGAGCTTCTCAATACAGGAACGAAATTACAAATTATTTCAGCAGCTGATGACAAAGATAGGTTTCCATCTAATAACTACAATAGCGCCATTTTCTTTCGAACTTTATATAAAATAGCGATTTCAGCTACTATCAAACTTAATTGAATTGCCAGTTTTAATTTCAATGACAACCCGCGACCAAGCCTAGCAACAAAGAAACGATTAATTTTGCATTTATTACAGTTCGAAGAGACACTTTTAATCAAACATTTCTGGTTTTCCCCTTTATTATACGAGCATTTTATAAAAATAAAGCTTTTGAATACTTTTTTAGCCTTTTAATGAACTCACACTGAATTATGCGGTGGTACTTTCAAGTAAGAAACCAGTTTGTACAATATTTTTGGTTTTTTTTCAACGTTTCCTACAAGTTATATTATGTTCGAAAAACAACAGAAAGAACCTTTTCGAAAGATCAAGAAACAATCTCGAGATTTTTAGATGTCGTCCATGCGGGTCAGCTCTGACGTCTTTCTATAAAATCAACGGAATTAATTGTATGTTCTGATTTCGAGTTACGTAGTGGATTCGTGTTTTCGCTAGAACAAAATTCTAGATAACGCTATGGAAAAAAACTGTAAATAATTTTTTTCGTTGGTTTGGCACACTTTGCGGAAATAGAGATAACTCGAAAAAAAAAATTGTTAATTCTGCTTTTAAATGATTTTTAATTTATTTGTGGAAAACACTCGAGTAAACTTTAAATTGATTTATGGTGATTTTAGGCAAAAAAGTCTTTTCGCCATTTATTCTACCAAATACAAGATGTTAATTAAATTTTATTTCTCGAATATTTCCCTATAACCAAGTATGTATGAACATTTATCCAACAGTTGCTTGTTTTTACTCAAGGACATTTGAATCACTTAAAGCGAAAAAAGAAGCAGAATGTTCAAGTTTCAAGATTCAACGAAAACCGTCTATTCAGCTTTTACCTTGAAATGTGGCAACAATAGTAAGAAAATACAGTGGTCAAAAGTCAACAAAAATTCATTCACCTCACAGGTAAAAATTAAGTACACATTACAGACAAAGAACAGCGCAAATTGCTTAGTCATACTGGTGTTTCGTTTTTCCCCTTTTTTTAAAAATGCCACCGCCATTATTGTCTGTGCCCCACACTGACATATGTCAGTGGTGCCCCATTTTGTTGCACAAGGGCACGATGTAAGCCACTTAATCATCTTTTAAACATGGTCTTTTTTACAATTTCATAAGAATCAAATAATTAAGTTAAAAATAAAAAAAAGTCCAAGAAATTATTAAAAAAAAATGATTTAAAGTTAAAACCTTGTGAGTTTTAAATTTTTGCAAATTTTTCCATTTTACCGGTTGGAATTTTTGAGGTGTTGGTAATGCTTTCTAGTTTCCGGTTTATTAACCGATTTTGAAGACATAAAAGTTGTCCGTGCGACAACAAAAATAAATGTTCGAAGGTTTTCTGAAAATTTATGGATAAAACGCGAAAATTTAAAAATACCACAAAAAATATATTAAATTACAACAGAATAATAACATCAGAAATAAAAGAGAGTGTTTTTTAACGGATTTAAAAGGTCACACGCGTGTATAGGGCCGGTATTGTGAAAGGAGTTCAAATCGAGAAATTTTTGGGGAAAATCAAGTTAATTTTTTGGTAATAAAATAATCGTTAACCACTTGTAGCGTGGTGTTGATTATTGGTGTTTGACTTTCAATGCCTAAAATGACGTCTTTAATGTCATTGGGGAAGAAATTTTCCATGACAAGATCACCAGAGTCTGTTGCACTCGCAAAATTATGTGGTTCATGATTATAGCAGATCTAGTGAGAGGTTCCATGGTGAATTTGAAGCAGGTTGCCCAAACCTTTTTATTTATAAAATATTGAACAGAAACTGCAGTTAAAACAATTTTTCTAATTGACGAGAGAATTTGTTACAAACCCTTTAAGAACACTAGAAATTTTTCACGGGGCGAACGGCTAACAAAGGCCTCGGATGCTGATGGCACCCGATTTTTCACTTCTACCAAAACTCGAGCAGAGGCGCTGCAACTGAACACTGAGCAGTTCTGCTAGAAAACTCCTAGACCCTAGACCTCACTGCTGTGGTACGTGCTATACTTCTTCGGTAGGAGCTTACGGGAGATTGTCGAATGACGTGTTCTCTGCGGCTAAAAAACAGAGTTTTAAATCGGCTGGGCCTAGGGTTAACAACCCACTCTCACAAAAACACTTTCTATAAATCGGCAAACAATGTCTCGATGGAACACAATGATGGCCTTTACTTTTCGAATCAGGACACGAATTGGACCATGGAATGTAATACCCTTGACACCATAGCAGGCGGATAATGTGGGCATGGTGAGTAGCAGTTAGGTTAGGTTAGATATGGCGGAGCTGGTGATTTGAGCTCATACACTTAGGCGAAAGGGATAGGCCCATTGTGATGCCATAGTGATCCCACTTTAAACCTGATGTTCAAGTGTCGTTTCTTCGCTAAACCATCTCGAGGAAGTAATAAATCTTCTAAGTTGAGGGATCCTAATCTGCTGCTCTTGGGTAGCAGTACCCCCGCGGAAAATTGGTTCAGGCTTATTTTCGCCGAATATCAAAGGAGACGTGCTTTTGATCCTGGATACCTGGACCTGTCGGACAAAGCGGTGAGTCATCGTGCTCGAAATGCTGGAGGTATTAACTATATCCTCTATGTTCCAATTTCCATTCAAGAACTGCTTGAGATCGCAACTCACTTCAAAACTCTCCCTCGTAGCCCATCTCCCCACTAGCGCTTGGATTTTATCCATACACGAAATGTTAATGTGTATGGAATTGTCATTTTCCCGCCTGCGTGTAAAATTCCCAATTGTTTTGGCGCACCCTATATTATTCACGCCGTATCGTTAGATATGGTCCTGTACGCGCAGCACTCACGGAGGACGCTTAGTTTGTACGTGGTCATCTATTTTCTGCTGTTAGCCGTCCTGTTAAAAGCTGCTGCCCACACTGCCGCTGCCTAAAGCAAGAATGAGCTAAACACACTCGCTCATTCTAGTGCCTCCACGTTGGAAAGCATTCTTGGAAATGCTGCACATATAGCGGAAGCCTTATCCGCAATGCCCTCCAAGTGTGCTTTATAATTAAGCCTCCAGCCCATCATTACTTCCTGGTACCTAGGGTGGTAGCACGTAAGTTGTTTCAATCGACCTCTTCATACAAATATTTTTGAAATACTTGAATTTTCGTATGAAGAGGTCGATTGAAACAGCTTACGTGCTACCACCCCTGATCTGTTCCCATACCTTGACCCTTACGGACACTTGTTTTCTCAGTTTGCTGATCAGCAAAGCTTCAGTTTTCTGCTCACCAATCGTGGGAACATCGGGGCGCGTTTTAATCTCTGAAGCGGCTCTACACAATGCGGTGAAAGTTTCATTCGAATATTGGCTTCCAGCGATTAAGTCAACATCAACAAAAGCTCGAACATGTCCAAATACGAACATTGGAACGCTTCGGTTCGGCTTGTGTCATGTAACCAGCGATCGACCGAAAGAACTATGCCGAACTTTTTCTGAGTGAGTTCACAAGTTTTTGTTTGGTTGAGTACAATTTAACACTTAACATGGCAAACCGAATACATTCATTCATTCATTAATTTCACCAAACCAAAATGACAAATGAAAACTCAAGTTCGGTCTGTCATATAACACTCGACCTAAAATACAAATTCAGATCGAGTTGAGTTCGGCATGCTTTCGATTTGTCATGTAACTTCTATAATTGGCTTTCAATGATCATTCGTTTTAGTAGTGCCACACTACATTTCGCAATGTTTATTGGAACTCTCAAAATACAAACTATAAATAAATTGCCAAATATATGAACTGAGAGTGAGTGAATTTCAAATTTAATAAAAATTATTAATTATAGCCCAACAACAGTTATATACAATGAATCATACTATTTTTTTTAAAACTCTATATTCTGAATAACAGTTTGAAAGTTATGTATTTCAGTTGAAAATTTTATTGGAAAGTTCATGGAAAGTTGTTAGACAATTTCCCAATTTCAAATAAATCTACATTGAATGAAGTTATTTGGACTTCATTCGATTGAATGACGAATGAAGCTGTTAAATGAACATTGGACATGACACACTGGGCGCTAATGATCATTGTTAACCGAATGGTACTTCGATGCTGTATTGTGTCAAGCGTATAAGAATGCTGCTTTTTGTTGGACGAATGAACCAATATACATAATATAAAGATCATGGTACTTAGCGATACCAGATGGCACGGTGCGGACAGCATGTAACATGTAACATTTCTAATCTTTTCCTCGGCAGTTCAGGATTCAGGCTGTTTTGCATATCTTTCGAATTCTTTTGTTATTAGAACTGATGATAATGAACAAAATATTCAAACTGCAATAATCGCTCTTCATATGCCACATGTATATCGATTATGGTTGACCATGGTATGTTATCGATTTGAATGCTTACTGTTACATACTCATCTGTTGCAGCTTACCACTTTTATTTCAGTTATGCACTCTCGTATTACGTTTAAGTGTCCCTAAAATATAAACATTTCACTACTCTTCTTTAGTTAAGTATATTTCAAATAAAAGTTACGTAAATTTCCTCGTTTTTTCAACTAAATGAAAAAAATTCCTTTCGTTGTCAGGCAAAAACATCAGTGCAAAGTTTTATCCACAAAACAACTAAAATTCGACGACCTCTTGATCATCCCATTCGGACTCTTACCTGCCGAACTAAAGCTACGAATTTAATAAAAGAAAGTTCGGCACCGCTGACGTCGCGCGATGTTTTTTGCTTATATTTACGTTATTCAATGGTGATTATTTTTTTTGTTTTCAATTGATCCTATATTTGAAATGCTTTTATCCAAGCATTCATTTTGCAACCATTTACTTTTATTAAATATATTCATATAACTAATCGAAGGCACGTGGAAAATCCGGTGATTAAAAGTGATATTGATTCCATTCATGACTCAGAAAATAGAGAAACAAGACTTATTTCGATTGATTTGTTATTCTGATTACAGAGTACTGTGGGAAATAAGCGCGAAATAATTGCTGTGAATTCTCAGCTAGATGGAAATAAATAACTTAGCGAAGTTAATACTAATTGCTAACGCGGAAAATTAACTTAGGGCAACATTTTTCTCAGTACATAATATCGATCGGATCTCATAATATGGAAATTTTGCACATTACCTTTTGTAGTGGAATCCAGAAGGTGAATGTGAAAAATGTATGTATTAAAAATGTTGAAGCGTGCAACTACACCACTTGAATCGCACTCCGATTGCTGCTACTACAACACTTGATGATGATAAATCAGTGCGTAAGGAGCCATTTTGACTTTAAATTATTCATGCAACCATTTTTGAGGTAGATGTGCGGGAAAGATACTAAAATCAATCAATTGAAGTTTATTTTTAAACGAAACAACTATAAAAATTAAAAACGAAACCACTCTGAAAAGAATACACGGTTTCAAACACGGTTCGTGACATTTCAAAGGTTTTGTCCGAAACGATGCGTTTACAAAGAGGAGTAGCAAAAATTCCTAAGCAATTGGAGGAGAGACATCGAGGAATTGGGACAACCGTTTATAAATATAAGTATACGATTTCTGTATTTAATATTTTAATTTTACCTTTGATCAGATTATAACAGCATGATTGTTTTGCTTTACATTTGTGATTATTAATTTTTTTTTATAACTATTATAATTACTTTAACAACTTGTGTTACAAAAAAGACGCAAATTTTCTTGATCAGGATCAAACCACTAAGAGGAGCTAATATTTTTTAGTGAAAACAAGCTTTGTCAACAATGATGGCATCTACGGAGAGCCGAGCAAACTAATCAACTCTAAAATTCGTTTCGTACATTAATCCTATTTCACACGATGGTACCTTACGTTCTGTGTACTTTGTTAAGTACTAAAATGAAAAATGACGTCCGCTATGTCTTGGCATCGTAAGTTATAGCAACAATATTCAACTTCGCACATATTGGCAGAATCATCGCATATGAAGGACGACTAGACGCAGCGTGTGCATCCAAAGATGGATCTAAACTTAGCGCATATTGCAACAAGCATCCAGGAAAAAATTGGTGAAATGCGCGATCGCAGAGTGCAATTATATGCAATGAGCAAGCGTAGAAAAGGTAGGTATCTGGAAGAGACGGCCGATAGAAGACTCAGCTTCAAAGTACATATAATGGGAAGATACAGTGAATTAAGGGTCATCATCAGCGCAATAATTATAAGAATTAGACGGGCCGCACACTTGTGCGACATTTATTGCAATGAGGTAAATGCCGCAATGCGGTAATTACTGCACTGAGATTTGAAGCCGTATATTTATAAGATATTCACCGCAAGGTATGATGCTGTAAATAGAAGCAAGTTGGACAAAATGAGTTCTAGTGAAGATGAAGTGCCTGTAATTTGGTATTTTTTAAATAAACAGAAACGAAAAATAAAGAGAAGATATTGGGTACATCCCTTCAATTTAAGGAATATCTCACACAGCTCAGCAGTTGCAGCAAAAGAATTAAGTAAAGATGACAACAAATTCAAAAGCTACTATCGCAATTATTTTAACCCTGAAACAAACGTTCCAGAACTACATTGCCCTCCTGATAACTATAGGCCAAAAACAATAGCAATGCACTTACGCGAATATTTAAACGATTATTTTGTTTCTTCTCGTGGGTCAATCCCTATCCAGTGGAAATATGCATAGATTTAAAGTAGTTTGTTTTGATATATTATGATAAAAATATTTTTCAAAAACAGTATCGATTCTATTGTTTACCTGTATCTGTTACTTCCTCACAAACACTCCTCCCAGCTTTATCTACTGCATCTCTGTTGCTGTAGTCCGCGAGGTCATACCTCCACAAACACTCGTTTTTCTCAATACATTCAATAAATCGAATGTTTGAAATAGGATCTTCCCTTTTAATTTTTTTGGAATTCATTTTTGAAATTTTCTTACACACTTCTGATGAAGTCAAGCCTCAAAATCGCAATGCGACATGCTGTAAATATTGCAATGAAGGAAGACGTTTCTATCTCTTTGCGATATCTCATTCATGTTGCAATGCAATATTTCCATTGGTCGCATTGATGTGCGGCAGTAACAGCACTCTGCATGCTTTTCAAATGGGATCATGCGATATTTGTTGCATTGCAGTAATTACCGCATTGCGGCATTTACCTCATTGCAATAAATGTCGCACAAGTGTGCGGCCCGCCTTATACCTAACCTAGGGAAAATGGTTATCGAGGGAGTATGCGAAGGTGAGCTATGACCTCATATAGTTCCAAAGTGACGAAGCATACCTTCATTTGGACCCGATGATTCGCCTTGCCGACAGAGATGCGCGAATGCATAGGAGGGCACCAAGCATGTCCTCTTCCATAGCATAAGCTATGCAACGCTCGAGAACATCCTAGACAAAATGATCATCGTCACGTCGTCATCACTGGCGCTGCAGCCATCTGTGTCTTCGATAGTTCTTCCAGTTGGTAATCAAATTTTTGTATGTAAGACTATTTCTATGTCGCCTTTATATTCCTTTCTTCCTTCCCTTTGGCTTTTTGGGGGTGCTTCTTCAGACATTCTCATTACATATGTCCTATCTGTCTTCTTCTCCAGACACGCTTTCTATTTATGTATTTGTCTTTTAAGATGCTGAATCAATACGTCAGCGGACGTCGATTCTCGATTTCTGGCCGAAGCTCTCCAGTTCGATGTGTGTAGTAATGTCTATGCATCTGCTACATACGCATCCTTCCATCTTTTCCTCGGCCTGCCTACGGGTCTTTCTCCTTCGATGATGCCAGTGAAGACCTTTGCTGTTCTGTCTTCCGTCATACGTTCGACATATTCCCAAGCCCACCGAAGTCTATTGAATTTTATGAACGTCACTAAGTCTATGTCGTCATAAATTTGATATAACTCGCTGTTATATCTGATTCTCAATGTTCCTTCCTGACAAATTGGAGCTATAATGCTTCTTAAAATCTTCCTTTAAAAGGAATTTAGCATGACCTCTATCCTTTGTGTGAGCATCCATGATTCACTACCGTAGCATATAACAGGGCGAATTAGTGTCTTATATAGTGTAAACTTCGCCTTGCCATGCATTGCCCGAGATTTCAGCAATTTACGGTGTGCGAAAAAGGTTTTATCTCCGAGTAGAATTCTGCTACTGATTTCTTCGTTTTTATTCGCCATGGTTGAGCCTAAGTATGCGAAATAGTCTGCTCTATTTGTGTCTGCAACATTACTTTGGTTTTATCCTCATTTATTCTTAAGCCTTTGGTTGCTTCTTTAATCTCTGAGTAGCATTCCTGACTTGCCTACTATGTTGATGTCATCGGTATATCCGATCACCTGAGCGGATTTGTTTACCAGCATGTAGTTTCGCTGAATTGGCGTATTTTTGATGACTGCTTCCGGCTAGGTTGAATAGCATAGGCGCCAGCCCATCCCCCTGTTTGAGCCCTTGATTAACTTGGAAGGCATCTGTAAGAGTGCTCTGAACTCTGAGTAGGTGCTCTGAACTCTGGTATACGTTAACTTTCCTTTCCCAGAATTTTTCTAGGAATTGTTTTAGTGTGATATGGCTTCCTTCCAGTCGTTCGGTAAGTGGATTTAAATCCCGCACCAACCGAGAAATCTGGAGAATTTGATGTGAATTGAAAGGGAATTGCCCTTAGTGAAGTTCTGGCTTGACGATTGCTTCTGGCAACGAATGAGTTAATAAAAAAGGTTTAGAGTTCATTACGAAAATGATTCAAGAATAGAGCGCTTCATAGGGTAGTTTTGTTAAATCCACTTCATAGTAACAACAATTCAAAAAATCTTCGTTTTCAAGAATCGACTACAAATTTCATTCGTTATATTATACACGAGAAGCTTACTGGGTTCATTTCCCTGATGCTAGACCGGAGCAAACCGATATGATAATTACTTTGAACCCTTTCTAATACCGGAGACACACTTGTGGTATAGTAATTACAATATGAGCAATATTGCAATATACTTCAGGTGTGTCTCTATATACTGAGAAAAAATCTCGGTATACACTCAGTATACTCAACATTGAAACTCAATATCCCAATTGAGAAAAACTTCGTGGTATAGCTCAGTATACCCTAGATTTAAACCGAAGAATAGTCTGGGCATAACCCAAAATGATAATTTCGAACAGAATTTTAATTCTTCAATTTTGGCAGCACTACCTATCAAAGATTTTTATGTCAGTTGAAGGAGTTAAGTTGTTTATCCTTTTCTATTTCACTTTTATTTTTAATATAAATTAATAATAATTTCACAATATTTCTATTCATATTTAACTTCAATTTAAGTGCAGCACAATAATTTTTTTCGATTTGCAAATCTGACAAATAAATGACAACCAAATAACTCAGTATACTAATGCAAGTGTGTCTTCACATTTTTATATTGCAATATGGCAATATTGCAATATCCCGATCTCAATTGCTATACCACAAGTCTGTCTCCGGTATAAGTTCACAATAAGCCTAGTTAAGTTATGGCATCAGCGAGGTGGAAGTTCGCACAATGCTGCAATAAACATAGTCTTCTGCAAGATGCTTAGTAGAAAATTTGTATATCTAGGAAAAAGGCAAAATATAAGTGAACATCCCAGCAATAATTATAGAAAAGTCTAATGAAAAAATTCAACAAGAAATCGAGAGGTACCCTCAGGGATTTCTGCCAGAGTAAGAATACCCATAATTTGAAACTCCCAATTTTTCACAATTAGTGCAAACAATTTCCAAGTTAAGCAGAACAGAAAATGAAATATCTTAAAGTATGAAAGTTATATTTATGGATAAATGCATGCATGCGACTTTTGCCGGCGGCTTTCGCAAAGCAATACTAAATTTCTGAGCAATTTGTGAAATAAATTAAGTGTGGACCATGAAAATGTTGACTACCAGATTTGTTTGGCCATTTAAAAATATGTGGTGAATCACTGAAACATATTTTCATGTAACCTAAAGTATCATTCACAGTTCAGTGGAGAGTGAGTAATAAAAACTTTCTAATTTTTTTCATTCATTCATTTATGTATTCTCTTAATAATTGTTTGCCTTGTGGCAACGTAATTCTGTTTACGTTTTTAATTTTATGCGGCATTAATAACATCGACGAAACAAAATCAAGTCACGATAATAAAACATTGAAACCGCAACCACAATGGAGACCGTAGCTTCAACATCATCAGGTCATGGACTTTGTGCCAAATGGCAAATAGCCAATATCGTTTCTTGCCAAACTATTAAAATTCAAAACCAAAAACACCACCATACCAACACCCAAAAAACTAAAAGCAGCTTATCGAACTTTTCTTTTTCAATAAATCAATGGCAAGGTTTTCAGGTGCCAAACTCCCACCTGAACGCGGAACATAACAAAATCATACGTCGAAGCCATTAGTTGTAATACTTGCTTGTGGCGTAAAAGATTGCGAAGAGTGTAAAAGAGCATGTGAATAAGTTGTTATTGAAATATTTATATCTTTCCATAGGATTTGCGTTTCTTATGTTAAGCCATGACAATGGCTGAGGTAAAGAAGAGAAGATCTAACCAAGCAAGAGATATTTTTTGGCCCAATCGTTAGCCACTTTCAGCGCTTCAGGAAGCGCAACTGTAATAATTTTCATTTAAAAGAATCTTAGAATGAGTTTTGTGTTAGAATCTCTTAACAATCTAACAATCTGCATTCTGTCATTCTTTAAGAGGAAGTCTTAGCGGGTACTGCGCCCTACACATTTTATTTCGTTTATTGTGTCAAATCCCAAATCGCAAGTCGCTATCGAGGAGACTCAATCTCCTCCTCACTGTTGCCTCACAGTCGCACAACAAGTCCTCCGCAGTTTTGGGAGATACTCAGCAGAACCAATAGCCGGCTGATATTGAATGCCGGTAGCAGTACCTCACCCGGAATTTGAGAATTAATGAGCGTGTTACATGAATAATGCCTCTGATTACGGCCCATATTCGCCGAATCTTACACAGTAAAAGAAAACCCGCTCTGCATTATCCTGGATACCTAGTCATACCAGTCATAGCGCTGAACTATCGTGCTCGAAAAGATGGAGATATTTTCTAAATCCTCCATTTCCGCTCAAGACCTGCGTGACGTTGTAATTCACTTCCACACACTCCCTCGTAACCCATCTATCTATGTTTGGGATCAGTCTGAGGATCCACCGACTCTTAACAGACTTGTTTCACTTGCCTTGACATTACGTTACAGACACGCAGTGCGGCATTTGCTCTCGCACTGACTTTGTCCCCCCTCTAACATAGAAACGCATGCCTTATCTCGCTAGTATCTCTATAAGTGAATGCGCAACATACGCGAAGAACGCTTCAGCTGTAGACATATACATGCGTGCGTTAGTGCGTGCAGTGATTGATATAATAGAGGTGAATACATTCAATTGCAAACTAACATATATTTACGTAAACGGAACGCACGCAACGGAAAAGTTGGTCTACTTCGAACTTTTCTTCATTGCCGCATTCACCATATTTCCCAAAACACTCGTTTAGATTTTTTGCTTATTTGTAAAAGTCTAGACGGAACCTAAGCAGGCAACTGACTGTCAGCAGAAATTCGCCGCGTACACGTAGGGCACTGTACGCCCGCACACTGTTTCCAACTTTAGTTTGTATCCTCCTTTTTCTGCTGTTAGCTCTTTCTTGCTGCTGCTTGGTGCCCATACCGGCACTGCGTAAAACTAGACTAAGCTAACCACCCTCGCCAAAAGGAGGCGACGTATTGGTTTGGGCCCCCACGTTGGGCAGCATTCCTTGAAATGGTACACAAATATCGGAAACTTTAACCGTCATGCCCTCCAAGTGTGTTTTAAAATTATGCCTGTGGTCCTTCATCACTCCCAGGTACCTTAAGGCGAGCTGTGAGTGAAGGATCTGTTCCCATACCTTCTACACATATATGTTTTCCCAGGTTACAGCTTTGTGTTCAGCAAACGGCAGACCAGCGCTTTCAGACCACGCTTTAATGCCTCAGACAGCTTCGTTCACTCATACATAGCTCGATCTTATTAAGGTGTAGCTTCAACACATCATGATATATTGTGATCCACCGGAGAGGTCCTAGGACACCACAGTTAGTGACGAAAACTCAACTCTTGTATTCTGCACCATATGAAACGGTACAAACTAAATATTCTGTTCGATTCTTTCTTCGATTTCAGCTGCGAAAATAGTGATTCTTCGGTTACTGAACACTACTTTTTAAATCTATCATAAAACGAATCATAATTGGCTTATTTCGAGTTTCATTCATTCAATTAATTCCATCAAATCGCGCAACAATTTTCCGCAGTACCAGTTATGGTTGACAGGTTTTGCTAAAATGTTTCTACATTCTTCGATCGACACACATTGCACATCGCATGCATGGAGGAATCACGTATTTACGTTATATGCCATATTTTAATTGCTAGATGTCAACTATGACACAAAAAGTAGCAAATTAAAGTTGTGCAAACATTTTTGTTATTATACACTTGGAGCAAAGTTCAGTGATTATTGTCATTAATGGCGGCGGCGTTCTTTCGGAATACTCAACAAAGTTTTTGTTATGTATCAAAACATTGTTTTACAATTTTGCTTACTTTAGTTTAAAATATTGTTGAGAAATTAAACTTGACTTTTGAAGATTGAAAAGTACATAGTCTACAATGATTATACTATAGATGGAGTGTAAAGTGCGATCTTAGACATCAAGCGTGAAGACGGAACAGCAATGCCTTGGCGGCCATTTATGGGGCTCCAACTGTCAAATAATCTAGTCGAAAGTATGGCCCCTGTGCTGAATGTCGAGTCGTGATTTGTGACAAGTTTTTTGAGTTGAAGAAAGTGACGTTTTAATCGAATTACGATTTTCAGCATAGTGGCCTAGAGTGGAAGTTCTAAGTTCGAGTTTAGCCCCCTATTCTGAAATTCGCAATTCGTCTGAAACGCCACTTTCTTCAACTCAAAAAACTTGTCACAAATCACGACTCGACATTCAGCACAGGGGCCTGTAACTTTATTTTTTACTATGTATGTATAGATATTAATGCAAAAAATGACAGGTCTAGATAATATGTTCAGACCGCGTGGTATATTCCTTAAATTGGGGTTAATTTATTCTAACAAACAAGATCAATATACCGTTTAAGAGTGGACAAAATCTGAAGATTAAACAGTTTATTCCAAGAAAAGAAAAGTGCATTTGACAGGCAGATTAATTGATTGATAATTTTAAATATGGGACCGCAAACTCGTCATTTACCTAGTTTATAGCTACTCCTAGCTAGGGGGGGCGAACGGCTAACAAAGACCTCGGAAAGTGGTGGCACCCGATTTGTCACTTCTGTCAAGACCCGACAAAAGTCACTGCAGACGAACACCTAGCAGACCTGTTAGCAAGTCCTAATCCCACCTCCCCGCGGTGCCCCCTGGGGTACTTCTTCGGAAGGAGCTAACGGGAGACGGGCGAATGGCGAGCTCTCTGCGCCACAAAACAGAGTTTTAAGTCGGTTGGGCTGAGGGCTAGCAACCCGCTCCCATAAAAAACACCATTGCTACGAATCGGCAAACAATGCCTCGGAACCGGATGGACAACACGACGACGACCTTTGCTTTTCGAACAAGGACACGAATCGGATCATGGAATGTGAGAACACTGCTTGCTGAGGGACGGCTGGATGAAGTCCTCAACGAGATGAATCGATATAAAATCAAGATCATGGGACTTAGCGAGACCAGATGGCCCGATGCGGGGGAACATATCTGCCCAAACATATCTGAGTCCTTCTTATATTCTGGTAGAAACGAAACTGAAAGCCGTAGGAGTGGCGTTGGCGTAATACTCACCAAAGAAGCCAGGTCCAGCCTCATTAGCTGGTCACCAGTTTCTGAGAGGATTATTACCGTGCGCCTGCGTACCAGACTAAGAAGTACTACGGTAGTCCAATGCTATGCTCCAACTGAAGACGCAGAAGATGACATCAAGGACGAGTACTATATGCGACTGAATGAGGTTTTTCGCTCTATTCCAAGGGGAGACATCATTGTTTTAATGGGTGACTTAAACGCACAGATCGGCCGTGACAACACCGGCCTTGAACATACAATTGGAAACTAAGGCCTAAGCCAAGTTACCAATAATAGTCCATTCAAAACGCGCGTTATGGTGTTCCAAAATAACACCGTTAAGAAAATCGAACCCTAAACGTTTTTGGGGTCGCTGATCACGAAAATCGAGGTCCCGCGGTCCCAAAATTAGGGCGTCACCCTTAAAAATGCAAAAAACACCCCTTTTTAGGGGGGTTTCGCGATTATTTCAGTAATAATGAAAAATAATGCGATGAAATGCACTTTTTTTAATATTTATTTGCGAAGGGGGTAGATTTATACTAAATTTAGGCGAGCTTAATGGTAAGGGGTACCCCTAAAGGGTTGAAAGTACCCCTACATTGGCGAAAAAAGGCAAAAATTGTAAAAAAAATATTTTTCAAGTTTTTGCTTCAAATTCGATTGTGGGCGTACTGTCAGGCAAAAATAAATTATTTTCAACCTTTAGGGGGTTAAAACTACCCCTACAATATAGTTAATTGAAAACTAGGGGGGGGGGGTGCTCCAAAATAACACCGTTAAGAAAATCGAACCCTAAAGGTTTTTGGGGTCGCTGATCACGAAAATCGAGGTCCCGCGGTCCTAAAATTAGGGCGTCATCCCTAAAAATGCAAAAAAAACCTTTTTAGGGGTTTTTTGCATTTTTAGGGGTGACGCCCTAATTTTGGGACCGCGGGACCTCGATTTTCGTGATCAGCGACCCCAAAAACCTTAAGGGTTCGATTTTCTTAACGGTATTATTTTGGAACACCCCCCCTAGTTTTCAATTAACTATATTGTAGGGGTAGTTTTAACCCCCTAAGGGTTGAAAATAATTTATTTTTGCCTGACAGTACGCCCACAATCGAATTTGAAGCAAAAACTTGAAAAATATTTTTTTTTACAATTTTTGCCTTTTTTCGCCAATGTAGGGGTACTTTCAACCCTTTAGGGGTACCCCTTACCATTAAGCTCGCCTAAATTTAGTATAAATCTACCCCCTTCGCAAATAAATATTAAAAAAAGTGCATTTCATCGCATTATTTTTCATTATTACTGAAATAATCGCGAAACCCCCCTAAAAAGGGGTGTTTTTTGCATTTTTAAGGGTGACGCCCTAATTTTGGGACCGCGGGACCTCGATTTTCGTGATCAGCGACCCCAAAAACGTTTAGGGTTCGATTTTCTTAACGGTGTTATTTTGGAACACCACCCCCCCGCGTTTTGAATGGACTATAACAATGGTGAGCTTTTCGTTGACTTTTGGAGTTCGCACCAACTCATGGTAGGTGGAACTTACTTTTGTCACAAGAAGATACACAAAGAGACCTGGGTATCGCCCGATGGTAGAACGAGAAATCAGATAGACCACGTGGCCGTCAGCCGCAGATGGAGAACTATTCTTGAGGATGTCAGGAGTTTCAGGGGAGCGGATACTGGAAGCGACCACCATTTGGTTGTAGCAACTATTCGCCTTAAAATCGCCGCCATCAGAAACGTGCAACATGATGCTAGAACCCGTAGACGGTTTAACGTAGACCTTCTGCGGGAGAGCGTTAAAAAGCGGGAATTTGCTGGAAACCTACAAGAATTATTAAACCAGCAAACCGTTTCTGACGGCACAAATATTGAAGAATTGTGGAGTACGACAAAGGGCGCGATATTGACGACTGCGGAAACGAGCATCGGTTATGTCCAAAGAAACCAGCAACACTGGATCTTGGACACAACCTGGCAAAAAATAGAACGCAGAAGGGCCCTCAAAAATAACGTAAACTCTACAAACGACCCGGAAAGACGTCACCAACTAGAACGGGAATACTCCCAATTACATCGGGAGGTTAAGAGAAGTGTCCGGCGTGATAAAAGGCAGCAGATAAATGAGCTCGCAGAAAAAACGGAAAACGCGGCAAACACAGGCAACAGTAAGGTGCTGTACCAAATCACTAAACAGCTCTCGGGAAAGCACTCTACTAAAAAGCATGCCGTTAAGAGTGCGGATGGAAGGCTGCTGTGCAGCGACGAAGAGCAACTCCAAAGATGGAGAGATTACTTCTTCGCCGCCCTGAATGGTACACTTACACAGGAACCTCAGGAAAACAGCAACAATGCACAGCCAATAAGAATCACCACCCGGGCCCCATCCAAGACGGAAATAGTAACCGCAATTCATGCGATGGCCAATGGTAAAGCAGCTGGGAAAGATGGCATCCCGCCAGAATTGTTGAAAGCCGACTCAAGCCTCATAGCAGATGCGCTTCAGCCAATCCTAGATATAGCATGGAACACCTGTACCTTCCCGGAGCATTGGACGGAAGGTATCATAGTCAAAATACCAAAAAAGGGGGACCTAACAATATGCGACAACTGGAGAGGTATCTGTTTATTATCTACTGTGGGCAAAATTTTGTCCCATATATTACTATCTAGGATAAGTGAGGCAGTAGACCGAACGCTTAGGAGGCAGCAGGCCGGATTCAGGAAGGGCCGCTCCTGTATTGATCATATTAACACCTTGAGAATAACAGTGGAGCAGTCTACTGAATTCCGATCCCCCCTTTACCTTGCTTTTGTAGACTATGAGAAAGCGTTCGACTCGGTTAATAGGAGCTTCATTTGGCAGGCACTACGGCGACGTGGACTGCCTGATAAAATGATAGAATTGATAAAAGCCCTATATAACAATTCCAAATGCAGAGTTCTCCATAATGGAAAATTATCCGACAGCTTTGAGGTGAGCTCAGGAGTACGACAAGGATGCCTACTTTCGCCATTACTATTTCTTATAGTAATAAATGATATCCTTGTCGGCGCTCTAGATAATAGAACAGGCGGCAGTGTTGGGCAAAACTAAATTTCTGGACGATTAAAAATTGACAATTAATTAATTGTTAATCACGTCTACTGCAATTAACAATTAATTAATTGTAATTGTGAAAACTCGCAATTAACAATTAATTAATTGTTAATCGCGTCTATTGCAATTAACAATTAATTAATTGTAATTGTGAAAATTCGCAATTAACAATTAATTAATTGTTAGTCGTGAGTTTCCACAATTAAAGACGATTAATCAATTGTCAATCATTTTTATGGATTTGATTAAAAACTAAAAATTAAAATTTATTATATGGAAAGAGTAGTAGTATGTTATTTTTTATTAGTTCATTTTAAAAAGCGTGTTTTTCGTTTTTAAAGTAAAAACTTTTTTAGCCACGTTGCGCACCTTTGCGTCACGGTCAATTTTTTGCGTGCCGTGGGGGAACAATTTGGCTTTGGGGATTTTAGTTTGTATTGTATGAATTATCTATAATAACATTCTAGTTGTGCCAGTTTCAACATTTTTCGAAATCGAAATCAATGGAGCAATTTTTTAGAAGAGATTTTTTTTATTTTATGTTTTTTTGTTTGACCGGAAGAGAATTTTTTACAGAAGAGAATTTCGTTTTGTGTTTGATTTTTTTTGCTATTTTTCGTTTTGTGTTTAAAGGGGGACTAGTGTATTATATATTATTATGTAACATATAGCAATATGTACTACGTGCTATATACTAAGTGTTATGCACTATGTATTAGGTACTATGTACACGGACTATGTACTATGCGATATGTACTATGTACTATTTATTATGGACTATATACTGTCAACTATGTTTTATGTGCTATGTACTATGCACAAGGTATTATGTACTATGTATAATCTGCTATGTACTAGGTATTATGTACTTTGCATTACGGACTATGTGCTAATTACTATGAATTATGTACTATGAACTATGTACTATGTACTTTGTACTATGTATTATGTATTATGTACTATTTATTTTGGACTATATACTACCTACTATATACTGTCAACTATGTTTTATGTGTTATGTACTATGCACAAGGTATTATGTAGATACTATGTATAATCTGCTATGTACTAGGTATTATGTACTTTGCATTACGGACTATGTGCTATTTACTTTGAATTATGTACTATGAACTATGTACTATGTACTTTGTACTATGTATTATGTACTATTTATTTTGGACTATATACTACCTACTATATACTGTCAACTATGTTTTATGTGCTATGTACTATGCACAAGGTATTATGTACTATGTATAATCTTCTATGTACTAGGTATTATGTACTTTGCATTACGGACTATGTGCTATTTACTATGAATTATGTACTATGAACTATATATTTTGTACTTTGTACTATGTATTATATACTATTTATTTTGGACTATATACTACCTACTATATACTGTCAACTATGTTTTATGTGCTATGTACTATGTACAAGGTATTATGTACTATGTATAATCTGCTATGTACTAGGTATTATGTACTTTGCATTACGGACTATGTGCTACTTACTATGAATTATGTACTATGAAGTATGTACTATGTACTTTGTACTATGTATTATGTACTATGTATTGGGGGCTATGATTAGGTACCATATACTGTTCACAATGTACTATGTATTAGGTATTATATACTATGTACTGCGATTATGTACAATTTTTTCTGTACTATGACTAAGTATTATGAACTATGTGTTATCTGCTATGTACTTTGCACTATATACTCTGTATTATGTATTTTCTACTAAATATTATGTACTTTGTACCAAACACTATATACTATGTTCTATGTAAAAGGTATTATGTACTATGTACTAGGTACTTGCCCCATGTACTATGAACTATGTATTATGTTTTGTATTATCTATTATGTATTATGTACTATTTACTATGAACTATGTACTATGTACAATGTTCTATGTATTATGTTCTATGTACTAAGTACTATGTACTATTTACTATGAACTATGTATTATTCACTACTAATATGTACTATATTGTGTAATATGTACTATGAATTATGTTCTATGTATTATTTACATATGTATTATATATTACGGACTACGTATTATGTATTATGTATTATTGTATATACAAAATTTATTGACCTTTATCCTTCTGTGGTACTAAGATTGATTTGGACATATAGAATGACCATAGAGGTCTTAATTTCCAAAATGTGCCCAGACACACATACATTTTTTTATGATATATATTTTTGTTTAGGTTTTTTGAGATAGGTTATTGATAGTACATTTTATTAGGGTTATAAGGAACAAGTACTGTTATTGCGCCCATGATCAGTATTAACGCGTATTATATTCATGCCAATTTTTACGGTAATTCGCTTTACCATATAACATAAAATACACCACTACAACGCAAAAAAAAAACATTACGGTTTCGTTTTTGATATACAGTATCCGTTGATTTTTCAAAGCGGCTGACTTTGATTAGGTTTTGGATAGTATGGGAGGGAAAGGGGGTGGTTGGAGTCGTAATGGTTTAGCCGTTAGTGCGATTTTGTTTTGGTGCAGGTTTACGTATCACCCTGAATTTAAGTAACCCTAGGACCTATTTTCATGAATATGGTAGCAATGATACTCCCACCCATCTAAAACTACATAAGTCAAAGCTCTCCACCTCAGCACCTTCCAGAGTATGTATTTTTTTCCACTAAAATTTCAACTTCACCTATCTCTATCTCTATTTTTTAAATTTAACTAAACTATATTTTGTAACAAATCCTACCATACTATTCATACTCGGCACGTGTTTCACTATAATGTTGAATTGAATGGGACCCAAATCGAATTTTTTGACCGGATCAGCAGTGGATTTGGAATTCATAAATTTTTACTAAAAATTCGTCCTTTGTGTCTTTAAAAAACCCCACACCGATTTTCATTGCAATTGGAATACCATTGCCAAAAGTAGTCCACCATTTTGAATTTTAAAATTTTAACCACAAATTTGTCATTTGGATCCCTCAAAACCCCCCGACACTAATTTTCAGCACAATCGGTGCACAATTGCCAAAACTAGTCCGCCATTTAGAATTTTAAAATGTTAACCACAAATTTGTCATTTGGATCCCTCAAAACCCCCGACACTAATTTTCAGTACAATCGGAACACAATTGCCAAAACTAGTCCGCCATTTTGAATTTTAAAATTTTAACCACAAATTTGTCATTTGGATCCCTCAAAACCCCCCGACACTAATTTACAGCACAATTGCCAAAACTAGTCCGCCATTTAGAATTTTAAAATTTTAACCACAAATTTGTCATTTGGATCCCTCAAAACCCCCCGACACTAATTTTCAGCACAATCGGAGCACAATTTCCAAAATTAGTCCGCCATTTTCAATTTTAAAATTTTAACCACAAATTTGTCATTTGGATCCCTCAAAACCCCCCGACACTAATTTACAGCACAATTGCCAAAACTAGTCCGCCATTTAGAATTTTAAAATTTTAACCACAAATTTGTCATTTGGATCCCTCAAAACCCCCCGACACTAATTTACAGCACAATTGCCAAAACTAGTCCGCCATTTAGAATTTTAAAATTTTAACCACAAATTTGTCATTTGGATCCCTCAAAACCCCCCGACACTAATTTACAGCACAATTGCCAAAACTAGTCCGCCATTTAGAATTTTAAAATTTTAACCACAAATTTGTCATTTGGATCCCTCAAAACCCCTCGACACTAATTTTCAGCACAATCGGAGCATAATTTCCAAAATTAGTCCGCCATTTTCAATTTTAAAATTTTAACCACAAATTTGTCATTTGGATCCCTCAAAACCCCCCGACACTAATTTACAGCACAATTGCCAAAACTAGTCCGCCATTTAGAATTTTAAAATTTTAACCACAAATTTGTCATTTGGATCCCTCAAAACCCCCCGACACTAATTTTCAGCACAATCGGTGCACAATTGCCAAAACTAGTCCGCCATTTAGAATTTTAAAATGTTAACCACAAATTTGTCATTTGGATCCCTCAAAACCCCTCGACACTAATTTTCAGCACAATCGGAGCATAATTTCCAAAATTAGTCCGCCATTTTCAATTTTAAAATTTTAACCACAAATTTGTCATTTGGATCCCTCAAAACCCCCTGACTCTAATTTTCAGTACAATCGGAACACAATTGCCAAAACTAGTCCGCCATTTTGAATTTTAAAATTTTAACCCCAAATTTGTCATTTGGATCCCTCAAAACCCCTTGACACTAATTTTCATTACAATCGGAACACAATTGCCTAAATTAGTCCGCCATTTTGAATTTTAAAATTTTGATCACAAATTTGTCATTTGGATCCCTCAAAACCCCCTGACACTAATTTTCAGTACAATCGGAACACAATTGCCAAAACTAGTCCGCCATTTTGAATTTTAAAATTTTAACCCCAAATTTGTCATTTGGATCCCTCAAAACCCCTCGACACTAATTTCCATTACAATCTGTGCACAATTGCCAAAACTAGTCCGCCATTTTGAATTTTAAAATTTTGATCACAAATTTGTCATTTGGATCCCTCAAAACCCCCTGACACTAATTTTCAGTACAATCGGAACACAATTGCCAAAACTAGTCCGCCATTTTGAATTTTAAAATTTTAACCCCAAATTTGTCATTTGGATCCCTCAAAACCCCTTGACACTAATTTTCATTACAATCGGAACACAATTGCCTAAATTAGTCCGCCATTTTGAATTTTAAAATTTTGATCACAAATTTGTCATTTGGATCCCTCAAAACCCCCTGACACTAATTTTCAGTACAATCGGAACACAATTGCCAAAACTAGTCCGCCATTTTGAATTTTAAAATTTTAACCCCAAATTTGTCATTTGGATCCCTCAAAACCCCTCGACACTAATTTCCATTACAATCTGTGCACAATTGCCAAAACTAGTCCGCCATTTTGAATTTTAAAATTTTGATCACAAATTTGTCATTTGGATCCCTCAAAACCCCCTGACACTAATTTTCAGTACAATCGGAACACAATTGCCAAAACTAGTCCGCCATTTTGAATTTTAAAATTTTAACCCCAAATTTGTCATTTGGATCCCTCAAAACCCCCCGACACTAATTTTCAGCACAATCGGAACACAATTGCCAAAACTAGTCCCCCATTTTGAATTTATTTATCATATTTTTTTCATATTATGCTCTTTATATGAATGATTCTCCAAAAAAATGGCAGGATCATATAAAATTGGGTGTCTATATCTATATTGAAGCGGAATAATTGTTAGTTTTAATTGTTTTTTAGAACAATTGACAAAATTAATTGCAATTGATAAATTAATTGCAATTGATTTAGTTCTAATATACAATTAATACAGATTAATCCAAATAAATTAATTGTGGGGTGCAATTAATAGTTCAATCGCAATTAATTTTAATTGCAATTAAATTAATCGCAATTAATTTTTTAATCAATTAATTAATTGATTGAAAATTTAATTGATTAATGCCCAACACTGACAGGCGGCATACAATGGGGTTTGGTAGACCGCCTTAAGGATCTCGACTACGCCGATGATATCTGTTTGCTGGCCCACAGACACCAGGACCTCAAAAACATGTTAAACAATTTGGCAACAGAAAGTAGTCCAGCAGGCTTAAGGCTAAATCCGACTAAAACTAAAGAAATGCGGATAAATGCGAACACCATTGAACGGACTGCGCTGAATAACCGAGACGTGGAACTGGTAAATAAATTCTGCTACCTCGGTAGCATTATTACCGAAAATGGTGGGGCAGAAGAAGACGTAAGTTCTAGAATAAATAAAGCACGAGGCGCATATGCATGCCTGTCCCGCATATGGAGATCAACGGAGATCTCAACTAACACCAAATTGCGGCTGTTCAACTCCAACGTTAAGGCAGTTCTTTTGTACGGTTGCGAAACATGGAAAGTCATCACAGGGCGCCTACAAGTCTTCGTCAACAGATGCCTTCGTCGTATCCTAAAAATCCGCTGGCAAGATAGAATTTCAAACGAAGAACTATGGCGCCGTGCCGGCCAAGAAAGGATAGACGACCAAATCAGGCGAAGGAAATGGAATTGGGTTGGCCACACCTTGCGACGCGAAAACGAAAATCTAGCCAAACAGGTCATTGACTGGAATCCGCAAGGTTCCCGTCGAGTAGGAAGACCTAGAACAACTTGGAGGAGAACCCTACTAGAAGAAGCCGCAATAACTGGGAGATCCTGGTCGGAGCTAAGAGCTGTCGCGCAAAACAGAGTCCGCTGGAGGGCAACTGTTTCCGCCCTATGTCCCATGAGGGATTAAAGGAGTTTAAAGATAGCTACTCCAAAAATAATTCGAATTATGGATCATCCAAAATTTTTTACCCTATAAACGAGGTAATTCGAATTATGGCTTAAACCGAAATATTTCGGCTTAAGCCATAGTTTTAAGAATGTATTTAATACCCGTTTATACGCTAATTCGAAATTTGGATGTAACTTTGAGTTAAATCGATTTAATTTTTCTGCTATAAACTAGTAATTAATGGCGTTAACATCTAATTCTTCAAAAAGTTTACAAGTTAATCATGAAAGATTTGCTAATAAGAATAAATAGCACGTAAAGAGATTATGAGAAAAATCGAGATTATCAAGATGAAAATTAATTCTGTGAAGGTTGCACATATAAAAAACACAATGGTTCAAGGTCCAAGAAAAATAAAAGAAGACAGAAAACTCCAGTAAATTAATTAGTACTTATGTATGTTAATGAGCCAATGTCAATACTGTTTCTTAGAATGTGCTAAAAATTTTGTGTGCTTTAAAAATCATGATACTAAATTTTGTCGAGTATATTTCATAAAATAAATGAAGGTAAAGAAAAACTTAAATGTTTCTTAGTTAAGGCAAGAGAATTGGGTCTTAGGAAATTCAGTTTTTGTCAGTTAGAGTAAAAGATTATATTACATATACGAGAACTATTGTCACTGGCCAGAGTAAAATGGGAGTACAAAATGAGAAAATCGTACTGGAAGATCGTTACTGTATATTCGAAGCTCTGAACTATTGACCTCTAGACTGCGACAAACTGTTTATGACGATGGCAAACTCATCACATGTTGGCCCTGAATTTCCTGCCAGCTGCCAGGTAAGATCAGGAATTCGTCATGATCTGGAGTGGAAGCACTTTAGTCGTGACAAACTTTTTGTTTCGATTTTACTTAAACTTGTTACAAATTCCAGTTGGTAGCATGTAAATTGAAACGAGTTTGATAAACAAAATAACATGTAATGCAAAAAATTGAACCAAATGTCGAATCGGTTGACACAAATTGCGTGCTGCAACATTCGTTAAGCTAAACATGCTGTTCTTAAGTATGGTGCCCGCGTGTATAGCTTAGTTCTTGGCCATTTAAATCTTTTGATCAAGTTTGGACGTCATGAGGTATGTGCTCCCATTGAAAATGTGTAAAAATTCTACGGCCGTCATATCCCCCTTAAAAAAGTAAGCGGCCGTGATTCGCCCGCTATAAGCCCATTTTATTATATTTACTCGGGATGAGCTGAACAGTTTCTAATTTTTACAGCAAATTAAATAAATATTATGGAATAATATACTAGATTTTAAAAAGGGATCCCTTATTTACTAAAAATCTACAAAAGAAAAGGAAAATTTGATGTTCAAATCTAACATTCAGCTGAGAAAGGTGAACGACCACTGACATATATGAATGGACTGTTGATTGATAACAAGCGTTTCTCCAACTAAGGGTTCTAACAAGCGGTTCTCCAACTAAGTACTAACCACGTCCAATGCTGCTTCACCTCCGAAATCGGACGAGAACTAGTCTATTGAGTATGCTAATGGCATATTTTATAGTCGGTTCACACGCAAGAATCTTTCTTCGTATATTTCGCATAGTGCGCGTACTTTTATTTTTCAGAAACATTGAGGAAAACAATTATTTTCATTTCATGCGTACACTCTACGTTTTTGAACACCGGTTGTTTTTGCAGCTTGTTATTGTTGTTTTTGAAATTTCCCACCCAAAAATTGTTAAAGTTTACGACAGAAGATACACTGGAATTGTTCGCTGAAGTTCTGGGAGCAGTCCATCGCCTTCTCACAACCTCTTCTCCAAAAACCAATTTCCTATCATATTTTTGTTCGTCTGTTGTATGCCGTGTAAAAGAGATGATACCAGTCGGACTGAATCAGTTTTTGCCATTTCTTAACAATTTTCGTGTTCAATAAGCTGAACAGTTTTTAATTTGAGAAAATTGAATAAATATATGTATCTATAATAATATTCTAGTTGTGCTACTTTCAACATTTTTCCAAGTAATCGAAAACGGAATTTTTTTCAGGAAAGAATTTTTTATTTTCTGTTTTGTTTGATCGGTAGAGAATTTTTTACAGAAGAGAATTTCGGTTAGCCGGGATGCCTAAGCGACAAAGTGTCGCTACTACATGCAGCGTTGCCACTACTACATGCAGCGTAAGCCACGCCCACTCACACGGTTATGCGACACTTTCTCGCTTGGGCATCCCGGCTAACCGTTTTATTGTGTTTATTATATATTACTGTCATTGTTATATTTGAGAACGAATAAAAATTGTGTTTATTATATATTGCATGTAATGAATAACAGATAACGAGCAACATGGAAGTTGTCACGTGATAATCGCCACAGCGCGAAGCGCCGTGGCCCGGGGCACCGTTTTTTTGTTGCTATTTTACGTTTTGTGCTTAAAAAGGGGCCAGTTATACAATATACTGGATGTTAAAAAGAGTTTTCTTCTTTTAACTAAAAATCTATAAAAAAAAATCTATCTAATGTTGAAATTTGACACTCAGCTGATGAGCACATTGTAATGCGGAAAAGCTGAAACGAAAGCCGAAATGAATTTATATCTATTGCTCCTTTTCGATTTATTTCAACTTATTCGCTTCATTTCGTTTAGTTTTCATTTCGGTTCAGTTACATGATCGTGTCTTTACTCTACCGTCTAGTAAGAGCACCCTAACTTTTGCGATTCAATAAGAGATGGCTTCCTTATGCTTAAACGCGATGTCAGAGGAAAGACTGGGAATTTCTGTATAGGGAAAACAAGGAGGAATGTATTTTGTCTAGTAGAGTTGAGCCGGTCTTACACGAGGCAGTACTTTTGTCCCATACACGATGGTAAATTGTACTGAGGCCTCATTTTTTTATATGTCCCGGTTCAAAAATAGTGTTCTATTGGTATATGAGCGTGTGTCGAAATAAATAAAGCGAGTTATGATTGTAAATTACGTAGTGGAGATACATTTCTCACTTATTTAGCGGCAGTAAAATATCCAATTTGAACTGCAGCGAGGTGAGATTGTAAACCCGAATGGGAGGGACATTTCTTACTTATTTTGCGGTAGTGAGATTTTAAATACGGACTGGGGAGATATTTCTTACATTTTTCGAGGGAGTGAAATTTTGTAATGGAACAAAATTTCCAATTTCAAATTAGGCGAGGTGGGATTTATACATTGTGGAGGCATCGATTTCTTATTTTGTGTAACAATATGAACTTGATTAATGACATTGTACTGGCTCAAAAGAGAAAAGAGGCACCTTTTACAAACTCATTTCAAAATCGTATCCTACCCAACACTATTGTCTAGGCGGGAAAAGTAGAAAGACGAAGGACCATATCGCTGCGTATGTTCGAACCATGGACCTCTGGTATGATAGTTGAGTGCCCTTATCTTTTTAACCTCATCATCGAACAATTATTCAGTTAATTTAATTTAAATTAATTGGATACTGAAAGTATAAGTTTATAAACAATTTTTAAACTAAGTATTTTCCTTTCTTGCCATCCCTTTCTCGCCACCCGTAACATGCCTATATACTTCCCATTTAAGTTTTACTTAAAAAAAATACTCCAAATATGAAACAAACAACTTTTATATGTTATAAATATTATAAAACGTTTTGTTTCGTTAATTCAGCTAATCAAATATTAATATATGCTCATAAAATTGTTATTTTATTTGTTTTTATCAAATAGAAGCAAAATATGATAATAAAGAATAACAAGCACGCTTATACGAGGCATCATTACCAAACAACCAGTTTTTTTTATACTATGGATTGACTATTCTTGTGAATTGACGTCAATAATTTTGTGTTGCATGGTAAATCTACATATGACGTTTACAAATTAAAAAATATAAACAGAAACATAAAATCTTAAAGGTATTTTTATGAAAAGGTGTTACACATCATGTTACACAGATGAACTAAACCTTTCTTTCCTAACGCCCTTCATTTCGTTCAAAAACTTTGAGGTCGGATTAAAAAAGGTGTTTTTCGTTAACAATATTCCAAATATGGGTTTTTTGTTAAGAAACTTGTCTTTGCTAATATAATGAATTATTTATAAAAGAGCACATTCCAATAAAAAAATTTTTTTTTTTTGTAAAAAAATGTTAAAAAGAAATTATGACTTGGTAACACTGAATTGGTCAGGAAATGGCCTATGCAATGGACACATGCACACATTCACAAACACACAGTCGCACACGCGCGCAAGGTTGATTTTAATTTTTATAGAAAATTGCATTTTTCTTTTAATTTATTTAATTTACGAAAAAAAAAAAACTAATATTAAGGTTAATGTCAATATTTATAAAAAACAAGTTCCACACTTACTTTTTTGGGTTCCTTCCTTGACACGATAACTCAAATTGTGAAAAGCTAACTCCACTGGCTTCCTCGCTGGCAGATTGGAAAGTGTCTTCGAGTGCGCCTGCGACGGGACGATCTGCGGCTTAAGGATCTCGCCGCCTTTCTTATTGCTGTCATGGATTAAATTTTTTGATACACTATCTTTTTCAACCATTTTGATTGATTATTATTATTATTTTTTTTTTTTTTGAACAAAGAAAAACAATTTATAACAATTTGTATCTTGTTTTGCAATTAATTAGAATAAATCAAACATAAGCTCAGCGATCATTTGATCTTGCAGCACATTTGCGTTTTCTTTATGTTTTTTTAGTACAGTGCAATTTTTTTTTGAACACCCTGTTTACACTAACAATTATTTGCCCACTATTTTTCTCTCGACTCACTATTTATAACTGTTTCGAAACTAAACAAAAACTATTTTTGTGTATTACAGTCGAAGAACAAAGATGTCGATCTTTTTATTACCAAAAAATTTCACCGAATAGTATTGCTTGAAATATCTACGAATTTTGGGATCGGAGCTGTTAACATCCTGTCTGTGCAGCCTTTTCCCAACTACTGAACACTCACGACTGACGAATAGTAAAATAAATGGCAGCTCGATGAACCTTGCCTTTATGAATTTCGTTGTCGTGCTTGTGCGATCGCGTTCGACCAAAAGTGACGTTGCACGATCACACCAAAACACATACTCAAACCCACCTTAAGCCGGGGTCTACAGATTTAGAGAGTTCGCTTACTGCGCACACGCAATCTCTCTGCGCAGATCGCATAAAAACGGCACACCAACACCAGCACGATTGGATTTGTGTTTTTGCGATTGATCGTGTTGTCGCTGATGATATGAAAATTAATCAGTTCAAAGGTCTCCGGAGAAAACAGGAACTCCTGGAAGCGCTTTGCCAGCTAAGATCGCATCTACACCATCCGACATTATTTTTTTCATGAACTTTGTATTACAAACTACAAACCGCTAAAATCCCCTCTTCCCATACTATTACTAACAAAAATAATATAGCAACTACTTTTCTATGTATCAGTATCCGGAATATGTTGACTTTTTGACTAGACCAATGATTTTCGCTGTAACAAAACGACAACTCCAACAACAAAAACTTTACGGACCGGTCGTCGCGTCGTCAAGATGCGCGAATTGAAGGACGATGAGTATTTTTAACATGAAAAGATTTGGAATTTTTCGATTTGGTCTTTTTGTCGATCAAAATTAAAAACAAGATTAACTACTTTCTGGTTAGTTCTTATTGGTTGATGCAGGACGGAAAGTCGAAGAAGCCACACGTACGAAAACAGGTAAAAATATAAAAAAAAACCAATTTATTATATTTTCTGTGACGACGTTCAATTTTCGAACGACAACAAATATCGAACTTGATAGTTTTTCAACGGAAGATTCCGTTTCTGATTAACAACCGAGGAAATCGAAAAATTATAGTAAAATATTGTTTTTTTTTGGGAAGTGTAAACAAGATTGTAAAAATTTGAATGGAAATTAACAATATTCAAATACCGGGAGAGAATATTGTAAATATTATTCTGGTTCTTTGTTGATGTCTATCAAAGAATAAGATTCGGTGGTGTTAAGCAGCATACGTGACGTTGGTCCGGTATTGGGTAGACGTGCTGTGTTGCAGATGCTCGTTTATGAATAAAGTTTGTCACTATGTTAATGATAATTAATATAATGACGTAAATGACTTTAATGACGTGGATATGATGACGAAAGTAGAAGTTTTTGATAGAAGATAAAATGGGATTAGCCGTAATATATGTAGTCTCGTGTAGTCTTTTATAATTTTTAAAGACCGTTAACTGACCAGGGAAAATTTTTGTGGTAAAATATCATCAGGAAATCCACAACCTATTGTTGGTACAAGAAGAAGAACGGAAAAGGGACAGCAAAACCACGACATAACCACCAGCTGAGGAATGGGTTAAGGGTTATGAGAGCTCGAAAGGGTGTTGAGGAAGGTGGCGAAGAACCCTGCATTTGAACTCTTGGATGTTGTAGGAGCTCGGAAATACTGACTGTGGAAGATTATTCCGCAGTCGGGTTGTTCTATTTACAAACGAATTCATATCTTGTTGAGTGCGTGAAAGGGGGAGTTGCAGGAGGAGGGAATAAGATGAGTGAGTTAATCTGGTGTTGCGGGTATAAGATTGCCGTGGAGACAGGAGAGTTTATTTCGATGGAGCAATCTCCAATCTAATAGCGATAAAATTTTGTCAGTGCTGCTACATTCCTACGGTGGCTCAAGGGGTCGATGGTCTAGCAGGCGGTGTGGTCATCAATTAATTTAAGTCCCCTTTATTACACCTTATCTGGAGCGCGTTCAAAAACCTTACTATGGTAAACCACGAGGTAAGCTGTGGTTATGCTGCGTAACTTCACTTAACCACGAATGTTTATGTTTAACCACGGAGGTTTTTGAACGCACCGTGGTTAACTACAAATTAAAAAAAAATGAAATTTTTGTTTCCAAAAAATAGTCTCCGCTATTTGCTCAAATTATATTGTATGTGTCCATTAATTATTTATTTACAGTAATCTAAAAAATCCCACTTTGATTTGTTCATTTTTATCATTAAAACAAATGTCAAAAAGTTGTTTTTATTCTTCTTCTTCTTAACTATCGCTAACCATGTTCCCGAGCATGGTTAAAATTTAACTACACCATGGTTAACCACGGGAGTTTTTGAACGCCAAAAAGTTATGCTCGTGGTTATGTTGTAGTTAACCACGCAGTTTTTGAACGACAAAAGTTTACCATAGTTAACCATGGTTAACCATAGTAAGATTTTTGAACGCGCTCCTGATCATCCCAAGGTCGTTATCGAAACGTCGTGCCAAATGAGGGAGTAGTATTCGAGAACAGGCCGAATGTAGGGTTTATAAATAACAGCACGGGCTAATGGCTGGAGGAGGAACTTGACTTCTTAAGAAATCCCAAGCACTGGGATGCTTGTTTAGCGGTTTGGAATATGTGGCCATGCCATCGCAAGTTTTTGGATAATGTCAAGCCTAAGATGCGTAAGGATGGGTCGGCCATTAGTTCAACTTTACTCACGGTAACGGATGGAGAAGTGTTTCTTTTAAATAAGACAATATTTGGTTTGCGAGAGGTTGAATTCGACACGATTCTTGCTTTCCCACTCTAGAATGAGTTTAATGTCGTTATTAATAGTGCGTTATTAATAGCGACCACCATTTGGTTGTAGCAACTATTCGCCTTAAAATCGCCGCAATCAGAACCGTGCAACAAACTGCTAGAACCCGTAGACGGTTTAACGTAGACCTCCTGCGGGAGAGCGTTAAAAAGCGGGAATTTGCTGGAAACCTACAAGAATTATCAAACCAGCAAACCGTTTCTGACGACACAAATATTGAAGAATTGTGGAGTACGACGAAGGGTGCGATATTGACGGCTGCGGAAATGAGCATCGGTTATGTCCAAAGAAACCAGCAACACTGGATCTCGGACACAACCTGGCAAAAAATAGAACGCAGAAGGGCCCTCAAAAATAACGTAAACTCTACAAACGACCCGGAAAGACGTCACCAATTAGAACGGGAATACTCCCAATTACATCGGGAGGTTAAGAGAAGTGTCCGGCCTGATAAAAGGCAGCAGATAAATGAGCTCGCAGAAAAAGCGGAAAGCGCGGCAAACACAGGCAACAGTAAGGTGCTGTACCAAATCACTAAACAGCTCTCGGGAAAGCACTCTACTAAAAAGCATGCCGTTAAGAGTGCGGATGGAAGGCTGCTGTGCAGCGACGAAGAGCAACTCCAAAGATGGAGAGATTACTTCTTCGCCGCCCTGAATGGTACACTTACACAGGAACCTCAGGAAAACAGCAACAATGCACAGCCAATAAGAATCGCCACCCGGGCCCCATCCAAGACGGAAATAGTAACCGCAATTCATGCGATGGCCAATGGTAAAGCAGCAGGAAAAGATGGCATCCCGCCAGAATTGTTGAAAGCCGACTCAAGCCTCATAGCAGATGCGCTTCAGCCAATCCTAGAAATAGCATGGAACACCTGTACCTTTCCGGAGGATTGGACGGAAGGTATCATAGCCAAAATACCAAAAAAGGAGGACTTAACAATATGCGACAACTGGAGAGGAATCTGTTTACTATCTACAGTGGGCAAAATTTTGTCCCATATATTACTATCTAGGATAAGTGAGGCAGTAGACCGAACGCTTAGGAGGCAGCAGGCCGGATTCAGGAAGGGCCGCTCATGTATTGATCATATCAACACCTTACGAATAATAGTGGAGCAGTCTACTGAATTCCGATCCCCCCTTTACCTTGCTTTCGTAGATTATGAGAAAGCGTTCGACTCGGTCAATAGGAGCTTTATATGGCAGGCACTACGGCGACGGGGACTGCCTGATAAAATAATAGAATTGATAAAAGCCCTATATAACAATTCCAAATGCAGAGTTCTCCATAATGGAAAATTATGCGACAGCTTCGAGGTGAGCTCAGGAGTACGACAAGGATGCCTACTCTCGCCTTTACTATTTCTTATAGTAATAAATGACATCCTTGTCGGCGCTCTAGATAGTAGAACAGGTGGCATACAATGGAGTTTGGTAGACCGCCTTAAGGATCTCGACTACGCCGATGATATCTGTTTGCTGGCCCACAGACACCAGGACCTCAAAAACATGTTAAACAATTTGGCAACAGAAAGTAGTCCAGCAGGCTTAAGGCTAAATCCGACTAAAACTAAAGAAATGCGGATAAATGCAAACACCATTGAACAGACAGCGCTGAATAACCGTGACGTGGAACTGGTAGATAAATTCTGCTACCTCGGTAGCATTATTACCGAAAATGGTGGTGCAGAAGAAGACGTCAGTTCCAGAATAAATAAAGCACGAGGCGCATATGCATGCCTGCCCCACATATGGAGATCAACGGTGATTTCCACTAACACCAAATTCCGGCTGTTCAACTCCAACGTTAAGGCAGTTTTTTTGTATGGTTGCGAAACATGGAAGGTCACCCAATTCATCACAGGGCGCCTACAAGTCTTCATCAACAGGTGCCTTCGTCGTATCCTAAAAATCCGCTGGCAAGATAGAATTTCAAACGAAGAACTATGGCGCCGTGCCGGCCAAGAAAGGATAGACGACCAAATCAGGCGAAGGAAATGGAATTGGGTTGGCCACACCTTGCGACGCAAAAACGAAAATCTAGCCAAACAGGCCCTTGGCTGGAATCCGCAAGGTTCCCGTCGAGTAGGAAGACCTAGAACAACGTGGAGGAGAACCCTACTAGAAGAAGCCGCAACAACTGGGAGATCCTGGTCAGAGCTGAGAGCTGTCGCGCAAAACAGAGTCCGATGGAGGGCAACTGTTTCCGCCCTATGTCCCATGAGGGATTAAAGGAGTTTAAAGAAGACGAAGAAGATTAATAGAGTTGGTCATTAGTTCACGGTCATCAAGACCGGGTATATATCGCGAAGCTGAGAAGTTGGTTGGAGGGGATTGAAAGAAGGTCGTTTTAGGGCAGGTGATAGAATTGACTCCTAGGGGTAGGCGGCGAAATGAAAAAAAAACGAGGGAAAAGGTGAAAAAAAAAGTCAGTCAGACGGTAGTAGGTTTTTTTTTAGCAGAACGTTTTTTTGCATAGAGGTATTTTTTTTGAAGCCAAATAAAGTAGTGCTGGAAGTTTTTTTAAAAAAAAATAAAGACGAGCGAAGGATTTAGTTTTTCCTGGCCAGCATTGATGCCTTGCTTTATTATCGATGAAAGGGCTGCTGTTCACTTACTACCGAAGGACTATAATCATGCTGCTGATCCAGACAGTGGAAATGTATTTATAAGTGCAATAATGTTACCTGCACTAGAAACTACTTTCTAGTGAATTTGGATCCAAGATCGTTTTTTTTTTAATTTCTTCTTTGGCGAAGACTAGTGGAAAAGATAGTTCTTGTCCGGAGTTGTACTATTTGAAAACCGAGCAGTTTTTTTAGAAGCTGGACCGAGAGTCGCTTCTCTTTTCTTAAAATTGAGAGAGATTTGGACCGGAATTGGACCTTTTGAGACTGTCAACTGTAAGAAGAAGTATCCTAGGAAGCTCTAAGAGGGAAGACATGTTCCTGTTTTATGTTTTCCGTGACGGAATCCCTGGATCCCACCTACAGTATTGTTGGGAGTACATTTATTTTGGGCTGTATCGAATTACGAATGTAAGTTATGTAACTCTTTTATTTATGATTAGCACTGTAAGGCAGCTGAAAAGCATTGAGGTAAAGAAGCAAGAAGTTTTCTTTCCTGAAGTGAAGTGAGTGAAGTGTGTAGATTATTGCACCATTCAAAGAGACGCCAGGCTTTCATTCACCCTCCAGTTGGAGAAGTTATAAATTGTTGAAAAATTTTAAATCTGGTGCTTTTGGTCCTTTCCACATTGAAGATAACACTAGTCCTCGAGATTAGTGGCTGGATTAGTTGTGTTCTTTTTTTTGTTTTTTTTTTGTTTGTTTAAACTATAACTTTTTGTTTGTTGTTTATTAATCTGTTGTTTATTACCTATAGTATCCATATTGAACATATTGTATATATTAATTTAATGTAAAAAATCAACGACTGGCGCCAGGGCGGAGATTTTTTTTGGTTGAGATGTTATGTACTTGTATGCAACCTTATGTAGTTACTTTACCTACATTTGTATCTAACTCTATTGTGAGTTCCTAGTTTTTTTTGTTGCAATTTTTCTGTGTTGGGTAAAATAATATAATTATAAATAATTAATTTGAAATCTACACCTTTTTTCCTTATGATGGCCTAAGTAGCCACCCTTCTTTTCCAGGATGGTTAAACTGAATTTTCACTCCGAGGTTCTTTCCTGTCTTTGATGCTGGGTTAAAGTTTTTTTTCAGGTCCGCGAAGTGTTGGTGTCGCGATAGGCACGACGTATGGAGTGACGGAAGGAATCAATCGCACCGACATTTAAGGTAAGTGGTGAATCATTGGAGGTGGCCCGTCCACACACCCCACGACCCCATCCGGCGAGCTAGCGTCCATCGTGTGGCCGGCATAAAGCCTCTCCCTAATGCCGGGTTTTCATTAGTAGAATTAGTGGTAGAGTAACTGGCGTACTTTTAAGACGAGCTAACTCTACTCTACTTATTTTGGTAGAGTACCCGTTTTCACTTAAATTGAAAATAGTATGGTGCAGAAGGTAATAGTGACTAGTTGCTAAACGCTAAAACTTTAATGACAGCACACTAAATACTTAAATGCTACGAATTTCTTGTATGCTCGACTATCTCAACACTGTTTTCATTAGCATAGTGGCGGTAGAGTAGAGTGGAAAGCAGTGGTGGGGGACAGAACTAGTAGAGTAACTTTACCACGGTGCTATCCCACTCTACTCTACTGTAATCAAGTACTCTACTCTACCACTTTCGTTTTCATTAAGCGAGTTCTCAAGATAGTTAGTACTCGCCCAGTATACTCTACCACTAATTCTACTAATGAAAACCCGGCATAACAGTTATTTCGATGGTTTAGGGAGAGTGAATTTTGACGTGACAACGTCTTATAAATCGGTGCAGCTGGAAGGCATTTACGAAAAACATGTCACACTCAGATGCTGACGTCCATTCACAATGAACGACGTACGGTAAGTTTTCGTCTACTGAGTATGTCATGAAATAGTAAAGTGATTAGATTAATGTCATTTGTATACAATGTATGTATACAACAATCACATTTAAACACAATTAAATTAACATTAATTAAATGACAGATTATTTATAACTTGAAATAAGGTTTAACGATATTACAAATCTCGAGTTTAGATGTGTTTAAACCTCTTCAACATTTGTTTAATTAATTAACGGCTTGATAAATGTTAACTAACAATTTATAAACAATTAATCCAACTCAATTAAATGTTTCAAACAAAAAAAGGTATAGTCATAAATATAAATATTGAGAAAATGTTAAACAATATTACTTATTATGTTTATCTAAGAAGAAATTACTACGCTTTTTGCGATCGATCAAGATGTGCAAATACCTTCAACGTCCAGTACACCGACGGAGACAGAGGATAATGTACCATCAACGTCTGCAACACCTTTCGCTATCCCTCACACAACCCATACTACCCAAACGGATGCCGAGAGACGACTAAGGCTGGTCGTCCACTGGAAGCGTATTCGAGCGGCTTCGCGCTACGGCCATACATATGAGCGGCTACAAGCGGCTCATTTGTATGGCCGTAGCGCGAAGCCGCTCGAATACGCTTCCAGTGGACGACCAGCCTTAAGAATAGAAAACGTCTAGCAGCGACCAGAACTCCAGAACAGACGGCAGCATTTGCAAAAGCAGCCGCCGCAAGACAACGCAAGTATATGTTAAGTGAAAAAGCTAAGTTGTCTACTGCCAACGAAACGTTGAAATCAACTATGGTGTCCTCTTCTGTCGCGGCAGAAAGAATTAGTGTTACTCAAACTAATGTCGACCACATGTGCTTAGCAAACCAAATACTTTGTCCGTCGATTGGGTACCAGTGTACAAAAAGATTGTTAACATTACACTGTCTAAATCAGTGAAATGCAAACGAAAACAGTTTCCATGCGTGCCTGCTTGTGCCATTACGATCCACAAGTCCCAAGGTGGGACATTTGAAGTCATCGTTTATAAGTACTCTCCCAAGCAACCACAACAATTGGTGTATGTGGCCATGAGTCGCGTAACGAGTATCAACGGCTTGCACATCATTACGGACAAGGATTCTTGCTTCAATTTCAAACATGGTCGACAAGGAAACGACTCAGACACTACGCGAGATATCCGCGATGAATACAATCGACTTGGTCGACTTGGTCTCAACACAATCACCAAAAAAGCAGTAAAATTTTGTGATGACGCTACCGACGCTGGACAAATTATCGTGACGAACATCAACTGTCAAAGTTTAAGCGCCCACGCCATGGACATGGAAACGGATATAGTGATACCAAGATCTGACTATTTAGTACTGACCGAAACGTGGATGCAAGACAATCGTGAACCATTTCCAAACAAGGATTATGAGTGCATATCCAGAAAGAACAATCAAACAAATTCAGATACCAACGCAGCTGGTGGAGTAGCGATCTATCGCAAATTATCATCGACATCTACAGCAAAAGTAGTCCAAATTGCGATTACAGACGCAGCTCGTCACATCGTAACTGCAGGTGACATGTGCTTGGCTGAAGTTACTTGCTTTACCGCTGATACTATCTTCAAGTTTGTGCTCAGCGCTATATATATTCATCCAGGAGCTAGGTTGCAGGACATCGGAATGTTACTATCCCAAGGACTCAATCCGTATGTTCACAACAGCCAGTCCGTGCATCCGTTCCTGGAAGTTGATTCTAGCATACCAGTCCTTCTGTGTGGTGATTTCAACACCAATGTGAAGACTGACGACAGATTTCTCAAATTCATGAAAGATATGTACAATCTCGAATGCGTATCAGATGTTTCTAAGTCAACTACATTAAAAGGAACAATCATCGACTTGACTTTCGCAAGGCACATCACAATGGAAACACTTCCTTTCATTTCATATTTCTCATATCATCGTCCTATCCTTAACAGAATTACCCAGATTAAAAACAGTTGAATTTCAGTATAGAGAAGTTCAGAAAGAGAAGACGTTGTCACGTAAAAACTTCGCCCGTATATGGACTTTACAGGCAACCAGATTTTTTTTTGGAATTTTTTATGTACGTACATGTTCCTAGAGTCAGGTTCTTCAGGGCTTCTGACTCGGGGAGCATGAACAGGCATAATGGCGCCCACAATTGTTATCTCAGCATCTTCGCGCCATTGTGCCGTTACAGTAGTAATAACAAGTCTTTCATCTTCATACAAAATTCCCCTCCGTTAGTTATGTGTGTGCCTATATGAACATCACTGCTAAGCACGACTCAACGCATACATCGTGAAAGTTGGCCCGGTCGGTTGTGTCTATTGAAGGGTGATGCCTTCGTATACTGCGCTTATTGTTTTCATTCTTCTGTTTTTTTATTGTGTTTTTTTTGCACGTTTTTTTAGTTTTTAATTTTTCAGACTTTTCACAATCACCATTTTGTGTTTTTTTGATTTTTCTCGGCGCGTTTTTCAGCGACCGAATCAGCACACGTCCGTCCACTTTGCTATCCTAATCCCTAACTCGAAAAATTGAGATGTACCTACCCCATTCTCTATAGAAATATTGTTAAATCCGCTACGAAAACGAAACAGCTTTCGAGTGAAAATTTGACAATATGTATTGTTAGATTTTCAAATAAAATTGATGCCGTAATAGAAAAAACGATTTCGTTAGTTTGGTTTAAAAATATCACAATATTGGAATAGAGAATAAGGGTCCAGGCCAGGATAACATAACGAGAGTTGTAAGAGTAAAAACGTAAGCATAGCAGTTTCGCATAAAGAAGAATTTGAGGCGAATAGAAATTCCAAAGATATTGGCCTTGGATTTCCTTTCTGTCATCACCTCCTTCTCCCAAGAGAACGTTACCAAAGACCAGACGTTTTTAGTGGTTACTTTTGTATTAAGTAGAGATGCGCCGAGTATGGGCTCGACCAAATACGAATACTCGGCAGAATATTCGGTCAAAAATGTACCGAACTGAACATTCGGCCGAATTATTCGGTTCATTTTTGCGCAGTAAATAAGTTCATATAGGTCGGCGAAGAGCTCTGCGAGTAGCAGCGTTCGTCCACCCCTCCAGTACGTCACGATAGCTCGAGTCGCTCACTCAATGCGCCGATCTTTCTTTAATTGCAACTTCTCGCGTGATAGAGTTATCGCCAAAAAATATCTAAATCAAGAACATGGGGAAATGACAATTATGTACATAACAACACATGAGTCGACATATTTGCAATTCAAGTTACACCACTACGACATCCAAACCAGTTTGCAACCAAAATGAAACCTTTGTCCACACACGAGCTCAACTTATTATGATCAATCGGTGTTCTGTGTTCACGAAGATTTTGTTTAATAAACGTAAAAATGCAACCACGCAACTGAAAAAGGTGATATTTCCAAGCGTACATGCGTTGCATTCGGTGACAGACAATATACATAGAAGTGAGCGACTAGACGGAATATTCTGTGAATAGAGTGCATGGAACGCAAATGTCGATACTGTCAACTTTTTCTGTATTGCCACATTCAACATAGCACATACAATCATACACGCTTTACTTAGGTTTTTGGGTTACGTTTAAAAGCCGCGACGGAATCCAACTACGCAATTAGGGGTTGGTGGAAACTTGCCTTGTCTATGTACGGTTCCAGAATAAAGCGTTTTTAACAAATATAACTCTTCGGTAATTATTCGGCAAACTAACCGAATATTCGGCCGAATACTTAAAAAATTATTAAAAAATACGCCGAATATGCCGAATACGAATATTCAGCCGAACATTCGGCGCATCTCTAGTATTAAGAATCTTACTTCTCAACCTGTTCAAATGATGATTTGACCTTCCTGATGATGGAACTACAAGAATTATTGCCCCTTCCTAAAAAGTTGCTAGAGGAGGCGAATACTCGAATTGGACTGTAGTCCCAATGGGTGGATTGAAACTTAATCATAACTATTCGGAATGAATATCAATGATATCTTCACGAGAAAGGAATAATATTTGCAATCTAATAAAATTTATTAAAAATAACTTTTTACACTGCTTTTAGACTTTGTCCATGTTATTCACCATTGTGTCTTCAATGTGTTAAGGCATGCCGCAAAATAATTTAGATAGAAGCAAATGCGGGCAAAGATAAGATTATTTTCTCTCAATGAAAGATATAAATATTTCGAACGACCATAAGTAATTATAAATATCAAGCACCATGTGGACAAATAACGAGCACAATTCGATTTTATGGCTATTGGAAGCGTTTTACTTAAAGTTTTCTTGTACTGAAATCCGCAGCTTGAATGGCAACAATCGATCTCTACAACGAAATTGTAGTCCAAATTTTTAAGCGATTACTAATCCTTTACAAAATCCAAAGTCCATTTCTAGACGTACTAACTGCTCCAATAAAGTATTTTTAGTCGTTTCGGTTGTTCACCGATAAGATAAGGCTTCAACTTTCGACAAGTGTGTGATGTTGAAGGACGACCGCGGAATGGCGCAAAGTCCGATGGGAAAATATTTTTATTGTACGCAGAAACAGAAGTTGCAGATAAAAATCAATCCATAACAACAAACAAGCCTCGGCCGATAACGCTATAGGAGTTGTGACACCAAGTATCACGGTTCCATTGTTTTTTCTAATTCATACCCGTGCCAGCGTCGAGTGTTCCGATAATGATTTTATTTGTGTCGTAATCAGCTGAAATGGTGATTTGCTGGTGTAAGTACCTAGGTTGGTGCATTCGAACAAAGGAGCGCGCATTTTTCAGTGAAGATAAGATTAGGATATTCTTGTTAATTCGGGTTAAAAGTTTAAGCTGCATTTAGACGTTGGGGGTTTAAGTTTCTGGAGAAAATCCAGCTGAGAAATAACAAATCACAAAATAACATGCAATTTCCAGGAAAATATCGTTGTGTTATCGTCCATTAACCCGGATCCGTTTCGCTTATCGTGAAATGAAGGACTCGAGATTTCATTTTTATGTGAGTGAAAACCGCTGCCAAGTAAGGCATATTGTGTACATGCCCCACTAACGGAAAAGACCGGGCAAAGGCAAGAATGTGTTTGGTTATAGAAGACGGGTCTTGAGCGGGACTCAGAAGCTCTTTGATAAACGATCTTCTGAGCCAGATCAGAGCAGGACACTCACAGAAAACATGTGTGGAAGTCTCGTCGCCTTCCATGCAGAATCGGCATTCTGTCTCCTGAGACTGCCCTAGGTTGTGCCTGCAATACCACAGCCTAAATGGTCAATCAGATATCTCAACAATAGCGGAAGGGGTCCTGTCAGGGAAGGCGCTCTGAGATGATGAGAAATTGGCGTGGCGGTGGTGTGGTGGGTAAGTGGCAAGTGAAATATTTTAATCATACTGAATCAAGGGAGGCAGCGCGCATCGAGATGGTGTAGTGTTTTGCAAGTGGACGGGCGCCACTTGGTTGCCACTAGTCTTCGACAAGTTTAATTTTGGAGTGGCATATGCCACTTCACCGCCAACCTGGGTTTATATTTTGGGGGAAAACAAAATGCCGTCCTTTGGTGTCAGTGAATGAACCGAATGCACTTTTTTCTATATTGAGTTGTTTTTATTGTACAGGTTAATGATTTGCACACATGCAAGAGCATTCTCATTATATGGTAAATCGATGCCACGAAGTGGTGCCTGCCCCTTCAGTGCGTATTAAACCACATCTATGCCATCTCGCGGATGGCATCTCGTAGACCCTCCTCGTTTCTCTATATCCTGGGTCATAGTCCAAGACTCGCTGCCATAGCACAGTACTGGTCGTTTTACTGTGTTGTAGAGTGAGATATTAGTTTTCCTGTGCACAAATCTTGAGTGCAGTATTTGTTTTTGGGCATAAAAGGCTCTATCAGCCAGTAGTATTCGTCTGGTTACTTCTTCTTTTTCTTCGCTTCTTTTTGTAATTGTAGACTTAAGGTAGACTGTTTTAGCGACTACTTCTAGGTTATGTTCGTTGATAGTTTAGTCCCATTCTGAATCTTCCTGGTGTGCATTGTTGCATCACCTTCGTTTTTTCTTCATTTATCTTCAGGCCTATGTCCTTTGCCACCTCTTTTAATTCAACATAAGCTGCTTTTGCTGCCAAAAAGGACCTTCCCACGATGTTCGAACTTAGTGCAATCAAGACCTTGGAGTCGGGTATTGCGGCCTCTATACTATGTCCCATCTTTGAGCCGTCGGTAAACCAGAAGAGATGTCTTGGACCCCCAGGCAGGATTAGATTTCCTGTGGTACCGTAGTGAACTACGAACAGCAGCCATTTGGTCGAATACGCGGCAAATTGAAATGTTTTGGATACCGTTAAGGATACTCATGTATCCATTGGCTGTAAGCGCCAATTCAATTCAAGGCACTTATGGCGACGGATTTACATAAGAAGATGTGTAATGGAGTCAATACAATCGCAGCGGTGCGACAGATTCCCATAGCTCCAGAAATGAAGAAGCAAGCACGCCGTTCCAGTCTGCTGCACTTGAGGATCCCCGAGACCTGTGTAGTCTTGTAATAGCATAATGGCGCGATAAAATAATGGGCGCCACTTATGCGAGGTATTACCCCCTTAGCCATAAGCCCGGAAAAACATGACCAAGGAGCCAATACCATACATAAGAAAGGAAACAAAATTCCGGAACTCCTACGCCGGCCACACGGAGTTATCTCGCTCGCCGGAGGGGTCGTGGGGTGTGTGGCCGGGGCTTACCGCGGTTGGTTCACCACTTACCTGTGCCTGTGCAACTTTGAATTCCGCCTCCATCCTTCCTCAGGCATCGCCTGAGCCGCGTCCCTGAAGCTCGGTCCCTTGCCAGATCATAGTCTGGATAACCACCAGCTGGCAAAGAACTGCACTACGTAAGAAACCTGAAAAGGAATGACCTCCGTCCCAGCCATTCCACACAAAAAAAATTACCAAGTTATGTTAATCATTATAAGTTTAGTTTCTTTTAATTTCTTTTAGTTTTCTTTAGGAACGAGAAAATACAACACAATAATTCTAGCAGAAGTGATGACAAAATTCATTAAATGCCTTATGCATAAAAAAACAAACTATGGGTCTAATATTAATACCTGGGTATGGACACTTCGTTCGAAACCAAAAATCTAACCTTACGAAACACGCGCCGTATTTGGTACCAAAAACCGCATCGTATTTTTACAAAAGATATCACAAATATCGTTCCATTCAAGGACGGATAAAACCAACGGAAACAACAAGAACAAAATTATTACCACAAATGCCCCAGAAAAAATTTATAAACAAAATATAACTAGGATTAAAAATTAATATTAACTACGTTTAGAAGTATTGTGTATTAGTAAGTTAAATAGTTTGATTTCTTTACTGTATTTTTGATTTTTTTTTTCCTCTCGGTTTTAAATAAATAGTGTAAATTAATATAAAAACGACCTTAAAATAATTGCATATTTGGTATTTTTAAAACTTAAAAGTTTTGTTTTTTTTTCCTTGACCGGTTTACTTCAATACTCCTCTAAATTGGATGTCCAAGCAATGGTCCAAGTCCAAACAATAGTCCTACCAATTGGTTGCCTCGCTAACGCGCATCTAACGCTAGAGATATAAAAACTTAAGATCTAACACTTAGCTCAGTTTCCCTAAGACGTCTTGTCCGCTTTTAATCCTTTGTTGTTCTCCACCAAACGTACATGCACTCCTCTCCTTTGAGTACTGGGGCCGGTTCACGTAACTCGACAACGAAAATTTTTTTTCGTTTCGCGTTCACGTAGCTCGAAAAAATCGCAAATTTTCGTTTGTCGACTCGAAAGCTTTTATGTTATCGAACACTTGTATTATTAAGATAAATTTTCCAATTTAAAAGTAGACTTTTATAAGTTACTAGCATAAAACCCGCGTGCCTTGCAACGCCTTTAAAAACTGTTTATTATGTGCAATGTTTTCCTTAAAAAAAACCAACAAAAAAGTCAGCTGTTATTATCCCTAAAAAGGGTTTATTATAGTGCATTTTTTTAATAAATATGGTAAACAAATTGCTGCGAATATCACCTCTGCTCAACAAATCTGCAAGTTTTAAAGTAGATTGGCATGTATATGTCATCAAGAAAAGTGACATTTTAGGGTTTGACGAACGTTCGTTAAGTTTGTTCGCCTATTTACGTGGATGTAAGAAATTATGAAGCAATCACAAATGAATATTAAATAAAGTGAATTTCGAGTCATTCATTTCTACGTGATTATAGGGATGCACTGTCAAAATTCCAGCCTTTCAGCTTCAGAGGTTTGGGTTAACCCCATTTCATCCCCTTAGGGGATGAATTTCGAGTAATCGCCTCTTAGTGGATGTCCATGTCATTATAGGGATGCACTGTCCAATTTTCAACCCTGTAGCTCGAGTAGTTTGGTAAACCAAATTTTACCCCTGTAGGGGATGAATTTCGAAAAATCGCTTCTTAGTAAATGTCCACGTCATTATAGAGATGCACTGTCAAAATTTCAGCCGTTTAGCTATAGTGGTTTGGCTTAACCCCATTTAACCCCTTTAGGGGATAAATTTCAATCACCCCTAAGTGGATGCCCACGTCATTATAGTGATGCACGGTCAAAATTAGAGCCCTCCAGCTTCAGTGGTGTGGGTTAACCCCATTTCACCCCATTAGGGGATGAATTTCGAAAAATCGCTTTTTAGTGGATGTCAACGTCATTAAGAGGATGCACTGTCAAAATTTCAGCCCTATAGCTCCAGCGGTTTGGGTAAATCCCATTTAACACCCTTAGGGAATAAATTTCGAAAAATCGCCTTATAGTGGATGTCAACGCCATTATAGGGATGCACTGTTAAAATTTCAGCCCTATAACTTTAGCGGTTTGGATAAACCCCGTTTCACCCCCTTAGGGTATGAATTTTGAAAAATCGCTTCTTAGTGGATGTCCACGCCATTATAGGGATGCACTATCAAAATTTCAGCCCTATAGCTGCAGCGGTTTGGGTAAACCCCATTTCACCCCCTGAGGGGATGAATTTCGAAAAATCGCTTCTTAGTGGATGTCCACTCCATTATAGGGATGCACTGTCAAAATTTCAGCCCTATAGCTCCAACGGTTTGAATAAACCCCATTTCACCCCCTTAGGGGATGAATTTCGAAAAATCGCTTTATATTGGATGTCCACGCCATTATAGGGATACACAGTCAAAATTTCAGCCCTTTAGCTCTAGCGGTTTAGGTTGTGCGTTGTCTGTCAGTCAGTTACTTTTTATACAATAGAAAAAAATCCCCTTACAACTTATTGAACCCCATTTCACCCCCTTCAACCCTTTTGTTCTCCATAAAAAGTAGCCTATGTCCGTCTCCAAGGTCTAAACTATGTCTGTTGAAAATTTCATCAAAATCGGTTTAGTGGTTTAGGCGTGAAAGCGTAACAGACAGACAGACAGACAGACAGACAGACAGACAGACAGACAGACAGACAGACAGACAGACAGAGTTACTTTCGCATTTATAATATTAGTAAGGATTACATATGTAAATTATTTTTAAATATTTAATTAAGTTGATGCCTATAAATTGTATAATTTTACAGCGGTTTTTGTAAAGAAAATCGTGTTTTAGTAATGTGGTTTCCTTAAATTTTCTTTCGAGCTACGTGAACGCTCAATTTTTTCGAGACAAATTTTTTCGTTTTCAAATTCGTTTCGAACGATTGTCGTCGTTCGAGTTACGTGAACCGGCCCCTGCCTTTTTCCCCAAATATAATTCAAAATTCTTCTTTTATTGTTTTACTCCAGTTTGTTCGGCCATGGTCCCCAGTAACTTCTATTTTTTTCCATACTTTCTCGTACTGTAACTCGCAAATTATTGTTTAACGTTTTGGAATTATTACCTACTGTTTATTTTTCCTTATATTTTTCGTTTTATTTCTCCCAAAAAAATTCCTTGGCAAAATTCTAACCAAATTCGCTAACCAGACTTCTCCTTGGCAAAACCTCAAAAACTTTTTCTTGGCATCATCCTCTAAGAAGCTCCGGATACGACTTTCATTGGCAAAATCTTCCACCAGACTTTTTCTTTTCAATCTTCCAAAACCAGGCTTTTTCTAAACAAATGTTTAAAAAAACAGATTCTTTATTCGCCCAAACTAAAAAAAAACTTTTTCTCCCAAATCTCAAGAAGCTTCGGACACAACTTTTTTTCGCCCAAAAATCTTCAACCAGCCTTTTCCGACCAAAAACAAAATTCGTCCCCCTCAAAATATTTTTTTCCGTTTTACCAAAATTTTCGCATCCCTCGTTTTTATTTTCCCAATACCTCCAAAGTGATTTCAAAATAAATTTTTCTCTTACCTACAAAGTGATATCTAAAAAGTTTTCCAACCAAAATAAAATTTTAGAACCGACCGTTACAGTCTTGGACCACCAGACTATAGCAGCATACGTAGCAACAGGTTTAACGATGGTGTATCACATCCAGTAGACCATTTGTGGTGGAAGATCCCATGGTGATACAAATGACGCAGTCCAGCTGAGGACTCCAATTCAGTCCCTTGTCTAGAATTATTCCCAGATATTGGACTGAGTCTGAGTAGTCAACCCAACTTAGGGTCGATTTGTAATTTTTGGTAAAGAGCACCACGGTGGCCTTATTTAATTGATAGGCCCTCCTTGGTACACCTTGAACTTCTCGGAGTGTTATTCTAATGACCTGTGTAATGTAAAAATTCCCAAGACAAAGATGTCAAGATCATCTGCATAGCCGATGGCATCGAAACCAAACTCCACCTTGAGGGCCTTGACACTAATGGTGGAGACACCAAAGGTAGAAAAAATAACACGCCCTACAAGCTTGGCAGTTCTCCACTCAATTGTGTAAAAATCCAGGAAATATGATTCTATTTGCTAGTGTTATTGAAAGAACTCTGTATGTCAAGGAACACATATAAGGCAATTTCCTTATCGAGGAGGGCTTTTCGATTTTGCTGATTAAGTGGTGTAAAGTAACCTCTGCTGATTTACCCTTCGAGTAAGCGAACTGAGAGCTATGTCGAGAAAGAGAGGGCTCCAGCTTGCAACTGATGTGAAGGTCCAAAGCCTTTCAATCGTTTTCAAAAGAACAGAGGTTAAACTGATATGCTTCTATGATTTAGGCGATATGATAGAAAACACCACGACCTTCGTCCAGATGATTGGAATGTACCCCAATTAAAGCTGGCTCAAAAGACACAGACCAGGTTGTCTACAATCAGATTGAGACCGTTTTGAAGGAGTGTCGGGAAACTTCCAACTCTTCTCAGGGATTTGTACGGCTGAAAAGAAGCCACTACTCATTTAACCTTGTCCCGATTGAAGATGTTCCTGCAGAGGCTTCAGGAATACCGGCCTGCAATGTTTCTATAACTAAACCCAGTATCCAGGGGATCAACGGCCTGGAGGATTGACCCTCCGTTGTAGGCGTCTTTGGGGAGGAACTTTTGCAGTCTAGTTGCCTCTGATCAAGTCCACAGGCTCACAATGTTTCCTCCAGGAAATCTTTTTGAAGCGTCTCAACTCCGTGTTGTACGTTGTTAGGGTGAAGTTGTATTCTTCCCATTATCCTATTGAACAATCTCCTAACTGTCCTATACTTACAGCCAGTCTGTTGTTCTGTTCTGTTCTGAAACAGGAAGAGGCATCGATATGTGGAAGCTCCTCAATGTCGAATCTGATATGCAGATAGTCCGACAATAAAGCATCAACCAGAACATGACAGCTATCGACCCCGTCGGAGAGTTGTCTGCTAGTAAGGGTGAAATCAGCATTGCCAACTCTTTCCCCCAGAAACCACTAGATTCGTCTTTTGAATCCACCAGAAAACCACTAAAATATTTTCCTCTTCGCCAAAAGTCACGATATTCCACTAAATCTAAAGTTCCTTAAACCTAATGTTTGAAAGGTGACTCCACTAAATGCTATAAAATATCAATATTTTAATAATTATTGTTTTAACCAATTATACCCTGGCTTCACCGGCCGAACTGCTTAAGTTCGACCAACTGGACCAGAACTGAAGTTAAACATAAAAGCTCGCTTAAACGAGAGTAAATCTACTGGAATAATGGAATGCCATTCCAGTGAGCTTTTGCATATCTAACTTTTGGCGAAAAAGCAACAATCATTTCAAGCACGAACTGAACATGAACTGGACTTTAGCAGGTGAAGTCACTGATGTGTATTGAACTGAACTTAATTGAACTGAAGTAGGTAAAGCCGGGGGCATTAGCCGGCATTCTAATAGGGCCCCTAGACTATCAATAATATTGCGCAATATTTTGATTTGCGCAATATTATTGGCGGTCTGTGGTTGACACTGAAAGATTATCTGATGCAAAAAAGGAAACCCTCAATATTATTGTACAATATTATTAATAGTCTAGGGGCCACTTAAGGGTATACATGTGCACGGCTCTAATAACGCATCATGTCAGCTTAACTGGTTCTTCTTCTGGGCCGGCCCCTAGACTATCAATAATATTGCGCAATATTTTGATTTGCGCAATATTATTGGCGGTCTGTGGTTGACACTGAAAGATTATCTGATGCAAAAAAGGAAACCCTCAATATTATTGTACAATATTATTAATAGTCTAGGGGCCACTTAAGGGTATACACGACTCTAATAACGCATCATGTCAGCTTAACTGGTTCTTCTTCTTCTTCGATCCGTTAGCAGGCGGTCCTAGTGGGACGTCCCCGCAACGAATAAGCTGCTGTCGGTGCCGCTTTAAAAAATGCGTTTTCTTTCCTAGTTTCTTCGGTTTCCCAATTCTGCTCAATTCGGCAGGTCGACCAACCTCCTACTTTTATACCCTGGACTTGGGACCAGACGCCGGCGAAGTTGCTTAACTGGGATACCAAAGTTCAAACCCAAACCCACTAGCCACTAGATACGATTTTTCCCACGAAAGGCAAGTCTAAACTAGCAGTTCTAGTGGTAAAACCACTCAGTTGGCAACGCTGGGTGAGATCGAGCGCCTCCTCCTTTGTAGCGGTGACAACGGTGGGTTTGCATTTCCTATTTGCAAGATCCATGCTTTTCTTCAAAACCTTTCGACTTGGACGGCACTGTTTTTTCCCTGACTCTTACTCCTCGTCTCGCTGCTAGCTTCGACACAGGCCCCTTGACCCGTGCTGCAGCTTCCAGGGGTGGAACTGACATATCGTCAGAGGATCCCGGAGTTGGTACGAGAGCCCTATACTTGTGGCTGCCTCTTAAGAGGATTCTTGAGGATCAGCCTGATATGGGAGCAGCGATAAGCGAAATTCCCCTTCAGGCTAACAGACCAGGTGGAGAATAGTTTCATTTGTCGGCACCGGGACCGAGTTTTGTGCGATGCAATTTTCATTTTTCTGTCAACAACAGTTTAGCATTTTTTTGTTAACTTGGATAAAAAGTTACAACAATTACGAGTTTAAGGTACTTTTGGACGTTCTTCTTCTTATTCCCCTTTAATGGGACATAGGGTGGAAGCAGTTGCTCTCCAGCGGACTCAGTTTTGAACGACAGCTCTCAGCTCCGATCAGAATCTCCCTGTTGTTGCGGCCTTTGCCAATAGGGTTCTCCTCCACGTTGTTTTAGGTCTTCCGACTCGACAGGATCCTTGCGGATTCCAGTCAAGGGCCTGTTGGGCTAGATTATCGTTTTCGCGTCGCAAGGTGTGGCCAACCCAATTCCATTTCCTTCGCCTGATTTGGTCGTCTATGCTTTCTTGACCGGCACGGCGCCATAGCTCTTCATTAGGAATACTATCTTGCCGCGGATTTTTAGGGTACGACGCAGGCATCTGTTGAAACTTGTAGGCGCCCTGTGATGAATTGGGTGACTTTGATATTTCGCAACAGTACAAAAGAACTGCCTTAACGTGCGAGTTGAACAGCAGCAATTTGGTGTTAGTTGAGATCTCCCTTGATCTCCATATGCGGAACAGACATGCATATGCGCTTCGTGCTTTATTTATTCTGGAACTGACGTCTTCTTCTGCCCCGCCGAGGTAGCAGAAACTATCTAACAGTTCCACGTCACGGTTATTCAGCGCAGTTCGTTCAAGGGTGTTTGCATTTGTCCGCATTTCTTTGGTTTTATTCGGATTCAGCCTTAAGCCTGGTTGACTTGACTACTTTCTGTTGCCAAATTGTTCAACATGTTTTTTAGGCCCTGATGCCTGTGGCCCAGCAAACAGATATCATCCGCGAGTCGAGATCCTTAAGGCGGTGTAGCAAACCCCATTATATGTCGCCTGTTCTACTATCTAGAGCGCCGACAAGGATGTCGTTTATTACTATAAGAAATAGTAAAGGCGAAAGTAGGCATTCTTGTCGTACTCCTGAACTCACCTCAAAGCTGTCGGATAATTTTCCATTATAGAGAACTCTGCATTTGGAATTGTTGTAAAGGGCTTTTATCAATTATATTATTTTATCAGGCAGTCCACGTTGCCGTAGTGTCTGCGTCTGCCATATAAAGCTCCTATTGACCGAGTCGAACGCTTTGGACGTTGGGAGTTTTAATTTCTATCAAAAATCCCGCTGAAATAACAAATCAGAAAATAACATGCAATTTCCAGCAAAATGTCGTTGTTATCGTTCATTAGCCCTGACACGTTAAAAAATTCGCTTATCATAAAATGAAGGATTCGCGATTTCATGAACTCATTTGCAAAACTGTTCACTTGGCACAAACTTCGACCCAATGCCACACTACAACAGAACTGTAGGAACTTTGATCGACTTTAAATTGCTGCAATTATTAGGTACTCACTGTCAGTTGCCATGCAAATGCGAACTCCGCTCCGATACTATAATTATAGATAATTGAAATAATTATTAATAAATCCGAGAGCAGGTTGGCAAATGACAAGTACTTAATTACAACTACGACTCCACTTTACAACTTACAACTAAACATAAATTTAGAACTGTGAATGAATGGAAGTGGAATAATAAGTTCACGCCGAGCACGTTTCGCAAGCCTCGCCACAGGTTGACCCAGTGTCAATCAATAGGCGTTACGAAAGCAAAACGAAACTAAATCCAATTACACACCAACAGAACATTACCATAATAATTACTGGGAATCTGCAGCATCACTCCGGAATAATAAAAGTGCTCGACAAATATGGGGAGTTGAGCGGATTCCACCGCCTGGAAATGGGCCGTTTGCGGCTTTCATAACACCTGACACATGCCGAATTAATTCCTGTGTTTAGTTAAGAAGAAGACACTTGTAACTTCTCAAGGATTCGTGAATGTCACTGCGGCGCTGTTAATGTGTGCGGCTTACAAGTGCTCGCAGAAGCTTTTGTGACGTAATGTTATCTTTTTATTGTTATTCAGAGTGCATGTGGCGGAATTTTATTTTCCTGATAAAATCATCATGAAAATTTCCAGGGATGGTGTTACGATTTCAGCCATTCGAGAGTGTAATAAAATAGTGTAATTTTGATGATGCTCGTGCATAGTTAATTGTTTATTTGTGAACTGGGAAGGAAAGAATTTTCATCTTACGTAATTGACTTTTGGCTAGAGGAGTTTTATTTAGAGTGCACATTTTTATGTAGTTCATAGTAGTTCAATGGTAGATAGGAGTTTCTACAAAGAAGTAAACATGATGAAAAAAGAATGCAATGCCAGCTGCACCATGCACCAAGAAGGGAGGATGGTACTTTAGTATATTGGACAAATCACACAGATAGTTTTTCTCATGGGGGAGTAGCAGTCATAAAAAAATATACTTCATACCCTATATGGTGAATATAAAGAAGAATATCTGTAAGCAACAACAGTAGCAGTTGATAATAGACTGGGACCAATTAATATAAGTGCGGCTTCTGTTCATAAAGGCATAAAATTACTCAAGAGAAATTTACTAATTATTTTAGTACAATTGAAGAATGATATATTAGTGAAGGGGACTAAAACCGTAAACACCTACTGCGGTACCAGGCTTACAACTAGAGGAGGTCGAGAATTGAAAAAAATGTATTGACAATCTAAAACTTACTAACATGTAATAGCGACTTATAGTATAGGTTGATGGGGTGCGATGATGTGGCGTCACGCTGGCTCTCCCTGGGCAATGCATCTCAAGCCTAGCAGACAGTCATCCTCCCAACCTTGCGCTCCTCTTTCACTACATGCTACCAATTCCCAATCCTCGATAATCAGCTTGGTTGGGGGCCCAGTTTATAAAAATATCTGAAGTGTTCTCGGGATACCTGGAGAACCCCAGTTCTAATTAGCCTTACCCACGTACTGCGGATATCTTCCCCGGGTGGAACTCGTTTCTCCCTTACCCGGGGAATAATTATGGATAAAAAGAAGAACCAAGCAACAAAAAAGGGGTCCGGTTCTCCTAAACGAAAACGAAATCCCGGTAAAAAACCACAAGTTCCCCCTTCGAACAAAGAACACCAAGCGACCACTTGCAGCCCTGCTCCTCCTTGCGCTTATGGTCGGGTAATACCCTTCGACCCTGTAAGGTAACATTACCAGGAACATTGTCGGCTCATATACCTGGGCACCATCCCAATGTTATACGGTATATACTCCTCGGCACTGGCAGGAAACATTGTCAGGAAAATTGCTTGATCGTACAGCTCGACAATGCCTGAGTAACGTCCTAATGGTATTCGGTATGTGGTCGGGTCATACACGGCGACACGGTTAGGAATCATTGCCAGGAACATTGACGAATTGTATACCTCGACAATACCTGGGCAATATCCCAATGGTATTCGGTATGTGGTTGTAGCAGTAAATGCTAGTGATATTCCATCACGTCCGAGGGCCAGACCATGGTTTCCAGTGGCTTCTTCACGATGCTCAAAGCCTTCAATCCACACATTAAAACCGATAACTGGAGGGTTATCAAAATGGAACAGATTAACAGTTATTCTACTACTAAATAAAGAGTGCTTAGAAAAGCTAACAAAAGAAAAATACGCCGTGAACTACGGCTTCCAAAAGATCGAACTGAAGGTCTATAAAACAGACACGAAATCCCTAGTAAACCAGGCAGCCTGCACCAAGGCCTCAGGCGAAGAAGCATGGAAACCCATGGTGAAAGCGCATCTCCGAGCGAAGTTGGCGCATCGACAGACTCCGAGCTGGGCAGAACCATCTGTAGCATGTACACGGAGCATCAGCTCCTCAGCTCGGACATCGGCGAAGACATCTCCAGCGACGGCGAGTAATAAAATCACAAAATGGGGTAAGTGATACAGATAAACCTGCACCATTGTAAATCAGAAGTTGATGTTGATCTAGTCCAAGAGTCATGGATCGCTGGTGACAGGATCTGCGGCTTAAGGACGCCTAAAATTTACCTCTTTTATACGAAAATTAAGGGAAACCCCAGAGCAGGTATTTCGGTGAAAAATAATATAAACACCTTCTCCTTCTCCCTCAATTTAGTAGCGAAGACCTTACTGGGGTTGAATTAGAGATAAAACAGAAAAAATTCAGGGGCACTCATTCTATCTAGTCCACTAAGTTGAGGGCCCTCTACCTTCTATGGCGTTTAGGACCTGCTAAGGTACACCGATACTGCCTATGGGAGGTGATGCAAATACACACCACACACAATTGGGCAGCACGGATACCAATAATCGAGGTTAGGTTATTTTTAACTACCTGGAAGCATCAAGCTTCTGGGGTTGCTGTAAATCGAAGCTGAATAGATACAAAATGGTAATAAGGAGAGCAAACGTACCTCCTGGGCTACCTTTTGCAGCAGAGAATCCACGTCGGAAGCTTCAAGGCAATATGAAATACTAACTAAAGCGTCAACAAAGCTTAATTATTTTCGCAAAGAAAACGGCGCTTGGACCCTATCAACCAGATAATCCCTGACACTGCTTACGGACACCCTCCTTTCGAGCAACACTACTGATGACATAGCTATCACAATAAACCCTTGAGCCTCACTCTAGCTGGTCAAATCTATCATAAGTACTTAGAGCAAGAATTGAATGAGCTGTAAGCACCTTCCAGCCCTATAATTCGGCAGGCGAAACCGGGGATCGGGCGTCACTGGTGTCTCTCACCTATCAAATGCTTACTGGCAGGACGGTAAGCTCGATCCACACACAGGTACTATTTTCCGCGCTCGTATGGGTCGTGACTGTGAACCAGGTGTTACGACGCATGGAGGCGGGATGATGTCATCTTTGCGTACGCGGATAATGTGATCATCACAAGGAAATTTTTCTCAAGTGCTCTGTGATCTCATGGAGACGGCATTACAAAATCTCTCAAGCTGGGCTATTACCAACGGACTCGGCGTTATCTCAGTGAAAACGGAATTAGTCTTCTTCAAATACTTTAAAAATGCTGGGAGGAAGCTATTGATATACATCTTCTTTTCGGCGACTACGGAAGTGCTTACGACCTGCTTTATGAAAGAGAGCTGTAAAGCAGCGCGAGAGAAATCTGTTTCCGCAAAAGCTGATAGAACTGTCACAGCAGAATGTAGGACACACATGAGAATATGAGGTTGCTATTCAATATGTTTCCCTCAGGAATCAAGTCTGCAAGGATATGCGTTATCACCAATACTTTTTAACATTGGCATTGGAAGTAAATGAGAAAGACGGCGGTAAATGTAACAAATAGCGCATCTTTAAAAGAAACACTAGCCTTCGCAAATAAGGGCAAGACAACCGCCGTCAGGTAGATATCTCTAGTCTAAGAGTAACTGCCGCAAAACAAAATGCAAGTATGTATCAAAAATAAAACAATGAGATTAGTAAGATAAGGACGACATTCAAACCCGAGAAAGACTGGTCGTGGCCTGGAATGGTCACCGGAGAAAGGCTGGTAATGTCATCAGACACGGCACGCGGCGAAACAAAACATTTCATTAAAAATAAAACATAAACTAGCCATCTGGCACTAATCGTCAACAGATGTATAGCAATTGAAGTAATCTGACGCCGCGTGATAAGAAATTCAAGCGCGTTCTGCTGACCGGTAATATGAACCCTTACTTAATAAGGGAAATGTCTTAAGGCCCAATTACAATGACCGGATCTACGCGGATTGAAATGTCAAAAGAACGCATCAGAACGGATAGGAAACTGCACTGATTACAATGAACGGATCAGTTCGCATTTAAACGTCAAAGTTTTTATATCCACTCTTTGCCTTGTTGTACAGTACTTCGTAATCTTTCACCTCTGCGATTAACTGCTCGTCCGAAAACATTTTTAAAAACATAACAAACCAAACAAAATAAAACCTTAAACATACACAGCTTTTGTTTACCAAAATTTTGACAGCTCAATCCGGCGATTTCTAAACAAACTAAAACGAATCCGGCACAGATGCGATCAAATGCGTTTGAATCCGTTCATTGTAATCGGTTAAATGGAAAACGCATGCTTGGAAAACCACTTTGACAGTTCAATCCGATTCTGTTCCGCTCTAATCCGGTCATTGTAATTGGGCCTTTACTGCACAAGTAATGGCCTGTTCACTCTACACAATAATGTTTGTGCAAATCTTGCTTTTCATGGCTTTATTTTTATAAAAAACCGACTGCTTTTGGTGACGTCATTATGCTTGCGCCCCTGAAAAATTACATAAAAATCAAAAATTTTTGTGTCGCATGGACGGGCCATAACGGGCATATAGGAATTAGTAAATAGTGAGCAGATAATTTTACCTGATTGGGAAAGTTAAAAAATGGTAAAAAATGTCAACTTTTAAACAATTTCTCCGTTTTTTCAAGACCTTTCTTGTAAAAAAAAATTAATTTTGTTTTTCGGCTATTTTTAGAAATACAAATGGTGAAAAAAATTTAAAAACGCATTTCAACAGGGTTTGAAAGCAAAGTAAACTTAAAGCAAAGCACATATATTTAAACTCTCTTTGCTGTAGACAGTGAAAGCTTTTTGTTTCGTATTGCTTCGATTGCTGTTGCTTTCACATTACTTAAAAGCTTTCAGGAGTACACTGGTCCGGCTGCAAATGCTCCGGCTTTAAAACTTGGCTGTGAAATGATTTCTGTTTGCTAACAGTTTTTCAAAGGTTGGGAAGTTTCCTTCAGCTTTTTTTTCATAGTCCAACTTAATATGGTGCTTTGTTTAGAGGGGTGAAAGCTTTTTATATGTGCATGTGAAGCATTCGCAGCCGGACCAGCATACCCCAGCATTTGTATGCAACAGCATTCGTAGCAATATGAAACAAAAGCTTTCACAGCCTACAGCAAAAAGATTGATTTTGAAAATCAGATTGTTGTAAAGCAAAGCAAAGTAAATTGCTGTGGTATTCTTGGCAGCAAAGCAAAATCAACAGCAACTGTATTAAAATGGCTGCAGTTATTTAAACCCAGCAAATCAATAGGAAATTTGATTTTCTGCATAAAAGCATTTTAGTAAAAATTTTGCTTTATTTTCCAGTTAAGGGGTCCCTAGACTATCAATAATATTGTGCAATATTTTGATTTGCTCAATAATATTGACGGTCTGTGGGTGATATTGAGGGATTGCACAATATATTGAGCGGATCAAAATGGATTTGATATTTATTGTACAAAATATGTAAATAAATACAGTGCTGCAGTCTGTAGTTAATATTGCACAACTTGCTTCAATTTCACTCAACATGTTTACTATTCGAAGGCTGACGTGAACTGATTTATTGCACAATAATGTTGATAATCTGGGGCAAAGAAGGAAACCGTCAATATTTTCCTCAATATTATTTCACAATATTATTGATAGTCTAGGGGCCACTTTACATATTTTGAAAAACTGAAAAAGGGGTACTTAGGGTCGCTCTCAAAAACGCATCCCTTAAAAAGGGCGCACTAATACTTGCATTCCCGACTGACAAAATCGCTTTCTTCCTCGCTGACAGAATACGATCTGAATGCCTTATGTGTGTTATGAGGAGGGGCAGTAGTTGTGATAAGACATCACCTCCGGCTTTGATCATTTCGGCGGTTACTTGATTTATTCCCAGCGCTTTTCCATTTTTCAGCTATTGAATTGCTGTGTTCACCTCGATAATTGTCGGTTCGGTAGTGGATCGTGGTTGTACAGCTTGTGGAAGAATTCTCTCCACCGCTGCAGGCGCCCATGAAGAGGGGTCGCGAAAGTTCCATCCATCCGGTACTCGTGCCTCGACGCCGCTTCTTCCATTTCGGCCGCAACGTTATTTCAGTACTCTTCTCGTTTCGTTTTCATTTTCTGCCGAACTTTTTTGTTCAATCTTCGATATTGCTCGAAATCCGTATTTCATTCGTTTCCGCTGATCGTGGATGTCCAGAGAGCTGACCGAGATCCATGGCTGTGTCCGTTTATGAATAGATGGGTACAACTCCATTGCACACCCCAAATGCAGTCCAATAATATTGCCTTTCTTCTACATCGATATCGCATATTGCGAGCGTCGCGAGTTTGTTGGATATTGCCATTTGAAACTCTCGCCCGATGGTCGGGTCCCGTAGGCACGCCCAATTCTTCTTGGCTGGTGGTGACGCCGTTTTCTTCGCTCTTTGTAATCACGTCTGTTATTTCGCTCGAATAAGATAATGGTCCGATCCGCAATCGGGGCCACGCATTGCACGTACGTATTTGAGCGTAGATCGGCATCTTGCGTTGATCAAATCGTAGTCTAACATCGGCGAGTCGTTGCCGGATGGATTTTGAGTGTATGGCGGAATATGATGTTTGCAACGATCAAATTGTTTGACGCTGCGAATGAAAGGACGCGTAAGCCTTTGTCGTTAATTACTCCGTGTTTGAATTTGCCCATCGTTCCTTCCAAGCCGGTTCGATCTGCCTTGAATGTGCATTAAAGTCCCCCGCGAGTATGATTAATTCAGTTCGAGGTATCATATACAGCGCCTGTTGAAGCTGATTGTAAAATTCGTCCTTGTTCGTGTCTGGACTGTGCTCGGTTGGCTCATAAACGAATACATTATGGCAGCCCGTCGATCGTAAACAACGATAACAGCGTATACACGACGCCGGCCTCTAGTTTCTCACCACCGGAATAGTAAAGCATCATCATTTCGTCGATTTCTTATCGGCATCCCTGGTCCCTGGGGGGCGAACGGCTAACAAAGACCTCGGAAAGTGGTGGCAACCTGTTAGCAAGTCCTAATCCCACCTCCCCGCGGTGCCCCCTGGGGTACTTCTTCGGAAGGAGCTAACGGGAGACGGGCGAATGGCGAGCTCTCTGCGCAGAGTTTTAAGTCGGTTAGGCTGAGGGTTAGCAACCCGCTCCCATAAAAAATACCATTGCTACGAATCGGCAAACAATGCCTCGGAACCGGATGGACAACACGACGACGACCTTTGCTTTTCGAACAAGGACACGAATCGGATCATGGAATGTGAGAACACTGCTTGCTGAGGGACGGCTGGATGAAGTCCTCAACGAGATGAATCGATATAAAATCAAGATCATGGGACTTAGCGAGACCAGATGGCCCGATGCGGGGGAACATATCTGTCCAAACGGTGAGTCCTTCTTATATTCTGGTAGAAACGAAACTGAAAGCCGTAGGAGTGGCGTTGGCGTAATACTCACCAAAGAAGCCAGGTCCAGCCTCATTAGCTGGTCACCAGTTTCTGAGAGGATTATTACCGTGCGCCTGCGTACCAGACTAAGAAGTACTACGGTAGTCCAATGCTATGCTCCAACTGAAGACGCAGAAGATGACATCAAGGACGAGTTTTATATGCGACTGAATGAGGTTTTTCGCTCTATTCCAAGGGGAGACATCATTGTTTTAATGGGTGACTTATACGCACAGATCGGCCGTGACAACACCGGCCTTGAACACACAGTTGGAAATCAAGGCCTAAGCCAAGTTACCAATAACAATGGTGAGCTTTTCGTTGACTTTTGTAGTTCCCACCAACTCATGGTAGGTGGAGCTTACTTTAGTCACAAGAAGATACACAAAGAGACCTGGGTATCGCCCGATGGTAGAACGAGAAATCAGATAGATCACGTGGCCGTCAGCCGCACCGCAGATGGAGAACTATTCTTGAGGAGTCAGGAGTTTCAGGGGAGCGAATACTGGAAGTGACCACCATTTGGTTGTAGCAACTATTCGCCTTAAAATCGCCGCAATCAGAAACGTGCAACAAAATGCTAGAACCCGTAGACGGTTTAACGTAGACCTCCTGCGGGAGAGCGTTAAAAAGCGGGAATTTGCTGGAAACCTACAAGACTTATTAAACCAGCAAACCGTTTCTGACGACACAAATATCGAAGAATTGTGGAGTACGACAAAGGGCGCGATATTGACAAAAAATTATTCCGCCCTATGTCCCATGAGGGATTAAAGGAGTTTAAAGAAAGAAGAAGATCCCTGGTCCCCAGCGCTGGCGAATCGGCTGCCCCGACTACCCTCCTCCTTTCATAGCCTGGACTTGGTACCAGACAACCTAGGGAGTAAGGCGTAGATTAGGTGAAATATAAATGGCAATTGTACAATGTCACTTAGTTAGACAAGGTGCAAATTGATGCAATGATATTACCAGAAGGCAAGTTAATACCCAGAAAGAAGAAGGTGAACAACAATGTCTACTAAGTACCTGGGTTTGAGTCGTGTTATCCCAAGCACAGTACCCATATGACCAAATTTCTGCTAGTCAACAATTGCAATTACAGAAACAACAACAACAGCAACAACAACAACAGCAACAACAAACATACAGCACACACAGTTACTCAAAACTAGGTTCAGTTAAATCGGCCATTGGCAAGCCCTTCTCCTCAGCGACGTATAATAATAATTAGTGATGGCGATTAGATAATAACTTCTTGCCATGTTATACTCATCAACAAATCAGCAGTAGGTAATTCAGTCATATGTGAAAGAATCAGCAGTAGAGTTTGCTTCAACAACAACAGGGTCAATGTCAAAGCCATGTTATTCAGCCGTCGCAAATAACTATTCGTCAGAAACCTAGTCAACAGAAATTCCAGTTTCCACCTCCTCAACGAATCCAGCAGCAGGCAACTACTCTCCAGCAACAACAACGAGCAGCTTCTAGCACCGCACCCACAGCCTCAAACTTGAGTCAAAGGCTTAAAATATTTACCCAAAAGCAGCAACTGCAACTGATCGCTCAACAGATGGCTACTGACTAATTCGAGCTAGATCAAGTTTCAGTAACACACCAACAACAACCGCGGCGTTCAAGACAAGTTGTTATAAAACAACAAAATCAACCTTTGCAGCAACTACCTCAGGCTGTTATCTGCTTATGCACCACTCATTGCAGCAGCAACAAGAGCGATTGCAACTGCAGCTTCAGTATAAACAACAAATCGTTTAACAGGATGGAAATTAACAAATCGTCATCTAGCAGGAAATTGCGCAATGATCAGACTCACAACAAAACTCTCTCTTGCTCAAGCCTACACTTCTGTCTCACCCATCGTGTTAGATAATTGGCCTTTCTGATGTGATCACTAAAGCCAATAAGAACATCCCTATGGGCGACTGTAAGGTATGCAAGGTACAGAAAGCCCAGCGGAAGAGCAGCGCGCTACTATTTTATCAACGAAGATTGCCTGAAGACGCCTATGAAAGTTGCCCTCAACCTCAACCCGGAACCTAATATCGCAGTACAGGATCCATTAACTGATGGAAGACAAACTTTACGAGTTCCTAGAGATCAATCTTATGCACAGCCACTATTTTTTTAAAACAGATAGTGTACTTGTATGCCTATAGGGTGTCTTCTAGTTAAGAAACACATTAATGCTTAGCTATGTCTTATCTAATAATTTGTCGTCTCTTCAGCTTACCTGGAACATAAAAAGCCCGTTTTCACCAGCTAAAATTAAGGAGCTAGTTGGAAGCTTGGGGTGAGGTACGACGACCTTCAAGTATTCGTGACTAGTCCATCATGCAGGTTCCCTCTGGCAAAAAAACATAATGAGTACAGCAAAAGATAATAAAGTCGGGGTAGAGACTCGCAGACTCCGACGAATATCTGGAAACTAGCCAAAGTGCCATGGGTCAGCCACCAGTTGCAAAAGACGAAGAATAGCAGGTATTTGCAATATCCGTGAAAGTGGAAAGATTGCCCTACACAAAATGGACGGAAGACCGTACCATGGAAAATGTACGAACTAGCAGCACCAGCTCGCGAGGCAACAGTTTTTACAGCGAAAACAGCAGAAACTCGCACTCCTACCGAAGCCGAACAAGCCTTTAGGGGACCCATCGTCCTACAGATTGATATGCATCCTTATTTGCATCGGCAAACTCTTCGATCGGGTGATCTGTAACAAGATTTTCCCTAGCGGGTAAAAAGGGTATCCTGTCAGATAAGCAATTCGACTTCAGAAAAGCAAGGTCTACATGGTGTATGGCATAGCAAGATGGGGGCCTCGGTAGCCTAGTGGGTAAGGCGACTGGCTGCTATCCGAGAGGTCCCGGGTTCGATTCCCGGCCAGCCCCACGGTCCTTCGCCTTTTCCACTTTTCCACCTACATAACTTTCCTTCTTTCTTCTTCCCTCTTTACATTCCTGATTCCTTCTGTCATAGCCTTCCTTAGCCCTTCCCCGCTCCACCAAAGCGCATGTCATCGGTTGGTTGATGAGATTCAACTCGTTTCAGGAGGCATAACACTCCAGCGAGTTGTTTCTCGATGCCCCGATGTCAAAGTCGCAATAGTAATGGTTGGAAGTAGGTAGACTAAAAAATATCGCGAGTAGGTTGTGGCAGTTCCTTTCTTCCCCGACTAGAGCTGCTGTTCGACATTGCACTCCATACAATAAAATAGATTGTCGACAGTATAAAGGGCCTTTCCTGTGACTCTAGTCTTTCACATAAAAAAAAAAAAAAAAAAAAAAAAGAGCCACCATAGATAAAAATCACTGCTGCGCACTGATAGCCCTCGACGTAAAAAATGCTTTCAACACAACGAGGTAGAGCAAAATAGTTGAGGCGTTGATCAAGTAAGGCACACCAAATTACCTAGTGCCAAGGAGTGGCCGACTACCTTCATGGTAGGTCGCTTCACTGTGATTCGGAAGATGGTCCGAAGGTGTTCGGTATAAAATGCGGTGTTCCTCAGGGTTCCGTTCTGGCCCTTGTCCTGTGGATCGCAATGTACAAGTGCTAAGTGTGTTGGGGCTACGTCTTCCAAAGGAAGCAGTGGCGATCAGGTAGGAAAACGCCAGATTACACCGAATTGTATGCGAACGAAGCGATCTGAGAAATAAAAGTGTGGCTAGAACAAGCTGGGTTGAAGCTAGCTGAGCACAAGACGGAGGCGGCGTTGATCAAAAACGGAGAAGGCTAGTGTCTGTGAGGATAAAGGGGAACAGATCATCCACTCACAGCCCGCTCTGAGGTGAGTGATGATCAGCCCGAGGTTAACTACAAAGTGCACTTGGAGGACACGTCAGACAAAGCGTCTGCGATTTGTGCAGTACTCACAAGAATGGTGCCCACTGTTGGAGGCCCTACACCGAGTCGCCGGTCAGCTCAGTCCTGTTATACGCAGCGCCAGTGTGGGCAGCAGCGTTAAACAAGACGGCAAACAATAGGAAATGGAGGGTCGCATATAGGCCAAGTGCACTTCGCGCTTGTTGCACGTACAAGACCACGTCCGACCGGATGCGGCGTGCGTGATAGCTGGCTTGCGTCTCTATGACCCAGAATATGGTAGAGGGGAACCAAGAAAAGTACGGCGGCAGATTGTGCGCTGCAAGTCCGTAACGGAAGTGGTGAGAGTCTGTCAAGGGTCGTTGGGCGTGGAAATCTGGGTTTCGAGGGAGCGTGGGGAAATGAGTAACGACCTCATGCAAATGCAAAATGCTAATGTGTGTGTATATATGCGTTAACATAGCCGTCATGCGGGAGCAAACCTCTTGGCAAAATAACCCGCTAAGCACCCCAAAAAGAAGAGTCCTAAAAAAGATATGGCGGCGTTCTAGGGACCCGTGAAAGGAGACGCAACTGCGAAGAGGAAGTAAAAGTCGCCTCGCAGGAGAGACGAAAAACGGCCAGAGAAAGGGCGCTGTAAAGGTGACTCGGGTCGTTCGAAAAGGGAAAAGGGACGGAAAGAAGGTTTGCCTGGACTAAGGTTAAGTCCGAATTCGCTAATCATAACTGCTGCAGGTGGTATATCCTACGCAAAGCTCCTGAGGAAAATCTGATCGTACACTCCCTTCACGGATCTTGGGGACGAGGTATTTCGCATCATGTAAGATTAGGCAAGAGGATACCTTTTGGTGGAGCTGAAAATGGTCGAATTTCGCTAGGAGAAACCGCGCAGGTATGGGCATGTACCAACCATGTAGCGATCGAGATCAGGGGTCTAGACGAGATCACTTCCAAAGAGGAGGTGTAGGAGGTACATATTGAAAAACCAGCACCAAGGATAAGAAGAAATTATGTTGGAATTGAGAAGAAAATGGGGTGAATGTTTGTTATACCAGTCAATGAGGAACAGCAATACTGTTCGCAAAGAAAGGAGAGACGACAGAAAGCTGATCCCAAAGGCCCATCCTTCCGACTCTGGTATGACGTTGATGACGCAAAGTCGGTCATTTACGGTTCGTATCGATCTGCACTCAAACATCATGTAAAGAGGTTGATGAGTTTAGTCGGTTAGAATCTGGCATAGTCCATTTTGCCTCTTCCTGTCTTCGCGGTATCAGGGTACATCAAAGCAAGAGGATGACTTACTCGCGAGAAGCTCGTCAAAATCTTGTGACCATAGAACATCTCGATGCCTGGCGGTATGCCTTCGGCATGGTCTCTGCAATTCTCCCAGGCCACTTGCTCTACGGAACATTCGTAAGAATAGTTGTCAAAGGCAACCTCTTTCTCCATGAACGTACCGGCATTTTAGTCTTAATAAAAAAAATCCCCAAGAATATGCATATCTTGATTTTAACTAGAATCCCATAAAATGATGTAATATTCAATAAAAACGACATAAAGATTCCAAAAATAAACAATTTTAACTATCACAGGTGTAATTGATCGCCCATTACGACGACACTCGTGGCCAATTGTGCAATTACGGCAAATGGAATAACGTTTAAAATTATATAATTTATGCATGGTTGGGGAGTTTTATTTACATTATTTTCAAACAGAAAATCACTGGAGTTCACTGGAAATGTTTTTACACGTTTATGAATAAAACAGGAGATTCATCTTCATTATTCCAGAAGCAGATGGCGCCCAGCTGGCTAGACATGTTTTAAGCTAGTTATTCTGAATAAAATAATTATGGAAAGTTAAAGAATATGCATATGCATGGTGTACACGTATATCTCATGGGAAACGCGAAAAGGGTTGACGGATAATTTTAATTCCCTTTGGGCAAGGGTTAATATCTCTAAGATAGACAGACAATGTAATATATGGATCATACGAGGATCGTACAATAAATCCTTCGAAAATTAAAGAGATGGTGCTCGTAGTATTGAAAATGTGTTTCTTAGTAAGCGCCATCTGTCAGTCAATAGACTGCTGTCAAAGTTTGAACTATATCCATCATTCATCGATTTTGTGTAAGGAAGCAAATGGGCTGGCAAACTCGGATCGTTACGCCAACACTAAAAAATCGGGTTTCTATGATGCTCTCGGGGTACATAGGTATTTCTCTTCACTGATAGTAACTTTATTATCGAAATGCGCGAAATAGCAAAGGCCACAGCGTAATAACAAAGTACACTGTTTATGTCATGTTTCCTCTTAATGAGGAAACCTACACTAGTATACCTTCAACCAGTGGCGGTTTCGATATGACGGATGCTATGTCGGTTGCAGTATACTTCGAAGTCCCGCGAGGTATAGGCAGTGCCATGATCGGTGATAAGAGTGGTCGGCAGTCTGAAACATGATGTCACGTCATCGTTCACGGCCTTGATCATGATGTATTTACTAAAGGCATCTGAAATCCCAGGGACGTGCATGTTGCCTTGACGACTCTTGGAAAAGGTCCGAGATGGTCCATGTGAAGTGTGTGGAAAGGACTAGGGTCGATGACTGTTTTTAGCAGTATTCTACGAAGGCAGCGATGTATGATTTGGTGTAGTTTCGCATTCGCCTAAATCACCAATTCTGCTTAAGTCTTTCGAGCGTCTTCTCCAGACTGAAATGACCGTTGTCGTCGTGACACCATTTGACGACTCTCCATCTGACGGCATCTGGAACTACAAGTTTCCTCTCATCTTCAGTGATGCGATACATCCGACCGTTTTTCAAGCTGTATTCCTTCCTGATTTATGTAATTTGTTCAGATTGTGTCTTTCCATTTAGAGCGGTGATAATTGTTGCCAATTTAGGGTCTTGGAGCTGCATGACTGAAACCCAATCTGCGGAGCCAATAGAGACTCTCAGGATGTTCGTGACAACCGCGGGTGGTGCTGAAGGACACAGTACGGGTGCCCTACTCATGGCGTCAACATGTGACATAGTGGATCGAGGTCAGTGGATGACTGTGAAATCGTATTCAGATAGCTTAAGCCACCAGCGGGCGATACGTGGAACCATGGGTGTTTTTGCTTTCGTTGAGCTGACGGCGGAGCAATCTGTAAACACACAGAAATGTTTTCCCAGGAGATACATCCGAAATCTCGAAATTGTTACGACGACAGCGATAACGTCTAGTTCATGACTAGCAAATTTGGTTTCGGCAGCTGTGCAGAAACGACTGTAGTAACTAGCAGGTTTATAGTCGCGGCTTTCAGTTTCCTGAAGTAGAATCCCTGCCACCACTGGCATCGGTCTTCTTCTTCTTTGACCGACTGGCATCGGTATGGACTTGATGATTCTGTGTTGGATTGTATATTTCTAAAACTGGGTCGGTGCAGAGAATTTCTTTAATTCTGTCAAAAGCTGTCCAGTTAAACTGAGGTGGTGCGTTCTTTGTTTTCAGCAAATTGATAAGGGGTTTTACGAATAACTAGGTACAAACTTTCTAAAAAATCCGGTGAGGCCTAGGAATCTTCTAACTTCGGTAACAGTGCTTGGTGTTTTAAAATTTTGGATCGCTATGGTTTTTTCTTTCCCACGTTTAACCCCATCTTGGGTTACCCGGTGCATTTCCTAAGACGTAGTGTTAACCCAACATGACGAACTAGTTGTAGGAATTCACTTAATCTTTCCAAGCCCTTGGTGACTGTGTGACTCGGTATGATGACTTCGTCGACATAGCTAATGACCCTACCGGCTTTGCTTTGTATCAATTGCTTAATCATAGTCTGGAACGTCCCTGGAGCGTTGACCAGGCCAGATGTACTGCTTGGAATTTTTGTGGACTGGAATTTGGTAGCATCATCCGATAACCTGCAATCATGGACAATATTTCTTCAACGATTGGCATCCGGAACGACATTTTGACAGTGATAGCATTTAGGGCCCGGTAATCAACACACATACGGTGTTCTCCATTTGCCTTCTTAACGAGTACAATGGGTAACGAGTATGGAGACGAACTTGATCGGATAATGTCGTGCAGTAGCAAGTCATTAATGATGTCATCGATCACTTCGCGTTTAACAAATGGGACACGATATGGTTTTTTACTGATGGGTGGCTTTGATGTTAACTTAATAGTCATAGTTGCTGTTTTGCATAGGCCAAGACGATTAAGAGATTCGCCAAAACAATCGGAATGGTAGCTGAGCTGATAGTGTTTCGTACTTCGTTGGCCTCATGCTGCTGCAGTTGTCCTATATGAATACTATTTTTATCGATTTGTTCAAATCGACACGCTGTTGGTCCTACGACTAATTGGTGTTGTTCGTCGCTCAGATAATTGGTGCCAAGTAACACATCGTGCGACAGCATGTCATCGTTGACAGCTTAAAATGTAGTTACTGATATGCGGTTGTCAGCTTCCATGCACGCAGTTATCGATGTAGTGCAGTGGTATTCCCCCTCTCCGAATCCTTTCAAAACAAATGGCTCTGTTTCTACGATGGCTGCAAGTTGCTTGGCTATTGACTGTCGTATTAGTGATTTATCGTTTCCAGTGTCCATGAAAGCATTATATTTGTGATCGTTAACGGAAATGTTTTTCAGACGATTGTCGGGTTGAGTTTCTCCCGATACAATTGTCCTTATATTGCCGGTTTGTTTGCTCTTCGTTTCGGGGTAGGTGGCATCAATATGATTCGTTCGTATGCTGATGGCATATCGAGATCGTCTTAGTGGTTTTGGACAATTCACGGATAAATGCCCCGTTTCGAAGCAGTGATATCACAGTTATGTTGAGGCTGGAATGTTTCCTTCCAGTTAATGAAGCTTGCGGGTGTTGAGGAGACGATTTCCTTTCAGGTTTTTGCGACGGTCGGGAGACTTGACGTCTGTCGGTGCCTGATGAACTTGAAGCTGTATTGGTTAGATATCTTTCGATGGCGCAACGTAGATAGTTTGTGGACTGCACATCCAAACTAGCTGGTGCGTTTTGTAACTCAGTGTTTAAGACCGTTGATATAAAGGATGTTAGCTGCGTCGTTCGCTGCATGTTTGGTTCCCAATGCACGGGTGCGATGGAAATAATCAATGATACGTTCACCCGTCCGTCGACCGCAAGTTATGAGTTTTATATGAATGTCGGCTTCGTTATCAATTTCACCAAAATACTGATACAGACTGGAAGAAAATTCGTGCCATGTGCGATATATTTCAGTTGTTGAGTCTGCCCAAATTCTGGCTGGTCCTTTTAGTTTCATTGAGCAGCCATTGTGTTGATTCCAATTATAGAAACTTATGAGGCCGTTTATTCTGGCAACAAACCCTTCAGCGGACAGTGATAATTCATTGGATGGGTCAAATTCTGGTAATAAGTCCAACATTTCCCGAACAGAAATTTCTCGTAAAGAGTATGTAATAGGAGTCGACGTAATTGCAGAGGCTGGTTTTATATTTGCTCCTAATGTTGGCTGTGTAACGTTGACGTTCAATGGCAGATGAGTAACATTAAAGTTTGACGGCGGTGCATAGTTGGCGTTTTCCGGCGAGATGGCAGTGCTAGTTGACAGAGGTATAACTTTGGCAATTGACGGCGGTATAATGTTGGAGGTTGACGGTGGTGGAACGCGACGACGCTGACTGTCGATCCTTTATATAAGGTTAAGGATTTAATCTCCCCCATTACCTCCTTTAACACTTCTAGTTTTCCGATTTCGCTCCGCAATTCTCCGTTGTCGGGGGTAAGCTTTCCTCTTCGTTGGTCACTTCGTCTTCGTCGGACTCATCTTTATCGAGATTTCTCTGAATTCTGTTTAACAGAATTGCTTTCGTTCCCGTAGTTGCAGGTCATGCGCTTGTAAGATTTACTTCAATTGGGTCACACTTAATGTGCTGGCTTTTACCAACACCATTTTCATCAATTCATCCAATTCATCCCGGTTCCTTGGATCGGTTTCTCTTTGTAGTATCACTGGCAAGTTAGGAGCCTGCCGAATAGATGGCGGTGACACGAGTATGATTGATTACCTTTTGCGTATTACATCTAAATACGATTATTTTTCATATCATATTAAATGCCCTAGTAATATTTTGAGTTCAATTACTTATTTCGAACTAACTCAACTAAGCCAGGAGGTCAAGCATTGCCCCTTATGACACTAGTACAAAAATAAACAAAGATTATTGCTAAAAAGCAAACGTCCGTCCTTCTGCAAATAGTCAATGAAAAAAGTGTTCTCTCTCTTTTCCAACCAAAAAAAAACACTAAAAATTTCTAATGAATAAAATCGCCGCAAAAATCAAGTAATTAGGGTCACAGTTTATCGGAACCAGTTCCAAAGTTTAAGTTTCTACGCAATCGCAAATTTACCACATGTTCGCGTTTACGCCGCTGGAGAAATAATTGGCGTGACGACTCTGCCCTAATCGCAGCTACCCTACAACGACTTCAATTCTTTTGCAAGATCCGCTGCCCGAACGCCTGAAATCGAGAGCGGGTCGCGGATTACGCAATGACAGCACGTAAGCCCCTCGGCATACTTGCCGAAAGGTAAATACCGCCGGTGCGGCACGGCACGACCGGTGAGTCTAGTGTAAATATTGGAGTAACTCCACGACTGCGTTTTTTCTCATCTCTCTTCGCTTGAACTGGATTGAATTTTGCTGGATTTGTCTGACAGACACGCAAAGAAGAAGAATATACGACAAAATGCCGCAATTTCAATTGTGACAATGCTGACATTGCGCGCCGGGCAGCAAGGTTAAGCGTTTCTTTGCTGATGTGGAATTTTTCTGTAGACGCAGAAATTATTATAAAAGGTTTAAAGCGGCGCTAATTGGAAAAGCAAAAATTTTGTCAGGTACGAGTTGAGCAATTTTATGACAATGAAAATTGATTCTAATCTAGGCTTTGACTGACAGCCAGCTCGAGTTATGCCTGGCCGTGTTTGCTCATGATTGGAGCTTGTGTTTGCGGTTATTTTTTTCGGCTGAATTAGAATGAATTCTTCAGTTTATTATTCATTGAATGAAACAAAAAAAAATGCAATAAAAACATGTTCGGCAAAATTAACACCTTTCAGAAATTCTTTGATGTGTTGTAGGTACCTATTGTATTTCGGACGTATAGCTTAAAGATTCAATCCAATCGCGGCTTTTCTGGCCACTAGAGGCAAATTATTATCAAAATGCAAAATTTGAAGATTAAATTAGGTTGAAGGCGATGATTAAGATATGATTCTTAACCTTTTGCTAAAATTAGAAACTATTTTCTCATTCAATCGTGCTTATAGAAACGGGGTCTTATTTTTGATAAGGAAAGGATTCCCCCACCGCCCACTCTTATTTTCCTTTTCTTCCGGAATTCGCCCGTTTTACGTCCACCTGAGTTAGCTTTTCGTGTCCCAATTCTCCCAACTAGATTTAACGATAACAAATAATTTGGTTGATAAAATAAATGGAGAAATAATCACCACCAGCAATCACTTTAAGCTTAGGAATCACCCTAGCATCTAGCAGACTGCCATAAGGGTCACATCAACTTTAGCCGCGTTTCTTTTTCTTAGAGTAACTACACCGGTGTACCTTGGCGTAGTTCCAGCTACCTCAGCTCATATATCGGAATTTTTTTGAAGTTGCCATTTAATGACACCATTGATAAAAGCGAAATTATTCTAAATGAAAAGAAGAAATTAAATATGTCTAATGAAATTTGAGCTTACAAAAATATGGAATTTCCTATTTTTATGCATACTTCAAAGTGCACTGGTGTAGGTACACCATGAAAAAGAAACCCGCCTTTTAAGGACAGAATCAGTTTTATGTTATGAAGAATTAGAAAAATACCTACTGAATAACCTACTAAAAAATAAGCTTGAAAACATCCGAAATTAAGAAGTTTTTTCTTGCAGTTTGTTGTATCTATGAAAGTCCGAAGACGCACGGATTCAATCTTATTATAAACTAGCAAAAACCCGCGTGCGTGGCAACGCCTTTTAATAAAACAAAATTATGTGTGCATAGTCCGGAATAAGAAAAGGGTATAATGAAACAAAGAACAAATCTTCAAGACATGATTTTGGATATATAAAAAAACTTTAGAGTTGACTATAAAAATATGTTACCTACAACTTTTTTTAAAATTCGAGGTTAATCATCGGACAACTTTTATACTACATACGTGCACAACAGATTCCTAGCCAATTTTATTCAGAATAAGTCTTGTGCGCGTAGATTTTGACGTTCTCAGATAATTGGCACCCTGAACTTGCCCCATGGCGAACATGGCTTGAGACGAAGATTGCCAACATTTTAAGACAATACTGCTGATTTGATCCTAAAAAGGACAGTTGCTGCTTCCGGTTTTCGTGTTTCGTCGTTTCCGGTCATACCGCCCACACCGCACTGGTTAAAAATCCACTGTAGCCCTTGTTTATAAACGATGTTAGATATTTCACTTGTAAGTATTACAATCTTTGTGGCATTACTGAGTTGAGTCGATTTAGTTGAGTTGATATTTTCGAAATCGTCATAAATGTCGCTCATCAAAATTTCCTCGTCTATTACGAACTTTAAAACAACATCCTGCAGCTCACTGTCATCATTCTCATGAATCTCAGAACATTTTCTATTGTATATCCTTTGTTGAGGAGAACAGTACTGAATTCTGAGTTTTCCGATTGCGCTCTCATCTTTTGCTTTAAATGACGTTTTCCAATATGTCCCTAAATGAGTGATCATTTCAGACACGCATCAATATCATCGACCGGACAGCCGGCAACATTTGCCCGGAATCTATGCCAATAAAACAGTTACTCCCCAAAATAATTGGTTTTTACATGTAAGATGTATCGCGGTGTTCTGTTAATATGTAGATACTTTATTTGCCATAGTGCACTCAACGCATTCCCACGTAACCATTTTTCTCCACGCAGGTTTTTAGATTTGTTCTACGCAGGATTTTCCATATGATCTTCTTCGATCGGTATCTTAAGCATAGAATGAGCTGTTCTTCCTGATGTGAGTAAAGTTTCCGAAGCCTCTGCTACTGTCCTGATCTCATATTGGCCAAATAGCCCACCTTTCGAAATGTTAAAAAGCGTGGGACTTTACCTATATTCTTATTTTATTATTAGTGCAACTTTTCGCTAGCGCCCCATATATTATATACTGGCTTGCGCAAAGAAGGTTTCATTCAACATAATTTTTTACTTTTTAGTTCATTTTTAAACAAAAGCATATTTTTAAGTTTTTTAAACTATATTTTTAGTTTTCTATCTTTTAGTTTATTATATGTCTTCGGTTATTTTGTGGTGCCCGATATTTAAAATGAGGTCACCCAGCTTACTGTACTCTACTCATCATACACTTTCATTTGGTATCCATACCGAGAGCATTGTAAAAAATTGTAGTCCGCCATTTTGTGTTAAAAAAAGTAATCCGCCATCTGTGTTGGCCGCCATTTTGTCCCGGCCGCCATTTTGAATTTGGAATGACACCAAATAGGTAATTATATTATACTTATCATTCCCTTTCATTTGATATCCATGTCGGCGGTCAGCGAGCACAATTGCGAAATTCGGCCGCCATCTTGAAACGGCCATCTTGATTTTTTTATAAAATGGTCAGATTGCATTGTCACTTGAACTGTGCATGTGTGCAAAATTTGAAGCTGATCGGTTATATGGAAGTGGGTCAAAAACAATTTTCAAGATTTGTCTGCATACATAAATCCATACATACATACAGGTAGAGCTAATATATAGTGCATATAAATAGCCTAAAACATGCCCGCCAAAATACTGAATCTTCCAGTGAAAGTCCCATCCCAATCGGATTAGCCGTTTCCGAGATTAGCCCGAACAAACAGTCAGACAGACATACAGACACACAGCATACAGACAGACAAAAATTTTAAAAATGCGTGATTTCGTTTTAAAATCATGTAAATAACCATATTACTTTACTTAATATTATAAACGTGAATGTTTGTATGTATGTTTGTTACTCTTTCACGCAAAAACTACTGAATGGATTTTAATGAAACTTTACAATAATATAGCTCATATATCAGAATAACATATAGGCTATAATTTATAAAAAAATTCAACATGGCCGCCGAAAACTCAAAATGGCCACGCAAGTTGTGTTCCGATTTCAATGAAAGTTGGTATACAGAGTTTTTTAAGGTCGCTAATAACGAATTTGTTGTCAAAACTTATAAATTCAAAATGGCCGTGCCAATATGGCCGACGAATTTGCCAATTGTGTTCCGATTCCAATGAAAATCGAAATCTGGGGGATTTTAAGGTTGCAAATAACGAATTTATGATCAAAACTTATAAATTCAAAATGGCGGACGAATTTTTCCAATTGTATTCCGATTCCAATGAAAGTGAATATCTAGGGGTTTTTAAGGTTGCAAATAACGAATTTATGTTCAAAACTTATAAATTCAAAATGGCCGCGCCAATATGGCCGACGAATTTTTCCAATTGTATTCCGATTGCAATGAAAATCGGTATCTGGGGGCTTTTAGGGCAAACAACGAATTTATGATCAAAGCTTATAAATTCAAAATTGCGGGTCCAATATGACGCACGAATTTTCCCAAGCCACATTCTGAAATGTAGTAAATTTCTAAAATTCCCTCTAACCAGTATAGAAACAGTAAAAACGGTAGAAAGAGTCGAAGTTTGCAAATTTGTGCGCCCCTACATTGTCATCACGAGGTTAAACGATGTCATCTATCGCTTCCAAAAAGTTCGATCGGAAAAAACGGGACCTGGAGGAAGCTGTGTTCGGGACGAATACTGAGTAAGAAGGGAGCAGTGTAACGGCTAACCGAAAAGAGAAAGTTAAAATTCCAATTCACCGAGAAGTTATATGTTTAGATGCATCTACTTGAATACATAACGCTGTTCTAATTGAATCACCGATAAGATTGGGAAGAGGCAATTTTTCCCAGATTTATTGTTTTTTCATTATACTTTTTTTCCTACCGCGTACAACGCACACATAATTTTTTTTTTTATTTAAAAGCCTTGCAACGCACACGGGTTTTTTGCTATTAGCTATAATTTATAAAGCTACTAGCTGCGTTCCTTTTCTGCTAATTTTTACAATTTTTTACAAGTGCGTACTAGCAACTACACTTGCTCTTATAAACGAGTGGATATCACTTGCAATAACGCAATTGAAATCCGCTAGAGGAAAGCTCTTATTTGGAGTCTATTGTGAATTATTTTGCATTTACTGAAAATCCCATAGATGGCTTTTGATTGTTTTGAGCTTTTTTCATATAAAAACATCTATAAACAAAATTTTATTTGTATAATTATCTAAAACTATTCTTTCGTTTCATTTTGAAAATTAATCACATAAATTTCTATTTTGTTGTAAATTCTTTTAACTTTTTGTTTATATACAAATAAAATAACATCAAAAATGTTAAGATAGGTTTTACTCAAATCAGCAAATTTTGCGTTCCTTTTCTGCTCTGCTCACAAGTACTAAAAAGTAGAAAAGGAACACAGCTAATGTTGTCAACGTATTCTGAATTGCCTAGGTGTCTGTTATGCACGTAGTACACAATTTTTCCGATAGGTGGTGCTCAACCTCGAATTTTAATAAATTTGAAGCATATTTTTTATAGGTAACTCTAAATTCTTTTATGTACCCATAACCATGCTTCATTATAACCATTTCCTATCCCGGAGTATGCCCACATAATTTTTTTTTATTAAAAGGCGTTGCAACGCACGCGGGTTTTTGCTAGTAACCATATAAAATTAAAAAAACACAATTATTTTGAAATCACAGACAGACACTCCAATTATATTTATATAGATTATTCTCTGTCAATATCTTGTGTCGCTTAGTTAAAGTTGCATTCCTCATTTTCAACAACAAATATTAGGGGTATTCATGATCTGTGTTATTTGTGTTATTCGTGTTATTTATACTAAATCGAAAATAAAACTCATAGTAAATGACATTTGTTTAACATGAATAACACAAATAACACAGATCATGAATACCCCTATTATGTTCGTTTCCACAATTCGATATGCGTGCTTTTTTCCCTTGTTTTATGGCGCGGACTCTACTCTACCTAATGAAGAAATTACTTTTGCTAGATATTGTCCACATAAATATCCACATCCATTTACCCAAAGCTGGATATAATAATAAAAAGAAGCTCGATGTACATATAAATTCCATGTAAGTTGAACACGAAAAACATAATAGACCAAATTAACATCGGCGATTGGCTTCTGCAATGCTATGAAATCATAAACGGTGATGTAAAATGGGTCACGTTTGACTATCAGAAGCCTGAAAGGTCATGGACGAGTCGTAGCAAGCATTCGCGAAGTCAAGTTTGGCGACGAACAAGGTGATACTGTGTGGCGGGAATGGAAGAAAAACGCGTAGTCCCTTTTCTTAATTGCACGATTGCGCAAATCTGTCATGTGCATGTTATTTTAGAAACTTGCAAGCATCATTTGTTCAAAATTGCAACCTGTTGGCAAGTCTGCGCAAAACTTGCAACTATTTTTGTATATACATGCTTATCTAATTAAACAAAAAGAAGAATAATGTGTGAAAACTGAAATGCCGTTCGCAGGGTATTCTAACTTTTTTGATTTTAAAACTTTTTTAATTTTTAATTTCTTTTATTTAACTTCAATCCTGACTGATCAAATCTTTGAAGTTAAATCTGACCCACTTCCCGGTTTCGGATAGAGCTGAAATTTTGCATACACGTTTAGTTTGGATGACAATGCAATCTGGCCATTTTGTAAAAATATCAAGATGGCGGTTCCAAAATGGCGACCTAACTTCAATCCTGACTGATCAAATCTTTGAAGTTAAATTTGACCCACCTCCCGGTTTCGGATAGAGCTGAAATTTTGCATACACGTTTAGTTTGGATGACAATGCAATCTGGCCATTTTGTAAAAATATCAAGATGGCGATTCCAAAATGGCGGCCGATTTTTTGAAATTGTGGTCCGCGGCCGTCTGACATGGGTATCAAATGAAAGGATATGACAGGTAGAACACAATTAGCTATGTGGCGTCATTCCAAATTCAAAATGGCGGCCAACACTAAATTGCGGAAAGCTTATAATAGACTAAAAAGTAGAAAATATAACCGATCAACTTCCAATTTTGCACACACTCGTAGTTCGGGTGATAATTAATGTGTATGAATGATGAGATGAATAGTTGAGTTAAGGATGAATTGAAAATAAAGAAGCAATACACGTTACAAAAAATCACAAACAAACACAGAGATGCTGCTGTCAACTAAATTCAACTACTGAAATACTGAACTCATGTCCGTATGCATAATTTCAACTCAACCCAGGTAGCAGAGCTGAGTCGAGATCAGTCAATCTTAACCCAACTCGACTCCCGTTTACATGTAGTTAGACTTGGGTTCAACTTGAGTTCAACTCATCATGTATAAGTACTAAATGCAATCTGACCTTTTTGTAAAAAAATCAAGAAGAAGGTTCCGAGATGGCGGCCGTTTTTGCAATTATGTTCCACCGAGCCCACGACATGGGTATCAAATGAATACAGTAAACTGTGTGACGTAATTTTAAATCTAATAGAATTGCCATCATAAAATGGCGGAATACATATAATAAACTAAAAAGTAGAAAATAAAATAAATGGTTAAAAAAAATTTTTTTTAAAAAATTCTTTTAATTAACTAAAAAATGTACTGAAAAGTAAAAAATAAAAAATTTTTAAAAGAAAGCGTGAAATTTCAATTTTAATGAAAAAGTTAATTAAAAGAATGGCGCATCAAAAAATTTTGTTAGAATTTTCTTCAAAGTGAATTGAGCAAAACAACAAGTTTAAATTAGTTTTTTTTACTACGCCTTATAAATTAATACATAAAATCTTAAATATATTGAAAAATAAAACAAAATTAAAAAAGATGATTTTATAAAAAAAAATGTGAATTTGAAATTAACAAAGCAAAAAATTGAGGGTTATTGTAAATCTCACGCGATTTACAGTTATATTTTCAATTTTTGATGAAAAATGCGCCATTCTTTTAATTAACTTTTTCATTAAAATTGAAATTTCACGCTTTCTTTTAAATATTTTTTATTTTTTACTTTTCAGTACATTTTTTAGTTAATTAAAAGAATTTTTAAAAAAAATTTTTTTTAACCTTTTATTTTTTATTAGCTCGCTTTCTTGTCTGTCTGTTTGTCCAGTAAACATTTTGCAATCGATTTTTTGAATATTTCCGGTTATTCGATCATGCTGAAATTTTGCACACAGCTTTAGCTCCGATGACAATGCAATATGGCATACTACTGAATATACCGTTAAATCCATGTGGGCCGTCTTAATAGAGCGAATTACTTTTTTCTTCACGGAACAAATTTTGCAATCGTTTTTCTAATATATTCAATATGGTATACTCAATATACCGTTAGATCTACGGCGGCCGTCTCAAGAAGGCGAATTACCATTTTCTTCACAGTGCCGACATGGGTATCAAATGAAAGGGTATCATAATAAATAGAACACAATAGGAAATATAGTATACTCAATATATCGTTAGATCCATGACGGCTATCTCAAGAGGGCGGATTACCATTTTCTTCACAACCCCCTCGACATAATCAAATGAAAGGTATCATAAGTAGAATACAATAAGCATTATAGCATACTTCATATACCGCTAGATTCATGGCGGCCGTCTAAAAGGGGGGATTAGCATTTCCTTCACAGCACCTACGGCATGGGTACCAAAGGAAAGGGTTTGATAATTAGAATACAATAAGCTATATATGTCGTCATTGTAAATCCAACATGGCGGCCAACACTATCTGATGGATCACCTTTACAACAACGATTACCTTTACGACATAGGTATCAAATGAAAGGACATGCTATGTAGAATGAAATAAGCTAAGCCTCCTTCTTTGACGACAACATTGTAGTGGCCTGTAGTTTCATGATATACCTATATATTGTGGAATGATTGGCCACTATTAAAAAATGCATATTTTCGTAAATCTAATTTATTTACAACATATGCATTGAATGAGTTTCTTATTGCAAATAAATTTAAATTCTAATTGTTCGGCTTAAAGTAGACAAGAAAATCTAAATCTAAATCGGTATGGAGTAAGGGGGATGATACACGGGTCAACATGTTGAGCAACACGAGCTTTTTCTGCGCAGTTCGTAGGCCAAGGGAAGGGTCAGGGTGATGTGTGCGGTGTTGACTGAAACTAGAAACGATTTCTATTTTTTCTCCAGTTGCATGAAAAATGTTTATGTATGCGTAACTGTCAAGCGATTCTGGGTGAAAATAATTTGGAATGCACACCCACACATATGAAATCGCAATGTTATTATATAGTGTGTTGCATAGACACGTTGACTCGTGTATCATCCCACTAAGAGAAATTATTTTATACTTTTTAATTCGTTTTGAAAACGTGGTATATTAGAAAGCTTTTTTTATTTAAATAATTATTATTAGGATAAATTGCACAACTGATTTACCTGTCAGTTGCTCTTTTGCATACATGGCGACCTTGTTGTGTGCCTGACTGAGCACATCAACCAAAGCATCCATGGCTTCGGTGAGTCTGGTCTGGTTGCTCTAGATATCTCCAAGGCCTTCGACAGAGTATGGCATCCCGCTCTGCTGTCGAAACTCCAAGCTATTGGTATCGACTCAGTTCTAAGGAACTGGATTGAGAGCTTTCTTTCTGGCCGTTCAATCAAGGTAGTATTGGATGGCGTCGAATCCAACCCTCATTCTATTTCGGCCGGCGTTCCACAAGGGGCGATTCTCTCACCTACTCTCTTTCTTATATTCATTAATGATCTGCTCTCAATCCCCTCCAATCCACTTCATAGTTTTGCCGATGACGGTACTTTGCGTTACTCATACCCCTCCGACAACACAGGACAAGCAAGTGCCAGACCTTGTCTCTTAGAACGTGAACTCATGTCCAACTCTCTTAACGCGGACATTAAACTCATTCTTGATTGGGGCCGCAAGAACCGTGTCGAGTTCAATGAAACCAAAACCAAGTACTGTCTATTCTCCACTAAAACCTGCACCAACCTTCCCTCCATTTCAGTGGGCGAAGATAATATAACTGCTGATCCATATCTTAACATCCTCGGCGTGACTCTATCCAACGATTTGCGTTGGAATAATCACATACTCCAAGTCACCAAACAAGCGTACCAATGCCTCGGCTTCCTTAAGAGATGCAAGTTTCTCCTTCATCCAACTGCCTTGGCTACAATCTACAAGTCCTACATTCGGCCACGCCTTGAGTACAACTCGTATATCTGGGCGGGCGCCCCTAAAACCACCTTGGCTTGGCTAGACAAGGTGCAAAACCGCGCCATCAAACTCATTGGCGATAGCACCCTTTGCATTGATCCTTTAAGCCACCGTAGGAATGTAGCAGCGCTCAGCAAGTTTTATCGCTATTATTACAGCGAATGCTCCACTGAAATAAAGAACCTCCTGCCTACACGGCAATTTTTCTCCCGCAACACAAGACTAGCCAACTCGGCTCACCCCTTCACCCTTCAGCCCTCCCCTTCACGCACATTCCGTTTTAGCAGTTCGTTTATAAATAGAACAACTCGATTGTGGAACTCTCTTCCGCAGTCGGTGTTCCCGAGCTCATATAACATCTCAGAGTTCAAACGCAAGGTTCATCGACATCTAATCATGCACCCTCCAGACCCCTAACCTCTCCTATCTCATCTTTCCTTCAGATCAAGCTTACTACTATACATTGCACCATGACTTGTAAGACATGACGGACTAGTAGTACAAAGGGTGACTCCTAAGCTTCTTCTTGCCACAAAAAAAAAAACATGCTTTCACCAGCGATTAGGTAAAGCCCCTATTTTGAGGTACTTTCAGTTGATCAGATGATTGATTCTCAGCTGTACTGTGGACTACTAGAGACATTGGCCAGCTTATTGAACGAAAACGGTACGAATTGATTAAATGGAAAGTGTTGTCTTCCAGCACTACAAAGACTTCTTGATAATTTGGCGTAATTCTTGATAACACGACAAAAAGAGAGTTTAGTTGGAAAGTTTTGATTCCTCCATCGTATGGTGCAGATGTAAGCGCAACCTAGGACCATCTGCTCAATGTGGATGTTCTCAATAAATCAATTGATTTAAGCATGTCGTGTTTGAACGTTTCGGTCGTTTTAGTTATATCCCTGTAGCATAGCCATGTTCTGATGCAGACCGGCTAGCTGGCTCGGTTCACTTTGGGCCATCGCTCACATTTGCGCCAGCCAGGTCCATGGCCCCTTTTGCACCCCTCCCTACGCTACGCCACTGGCTATACCTGACTTTCCATATTATATTACGAACTTGCTTCTAAAATATTAGTTCTCCTTCGACATTATCTATACATATGTATGTAGTTTCATGATATAAGGCAAGGTCTGGAAAAAATTCAAATATTGTCTGGAAAATCTGGAAAATTCAGGGAAATTTGATCTTAAGAAAAAGTGGCCCTCCTGTTATTGTTATCAGTAGGATTAATTTATAATAGACGCTAATTTGCGAAATGAAGTGCTCGGTGGTGGATTGCTTTAAGGACACCAAAGTTCTGCGTGAGAAATCGTTTTTAGGCAAGTGGAATAATAGAAATCTTATGTTAACTTAAAAAGATTAAGCAAATCGCCATATTTTTTACTTGGTTGGTTTGTTCGCATCCCGCAACAGCAGGGTAGCTTCTTGAATGAACGGTGGCGTCAATACCCGGGAGGCATATAGTTTATGACAGGAACTTTGAAATTTACTATTAACTTACATGTTTACGCCTGCACTGCCTGACCACTACTATGTCAGTGGTCCCAAACATATCAAGAATTGTGATACGCTTAATCTGCTTACATCCATTCCGTGTTTAGTTTATATTTCTATGGTTGGGAGTGTCTTTTTATAAGTTTATAGTTGACAAATATTGCTTTTGTGTAAACAGTGGTGTTTTTTCTTGTTTTGATATTTTTTAGCAACAATAATATCTTTTTTCCTAATAAAATGTATTTTATATAATTTAAATTAAACTATATTCTTAAGCTTGGTTCTTGCGCTAGTGGTTCTTAAGTTTGCATAAACTACATAAACTTACTAACATGTTGCCTGTGTTTAAACCCCACTTTACTGATTCTAAAAGAAAAATTGTCTGGCGAAGAAAATCGAAAGTACGTCCGAGGAGCTCTAGATTTGGTGAAGATCAAGTAAACGGAGGGAGGCAGCTTTAGTAGCCCAGAAAGTACGTTTGGCCTTCCTTATTGCCATTTTGTATCTATTCACCTTCGACTTATAGCAGCCCCAGGAGGTTGCGCTGATGCTGCGAAAGATCCGAGAAAGAGCCGATATTCGGTCGGAGTGGCAGCCTGAGACAATGGTGATGTCATGCACTTCTTCTTTGTTCTTAGTAACAAAAGCGGGATCATTACCTTTGTTACGAATAGCAAGCTTGGTATTTAGTACGTAGTTAAAAATAACCTCACTTCTATCATTGGTGTCGATGCTGCCCCATTGCGTATGATGTGCATTTGCATCACCTCCCGTAACCAGGACCGTGGTAGCATCGGTGTATTTTACCAGGTCCTAAAAAGCCGTAGGAGGTAGGAGGCCTTCATCGTCGTGGGCTAGAAAGGATGGAAAAAGGCCTAAGGTAAGTCTCCGTCACTAAATTAAGGAAGAAGGGGCTTCTATTATTTTTGACAGAAATAACTGTTCTGGGGTTTCCCTTATCTTTGGTATAAAAGAGATTAAATTTAGGCGTCCTTAAGCCACAGATCCCGTCACCAGCGATCCATGGCTCTTGGACTAGAACCACATCGACTTCGCCTGATGCCAGTCGAAGCAAAGGCGCAGCAGACGCTGCTTTACAATGGTGCAGGTTAATCTGAATCACTTGCACCATTTTCTAAAAGGTTTGCTTCGACGACAGCCACCTCTGCTTCTTCATCGCTGGGGATGACATCGTCGATGTACGAGTTGAGGAGTTGGTGCTCCGCCTACACTTTACCGATGGCTCTAACCAGCTCGGAGTCTGTCGTTGTGTCAACTTAGCTCCAAGTTGCGCTTTCATCATCGGTTTCCATGTTTTTGACTTCTTCGCATGAGGCCTTGGTGCAGGCCACTTGGTTCATTACAGTTTCTATATCTGCTTTATAGATTTTCAGTTCGATCTGTTGGAAGCCGAAATTCACGGCATATTTTTCCTTTGCCAGCTGGTTTAAGCATACTTCGTTTAGAGCAGAGGTGGTAGCACGTAAGTTGTTTCAATCGCCCTGTTCATACAAAAAAAATTGTCGTGGAGACGAAAAATTTATTAGCAGAGGCCACAACAGCTGGGAGTTCCTGGACCTGGACATAGCTGAAAGCTGTCGCACAAAACGGAGTCGGAGGGCAACTGTTTCTGCTATATGTCCCATGCTGGTTTAAAGGAGCATGAGAAGAAGAAAATATCTAAACAAAATCACTGGAGCTGGAGCCAATCACATTTTCAAACTTCATCTAATTTAAAAAAAAAGTGATGTCATTAAATCATCGGATCCAGCAGTTCCGGAGTTTTTCCCCTGGGGTAACCACCAACAAAAGATTGTCATCAATATCCAGAGACGTTCAAGAACTCAAAGAAAATATCTTGTGGATATTTCAACAAACTCTTCTCCTAGAACGTGGTGGAGCACCCACCAAAGAAACGAGTACGAAAATAGATTTAAATAGAGATTTAGAAAAAAGAAAAAATATGTCGTAAAACTTGAATGGAATATGAAGTTGAATTTCCGAGCCACCCTATAAATCCCGCCTTTGTTCCGAACCGCTTATCGTTATTGTTGCGCAGCAGAAACTTTCCATAACAATTAATCTCCGCCATTCAATTATGTTGTGCCAAAAGCCAAAGAAGGCTACGCTAATAAATCCAGTGGTGCCTGGTGAACTCTGTGCCACAGAATATTTTGTGAAAACCCAACACAATCACCGTGACAATGGTGGAACAGAATGCAATGACCCACGGTATTGTTCTTCGCTTCTGCCTGAAGGCACTACCATAAGGCCTGTCGCTCGTACTCTTGAACAATCACTTCTAGCGTCACAAGTGTGCAAACAATTTGCCGCCCATAAAGCTGCTGCTTTACCGACTTTCTCCCCCCGTAAACACTCGAGTCTAAATAGGCCCTGTTAATTACTGCATATAAATAGAGTCTCACCTGGCTGCTAATTAAGTCTACACCTTTTTGTGATGTTCCCTGCGAAATGCAAACTCAGAACCACTATTTGCTGTAAGTGTGCCCAAGCCCAGGACTATGATTACGGTTCGTACTTACATGTTCCTGACCATTTCTAGACTCTCGGGCTCGTCCATGGTGAAATTGCTGTAGATGAAGAAAGCAAGCAGGAAGCGGCACCCAAGCAACAAACACAAGAACAAAGCACGGATATCAACAAGTTATTACAAGTCTAGATAACGAAAAAATATGGTCTCCTCCCGGCTTTTCCTCATCCGCGGAAAACTTGACAAAAATCGCAAACAAAGCGGAAAAGGAGTAACGCGTCACTACGTCGCTGGGGAAAGTTCGCGCCGTTTGAGCATCGGTGTTTTTTTTGGCAAACTAAAGTGAAAATGTCAAACGCAAAATATTTACCGCTACGACGTGGAAAATGCGTGGAAATCGCGAAGCCACCGCACAGCCCTAGCAACTAGTCCAATTGGCTTTCGTGTACAAACTAAATGGAGACCGGGGAATAGTTACGCCTTCCAAGAGGCTCATGTCGTGCACTTTTCGTGCGGCTGACGGCGCTGCGTTGGACAGGAGCCCCCTTTTCCTACTTTGTCTTCAATCGCCACAGGGGAGTTTCGCTGGCAGCATTTTCCGCGCCGTTTGCGCATAATCGCGACTCATTCAGCACCAGAAGGAGAAGGCAGCACATCCGCTGAATAGATCGTCTGCCGCTTATCCATCTGCCAATTGGCACTTGCTGCAATCGGATTTTTCTGTGGTTTTAATAAAATCCCGGAATGCAGCGAGTCACTGCGGTCCCCATGGACGGACGCTTCCAGAATCTCTTATCGTTGCGAAACTTTTATCGCTGAATAAATTAAAAACTTCGCAAACTTCCGCGCGATATCAGCTTGCACTTTGTATCCACCGCGCGATGACTACGTTCACAGGCATGTGTGCAAGTGTGTGGATAACATTAACAAAGGAATCCGGCTGTGATGAACCTTTCTGAACACTTTCCGCACGTAGTTTCCCTCCTCAGGTTTAAGTGTTTACGTCGTGATTGTGTGGCGCTTTTATCGGAGGGTTGAGGGAATAAAATCGATTTATCCCCGGCTCCCTGGTTCCTTAGGTGATATGTCAGAGTCATCGAAAACCGGTAGGTAGATAATAAATGCAATTTGCAATTCCAGGTCAAGATTTCCATTGATAATGGATAGATTGGGCCGGCGACTATTCATCCGGGGAAGGCCAGTGCTAACGAGGGGACTTTCAACAATAACAAATGATTGTTTTTAGTCTGAAAATAGTTTTTGGGTTATTGAAAATTGTGTTATTTGTTTACGTCAACTGATTCAGGGATTTTTTTGTAGAAAAGTCAAGTATTTTTCGACCAAAGGTTAGTATCTATTGCTTTAAAGAACGTAATGACGGACAAAACAAAGTTTAAAGGAGGTAAAACGTAAACATTTAATATGATTTTTTAATTTAGTAGAGCACAGAATATAGAGAAAGAGCCATCAGTACAGCATCTGTTGCCTAGTTTAGGAATGGCAAATACGACGGAATGCTATCGTACAAAACCTAAGAGAAGGAGTAGGAGAATATCCCGACATCAACAAAAAAAGAGGAAAACTTAAAAATAGCGTAAAGGAGGCAGCAAAAGACAACGCAATAAATTTCAGCCAAGAAGGGATATCTGATAGGATAAAGGGGGCGAACGGCGAACAAAGACCTCGAAAAGTGGTGGCACCCGAATGGTCAGCTCTTTCAAGTTAGCAAGTCCTAATCCCACCGCGGTGCCCCCTGGGGTACTTCTTCGGAAGGAGCTAACGGGACGCGGCAAATGGCGAGCTCTCTACGCCACAAAACAGAGCTTTAAGTCGGCTGGGCTGAGGGTTAGCAACTCGCTCCCATAAAAAAACACCATTGCTACGAATCGGCAAACAATGCCTCGAAACCGGATGGACAACACGACGAAGACCTTTGCTTTTCGAACAAGGACACGAATCGGATCATGGGATGTGAGAACACGGCTTGCTGAGGGACGGCTGGATGAAGTCCTCAACGAGATGAATCGATATAAAGTCAAGATCATGGGACTTAGCGAGACCAGACGGCCCTATGCGGGCGAACATATTACGCGTTGGCGTAATACTCACCAAAGAAGATAGGTCCAGCCTCATTAGCTGGTCACCAGTTTCTGAGAGGAGTATGACCGTGCGCCTGCGTACCAGACTAAGAAGTACTACGGAAGTCCAATGCTATGCTCCAACTGAAGACGCAGAAGTTTTATTTGCGACTAAATGAGGTTTTTCGCTCTATTCCAAGGGGAGTCCTCATTATATTAATGGGTGACTTAAACGCACAGATCGGCCATGACAACACCGGCCTTGAACAAACAATGGTAGGTGGAACTTACTTTTGTCACAAAAAATACACAAAGAGACCTGGTACTGCCCGATGGTAGAACGAGAAATCAGGTAGATCACGTGGCCGTCAGCCGCAGATGGAGAACTATTCTGGAGGATGACAGGAGTTGTAGGCGAGCAGACACTGAAAGTGACCACCATTTGGTTGTAGCAACTGCGGGAGAGCGTTAAAAAGCGAGAATTTGCTGGAAACCTTCAAAAATTATTAAATCCGCAAACCGTTCTGACGACACAAATATTGAGGAGCTGTGGAGTACGAAAAAGGGCGCTATATTGACGGCTGCGGCTATGTCCAAAGAAACCAGCAACACTGGATCTCGGACGCAACCTGGCAAAAAATAGAACACTGGAGAGCCCTAAAAAATAACTTAAACTCTACAAGCGACCCCGTTACCGGGAATGGAATACTCCCAATTAAACCGGGAGGTTAAGAGAAGTGTCCGGCGTGATAAAAGGCAGCAGATAAATGAGCTTGCAGGAAAAGCGGAAAACGCGGCAAACACAGGCAACAGTAAGGTGCTGTACCAAATCACTAAAAAGCTCTCGGGAAAGCACTCTACTAAAAAACACGTCGTAAAGAGTGCGGATGGAAGGCTGCTGTGCAGCGACGAGGAACAACTCCAAAGATGAAGAGATTACTTGTTCGTCGCCCTGAATGGTTCACTTACACAGGAACTCCAAGAAAACAACAACAAAGCACAGCCAATAAGAATCACCACCCGGGGCCCATCCAAGACGGAAATAGTAACCGCAATTCATGCGTTGGCCAATCGTAAAGCAGATGGAAAAGAGAATGAAAAAGCCTCACAGCAGATGCCCTACGGCAACGTGGACTGCCTGATAAAATAATAGAATTGATAAAAGCCCTATATGACAATTCCAAATGAAGAGTACTCCATAATGGAAAATTATCCGACAGCTTTCAGGTGAGCTCAGGGGTACGACAAGGATGCCTACTTTCTCCTTTACTATTTCTTATAGTAATAATTGACATCCTTGTCGGCGCTCTAGATAGAAGAACATGCGGCGTACAATGGGGTTTGCTATACCGCCTTAAGGATCTCGACTACGCGGATAATATCTGTTTGCTGGCCTACAGACACCAGGACCTAAAAAACACGTTTAACAATTTGGCAACAGATAGAAGTCCAGCAGGCTTAAGGCTAAATCTGACTAAAACTAAAGAAATGCGGATAAATGCAAACACCATTGAACGGAGAGCACTGAATAAGAGGTTTCAACTAACACCAAATTGCGGCTGTTCAACTCCAACGTAAAGGAGTCACCCAATTCATCACAGGGCGCCTACAAGTCTTCATCAACAGATACCTACGTCGTATTCCAAAAATCCGCTGGCAAGATAGAATTTCAAATGAAGAGCCGGGCCGGACAAGCAAGGATAGACGACCAAATTAGGCGAAGGAAATGGAATTGGATTAGCCACACCTTGCGACGCGAAAACGAGAATCTAGCCAAATAGGCCCTTGACTAGAATCCGCAATGAACCCACCGAGTCGTAAGACGTAGAACAATGTGTAAGGCAACCCTATTAATAGATGCCGCAACAACTGGAAAATGTTGGGCGGAACTAATAGCTGTCGCACAAAACAGAGGTATGGGAATAGATCATTCAGTGATAGTCCGCCTTAAGATACTTAGGAGTGGTGATCGACCAGAGGCTTAACTTTAAAACACACTAGGGGCATGGCCGATAAAGCTTCCGCTATTTGTGCAGATTTTCCAAGGATGCTGCCCAATGTGGGGGCCCAAACCGGTTCGTCGACTCCAGATGGCGAGGGTGGTTAGCTCAGTCTAGTTTTTCGTAGTGCCAGTGCGGGTGACATCGATAAACAAGACGGCTAATAGCAGAAATGCTTTGCAGCCTGCTTTTTTCTAAGCATTCGGTCCACTGCCTCTTTTATCTTCGATAATAATGTGGGACAAGATTTTACCCACATCATGGAGTACCTATCATGGAGTATATGATGAAATTGCTAGTGAAAAGATTAGAAAAGATGGTTGCGCACCCGAATGAGCTAGTCAGAATATTAGCCTTAGTGGATAGGTCGCAAGAGACTTCATATATATCCCCATTCAGGTTATTAGGTGTAGAAGTCCAAACGTCGGTGGACGGCATTCTACCTTTTTATGACAATAACACCAACATTTATTATAAGGGATAGACCCTGAATGAAGCAAACATAGTGTGTTAGTGTGCACGAAGTACTGGGGCGGGTTCGTGTATGGCGAACGACGATAGTCGGTCGAAAAAAATTTGAAGTCGAAAAATTTTGTCGACAAAAATTTTAGCGTTCGCGTAGGTCGAAAGAAAAATTTTCGTGCCCTCGAAAGAAACCACAATATTCAAATACGAAAAATGTTACAATAACCGCTGTAAAAAGATACAACTTTATGAACAAACTGTCAATAGCTCAAATATTATTGTTGTTCTTTTGAATAAACAAGCAGTTAAAATTACATCTTGTTTTGTGTTGTGTTGTGATTGAATAAAATAAAAATTCACATCAAAGATTCGTGGTTAACTAAGCTGCAAGGCTCGGATCATTAAGGGACCCTTATAGTGTACACTAGCCCTTGCTAGTTAACAATGAACAACAACAACAATAAAATAAAAACAAAAACATTTCTGCGAAGAATACGTTTTTTGAGTTTGTAAACAAAAAATAAATCTTTGATAAATCTTGTTTGATGGAATAAAATAACATAAAAAATATTTTTGTGAAGAATACATTTTTTGAATGGAACTTTTTTTTTAAATCTTGTGCTTGTGCTATTAAGATTTACAATTTTAAAAAATTATTACCATATGAAATTTATAAAAGTATTTGAAAATTATTACTCATAATAATGCAAGAACTCGATAACCCAAGACCTTTCGCCTTTCGTCGGCTTCAGACGAAAATTTTCAATTTTTCGACCTACGCGAACCCGAGACGAAAAAAATTTTTCGTTTTCGCCATACACAAACCGGCCCCTGAATTTCATATAATGCCTTAGAAACGTTAAATTTATGTATATGAAGTGCAATTGTTACTTTAAGCAGAAAATTAAGTGTATATAGGTATGTACATACATATATTATATTAGTACTTAATAAGTTGTATAGAAGTTAGTTAGTACTTAATAAGCTGTATAAAAGTTTCACTTTATGAATTATAAATATAAAATACTAATATGTACGCAGTACATATATTCTTTGTACTCTAGCTAAAAAAGCAAAGTGGCAGTGGTAGTGGCAAGGCAGTCACAATACCATAGTTTAAATACATTTATAGTCGACTTGTAAGCTATTTGAATATTGGATTAAGGTCCATTTTATACCATAAGCAGATTTGTGAGAATGACATGTGTATGGAGTCAGCAATTAATGCAGTTTTGTATGAACTTTGTAAAGAAACTTAAGGGGGTATTCTAGTGTAGAAGCATGAATTTGAGGTGTTTTTTCAGCTGCTGTAAATAAAAAACTAAAAATATTTTTACTATCCATTTTTTCACAAGATATTTATTCATGTTTAAAGAATACATAAAAAATAAAAAAAAGTCAAAAAATTAAAAACTGTAAATTTTATAGGTTGTTGAAGTAGGGTGTAAAAAAAAATGGCGCGCCAAGTTTGCCACGATTCCAACCCTTCTTATGATCTGACCAAAATAAAAAAAACATATTATTAATTTAGATGAATGCTGCTATCGTACTAACTAAGAAAAAGTGGCATTTTTTTTGTTTTTGGCTAAATTCCGGCTGTCCGAAAAAAAAAATTGTTTTTTGGCCTATTTTTTTGACTTTTCGGAATTTTTTAAAAATAGTAAAAAACATTATATTGTTATAATAATAGTTCATACGATAAAGACATGTATTGAGAACACTCACTGAAAATTTGAAGTAAATCGGTCAAGTAGAACTTGAGAAATCGTGGCAAACTTTTTGAAAAATGTAGTTTCGAGATAAACACGTTTAAAGTTTAGGGTAAAATTACGCCGGTTTTGAACCATAAAATGACATTTTATACATACGTTCATTTAATCCGCGATTCATGCTCCATACATTGGGCCTTCTTCTACTTCAAAAAAAGCATTTTTCAAACAACAACAAACCCTTTTAAGGACATATTCTTGAAAGGTTGAGCTTTGAAAATATCAAAAAAAATTTTTTTTTTTCAAATTTCTACACTAGAATACCCCTACTAAAATGACTATATCTCTGAAAATAATTAAAATTTTAACAAGCCCTTTTAAGGACATATTCTTGAGAGGTTAAGCTTTGAAAATATCAAAAAAAGTGATTTTTTCAAATTAAACCCAATAAAACTTTTTTATAATAAAAAAAAATGCTTTTGAATAGTGGATGGAAGTTTTTCTTACTAAGTACAAATGTTGGCTTTAGTTGTTTATAATGTTTATTTTTTTATATTTTTCGTTTTCACTCTTATTAAAAACTTTGCGTTTAGGAACGGACTGATGCACCGCATACGTATGCGAAAAGAAGTTTGCGCTGCTTTGTTGCCGATGCGTTGTTGCTCAGTTGCTCTGTTGCTTTGACGTTTACGAAAGGCCCTTTACCGCCACCTTCTTCAACCCCCATAACCCTTAACCTATTCCCCCCGTACTAAGCTTGCTGCTAGACATTGCACCATGACGTGACAAACGACATGACGGACTGGTAGTACAAAGGGTGATTCCTAAGTTAAGCACTGCCACATAAGAAAAAAAAGAAAATATCCGTCTGAAGCCGCACTTTCTCAGTGCTTGACTCCAAGAGTATAGTATCCTTCACTGTTAAAAACCCATTTTTAAATCTTAAATTAGTGTAATCCTTTTTTTTCTTTCAGGATGTAATATAAAATTACACTAAAAGATTGTAGCATGATCTGACATATTCTCTTGAGATTGTGCTATGTGCCTACAGTGCAGTCTTTTACTAATATTTATTTTTGGTGGGTGGTTACTTTTTTGAGGATTTACTTTACCCGAAAGACCCATAGGTTTATCTCGGGCAATGCCGTTTCGATTTTACTAGTTGTAAAGGGATGAAATAAAAACAAATATTTTTCTATGCAGATAATGAATTTTTTTATTTATTAAAAACAATTATTTCCTCTCTTTTTCTCGCGACATCAAAATCAAATAATTTCTAATTATAATAATAAAAATGCTATCGACAACAAAGCATTTGTTTTTGTTTTGTTTTGTTTCATTTTGTTTTTGTTTTTTTACAAATTAAATAAAAACTATTTATATTTAAGATATGCGAACGAATTGTAAAATATAATGGAGTTGTCAATTTATTACTTTTGTTGTAAATATTTATAATATAATTTTATAATTATGTGAATATAATTATTTTTTTTAAAAAAAATTAAATTAAAAATTATTAAAATCAAAATTTCTGATTATTTTGATCGTATCACAAAATTTTTTTTTCTTTGTTTTTCTTAAGATTATATAAAATTTACAATTATGTTAATTTTTTACATATTTTTTTTTCATCAATATTAATTGTTTTTTTTTTTGTTTTTTAGATTATAATTTTTATTCTTCACAATTAAATGTCGGGTTGTGTTTAACTTGTTGTTATTATTTAAACTTTTACTTAGTTTTATATAGTATTACCGTTAAATGATTTTGCTTTTAAAAAATATTGTTTATTGAGTTTATTGTTTTTATTCTTGTATTTTTTGTTTTTTTGTTTATATAAAATGTCTAAATTCTAAATGTAAGGTTTTGATTATAAGATGTTTCTTATAATCTAAGCTCCCATGACAAAAAAGGTGCCCCATCGAACACCTCAAAACAATAAAGTGAGATTGGCTGAAAAACATGTGTAAAAAACATGTACCGCCCGCCAGACTAGTAAAAATTTGTTAATTGCTATTTTTGGTAAGAAACAATGATTTTATTTTCCAAAACACCTGTCTGAAATTTATACCATTTGTAGTAAATAATGAACCATTTTGGAAAAAACTGGTCTGTCTGACAATTTTTGTTAATTAGCTTCTGACAGACCTTAATTTTTTTTTTTTTATAAAAATGCACTTCATAACACCTCCTTGATTTTTGTTTTAAATGAAGTTTAAGATTTCTTCTGTCTATTAAAACTTGTCTGGCTGACAATTTTTGTTAATAAGTTTGTCTGACTGAATTTTGAATGCGAAATGTATGTATCAAGTTCAATCACTAGCATTTCAGAACACCTTGTTCAAAAAGAAAACAACTGAAGTTTAAGATGTCCTCTATGCATAAAAATAAGCCTGTCATTGAAAAAATGTGTTTTACCATGTCAGATAGTGCATTTTTATATATAAAAAAAGAATTTATAACATAAGGTCTGTCAGAAGCAAATCAACAAAAATTGTCAGACAGACCATTTTTTTCCAGAATGGTTCATTATTTACTACAAATTGTATAAATTTCAGACAGGTGTTTAGAAAATAAAATCATTGTTTTTTAACAAAATTCAAAAATTCATAAAAAATAGCAATTCACAAATTTTTACTAGTCTGGCGGGCGGTACATATTTTTTAGATGTTTTTCAGCCAATCTCACTTTATTGTTTTGAGGTGTTCGATGGGGCACCTTGTTTGTCATGGGAGCTAAGACTATTATTACTGGGTTTTTTATGTGTGGATGTGTGTTTTTTTTTGTTTTATATTTATATTTACTTGAGTACATTTGGTTTTATTTTAAAGTCTAAAAATGCCTAATAATGAGATATTTGTTGTTTTGGATTTTTATTGAAAATTTCATTAATCAAAAATAACTTGGTGTAAAATGGATTTTTTTGTTTGTTTCGAATCTATAAAGCGATTTTTTTTAAATTTATTAATTTATTTATTAATTTAATATTTATACGAATTATTATGATGGTATTTTAGAATTCTATAAGTATAATTTAAAAACATTTTTCTTTTAGCCTTTGTTTTGCCACTTTTTATATTTACCTGTCTTTTACTTAGTCCGCTTTGTTTAATTTTCGTTTAGTTTTATTTTGTTTCTTTGTTTTTGTTGTAACACAGCTCTTCTTATAAATTTTGAATTATTATTTGTTTGTTGTCTTCCCAATCAATAGCTAACGTCCTGGCAGATTATCACTCAATTCTTGATTTTTTTTTAATTTATATTTTTTTAATATTAAATAATTGTTTTTTTTTGGAAGTTTAAATTGGGATTATTACATGGGTTTGTCTTTTCAAATTTACAAATATACAAAAATATACATATATAATATTTCTTGTTTACTAAAACGTATTTAATTTAAAATTCGAATATTAAAGCCAATTTTATTTCGTTTTTTTTGATAACATTGAAGGGATTATTATGTAGCAAATTAGTGTGTGTGGATGATTGGTAATACTTTTGAGAGGTGTTTTAGGGCATAATTTAAATAAATATTGATAAATTTAAATGATATGGATGTATTTCTTTGATAAGAATGATTCGTCAGTCTGCCGGAGAGCTTGTGGATCCAATAACTGCTCTGGATATACCAGCACCCATACACCAGCACGCTTTACTTTGTGGCACAGAACTGCTTTAAAAAGTTTCAACGAATGGTCTGCCTTTAGAAAATGGCCGCACTTCCCCGGCGGCAGTGCTAGAGACTCCCTTCAACCTAGTTCCACTTCACCTTGAGTTAACCCTGAAATGGAACCAATACGCTCCGTCCACTCCGTTCGTTTTTCTCCGCTTGATTGTGGCTACCGCTCCGTTCGTCTCGGGGAAAGCGTATGCAAATGGCAAATGCTCAACTTTAAAAATGGTCGAAACACACGAACGGGTGTTTGTCATCTCTAAAAGTCGGGTAGGACCAGGGGCCGGTTCACGTAACTCGACAACGAAAATTTTTTCCGTTTCGCGTTCACGTAGCTCGAAAAATTGCAAATTTTCGTTTGTTGACTCGAAAGCTTTTATGTTATCGAACACTTGTATTATTAAGATTAATTTTCCAATTTAGACTTTTATAAGTTATTACATATGTAAATTATTTTTAAAAATTTAATTAAGTTGATGCCAATAAATTGTATAATTTTACAGCGGTTTTTGTAAAGAAAATCGTGTTTCAGTAATGTGGTTTCCTTAAATTTTCTTTCGAGCTACGTGAACGCTCAATTTTTTCGAGACAAATTTTTTCGTATTCAAATTCGTTTCGAACGATTGTCGTCGTTCGAGCTACGTGAACCGGCCCAGGTCTGTGAGTAGAACCAAGTCTGTTCGAGTGTACCAAGTCATCCTTGTTTAGGTAGGGGTCATCGGGTCTTCAAAGCAATGACGTGGACATAGGGGCAGGGGCGGCTCTTTCATAGGTGTGAATGGTGCACTTGCACCGGGTGCAATTTGTAGAGGGCGCAATTTCAGAAATTAGGATTTAAAAAACATTTATAACTTTGAAGAAAAAATTGAAAAGCATTCTCACGGGTGCAAGAAATTGATTTATTTATTATTATTTAAATTACACCATTTTACTCAATTTCTGTCCCTGTACTTTCTCATGCAAGAAAAACCGGGGAAAAGAAGATTTTACTCAAAAAGTGAAGGAACACTGATCTTCGAGAATCAGAAACATAAATTCGGTAAAAAATCTTCCAAGCTAGAGAACAATCTCTCATTTATTTATACTACTGTGGAGCACTTTTTGAAAATTCTGCAACAAGCACCATATCCACTCACATTGCACTGCACTGTATTGCTGTTTATTGTGATTGATATAATCTTCAGGACGTTATTACTACACTTTAAGATTCTGTTCCAAGAAGAGGTAAATGAGCGAAATGAGGAGAAGTTCCATGTGGCGAAAATTCTTTTTTATTTGCTCTTTTTTGTTTGTTCCTTTACTGTCTAACAAATTAATATGGCCAGTTTCACTTAACCAACTAACAAAAACTGGCTGTAATCGTCCATTGCCTTTTGAAATTCGATGAAGAGTCGCGAGTTTTCACCAGAGCCAACTTTTTCATCGAGCTATATATTAAAATGCTTTCGCTTGTTGTTGTTGTTTTTAATCTTAATTCTCCATTCTGCCATTCCTTTTCTTTTCCTAGCAAAAGGGAGACAAACACAACAACACCCACAAAGCTGTCAAAAGGTTGATTCGAAAATTCAGTGAAAGAATTCAGAAATTCAAAAAATCTGCCCAACACATCGTCCTCTCCTCTTCTCCGCAGACGTTTTCAGCAGTTTTTTGTTGGTTGGATGATGACCAACGTGAAACTTCCTATGCAGGCCCGGCTTAAGGCACGGGCAAGCTGGGCAGCTGCCCAGGGCGCTGTCGAAAGGGGGGCGGCACTGACGACCAACCGATTTTTTTTATGTTCTAAATTTTTAATTTATTCCTAAGTAAAAGCAAGTAGTCATTCAGGAATGAAATTCGAATTCAATTGTTTACCTGGCTTTTGTAGTTATTCTTTTTTTTTTTTTGTTGACAAATTTTGGATACCAAGGTTTTTCCTATTGGGGTCCCTGAATCCGTCTTATATCTGTGTAGCCTTTTTAATCCCGCTTTTTCCACGTTTACATTTCGCTTCGAGTCCAGTTCGCTTTTAAGACAGGTGGAACAAACGGAACCAAAAACTAGGGTAGGCCAAAAAAAGCAATATTTTTTTTAAGTGATACACGAAAAATTGTTAAAAGGGGAGTAACCGCTGTTAACTGTTAAACCTCTCTGTGACATAAGGTGGGAAAGTAGAATCGACGCTATTCGGCCATTCCGCTATACATCGGGAGAAATTTATGATGCATTATTTGAAATGAGTGAAGACCAATCATTCGATGTTGAAGCTAGATCCATAGAGGAATCCCTGGCTAAAAAAATGAAAACGATGTCATTTTGTTGTCTAACTGTTTTTTGGTACAAAATTTTGTATCAAATCAATTTAGTTAGCAAATCATTCACGGCTCGCCTGAACTCAGTCTAACCCAAAAGTTTTGGCACTTCTGATTTAATTGCGGCAACCCTTAAATTAAACTTTCAGAAACTCAAAAAACTAAAAAGAAAAAAATATGTCGAGCTATTTTCGATTGCGAGCGTTTGTTCGAAAAAGAAAAGAAACCCGTTAAATCTCTTGTTTATTTACACTTCATAAGTTAATGTAAGTTTTTTGTTCATATTTTGTAAAAAATAATTGCTAACCGTCCATTAATTATGTGCGGCATTTTGGGGGAGGGGGTCGAGCCGAATCTCACTCAATCTCACGTGGGGGAGAAGGGGTCTCGGCAAACATCACGTAACTTTTTTTTCAGAAACAGTGTAAAATTGCGAGAACACTAGGCTAAATTAAGTAAAACATGTTTCTCCACTAAAAACCCTCATTCACTTACAGGCCACGTCGATGAAGGCCACAGATTACTTATTTCGACTGAGGGATGATACCTCAGGTATCCACCTGATAGGCCGTGGCATGCAGGTGAAGTCATGATTTCCTACAGGCACACATGCGAAGACGACAGCTTAGTATAGCAGGTTATTAATTCAAGTGAAAAATGTTAATGCCCTCAACGAAAACTTCAAGGCGGCTCCAGACTCACGCCGTGAACACACGCGAACCCGAGTGCGGATGGTTTTCGCGCCTTGATTTCCTTTCCATGTGGATACGGCGTACGGCGTGAGTTCGTGCCGTATTTTCACGGCTTGAGAGTGAATAGAAGTTTAGATCTTGAGGTACGAACTGACGATAAATGCCCAAACACATAAAGTTTTTTGTCAGTTTTCGTGGACTGCAGGCCCCTTACAGTTGGCGGCAGGCGCACGTGTGGTAATGTTTGGCCTCAAGGCGAAAACTTTCAGGCCATGGCCTGCCGGCGTCCTATGTGTAAATTGGAGCCTTAAGATATGACTAAAGCCTACACAAACTCCAGAAAGTAGCATAGTAGCCCCGTGACTGCTAAGCCGCCACGGCCAGCCAAACGGGCGACCCCGCGGATACTGCAGCGTACGTGCCAAGTAGAACTGACTCGCGAAAACCGTGGGGGTGGGGGTGGGGGTCGATAAATCGTAAAAATAGCCTATATTGTTTTTGAAAAAACGCTCCAATCAAAAATAGCTCGAAACTTTTTTTTCTTTTTAGTTTGTTTGAGGTTCTGAAAGTTTCATTGAAGCTTTGCCGCAATAAAATTATAAGTGCCAAAACTTTTGGGTTAGACCGAGTTCAGGCGAACCGTGATTGTAAGGAGTTGAATTCGCACTATCGGCGGCTGTTCAAACCCTTGATAAAACGTTACATTTTTTGAGGAAACTTAGATCAGATGAGAGTTTTGAAAATGTTTGAGTATAAAAGCTAGTTTGCTGGCAAATGATCTTGATGCTGAAAAAACATTCACTCAATCAGAAGGTATACGGAAAAGAAAAAAAATGTAATGATGGTCGTTTGGGGGGGGGGGGCGCCAAACACTTGTTTGCCCAGGGCGCCAAATATCCTCGAGCCGGGCCTGTTCCTATGCAACCTGGTTTTTTATGTTATACGCATTATAATGGTGTAATCTCAAAGCGAGTGTTTGTGTCTTTTACCATTGTTCAAAAATGAACAGCTTATGGGGCGCAATATGGCATAGTGCACCGGGCGCAAAAAAAACCAGCGTGGCCCTGCATAGTGGTAGCCGAAATTAACCTAGACACGAACAAGGACGAATTTTACGATCAGCTTTAACAGACGCTTGATACGATACCTCGAACCGAATTAATCATACATTCATTAATGCACATTCAGGTGCAGATCGAACCGGCTGGGAAGGAACGATGGGCAAATTCGAAAACTTCGAATAATTAACGACAATGGCTTACACCTCCGCAGTGTCAAACAATTTGATCGTTGGCAACAGCATCCATCCGGTAACGATGTTAGACTACGTTTTGATCAACGCAAGATTCCGAAGGACGCTTAAAGACATAATCTAAAAAGAGAAAGACATCGTCAACTATATCAAAATAAATAGACTTCGATGGGCAGGACATGAAGAGCGAATGCCGGAAAACAGAGCAGTGAAGAAGATATATAAGGGATTCATAACAGGCGACCGAGAAAGAGATGGTTTTAAGCCTTAGATAAACACGCTGCACACCTTTTGGGCGTAAGAATTTGGAGGACAGTCAGTGAGCGAGAAGGTTAGAGGAGAAAACTGAAGGAGGCCAAGGCTCGATTTGGGAACTGAACGGAACTGCTTATCAAAACCCAGATTTTATTTGTAGAGCAAGCAGAGTTTAGGAAAATCAAAACTAGAGTTGAGCCGAACTTATACGGGGCAGTACATTTGTCCCTTACAGGATGGTAAATTGTAGTGAGGCCTCAATTTTTTTAAATATCCCGGCTCAAAAATAATGTCCTTCTGGTAGATGAGCATATATCGAGATAAATAAAGCGAGGTTTGATTGTAAATCACGTAGTGGATATACATTTCTTACTTTTTTGCGGCAGTAAAATATTCTATTTGAATTGCTGCGAGGTGAGATTGTAAACAAGAACTGGAGAGACATTTCTTACTTCTTTTGCGGTAGTAAAATATCCAATTGATGAGGAGAGGTCGTAAATACGAACTGGAGATATTTCTTACATTCTTTGAGGGAGTGAAATTTTTTACCGGAGACAGTTTTTATTTCTTTTGTGGCAGCAGAATTTCCAACTTGAAATTAGACGGGGTGGGATTGCAAAGTATACGTTAACTAGTTTTTTTGTTGTTTTCCCGTCTTCTGCGTAGGTCAGTGGTTTCCAAACTTTATGAAATTGCAGCCCCCTGTTACGCTTGGGCTCCCCCAATAAAATAAGTAAATTTGCGTCTTGTTGAAAATAGGCCTTTTTCGCGCGTTTTCGAAAGCACAAAGTGCACCAACATCCAACGATAGCGTGCGCCGCCGAGGGTTTCTCGAACTTTCAAGAAAATGGTCCGATAGTGGCTTTTGAGCACACTCCGGCCTAGACAGTGACTTCGTTGTCGTGCAGTGTTTATTCTTGAATGTCGTGTTTCTCTTGTTTCCCAAATTCGACAGTTTTGTTTATTGACTCCTCCAGAGAGTGCAAAATAAGCTTCATCCGTCATCAAAATTTCGGCTCTGTATCGATCATTCTTGCGACGGAATTTCCATATTGCAACCGACGCGGTTTGTGTGTCAAATCATTCGTAATTAGGGAAATTCTCAGAATCTCAACATTTCCGCTTTGATTCTTGATGTGTGCCAAATTTGAGCATCACCGGATCACAGGGACTAAGTTAATAAGCTTGTAAAAATCAGTCCAGCCGTTTTTGTATCGGTTCAAATTATGAATCTAAACCATTCTCGAATCAACTTAATCAGGCACACAAAATTTTATAAAAGTTAGTCCAGCCTTTTAGGAGTTCAATTACATACACAGAAGTAATATATATTTAAAGATATAACATTGTGGAGGCATTGATTTCTTAAATTGCGTAACAATTTGAAATTGATTGATTAAAACAATTCTTCGTTGATGCCCCTACACCTATGTACATACTCGTAGGCCATTTAATGCATATTATAATTAACCTTGTAAAAAAGCTCTTCATTGGTTCTTTCTTTATTTGCTTGTTTTTGTCATTTTGGCATTACAATAGCGCCTCGCCTCATTTGAAGTATGGCATTGTACTGGCTCACAAGAGAAAAGGGGCACCTCTTACAAACTCATTTTAAAATCGTGTCCTTATAAACACTAGTCAAAACCCTGATACTTATTTTCTCAGCGTTTGTCAAGCTTATATTGGAATATGGATTTGTGGTTTGATTTTCGTTTGCTGAACATCACGAAGAAATCCAACGAAAGTTCTGCAAATGTTTAGGCTATGTTGAGGGTTCTAAGCATGTAAATAGTACAAGCGACATTATACAACAATATAAGCTCAGTAGCACAAAAAGTTGCAGGCAAGTGATCGACTTGTCTTTCTTTTTCAGAGTTATCAACGAAATGATAAATTCACCAGAACTGAGTAGATTTATTTGCTCAAGGGTAGACCGAAATACTCTGTCGACTTCTTTGGAGGATTCCTGTCATCGTTTTCAGCTAGTATTAAAACGTTGCTATGTGCTAATCAATATTCAATAATAATCTTCATGTGTCCAATATAATAAATAAGCATTCCCCAGTAAAAAAAAGAAAACAAATAATAAAATAAATGTACACTTTATTTAGAATACATAATACGTACAAACAAAAAAATAAAAAAATAAAATAATAATAATAAAACAATAAACAAAATCAAAAAATAAAAAAATAAATTTAACTAAAATCATTTTTATCACCACTGTTTTTTGTTTTTTTTTTTTTAAATTTGTTTTATATGTATAAAAAAAATCTCCTACTTAAAAAATAAGAAAATATTATTTATTATCATCATATTTTTAAAAAAATAAAATCACCTAAAAATTTCTCAAAAGCCCCCCGCGATTATGGTTATAATTAAGAGAAACTAATTTTTATATATTTATATATATAGGTATAAATGTTATTTTAAAAATGTAAAATGTAATGTTTGCGTGTGTTTATGTGTAGATATTTATTATAGAAGGACTCTATTTTTTTTATAAGCAAAAATACTGCCATATCACAAGCTGGCCCCGCCTTAAACAAATCATATTTTATGCTGGTATAAAAGGAAACTGACAATAGAATAATTGCAATAATAATAATAATAATTAATAACAGTAATATTAATATAATTACAGGAAAATACCTACACATTAAATCTTAAATACATAGTAAAGTATATGTATGTATGTATATTAAGGGGGATTGAAAAAAGGAAATTTTTCATGATGCTTTTGGGCTAGAGCGGAAAAGTTGCCTCTATACATAAGGAACTTCTGTTCAAAATTTCACCACTCTAGGATAATGTATTCTGTTCTGGTAAGGGACCTGATATTTAAAAAAAATAGTAAAATCGCCATTTTTTTGTTTTTTTTTCGGAAATTTTTTCAAATGTCGCAGCACTTTGCGGTAGTGTGCAAAAGTTGCACCTATGTATGGTTAATTACTGTGCAAAATTTGACGCCCCACGGACAATATGTTCTGTTCTGGCAAGGAGCCTGAAATTACCCAAAAATTGACAAAAACAGTGTTATTTCATTATACTTTTAGATATAAATATGATTTATTAACATTTATTTTTTGTAGCAGCAGATTTTCCAGATTATCATTATTATTAACCACTAATTATTGACCACTAAATAAATAATGATTATTAATTAATGAGCCAAATTAAACGTGTAGTCGATATCATTTCAGCTTATTTAAAAAAATGAATGAATCTAAAAGATTAACCGCTTTACCACGCATATGTATGCAACTTTAGAATTATTATAGCGCCATGTAAACGCTGAAGTTAACTTGGCTATCGATTTTAAAGCATTGTATTAAGACAGTTTGAATAAAGCACTGTTGTCGATCGGACGTATGTAACTTCATTTTGTTTTTATTAAAAACCCTTACAAAATTCTCAGAAGTGGGATTAGTGAACATTTTTTTAATTCGGAAATTTAAGGGAAAAAAAATTTAAATATTAAAAGTTAAGAGTTGCGCAAATATTTTATGTTTTATGTTTTATTTTATGAAAAGTGCACATTCACGAGAAGAACACGCGGTTGATAAAATTCGCAATAAACTCGCCATCAATTAAAAAAATTGTGTAAAGTATAGATAAATATTATATCTCAAGTTAAGTGTCGCGCAATTGCATTATTTTTATGTTCATTTTTGCAAAAGTGCACAATCATGTAAAAGCACGCGGTTGATAAAATCTTTGTTAATCTCCGCAATCAATGAAAACTAACATCCGATCGTATAAAAAAAGTCATTCAAACGGTCTCAAGTGTGCATTATAAAGCATTGTTCGCAAAATCTGGGAAAATTCGACACAATGGGTCGAGCACATGCGGAAAGTTTCATCCAAAATGCAACAGTTCCTTTACTTAAAGAAAAATTAGAAATTCTTGGACTTAGCACCGCGGGAGTAAAAACAATTTTAAAACTAAGATTAGAAGAAGCTATAAGAAATATAGCAGATTCTGACCTTGAAGAGTATTTTCCTGAAGAGATTGTGGAACCGATTGACGCTGATAACGGAAGCAACATGGAAGAGCCTAACGTATCATCTCCTGCACCCTCTTTAAGACTACAAAATGGAGAAACTTTGCATGAATCTGCTACAGATAACCTGCAACAAAAAATCAACGAACTGAATGAAAGGGTAAGAAAGGAGGAAGAAATCTTAGAACTGAAGAAAAAATTAGCTTCCCTCCAATGTGCTAACCTGGGGTCCTACAGCACGCAAATATCATTCCGAGATATTGAAGAATCTCTACCTATATTTACTGGTGACGACAACTACTCAATAAAACAGTGGATTAAGAATTTCGAAGAAGTGAAACAAATTTATGGATGGAGTGATCAACAAAGTCTTATTTATGGCAAAAGACTGCTCAAGGGAACAGCAAAGCTGTTCTTGCGATCGTCGGCTTGTACATCATGGAACAATCTTAAGAATTCTTTGATAGAAGAATTCTGTCATGGCGCTACACCGGCCGACGTCCATAACACGCTGAGGAACCGAAAGAAACACAGAGACGAAAATGTCCACCAGTATGTTTTGAACATGCAGGAGATCGCTGCGTTAGCCGAGATCGAAGAGGAGGATTTAATTCATTATATAATTAAAGGTATCCCAGATTCATTCTCAAATAAACAGCTATTATTTACAGCTAAAGATATCAGTGGACTAAAGCGAATTTTGAGACAGTATGAAAAACTAAAATTCCAACCTACTGAAACAGCAGAATTCAATTCAGCTAAAGCATATTTGAGGAGGTCACAGCACCATAACAAACATTTTGCCAATACAGCACCGAAAAGCCTTAGATGCTTCAATTGCAATGATATGGGTCACTTGGTGACAGATTGTCCTAAACCACGAAGGGACCGAGGAACATGCTTCAAATGTGGAAAATATGGACATTCCGCTACCACCTGCGATCAACGACGAAATCCTCTAACAACATCCGCACCAGGACCTTCCCCAAAAACTGTGATGATGCTTCAAAGTAACACATCTGATGAGGTTCCACCAAATAATGCATTATCAGGAGAAGTTTCTTATAAGCCCCTAAATATTTCTAACGATTTCTATTGTGTTTTTAGTTATTTATTCTCAATCGAGTCGACACCGGAGCTTACAACACAATTCAAGGCAAATACAATGTTGGACACGGGAAGTCCCATTAGTTTCATCCAGAAACGGTACCTCCCTCCTTATCTAATATCAGCTGTGGAAACTACATCTACAAAATATGTCGGCATCAATGACAGCCAGTTAATAATTTTAGGTAAAGTAAAATCTATTGTCTTCTTTAACCACAGTAAAGTGGAATTATATTTGCTTGTTGTTAGAGATAAGAGCATGAAATATCCCATTGTGTTAGGTAGAGACTTCTTAAATAGTTGCAATGCAAAATTTATTATAAATGATAGTTTAGATAATGAAAATATTACAAATTCTGACAATTTTCCCAAGGAAATTCTAAATATTGATACCTGCTGCTTAGTTGATGAATTTAATTTAAATATAAATAATAATTTAACCTTTAAAGAAAAAGATCGCGTGCGCGAGATTATGCGAAAAGCTATTATCCCTAACGAAACATATAACGAAACTAATAACGCATGCAAAATGAAGATTACACTTAGCGATACGAACAATATTTTCAATTGTCCTCCAAGAAGGCTACCATTTGCGCATAAAGAAGAATTACGGAAAATCATAAATGACTTACTTCAAAAAAAAATAATTCGCGAAAGTAATTCCCCCTACACATCACCTATAGTTTTGACAAAGAAAAAGAATGAAGAGCTTAGGCTATGTGTAGATTTTCGACAGTTAAATAAACTTACACAAAAAGACAACTATCCTCTTCCGTTAATAGAAGATAATTTGGACCGTCTGCGAGGCAAAAAATATTTTTCTCTACTGGACCTTAAAAGTGGCTTCCACCATGTAAAAATGGACGAGGAATCTATAAAATACACTTCGTTTATAACACCTTTGGGCCAATTTGAGTATTTGCGCATGCCATTTGGTTTAAAAAATGCCCCGTCTGTTTTTCAGCGATATATAAATTTTGTGTTTAGGGCACTGATTGATGCTGGAAAGTTATTAGTTTACGTCGATGATTTGCTTATTGCCACCGAGACTAAAGCCGAACATTTCGGAGTTTTAGAAGAAGCTGTTAAAATTGTATACGAAAATAATTTGAAATTGAGATTCGACAAATGTTTATTTATGCAAGAGGAGATCACTTATTTGGGGTATGAAGTAAGCACGAAAGGAATAGGGCCAAATTTAGCAGGTTTACGAGCCGTTAAGGAATTTCCTGTGCCAAAAAATGCCAAAGAATTGCATTCTTTTCTTGGATTATGTTCCTATTTTAGGAAATTTATTAAAGACTTCTCCCTAATTTCAAAACCGCTTTACGATCTATTAAAACAAAATGAGACATTCAAATTTGGCCTAAGTGAGATAGAAGTTTTCGAGCTTTTAAAGGAAAAATTACTAGAGGCCCCGTTATTGAGTATTTATTCTCCACTAGCAGAAACGGAACTCCACTGCGATGCAAGCACTTTAGGTTTTGGCGCAATTTTATTGCAGCGACAAAGCGATAACAAGTTCCATCCGGTACTCTTTTTCTCTAAAAGGGCCACATCACCTGAATCTAAATATCATTCCTACGAATTGGAGACGTTGGCGATAATCTATGCTCTTAGGCGATTTCGTATTTACTTAACTGGAATCAGGTTTAAAATTGTTACAGACTGTAGGTCTTTAATGCTTACATTAAACAAAAAGCTTCTAAACCCGCGAATATCCCGTTGGGCTTTAGAGTTACAGGAGTTCGACTATACTATCGAACACCGAAACTCGGACAGAATGCATCATGTGGACGCATTAAGCAGATGTCATAATATCCTCTTAGTAGAGCCAGATTCATTAGAGCATGCGTTAGCGGCTGCTCAGCTCAAAGACGTCGAAATAAATAAAATGTCGCAAACGTTGGAAAGCCAACAGCAACCAGGGTACGAATTAATAAATGGTCTCCTTTATCGCAAAGTGGGAGATAATGTTCTTTTTTGGGTACCATCTCAGATGGAGAGAAATATTATACAAACACACCATGATGAATTGTGTCATATAGGAGTAGATAAGCTGTATGATCATCTGAGAAAAACTTATTGGTCTCCATCAATGAAAGAGAAAATTAAGGATTATGTAAGAAACTGCCTTAAATGCATTTATTTCTCAGTACCTTCCGGTAAAAAAGAAGGTGTACTTCATAGTATACCAAAAGGTGACAAACCTTTTGACACGATTCATGTTGACCATTATGGACCTTTGCCGTCAGGAATTAGAAATCTTAAGAAGTACATTTTTCTCGTAGTCGATGGTTTTACCAAATTTGTAAAACTGTATCCCGTTAAGACCACGAGTGCTAAAGAAGTTATCCAATGTTTACAATTATATTTTGAAAATTATAGCAAACCTATAAGGATAGTCTCAGACAGAGGCAGCTGTTTTACATCTGAAGAATTCGCAACCTTTTGTCTTAATAATGATGTAAAGCATATTAAAGTAGCCACCAGTTCTCCGCAATCAAATGGTCAGGCCGAAAGAATTAATAGGGCGCTTACGCCAATGTTATCAAAAGAAAGCGAGGTTGAGCCGGCACAATGGACGAGGTATTTGCACAAAGTTGAATATGCAATGAATAATACGATAAATAAAAGCACCGGTTCAACACCTAGTTATTTATTATTTGGCATCCGCCAGAGGGGAATAATTAACGATAAGATACGAGATTACTTAGAAAATCATTTAGCGCAAGACGAGCCACGAGATTTAGAGGAAATAAGGAAGAAGGCAAGTGAAAACATTGTTCACAAGCAGGACTTAAACAAGAAGCTTTTCGACAAAAGGCACAAAACGCCTCATAAATATAAAATTGGGGACTACGTATTAATAAAAAGTGTAATTAATACAGCGGGAATTAATAAAAAATTACTCGGAAAATACAAAGGCCCCTATGTTGTTACAAAAGTTTTACCGAATGATCGTTATGTGATAAAAGACATCGAAAATTTCCAAAGCTCAAGAATCCCTTACGAGGGAGTGTCGTCTCCGGCGAATATGAAGCCATACATTAATTTAGAGGAGCACGTATGAATATTTAGTTTATTAGTTTTATTCCGAATTAAATGTAACACGGATTTAGAATCTAAGAATTGTCAAAAATCTTTAACAAATATTCTTTTTGAAAATTTTCTAGTTTATATAAATAAATGTTCAGTCTATAGTTGTATTTAAAACTCAGCACTATGTAATTTTTGTACCTAAGTGCTATCAATACTGTTTATTTGATAAATTAAGAAGAAATGTAAATTGCATCGGTATTCGTGGTAATATTAACCTTTTTTTTAAAATATGGAGGAAAAAAAAATAATTCGATTTTAGTACCAAATCGAGGACGATTTGTTCAAAGGAACGGTCGAGTTGTAGTCGATATCATTTCAGCTTATTTAAAAAAATGAATGAATCTAAAAGATTAACCGCTTTACCACGCATATGTATGCAACTTTAGAATTATTATAGCGCCATGTAAACGCTGAAGTTAACTTGGCTATCGATTTTAAAGCATTGTATTAAGACAGTTTGAATAAAGCACTGTTGTCGATCGGACGTATGTAACTTCATTTTGTTTTTATTAAAAACCCTTACAAACGGCTTAACATTTCTTCCATCAAAACTTCCAATAATTCTAATAGAACCGTTTTATAGGTAAGGGGTCACAGGGAAGTTCCTCAGTTCCTCACTTGTGCAGTGCATCCCAAAAAATTATCGACTGCTCCGAGCAGCACACCAACCCAAGCATGACTTCGTTCTCGGGAGCTACGAAATTCAAGAGAATTTTTGTTGTTTTGTACACAGCATCCTGATGGTGATGAGCCCTCATCAACATCAACGTTCTTAAAAGATAATGGGGCAATGGATGAGGATAAGAAACTTAAACCTGATGACTACGACTACAGCTACAATCCCGGACCATCGACTTCATCCTCTTCGCAAATGCGAAGGAAACTTACAAATATGTACACTGAACGAAAAAGGTACATATATTCAACGAAAAAGTACATTAAATCAATGAATTTTTCATTAATTTTCAACCGAAGAACTTGTTCATTGCCACAATGAATTGTTGTTCATTAAAATTAAGGTTTAATGAAAAGTTCATAAAGTCAATGAAATGCGTTCATAAAATCAATGAACGCCGTTCACCGAATCAATGAATTGCATTCATAAAATCAATGAACGTAGTTCACTGAATCAATGAACTACATTCGTAGAATTAATGAACTCAGTTCTTTAAATGGATGTACTTAGTTCATAGAATCAATGAACTACAATCATACAGTCAAAGAACTTAGTTCACTGAATCAATGAACTGCATTCGTAAAATCAATGAATGCAGTTCGTTAAATGGATGTACTCAGTTCATAGGATCAATGAACTGCATTCATAAAACCAATGAATGCAATTCACTAAATGTATGTACGTAGTTCACCGAATCAATGAACTACATATATGAATTTAGCCGTTTATTACTTAATTTTTGACAAACAATTTGATTTCATCTTATTTTGGCTCTTATTGTACAATAACAGCCAAAATAATATGAAATCTTTTTTTTTCCAAAATTGAGTTGCTCCACTTTCCTAATAAACGGCTAAATTAATGAACTTCATAATAGAATCAATAAAATACACTTGGATCAATCAATAAAATACACTTGGATAACTTAACGATTTTTTAATTCCTTTTCAAATTACATAATTATACATTTTGAATTGCAAACTTAAAATACTTTATCATTACAAAAGCTTGTGATTTTTTTGTTTAAATTTTAATAATAAATTTTATAATTGCAAAGTATTTAAGATAACTTTTTTAATTCTTCGATTAATATATTTACTTTTGCAAATTTTTCTTTAGACTTAATGTCATAGAAGTTTAGTTGAATAAAATTCCAAAACATCGCCGAAGCTTTTGGGTATTCCAAATTAAATAAAAAGAAGATTTTAAAACAAATGTCTACGGCGCGAATAAAACTTTTGAAAGGGAACTTAATATTGTCAAAAAATACATAAACATCTTTTATCAATGAAACATTATTTCCAATAGCAAGAATGTGTGGTTGAATATTTTCACCTTTGGACAATTTAAATTTGAGATGATCCTCCAGTTGCTCATGAGATCTAGCGAGGTACATAAACGATTCTTGAGAGTCTGTGATCGTATATTTTTTTACATTTGTCGATCCATCTGCCTTTTTGGATACAAGACGTTGGCATGGAATTAAATATCCGTGCAGACCCCATAACAAAATCGCATCCCGACTATCTGATTGAATAAGAAAAATGTAAATAGTTGCTCAAAGAAGTATGGTCAGATATTAGTCTTACTTTCATTCAAGTCAGGATCAGCAAGTTTTTTCAGCTCGGCTTTTACTATCTTATCCTTTATGACTCCGTTTGAATTTAAAAAGAGAAGAAGAGATTTTGATGTTGAGTCCCACTTATCAATTATGGACTGCGTACCTTTAAAGCGCGTTCTAAAGTCAATATCAATCTAAAAAAATATATATGTGTACCTTTATACATACAAGCTAAATAATTGATAGACATATTTACCAGTCGATAACCCTGTGGTTTTTTATATTCAGGCCATTTCGATAAAATTTCCAACGTTGATATAGAATTCTGGATGTCATGCAATCTACGTTGACTACATGCTTTCCAGCAATGGTCAAATTCTTCCGATGTGAGCTTGTCGTGTTTGATAGCTTTCATCACTTCATTTGCATCGTCTTCCGGTACTAAAAATGCATAATAAACATTTTAAATTTAACTCTGTTATAAAAGAGGAACTTCTTACCGAAACAGGTCTTATCATTTTCATTTTCGGATTTCCGGTCACAAATTTCTTTTACTTTTGCCTTTGCCCTTGCTGAACATTTTTGATTTGAGTATTTAATGTAGATTCTTCCCCTTTTTGATGTTCGGTAAAATTCCTAAATTTTGGTATGATGACACAATTGTTTCACTTAATATAGCTTATAATCATTCTTGTTTGTTACATGGAGGATTCAGAACTAGAGTGAACCGAATTCAAAAATATCAAAAATTAAGGTAAGCATAGTGGATTATACAAAACACGTTTATAGAAAATTATTAAGTTTGAAAATTGTTTTCTCAACAGATTGGAAAGTATAGTTGGCTCACCCTCTTTCTGAATCGTTCATATACTAAAGTTATTTCAATAAATTTTGATGCTATCTACTTTAATAAATTACAATTTTTTCAGAAGGAAACCGTTCAATGATTTCTTGTTCCAGCCTGTAACTTGCTGACAGGGTCATATGCAAATCGTTCTCGTCGAAGTATTGAACGATGGTATTGATCAAAATTGTCCTTTGTTCGTCTTGAAAACATTTTTTCTCATCAAAGTGTTCTAAAAGCATTTTCCCCTTTTTTGTTTCGTTTAAAATAGTGGATAAGTGCACGATCCTTGTCTCCAGTGGTTCAGGTGTTACTGATTGAGAATGATATGGGGACGACCTGGATGTACCGAAGAAATGTGATTTTGAAACACACGAATCTGATGGGGAGGGTGGTCCACTGCCATCATTTATAGGAATGAATGGAGAATTGCTACGATCTCTAAAATAGTTCGGAAGGGGACATCCAATCGTCTCCCGCCACTTCTCCAATTTATGTTCGAATAAAATTTGGGTCCCCATATCAAAATTTCGCAGTAATCTTTCAATGTGATGTATTTTTATTATTTTCAATATATCCACCGTTACATTTTCAGCTAAAAAATAGACCAAATTAAAAATTTCGTTGTGTTTAAAGCGCATATTTACCCAGAAATCTTTCAAACAATACTTCTAGATTCCACTGTTTCAACAATTTGAAAAGATCATCATTATTATTTTGATTTTCCAAATTTAATAAAGCAGATGTCGTGCTGGGCCCGGAAGTAATCAAATCTTCACAATCTGACATTTCTGTTGAGAATGTTACTGGTGCTAAAAATGAAACCCGTGAACCACTTCCACTCAAAAGTAACTCATTCAGAGTACTGCCGTCAACATTATGTTCAAAAAGTACATCAAGAGTGGCATCTTCAGTTCCTTGAAGTTCTTCCATTTTTGAGGGTTATTTTTCTGCCGTAAACAAGAAACTTACATAACTAGAGATATTTAGGCAAATGAATAAATTAGAAACTTTTGCTTCATACACGATTGAAAATGAATAATAAAATGTAAACACAAGATAAAAAAATTCGGACTTTTTAAATTTTGTTATATTTTGATATTGTAGTATTCTTTAAGACGTATTATTGTCCTGCCGTTTGCAGTTTTAATGGAGTTAATTGGAGGTCCTGCCAGTTCATTTATTTCTAAAATGAAAAACCCTCCTAATACCGATGGATCAATGTCATAAGCTAAGACATGAGGGTCATATTGAATTTTATCTAGCTTTTGACAAAAAAAGTGCACATGTGTTTCATTTTGAACAATTATATTTATTAAGATAAATAATTCCACGTCTTCTGAAATTTTGCCAAGATATAAATTATTTTCAAAATGTACGCCTTTATATGTTACTTTTTTAAAAAATGTTAGTTCACTTTGAGATGCATTGAGTTTCTTTGCTATAATATTATGATAACTACTCATTATTTTATGTTTTTCGTTTAAAATAAAATCCTTTATTACACGATCTTCTAACAGATAATGAGCGAATTTAAGCTGATACTTTTTTGCTAAAGTTAGGCAAATATTTTTCCGACTTGTAATAGCATGCGAGTACATTTTAAATTGCCGGTGTTTTGACTCAAATTTAAAAGACCAAAACTTTCTAACTGGCCCAGACCTCTGAATTATAAAAGGATAGTGAATCAAATTGTGAAATTTTGGTTTTAAAGTGTCATGAAACAAGCGCACATATTCTTTATGGTGACGCTCAATCTTGTGCTTCAACATAATGACAAATTCTTCCGACATTTCAAAACATAAAACAATATCAACAATTTCTACCAACAGTACAAGAAATTTCCAAACGTCATCATCATCGGGAATTAAATCACCAATCATCACAGGAAAATAACTCACAAATGTCATCATTTCGCTCGCTGACATTTTCAAGCGCTTCAAAGATAAATGTGAAACTTTAATATCTCCTGACATATTTCCTATTTCGATTGATCCGTAGCAGAAATTTCGTTTTCGTGAATTTAAAGTTTCAAGATCTAAATACTTAATTCCTTGAGTGAAATAATGAATAATTTTGCATAAATCGTAATGACACACACCTTCGAAAATATCGTGCATTGCATCTACACAAAAATTTTCAACGACATGAAAGGAAGGGATTTTGTTAAATAATGAATCTTTGGAAACACCGGTTAACGATACATCATTTAATTCAACGTCACATTTATAATTATATCTTGTTCTCAGCTGATCGTCCTTCTGCACGCACAGTCTCTGAGACTCCTTTTTATTTACTTTACAAAATCTGCAAAAGAATGCACTTGAGAAGGACTTACTAAAGTCAAGAACAGAATTCAAACCTAAATTATCGCCCAAAATCAAACCTAAGATAAAATGGACCCTATGTACAGCACCTGCTTCGGTTTTAATTTCAATACCGTCAATTTCCAGATATTTTAATTGTGTTATTAACTCATCTAGACATTTATCATTACCGAAAGCCTTAATATCTTGTGACTTTATAATTGCAGCCAAAAACACGTTATCTTGTTTTGATTCTTCCAATGGAAAACATGGAAATGAGTAATAAATATTGCTTAATGAATGAGTTAAAGCGTGAGATCCAAGGGGGTTATTAATTTCAAAGTCATCTATATACAAATAATAGGGAATTAAAATTTTGCCGGGATAAAGATTTCTTTTTTGTGCCCATAAGTTTCCTTGAATGAAATTTTTGAAGTTGGAACACTTTTCCAAATTTTCCATATAATTTAACATTTTAAGCAAAAAAGCAGCTTTCTCGAAAATTTTTTTAAACTGGAACTTCAAAGGCATAAGTACACCTTTGACAACTTTCTCATCATAAAAAAGACTACCATTATGATGCACAGGTTCAATTTCCTCATTAATTCCAAACTCCTGAATACTTTCCACTAATTTTTCATTTTTCAACCACTTTTCCAATTGATAGTCTGTTTTACAATGTTTAAAAGTATTCTTGCAACTTGTTATGACGTCTGAGAATTCATTACAAAACTCTTGATTACTTTCGAGTTTATAATCACAAAACTGTTTAAATATATTTAGCAAAGGATTCAAAATGCATTCTTGTACATTTTCTTGTATTTCCATCACATCGTTTCTAGAAAAGTTGTTGTTATTGTGTAAAGATAAGACAAATTTAGATGTTGAAGTTAAGAGATTTCTAAGACTCGTATCAACGTTAAATTCTGATTTTGGCGAAATTTCGGAAATACTTTCCCCAATTTCATCATTTCTTGAAAAAGAACTGATATGATCTTGATTCACAATTAAACCGGCAGGAATGGATGCACAAGTGCAATTTTTCTCTAGTTTCTTGAGCTCATGTTTGCGTGTTATATGTCGTTTGTAAGAACTTAAGTTTTGAAAACTTTGAAGAAAAGTTTTTATATAACAACGATACGTGCTGTAAGTTTTCAAACTGTGAATTCGCTTTAAATGCCTAACTAGCAAATCAATTGAAGCAAAAGTTTCTTGACACACAAAACATTGCATAATTAATTAGATTTAAACACTTGTTTATAGGCAGAATTTTTGCAAAGTAAGAAACCTGAAAAATCACACCCAAATTTGTGTAAAAATATTATGTTAAATATATTTATTTCCCTATAACATCAATCAAACATACCACACCACAACAATCAATCAAAAATACGTGCCGGTCACCGTTGGCCAAAATATCAATTAAATTACGTGGTAAATATATTTCCACTTTGTGTGGAAATTAGTGGAATGAAATATTATTTCAAAAATCAACTTTGCACTTGAACTTATTTTGAAAATAAAAACTAACTTCACTTACAGTTGAAGCAGCATTTCTTTATAATCCGAACACTGAACACCAACTTACACGACTGAAAGCCTTCATAGAATGCATCAGCTTACTTACATTCAATGAAAGTCTTCATTGCATCAATGAACTTTTTCACAGAATCAATGAATCATTTCATTGAGTCAATGAACAATTTCATAAATTCAATGAAAGAATTCATTACAGTTATGTACATTTTCTGTAGAGCAGAAAGCAATAGGAAAGGCGCAAACAAGATAAACCGTAGCCAAATCAAAGAACTCTTTTTCATAGTATTAATGAACTCGTTCTTAGTCTGCAAAAAAATATTAATGAATTTTTCATTGTCCCAATGAATTTTACATTGAATCAATGAAAAATATTTTAATGAACGACGTTCATTGATATTTATGAACAATTTTATTTTCAGTGTACTGCCTTAATAAGCCTACGATTTGGGGTATCGCTTCAAGCTACGACTGCCATAGTTTCTAGCGACATAGGATTAGTATCTGGATCGGAACAACAGGTCTTTACTTCGACGGCCGACATTGTCAACAGAAAAGGAGGATGACAAATACTACCAATGAATAATTTTAGAGGAGCACTATTCCTTGGTGAAAGCACCAGGATCTAGCTACGTTGGTCATGTTACACCAGCTTCAGGATAAAGTCTGGCCATTACTGAAAATATTTACGACTATATCACAGCAGAAGTGCCCGAAGGTTTCAACCATATTACTGTTCTAGGGTATGATGGAACGGTCGTAAATACTGAAATTCACAATGAGGTACTGCGTCGTCTTGAACTGAAGACCGGAAGAGCTGTGCAATGGGCTGTTTGTCAACTACATTGCAACGAATTGCTTCTCCGCCACTTGCTCCAGACCCTCGATGGTCATACCTCCGGACTCACTTCCTACACTGGTTGCATTGGAAAATCGCTGAATGCGTGTGAACTGCTTCCAATGGTAACATTTGAGCCAGTTAACTGCACCTTGCCATCAAATGATATATCCAATTTGAGAAAGGACCAGAAGTATCTGAGGGATATTGCTCTCAGCTCAGGCATATGTCCTCCAGGTCTTGCTAAGCGCCACCCAGGTCCCCTAAACATGTCCCGCTGGTCATCGACCCAGTGATTTCTCGGAATTCTTACTTCGCATCTCCAGAAAACATTCTGCTCGCGATGCTGACTGATAAGAGAGAACATATATCAGAGCCTTTGGCATTCGAAGAGTCATAAAAGCACGAGAATTAGGTGAGACGGTTGGACACGTTGGGATTAGAAATTTCGAAACAAACGACTACATCGAACTAATATCGAACCAATACTGAATGATGTGACTACAGAAGATTTGAAAAGTATGCTGGAAGGACCAATACCAATTGACTGCTCCAGTCTGAAATCGAGAAGGGCAATGAGACAGCATGTCCAAGAGACAGTACAATGTACAAAACCTAAAGACCTAAGAAAACACACGTTTTCGTACTTTTAATTTTGAATACTTATTTCTTAATTCTTATATCTAATTGTATGAGAGTGTATGATTTAATTTAATTCTGGTTTACGTTTAATAAATGTTAGTTAAATAATGAAAAAGCAGTGTTTTCCTCAATTTTTGGGTATTTTCAGGCTCTTTGTCAAAACAGATCATATTGTCCGTGGGACGTCTAATTTTGCACAGTAATTAACCATACATAGGTCCAACTTTTGCACACTACCGAAAAGTGCTGTGACATTTGAAAAAATTTCCGAAAAAATCGAAAAATTTGCCATTTTGCTAATTTTTTTACATTTCACGTTCCCTACCAGATCAGAAGACATTATCCTAGGGTGGTGAAATTTTTAACAGAAGTTACTTATGTATAGAGGCAACTTTTCCGCTCTAACCCAAAAGCATCATGAAAACTTTCCTTTTTTCAATACCCTCTAATGTATATGTATATACTCGTAGTTTATACCTAGGTATACACCGAGAAGTACTTGGCATATAATTGGTGCCTAACTATACAAATTATGACGAATTTTTCTGGGATATTTTTTTTCTTCATTAAAATGTAAATTTTTTTTAATATTTCATTTTTTTTACATTTTTAAAAATTTTAAATTAATTAAAATTATTGTTTCTTTGGATGATTTCAATGTTTCTTAGAATATATGTTTTTTTCTAGATTAATAATTTTTTAATATTAAATTAATGTCTTTACAATTTTTGTTGTTGTATTTGTTTTTTCATCATCTTCATCTATTAATGTGAGAATGAGTATATTTTGTTTTTTTAATTGAGACGTTCTTTTTCCGTATTTAAGATCTACTGATTATTAATTATTAAATGTTTACTTTTTCTATTTCGATTTTTTTTTTCTATAAAAGAAAATTGATTTTTAAGATAATAATGAAAACATTTTCACGTTTTCGGTTTTTAATCAATTTATTTTGTTGATACATAAATATAATTAATAATATTTTATTTCATTTTTTGTCTTGATAATAATTAAGCGCACAGGACGGAAGCAGTTTTTATTTTTAATGATTTGATTTTTTTATTTTTATTCATATTTATTTTGAATTTTGCTTGTTAAATTTAATCATTCATGTATGTATAATCCATATTTTGTTTCGCATTGTTGTTTTTATTTTGCTCGTTATTTATTTCATTTCAATCAGATTTTGTTCTATTATTGATTTTCATTGTTCGCTTCCAAATATTTCTTATTCGTTTGTTTGGTTTCTTTCAATTTAATTAAATTCATTAAAATATACTTATTTATACATTTTTATGTGAAATGGCAAGTAATAATAAAATTGGATGAATTCTTTCAGTTTATATATAAACATTTATACATACAAACGAAAAGTGCCAAATTGGAATAAATTTAACAAATTTTGATTGACAACATACTTGATATTTTCTAAAGATGTTTTAAAAAAATGTTTAATAACAATTTTTCATTTTGAAAATCAAATAGTAAAATTCTTGCTATTTATTAATGTATATATTCCCTAATATACATTTTGTTTGTGTTTATTTTAGAATGTTTTTACTTTTTTATTCCTTTTAGAAAATTAAAATTTCGTTCGTTTTTCCGTATTAGATGGTGTTTTTAATTTAATTTGATATTGTAATAGAGATAATTAATATTAATTGTATGTTTTTATTGATCAGGCAGAAAGAACTAAATACGCTTATAGTACTGAATTCTGTTAAGAGAAATACAGTACTGAAATCGGTATGCTACATCTTACAGTTTTCAGTGTAAAACAGGTGCGGTCATAGGACTTTCGTCAGAAACGAGCTTCCTTGCGACTTTTCTACAACTGCGAATGTAATTCCAAATAAAACCTGTATCGCCATCTTGATTTTTTTATGTGAACTATGCATGTAAGCAGGATTTGATGTTAAAAAAGCGCTGTCCTGAACCATATGCTTCATACAAAATACGAATTTGCTTCATATGCCATTATAGCCATTTTGTGTCGGCGGCCAATTTGAATGTGCAATGACGACACACAGCTAATTATATTATACCTGCCAAACCCTTTCATTTGATATCCATGTCGGGGGTCGGGGTACAATTTCAACAATTTTCCGTCATCTTGGAACCGCCATCTTGATTTTTTTTTTTCAAAATGGTCAGATTGCATTGTCTCGCGAACTGTGCATATGTGCAAAATTTTTAGTTTATCGGTTATATGAAAGTGAAGGTAATACAAAACGTTTAAAAAGAGACAGAGAGAGAGATTCTATTCACTTCAATAAGAAAGCATAAGCATCTGTCTTCGATAATGACCAAAACAAAAAGTGTTCACGTTCGTCATGCATGACACTTTGCATTACCATTTCTTCCTATAGGTATTCGTGCAAATTGGTTCCAATTTTTACAGAAAAACTGCATTCTGTTTTCGTAAATTCGTAAGTTGCATACTGGGATCGATACTCGCACGCATACATACACAGAATGCCCCATTTTCTTACGTGACGATTTCTTCGAACGCACTTTACCCGCAAGTCGCGTTAAGGAACTGCGTTCCAAAAACAGCATTGTACCAGCCTGTAATTTTGCTAAAAAACAGCACTGCACGAGTCTGATAGGACAACAGCGGCACTGAAATCGGTCTGTAACGAGGATTTACGATGCACTGAATTCTGTCAGTCTAACATTTACCTTATTGATGACGCAGGAATCATACTAAACCTGCCACAAAGGATATGGAACATTTTCGATCAGCCCTGCACTTTCTTCAAAATTAATTAATAGAATATAATTAAGTCTCAAAGATCAATAAGCCGCATGGTATTAAAAACTGCTGTAAAGCCAACCCAAAGAGAAGACACTTTAGGATGTGGACCCGAAATACCAGATCCAAAGGCAAGTCACCAGCTCAATCAACATCCCCAAAGTGATCAATACCACCAAAGTCAGGGAAAAACTTACAATTACAGCCTTGTAATATACAAATAAAATGAAAGGACGAAGCAATGTCGTCGCAGATTCATTATCTCGCCCACCTTGCGAAACAGACACATCAAACATGTCTCGATGTGCACCATTCGTTCACACCAACCATCCAGAAGCCAACCCGGCCGAAAAGCAGAATCGCGAATTAAAAAAAACCCAGCTTTCTATATTAGTTACAGGAAACCATAAGGATTGACCATCAAAGCTTCCATCAATACGATTTGCCATGAATTCAGATTTCAACGAAAACATTGATACTTAAGATTCATTATTAACATTTTGACATATTTGATGGCCTCAAGACTATAGTGCAAGCCGAGAACTTCGATGCCGATATAAAGCCTTACCTTCTTGATCTTGCAGAAACTATGAAAAATGATAAGGAAATACAGGAGCAGAACTCACCGATAAAGACGTCCGGTAATACAGGCTGCAGCATCAAATTATGTCCCAAAAGAGATGGCCGCTATATAATATTAAAGAATCATGGTCCCACCAGTTATGAAATAGTTACAAATTCGTAACCAACGGAAGCACTTGGAGTGTATCACACATCTCTTCTAATTCCTTACAAAAGACCAAGTTCTTCAACTATAACTTTAATTCGAAACAACCTATAACTTTAATTCGAAAACGCGGAAAATCAAAGAGAGAACCCTACTAACAAGTTCCACATATGCTCCTATATCAGATGTGATACCTAGAATAGTTTCATTAACCAGATACCTAATGAAAGATGCGCTGATTGAACAGACTGAACACGTTGATTATTTTAGAAAGACGTTAATAGAAAATATGCGTTTAAACTTGGAGGATCTATGCTTCAATAAAACATATTACTTGTCGACATTTTTAGATCCCCGCTACAAGAACTTTTTCTTTGACGTAGAATTGCGCTCAGAGAAGGTGACGTCGAAAACGATGATTCGGATTCAGAAATAGCGTCCATAAGACCTCGTTTAGACAATGAAAGTGGGAAAGTGCATTCAGAATCTCATAAACTATTGTGGGTATGTTTTAAAGAATCCACGACAGAACAACCTTCTGAAGAGCAACCCAAGAATGCTTCTGCTAAAGAAATCGCAAATTACATCGCGTTAGCAGAGGCTGATAGAAGTATAAACCCATATGAATGGTGGGCTTTGAGTACCACTAAGTATGGATACCCCAACCCCATTTTAAGTAAGCCTGCTAAACGATACTTAATCACAACAGCAAGTTCTGTTTATTCAGAAAGATTATTTTCTTAGGAAGGTTTGATTTATGAAGAAAGGCGCAACCGACTTTATCCGAAACGTACAGAAAAACTACTTTTGTTGCATCACAATCTGCCTCTTCTGGATTTTAAATATTGTTTAAAAAACCTCTGAGATTGTCTTAAATGCGCCATCTTTAAGGATCTTCAAGGATCTACTATACTGTACTTATACATCTTTTGGCGATTCTTACATGCCTGTTTTGCATATGGAGAACGACGGAGGTCTCAACTAACAGTCCGGCCATTCAACGCCAAAAGTTAAAGCAGTTCTTGGTATGGCTGCGAAACATGGAAAGTCCCCCAATTCATCACAAAGCGCTTTCAAATTTCCACTAACATATGCCTTCGTCGTATCCTAAAAACTCGCTGGCAAGATAGTATTAAAAATAAAGAACGAGGGCGGTGTGCCTGGAATTGGATTGGCCCTACCTTGCAACGCGAAAAGGAGAATACAGTCTAAAAGAGCCCTTGACTGGAATTCACAAGAAACCCGTCAAGTTGGAAGACCTAAACCAATCTAGAAGAGGCAGACAACTGAAGAGGCAGACAACTGAAGATCCTGGACCGAACTGCGAGCTGTCGCACAAAAGAGAGTCCGATGAAGTGTAATTAAAGAAAGAAGCAGAGCTTGAACTTAAGATGGAATCAAATATAATTAGGTCTAGTCTTGTTCTTATTTGGTTTATTTTCGTATCAAAAATCTTTCGCTTCTCATGATACTTGTCCACATAGGGTATGCCTTCTACACCATGTCTCTTATTATAAGCAGTCGAATAAAAACATACAAAAATATCATCTTTAAATACATCAAATTAATTATTTTCACCCAAAAAATATCGGAAAAGTCTTATTGTAATGCATGTATTGATTTGGGAATTAATGTCTAATTTTAATATCTAAGTTTTCTTTAGTAATAATCGTTTGCTTTTTACAGCATCAATATTAATTAAATTAATTTCATCTGTGATCCTTTTCCTAGAAAATACTGACGATAGTTTTGGGTTTTTTTTTACTTATGATATATTGAGTTTTATTCTTCTTCTTCATTTACCGTAAATATATATTACGATATTTATTATATAAAAACAAAATATTCTAGCCAATTAATTATTTGATAGCCCTTCTTGAATATGAGTTTTAAAAATCAGAGAAGATATAAAATAAAAAATTGAAGAAATTTCTTTGAAATTCACTTTTAAGGCTTTGGTTTATATCACACTTTCGTTTCAATTATAAATTTTGATACAAGAAAGTTAGAATAGAATTAAAAAAAATAGAGAGGGGCATTATAATTATATTGTTTATGTTTTTAATTTAAATTTAAAGTGAAGCTATGCTTAATTATATATATAAATTCAAGTGGCCGTAATTTGATCACGTTTTTTGTCATAAGTTTAAAAATTATAAAAAATCAAATCATAAATCAGTTTTTTCTGTGAATAAATTCTACAGTTTTTTCACATTAAATTCACCCGTTTGCGAATCAAATTTATCCTTTTGCAAATTAAATTTACCTTTTTGCAAATAAAATTCACCATTTTGCAAACAAAATTCATCCTTTTGCAAATCAAATTCACCCGTTTGAAAATTAAGTACTTCTATAATAATGTTAGTAACTCCAGGTTCGGTCAAGCTGGACACACCATAATCTATTACTATTCATACATTTTGTTGTTACGAAAAGACACACTCTACTTTTTCTACCACCACATTCTTCAATGCTGAAGACCATCGAGGAAGTATTTTCCAAAATCAAGTTTAGCGCATGTCCTTTAAGGGGTCGTCCATTAATTACACGAGGCGTTTAGGGGGGGAGGTCGAGCCGAATCTCACCCAATCTCACGTTGGGGAGAGGGGGGTCTCGGCAAATATCACGTAATTATTTTTTTTTTGAAGAAACCGTTTAAAATGGGGAGACAATTGGGTTAAATTAAGTAAAACCTGTTTCTCCGCTAAAGACCCCCATTCACTTACAGGCCGCCGGTGGGCAGTGGCCTGCCAGACCAGGTCGGCCGGCACGACTAAGCTTGACTCAGTCTAACTGAGAGATGATACGTCAGGTATCCGCCTGATAGGCCGTGGCATGCAAGTGAAGTCATGATTCCCTACAGACACACAGGCGATTATTAAAGTGCAGAAATGTTCATGGCTTCTACGAAAACTTCAAGGCGGCTCCAGACTCACATCTTGAGCGCCCGCGAACAAACGCGAAAGCGAGTGTGGATGGTTTTCACGCATAACTCGCGCCTTGCTTTCCGTTCCGAATGGATACGGCGTGAATTCTTGCAGTCAATTCACGGCTCGAGAGTGAATAGAAGTTCAAATCTTCAGGCACGAACTGACGATAAATGCGATTTTTATCAGTTTTCTTGAACTACAGGCCCCATACAGTTGGCGGCCGGTGAGTGTATGGAGATACTTGGTCTCATGGCGAAAACTTTCAGGCAACAGCCTGCCGGCGACCTGTGTGTAAATTGGGGCCTTAAGATATGTGGCAAATCCAACACCAAAATTTTTACTTGATTTTTTAACCTCCACCGACTAGCCAAACACGCGACTCGTCGAATGCTGCAGAGTACGAACCAAGCAACATTGACCCGCGAAAAGGCCCTTAGAATTAAGAACTACAAGAAGGCACAGGTCGAATTTTAGCGTAATGAAATGCATATTGAGTGAGTGCTGACGTTTTGGTAGTTGTGTGTCCACTACAAGCGGAAAAGCGAGTGAAGTAGGCAAGGAGTCCAAATTATCAGTTTTCTCAAATAAAATCTTACTCTTAACACGCACTTCCGCCTAGATGAACTTTTTACACGCTTATCACTTCGAATTCTCATCAGCTGATGGCATTTCATCTTAATGTAAACAAAGCAGATATAATTTGACACTCAACTGACCCAGATTGCACTACGGTTACGTACACGGATTTTATAAGCGAGGGCCTTTCCTGCAGTTCTACGACCGTAATTTCGTATTTTTAGTGTAAATACCAGAGATTTTTTAAAATTTGAAAAATCTCACGTGAAATTAGGGGGGCGGAAGGGGATCGAGCCAAATCTCACCAAATCTCACCAAGGGGGGGGGGGGTGGTCGAAAAATCGCAAAAATCACCGCAAAAATCGCAATTTATGGACGGCCCCTTACGGGCAACAGAGCTCCTACCTTCTGACCACGACAATAGTAGCAGTGAGACCGTTGAATTGTGATTGGAATATAAATGAACGGGCGATTATGGTTTTTTAACGAACGGAGAGACACTATTTTTTTCGGGTGTACTTTCGTAGTGGGGCCTCTCATTGCCAATGAAAAAGCGATTTTGATATTCCCAATTGTTTTGGCGTACGCCATACTATTGGCTTATCGGTGCAGTGAGGCGCACCGGGATCCAGCTAGTAATATATAATGTAGAAATACTTAATTTTCGAACGGGTGAATTTGCAAAAGTCCGAATTTCATTTGCAAAAGGATTAATTTGATTCGCCAATGGGTGAATTTAATGTGAAAAAACTGTATGATCTTTTAGAATGTCTAAAACCGCTTAACTGATTTTTTAAATATTGATTAACATCAAATAATTAATTTGGCCAGTTAGTTGTCATTCACTCACCCACTCTTAGAATATCAGTTTATTAATTAATTGCAGTCATTCTATATATATTCTAATATCGGATTAATGAAATTTATACTTTTTGCTAACTTATTCATAATATTAACTTAATATTATTTTGATAACTAAAATGAATTCTCCTCAAAATACGATTATATGCATATAATGTGTATGTATATATGTTCTGGGTGTGTGTGTTTATGTATAAGAATTGGTGTATTATCTCGAAAAATTAGCGGATGGAATGCAGCTTCCAGCGTAGTACAAAATATGCAATTATTCGTAATCCAATAAAAATACCAATTAAAGCTACTGCATCAATCCAATATTCAGCCTTATCCATTGACATTTCTTCTAAGAATTTTTTCGGGCTACGATAATGGCAATATACTGTCGAACATTTCAGCTTTTCTCGATCTAATCCATAAACTGACACCATGGCACCTGAAAAAGAGAAAGATCATTCAAAATCTGAAATCATTATAAATAAAAGAACGTCATACCTTCAAAACCATATCGAACATAACTAACGTATGTTACCCATTGTAAATATCCTGGTATTGTATCGAAATTGACGAAGAATCCTGAGAATAAAATTGTTGGGATTGTTGAGACTGGCCCGAGAAACACCCCAGCTTCAACATTTAATCCGGCACCAATTAATAAGCCTAAACTTTGTGCAACTAACGATGTCAGTACACAAATGAACACAAACATTGCCACTCGATGTGGCTCCATTGGTTGCGATGTTAAATAATATACAACTATAACGTATACGCTTGAGAAAACAATCTGAAATATAGAAAAGAAAATATGAAAATTGTGTGAAATTATAAATATAAAATTGGGTGATATCATATGATTATCCTTTGTTCTTAAAATAAACAGAGTTTCCTGTGTCTAGACCTGCTACTTCGTGTTAATTATAGTGGCGTCATCTCTTTATATGAATAATAGATATCGGCAATGATTTTTATTTGAATCATCAAAGTTGTTAAGCATTATTCATGGCACGAATGTTTTCTACTAGCTTAGTACATAGTAGCTCAATGCAAATTTTCTTTAAAGATAAACTTTACTACATACTGAAATAAAATTATTATTTTAAAATTGTATTGATTAATTAATGTTAGGTGATTTCATGTTTAGAAAAAACGATTATTCGAAGCAAGGCCGCTGCAGGGGATTGGGAGCAAATGATCTGCAGAAGGGCCCAAGACCTAAAAAGACTAAACCTGGCAAAGTCAGGACACCACGAACGTTGACTACCAACCTGATCAGACCAAGTGTCGAAGGAGGATTTTACCAAAATTCAGGATGACATTGCTTGGTCATATCAGGTCATTCCAAACTTCATCTCAGAGCTGTCCATCGCTAAACAAGCCTCTTAACGCCATCGACATATAGAAGAACCAAGCACCCATAGTCCAGTACCGAAAAAGTCGAAGACACACTGAACCAAAGCGATATCCTTCGCAGCAGTTGCTAAGGATTCGAAAATAATCGGCGTCTTTGACAAAAACGATCGGGTAGATCCCCAATCATTATTTACGGTGGGTTCAAGTCGCCCCTTGCTAAAGTTGCCATGGAGGTCCTGAGGGATAACCCAGGACGTCCGCTTCATGCCTTAATGCCAGATGGTATCAAGGCAGTATTAATATAATGGTCTGTGACAACACTAAATCCGCAGAGCTGCACGAAGCTACGCTAGTTGAAGTCGTAAAGGCTTACGTTCCTACTCAAAGCAGTAGAGGCCCCGTGGCTCCGGAAGAAATCCTCACAATCCTAAATACCTTCAACCCCCATATAAAAACCGATAATTAAAACGGAGCAGACTAAATAAAGAGTGCCTAGAGCAGTTGGCTAGGAAAAAATACGCCGTGAACTATGGCTTCATATAACAAATTGGACAGAGCTAGCAAGACGTAGAGACAAGTGGAAGAGGAGACTTCGAGAGGCCCGAGTCTTGAAAGGACTGTAGTGCCATTTAAAAAAGAGAAAGATTTATAAAACAGACATGAAAGCTCTAGTAAATTAGGCGGACTGCACTAAGGCCTCAGGCGAAGGGGCCGAAGACATCGAAACCGATGGAGCTCTTCCTCCTTCCGTCTTTCAAGACCTGATAAGGCCCACCAAGTGACTCGGACTGCCACTCTGACCAAATTGGCTTGGAAGGTCTTGATAAAATGCTCTTTCTCAAACCACAGGCTTATCGAATTCCAACTCGAAGATTCTAGCTTAATCGCCTAGTTTATCGCTAGATTTTAAAAAGAAAAAACAAAAGCAGTACAGCATTTTCCATCAGGTCCCACAGGTTATTTCAGAAGGTTTATCAAAGGCTTCGCCAAATTGACAAAATCGCTAAGCGACCTCCCAATGAAAAAAGAAAAACTCTACTTTGGCCAAAATCACCGTCGAAAGTCGACACAGGAACTAGTATTAAAGATCTACAACCCAGCTGCTGAAAAAGATTCAGAGGATGGCCAATTGCATCCTGTGCAATATTACAGCTTCAAGAATTAAAATACTTTAGTTACAAGCTAGTAAGTAAGAGCACTAAAAAGATGGTAGCAATTTTTACTAGGTTTTTAGTGGTCAAGCGATGCGGAACGACAAAACAGCAAAATAGGAATAACTTTTATTAATAAGCCAGCTGTGCTGTGGTAGCGTATGGATCGCAAAGCTATTAAGTAAATAATAATTATAAAAAATATTAAAGAATTTCAATCATTCTCAGGTCTCTCACTTCCTACATGTATGTTGTACATATATGACAGAATTCGAGGAGAAAATCGACGTCGCAATCGTCTGCGAGCAGTAAAGAAACCTGCACAACGGCGTCTGGATAACAGCGGTACGGACGTGTGGCAGTAAACCATGGAATATACCATCCGAAGCCCAGAGAATGGCTCCACGTGGGCAAAAGTAGGCGGGATACACGTCTACAGCTGCTACGGCGCGCAAGGTCTGACAGGCGAGTACGAGTCGATGTTGGAAAGGTTAGCCGCCGACGCGAGTCAACATTACCCGAAAATAATAGCGGGCGTTTTCTATGCATGAGCTGTCGAATGAGGCAGTCCACAAACGAATGCAAAAGGGCGCAAACTCCTAGAAGTATTCTCACGATTGAACGTGGTGTTAGTTAACACCGGAGGCGTAAACACCTTCCAAAGGGGTGGGAGAACCTCTGCGAGCGACATCACTTACGTGAGCGATTCAGTGGCGAAGGACGCGCAATGGTGTGAGCGATATGTACACACACAGCGACCACCAAGGCATCATCTTCGAGGGAGGTCATTGTATAGCAGCGAAAAACCCTAAGTGCGGAACGGCTAGAGGATGGGCCGTTAAGAAACTCGACGCAGAGGTGTTTGAGGAAGTATTCTTGCTTGATGCGAAGTTAGCAGGATTTTTTTTGATGTGGCATGGTCAAGCTCAGGAATCACCCTTGCACGACTAGTCCGTCATATCGTTCAACTCATGGGGCAATGTCTAATAGTATGCTTGATCTGAAAATAGAAAAAGAATAGGAAAGGTTAAGGGTAGTATGGTGGATGCATAAGACGGAGGGAGTGAGCCTCGCGGTTGCACTCCTAGACGTTATATGAGTTCATTCATTTTTTAGCAGCCGGGTGAGTTATAGCCATCAGGGTTAGTGGGAGACAGTCTTGTTGGAGTGTTATGCCTCCTGAAACAAGTGAATCCCACAAACCAGCCGACAAATTCTGTGACGCCAAAAGTACCAGACTACCAGGTGAACAAGGAGGTGCACCGACCGCTAAGTGAACACCCGACCTAAGCGGATATTTGATACCCTATTATTTACCGGTTAGTCCAGCGGGATGCCTTATTAAGGCTACCTAATCTAAGGATGTGCCAGGAAGGGGCAGTGCGGATTGAAGAATCGTAAAGCAGGCATGTGAAGAAAGGCGTGCCTGTTTCCACAGAACGTACCCACCGGTTATCTACGCACCCTTCAGGTGGACCTAGAAGAAGCACCTGTAATAACTGCGGAGACGATTCTGGACACCACAAAAAAGATAACTATCAAATAGAGCCAAACAGGTTCGCTGAAGTCTTTATAGCGTGTCTGAGCGGGAGGGGATCTTCCCAGAGCGATGGAAAAGTAGAAACTCATGCTCCTACTGAAGCCGAACAAGCCTACAGACCGACATGTCTCCTTAGTTGCATAGGCAAACTCTTCGAGCAGGTGATCTGTAACAGAAAATTCCCTGGCGTCGAAAGGGTAAGAGGCCTGTCGGGCAAGCAATTCGACTTATGAAAGGTAAAGTCGACGACTGTGACGGCAGTGAACATGATGATGGACATAGTAAGAACCACTATAGAGAAAAATCATTGCTGCCCTCAGATTACCCCTAGCCCTAAAAATGCTTTCAGCTCAGCGAGGTGGAACAAAATAGTTGAGGCGTTCATCAAGCTAAGTACACCAAAGTACCTAGTGCGAGTAGTAGAATACTACTCTCAAACTAGGTCGGTTCATTGTGCGTCCTGGGAAATCTCCTGTGGATCGCAACGTACAATGATGTGCTGGGGCTTCGCCTGCCAAAGGAAGCAGTGGAGATCGGACTCCCGGATGACATCGGGGTAGTTGTCGTAGGACAACGCCCAGATGACATCGAACTGTATGTGAACGAAGCGATCTGGGAAACAAAAGGGTGGCTAGAGCGCGTTGGATTGAAGCTTGCTGAGCACAAAACTGAAGTGGTGCTGATCAGCAAACGGAGAAAGCTAGTGTCCGTAAAGATCAAGGTAGGGGAACAGATCGTCCCGCCCGAGCCTGCTCTAAGGCACCTGGGAGTGATGATCTACAGGAGGCTAAATTTCAAAGCACACCTGTAGGGAACGGCAGACAAAGCGTCTGCGTTTTGTGCAGCTAAGTAATAAAAATCCAAAAATTACCGAAGTGATTAAAATGAATAGACTACCAAGGATTGGTCATGTCGAATGAGGTGCGACAGGAAAATGGAGAGCAGGCAGCCTTAAGAAAAGATGCATAGGCGACGTCTAGGAGGACATAAGTCAATTAAGAGGAAGCTAAAGCTAACAATAGCTCCTGAATACAAAAAGCCTAAGTCTTAATTATATAAGGAGTGAACTGCACATATCACCAAGATGGCAGCCATTTTATTTAAAAAATGAACCCACAATTAAAAAGATCAACAAACTAATAACAAGTTCGGTCCATTGTTTATCAAGCAATTAACTCTGCATTAATTTAGATTTCATTTGAAGTACCCTTGACATGTTTAACGTGGTTCAAATTTCTAGCAGTTGTGATTGCTTATTAATTATTCGCAGCAAGTCTGCAGAGTCGGGTTGAAACTGCCCATTAAAAGTGCAATCAGCTATCATTACCCGGCAGTACTTACTTGGAACGGCAAGTCCGCCAGTGTCTTAGCGAAGTAAAATGCTTTCAACGAGTACCAGTAGTTCAGATGCTCTCGTATGAACACAGCCATCTCCATTGGAACTAAAATTGAGTAAAAAACAGAATTATTAGCTTGAATTAATTAAATTTAATTGCACAGGTCATCAGAGTTCTGGTGAGTCTGCACAAATGAACTGCAGGAACACTTACATGTGAGTATAGTTGGCATCATAGCCGTGAACATTGTGAATAGAGTTGTGAAGAATATACAGCCTGCATTGCTCATGACTTTCGAAGCCTTATTCCCGATGTCGTAGTAAATCATTCCGATTATTGCGCCAACAAGGACGTGCGAGACGAGTCTCATCTGAGTCAGCATTTTGTCCCTCATTATTGTCAGGAAAGTCCTTTTCAGCAGGATCCAGAACTGCACCCAGCCGCTGGTCGGGAATCCTGCTTTATTTGGTAACGTAACGACGCTTTCGTTCGAGTCTAGCAGTGATGTGGTGCATGTAGCACCCCCCGGCAGCACTGGATTTTTCGTCAATGAATCTTCGTTGTTCGGTATAGTTATAACGGTGCAGTCAGACGGGTTGGTTTTTGCGGCATCCTGCTGCTGCAGTTTCGGTGGTTTCATATTGTCAACCACTGGATTCGATAGATTCTTCTCACCAGTAGGAGGCGGGTCGTTGCTGTTGCCCTTCAGTAGGTCGTTGGAGATTGTTTTTGTCTTTTTGCCATTCGATACAGAATCCGGGGCTGCAGTCTCGAGTCGTTGATTGTACAATTTACATTTACCACTACAAACAGCCATCACCAGCTTATGAACGCTCTCACCATACTCGCCGCATGCAACTTCCATAACATAATCAGCTGGATTATGGTAGCTGGGGCATTCGTAACCTAGGGACGCCAGGAATGGCACTAATCCACGCACTCGCCCTTGGTATATACATTGGCCTTCAGCTAACATATAGAGATTATCAAACTTCTCGAATAGCCTGGCTGAAGGCTGATGGATTGTGCATACAACGGTCCTGCCGCCTCTGGCTAGTGATTTGAGCAACGATATCAGTTGGAAGCATGTGGAACTATCTAAGCCGGATGTAGGCTCATCGAAGAACATCACTGGCGGATTATTGACCAATTCCAAGGCAATTGACAGTCTCTTCCTCTGTCCGCCGGACAAATGCATTGTTATTGTATTGCTCGATTCGATTAGTCCTAACGTGTCCAGGATTTCGTCGACGACAATTTTCTTCGCCTGTTTGGTCATGTCCTTTCCTAATTTTAGGTTTGCCGACACCATCATAGCCTCTCTCACTGTCAGATACTGAATGAGCTTGTCGTCCTGCATTATGTAACAGGATAATTTTCGAAACCTCCGCAGGTTCCGCTCCTTGCCATTGATTAGGACTGACCCGCTTAAGTGTGATGTCCTAAAAATAGAAGAGAAAAAATTAAAGTGGGCAAATACATTGGAAGCAGAAAAGGAACGAAAAGGAATGGCGTTTGGTATTTGGAAATTAATTTTAGATTCTTAGGCACTATTATTGTCACATTATTGAAGGTCGCTGTAATGCGTTGGAGGACGGCTTTTATATGCTAGAAGAGATTTGTTTATTTTTAGCCCTACAGAATCTTCCCACTGCCTGTTATCATATGTATGGATACTTGTGTTGAAGGGGCGTTCGCTGAAGCTTACTAAAAACTTTTACTGTGCTTGGAATCTCGTGTCCAATCTGATTTAATTTTTTAAAGTAGCCCCCTTCGTATATAGAACGTTAGCGAAGTTCTTTAACACAACATTGCTACTATTTTTAGCTTGGTCTTTTCAATCGAGGGGTGGTTATATCATGAGTATTGTGGGCTGCAATTAGAACTTTTAACTAATTCGGTGTGTTAAATTAAACACTAGTTCTGCACCCCTTAATTTCAGGTTTTGTAAAAAAATGTGGAGTGCAAACTCTGTGTGAGTGATAACTGCTATTAAGGGGCTCTCAAAGCAACACATCTTAATGGATTTTTTTACAAGAATAGTAGGAAGTTCTAAAGTACTGTGATTATGTTTTGAGTGATTAATTGTACGTCTTCTTTGTAAGCAAGGCTTTAAGTAATTTAATAATGATGGGATTTGTATTATCCTTAGTGCCTGTTTAGACGTTTCACTTTGAGTCCAATCGTTTTTATTACAGATGGAAGAAGCGGAACGAGAATATATTGGGAGTCTGCTATTGAGTAGAGTTTGTTATTGTCCTTCCTAATAAAAAATACACGTCTACGTATATTACGGTAGAAACGAAAATTAAATAGAACACTAAGGTGACACAAAGTGAAATTAAAACAGTCAGCCGATCAGAAACAGGGAACATGATTCGCATTCACATCGATACATACTTCCTTCCGACCCAAAACCTCTCCGCGCCTAGAAATTTCGTGTTGGAAGGTCGCGGGAGCGAACTATCTAAACACAAACAGGTACTTAACCAAAAATTGAGACACGCATCAGTGGTTTTCGAGGGTCATATAAACATTTAGCTAATAGAGACAACTTCGTCACTATTGAAACATTTTAAACTTTCCGAGGTATTTGAAAAATTTAATCAAAGCAACTAGGGAAACCAACGGTCGCCTTCTTCTTCTTTTTCTGCTCTTTTAATCCATCGTGGGACATCCTTCAGCGGAGTTTGTGTTGTGTGACATCTCTCAGCTCTCAGGATCTCCCAGTTGTTGTGGTCCATCCAGGTTCTCCTCCATGTTGTTCTAGGTCTTCCAGCGGAGTTACTTGCGGATTCCAGTCAAGGCCCTGTTTAGTTAGGTTCTCGTTCTTGCGTCGCAAATTAGGGCCTGGTTAATCGCGTGATTTCGTGGTCCGTCCTTCGTGGGACGGCATGGCTCCATAGTTCTTCATTTGTAATCCAATTCCGCGAGGGATTTTTGCGGGATCAGTAATGCCGGACTACCCAACACTAGAATGGCATCACAATGGGACCAATGGTGTGCCTAACCTAATGCGGGACTAGACACCGGGGATCCGCGGGATTGGCGTGATTTGGGCAGTAGAGCCACCTGTTATAAGAACCGGGAGTTAATAGAGAAATTCTAACAACATTGCAAATTATAAATAAAAATAGATTTAGGCCCGAGTTGACTGATTTGCAATTCCAGTTGCACACGCAACTGTTTCATGGTCTTGCCCGTGTACGGAAGTGAGAATCCATACACGGGTAGACAGAAACGAAACCCATTTGAAACTCTTCGGATGCGATTGTTCTTGTCGGTAGGAAGCGATTTCAGTTGTGTGACATTTTGCCAAAACCTTGTTACTAAAAACTAACACCGATTGGTCCAAAATCAGGACAAACATTTCATTTTGATTGCAAACTGGTTGTGCCCGTGAATATACGGCACTCACAATTGTGAAACCAGTTAGAAATTGGGCTTGCAAATCAGTCGACTCGTGTGCGGAGGGCCTTACACTCCACAAAATACATAAATATTTAAATTCGTTAGTTAAAGATACCTGCCTACTTACCAATACAGAAATAACACAAAATCGTCTAAGTTTATTTATGTGCGGGTGTCCGAACGTGATCAATTACAGAGTTTTTCAATGCAGAGTTTATCCTGGGTTAACTCAGGCCAAGCGCCTATAGAAATACGGTGTAACGGTCGCCCTACGGAAAGACATGCCACCAGAATAAAACAAAGGCACTAACACCGTTGTCTACATTAAAATTTTTTTCTACGCAAGACAAATGTAAGCTGTAAATTAAATGGCAGCCCGGCATTGTCGAAGAGTCAAGTCCTTTCAACCCAATAGCAATAATCCCGCTTCCCAAAATGCATATAAAAACACACATATATTTATCAAATGCGACAGCCATAAATCCCCTTAACACACGGTCACAAACACACAATAAAGTAGCGAAAATCAACCTCAATACCCAACAAGGCAAATTAACTTACACACACAACCAACCAATAAAATAGCAAACTCCGATCTCAATACCCAACAATTCAATTTTAAATGCACACACAAACAAACAATAAAGGAATGTTCAACAGAATACGCAACAGGAATGCGGAATAACGGAATTCGCCTTGCCGTTTACCAAAAATCGCGTGATCGGGCGATGAAAGGAAAAAATTCGGGGTGGGAAAAGAGAGAGGAGTCGGATGATAGATCTCGAAGGAAGTGGTTGAGGAGTCGGGCGGGAAAGTGCCGTCGCGGTGGTTGAAGTACTCTGGTGTGAAGCGGAGATAGGAAATTTAAAATATTACTAAGTAAATGCTGGTATAAGAATCAAAAATGTTTCTTTTAAATTAACAAGAAAGTGCGTTAGTAAATAAAATAAATTGTTTTTTTAAGAAAATGTTAACTTGAACGAAGGGGATAGTTTTGTGATTACTGTTTTGGAAACTCGTCGATATCATGTAGCACGACGATTTTGTTTAGTGATGTGATAAATAAAGAAAGCCAGGATATGTGAATCAAAATGCGAAACTAGTAAGTTAACTTCAAGTAATGGAATTGCCCTTAAATTTATATAAATAATAATAGTGCCTGGCCAAAACCTAGAATTTTACATGGCTATATAATTGATTTTGTGTGGTTTGGTACCGTTTGTGTCCATTGTGAATAGGGTTGAGGTTCGTCACGTACACCCTATAGTTAATTTCAAAGATTTTTTTTTGAAGTAGTTTTCAAGAAGCGATTAAAAATTAGATACGGGAGAAAAGAAAAGAAAAACCCACGAGGAAACGCTGTTAATTCTCTGTCGGTGTGTAATCGAAGTTTTTTTAAAGTAATCGAAAAAAAAAATAAATAAAATGGAATATAAATAAATATCCTCAATAATCCTAATAAAAATAAAAAAATCAAAAAAGGAAGTAAAGGAATTGGTAACATAATAGTTAATAAACATAAAAGCTTTTAAATTACACGTGCTTTTCGGGGACAATGTATGCTTTTATTGCCGCATTTAATATTACTTACTGAGAACCTTTTCCGTAACATTTAAAAAAAAGGGATTTAATCTGTATGTTTTTAATATAATATACTTTTATACAATGAAATCTTAACTAATAAACATAAAAGCGTTTATTTATATAATGAATACTTAAATAATAAACATAAAAACGCTTATTTATATAATGAATACTTAAATAATAAACATAAAAGCTTTTAAACTACATGTGCTTTTCGGGGATAATGTAAGCTTTTATTGCCACATATAATATTATTTACTGAGACTTTTTCCGTAACATTTAAAAAAAGAGATTTATTCAATATGGTTTTAATATAATATACTTTTATATAATGAATACTTAAATAAAAAAACATAAAAGCTTTTAAACCACACGTGCTTTCGGGGATAATATGTGCTTTTATTGCCGCATGTAATATTAGTTACTGAGAACTTTTTCCGTAACATTTAAAAATGAGATTTAATCTGTATGGTTTTAATAGAATATACTTTTATATAATGAATACTTAAATAATAAACATAAAAGCGTTTATTTATATAATGAATACTTAAATAATAAAAATAAAAGCTTTTAAACCACACGTGCTTTCGAGGATAATATGTGCTTTTATTGCCGCTTATAATATTAGTTACTGAGAACTTTTTCCGTAACATTTAAAAAAAAGGGATTTAATCTGTATGGTTTTAATATAATATACTTTTATATAAGGAATACTTGATTAATAAACATAAAATCGTTTATTTATATAATGAATACTTAAATAATAAAAATAAAAGCTTTTAAACCACACGTGCTTTCGAGGATAATATGTGCTTTTATTGCCGCTTATAATATTAGTTACTGAGAACTTTTTCCGTAACATTTAAAAAAAGGGATTTAATCTGTATGGTTTTAATATAATATACTTTTATATAATGAATACTTAAATAATAAACATAAAAGCTTTTAAACTACATGTGCTTTTCGGGGATAATGTAAGCTTTTATTGCCGCGTGTAATATTATTTACTGAGAACTCTTTCTGTAGCATTAAAAAAAAAAATGAGATTTAATCCATATGGGTTTAATATAATATACTTTTATATAATGAATACTTAATTAATAAACATAAAATCGTTTATTTATATAATGAATACTTAAATAATAAAAATAAGAGCTTTTAAACCACACGTGCTTTTCGGGGATAATATGTGCTTTTATTGCCGCATATAATATTAGTTACTGAGAACTTTTTCCGTAATATTTTAAAAAGGGATTTAATCTGTATGTTTTAATATAATATACTTTTATATAATGAATACTTAACTAATAAACATAAAAGCGTTTACTTATATAATGGATACTTAAATAATAAACATAAAAACGTTTATTTATATAATGAATACTTAAATAATAAACATAAAAGCTTTTAAACTACTCGTGCTTTTCGGGGATAATGTATGCTTTTCTTGCCGCATATAATATTATTTACTGAGAACTTTTTCCGTAACATTAAAAAAAGAGATTTAATCTATATGGGTTTAATATAATATATTTTTATATAATGAATACTTAAATAATAAACATAAAAGCTTTTAAACTACACGTGCTTCTGGGATACGCATATCATTATTGCCAACTATAACTTTCATATAATGTGACTGGTAATATAATATAAATAGAGATCTAATGCATATGGTTTGAATAATAACATATTTTTAGTACAACGAATACTCTAATAATTAATATAAATTTTTTTTTAAACTAAGCATGAACTGCACATGATAATAACATAAATTTGAAACTTTAAAATAACATAACAAAAGCATTTAAACTTGTACTGAATAACCACCCGATATAATATAAACGGCAACTTATGAATTATAAATACATAAAACCCGAGACGATGGCCGGCTAATCCACCCGAATGTGAGGAAACCCCCCAGGATGTAGGATGCCCTCAACAAGGTAAGTGCCTAACATTTATAATTTGATCAAAAATTTTGTGGACCTCCTTAATATGGCAGTATAACCAGTGACCATCTCTCTCCCCTAGTTTCTAGCCCCCTCTTGTTGGCCTCGGTAGGTTTGTCTCTCCGCCACTGCCGTCCCCTTTTAAATTTTCGTAAGTAGGCACGAGTTTTAGTTTGTTTGAACTGTCACCCTCTGGCATCCCTGTTCCGCGAACCCCACCCCATCCGGCGAGCTAGTTTGAGCACCGCACGTCGTGCCGACGATCGGTGCAGCGGATGCCACAATTCCGGCAATCACCCTCGGCGGCCAAGCCTACCCAGTCACCTTCTTCTGCCCCTTTCTCCAAATTATTTTTTTTGTGTAAAAAGAGTCTTGCACATCCTTCATTGAGATGTGTTGATTTCCCTACTTCGTGCTATGGCACACCCCCTCCAGACAGTTACATAAAATGGCGCCCAACGTTGGGCTAAGGAGCTTAATTCCCGTTGAGTTCCTTAGTCTAACGGACAGATGGCATGGACAAGTCTGTTTGTCACTTAGTGACCCCCTAACTTTCCCCGTCGGCATTTTCTTCTTCTATCATTTGGTTCTCCATCTCATGCCATCAATTTTAATCATTTTTCTTTATAATTTAGCCGACCTTTTGATGATTGTTACGTGGCTTAGGCCAGTGAGAGGAGTCATGAGTGGGCTTCCTTCTTTTTAGTTCACCTCTCAGTCCAAGCCCCTCTGACTAATGGGTAACCGGGCGAAGGTACTTACCGCGGTGCCTTAGCCCTTGTCACTTCTTCCTTTTTTTCATCTTTTCTATCTTTCTTCTGCTTCCACAACTTCACCTTTCTAGTATCTTTTGCGGTAGCCTCCCCATATTGATTGGTTCCTGTCCGGCAGACTCGGAGTCTGGCTAACAGGCGTCCTATCGCCTGGCACTGCGCGAGTCTGCGCGGACAGTGGACACTACATTCTTTTTTGGTTTTCTTCCCTTTATTTATTTTTTTTGAGTAGCATGGGTGAGTGGGTGCCTGACCGTTGACCCTGCACCGTCTTGGCTAACAGGCGTCCTATCGCCTGGCCATGCGACAGGTTCGACGGCCTGGTTATCCACCCGCCCCCGTTTAATGACCACTTCGACACACCGCCTTCCTGGATATCAACAGGGTGTTGACCAGTTGTGGTGGGGTGTCGGTATGGTCCCTGCAAACTTCTCGGGAGGCTTCTATCTCTTCTTCTTCTTCTTCGTGGTCACTGGGGATCTGCCATGGAAGGGGATTCCCAAAAATTGATACTAGGGACTCGACGGTGAAGATGGGGATAGGCACTAGACTGTTTCCATCTTCGGCGTCGATCCCATAAATGTGGGCACTAGGTGTCTGGCGACGCTGGTGTCACGCGGCTTAAGATAAGCCGCCTGTCACCGGCGCCGTGAGCCACCGATGCCTTGGGGAGGACATCCTGCATCGGAGGGCCACCTCCCACCATAACAAAAAAAAAAAAAAAAAAATAAATAACCAATTATATTTTTCTAAACAATCGATACTTATAGTACTTATTTAATTGAAAGATTTATTTTAAATGAAGGAATTATTGATACAGGTTACTTTACATAATAGTTCGCCTTAAGAAATGGTTTCGAAAAGGGTCCACTACATACCCGTAAGTTTTGCCTTGGGATGTTCTGCACTTTGTTATATAATTTAAATTATCTGTTTAATTTCCTCCGAAGCAGAAAATAAATTTCTCTACTTATTTATATAAAATAATAGAACCACAGTAAACTGTTGAGGCTTAAAAAGGTAAGACTAATTGGATTTAAATTGTTCCTTTACCTTGACATCATTACAACCCCGTATATATTTTCAAAAAGAAAAAAGGGATATCACGGCAAATTAGAATCTTTATACCGTTAGCGGTAGACATTCTTTTAAGTCCATCGCAGCGGTTTAGCTATAGTCATAATCCTTTTTCACCTTCACCTTTTTACCTTCAGTAATTAGGCTAAACTACTACATACCTGAGTAGCGTCCATTATCGGTCGGACAATATTGAAGTACATACTCTCTGTTCAAGAGGCTCAATATCTCCCTCTCCCGAGTTATCCTTACTGGCTTGTGGTAGTTGTGGCAAGTTTCCCTAGCGACAAAATAGTCTACGTCTTTCATTATGCCTACGACGCGTGCAGGTGCAAATACTGCTCCACCCTCAGACGCCGGTGAACCAGCTGATGAAGCTCTGCCTGGTGCAGAGTCCGGTGAGCCTGATCATGATGCCCCATTGGAGGCTCTGATCGAACAAGTGGCAAGTCTAAAACAAGAACTGAGCAGAATGCAAGATCGTTACGAACAAATGTCGCAATCACGCCCAAACCGCGCCAGTCTGGGAGAACCATCCTCACTGAACCGCCATAGTACTGCCACCATCGAGCCGGAGCAAACTGGAATCCTCCACCGCACCTCCAGTGTAGGTGACCGGCCTGGATTACAATATGATAGGACGGGACCCTCCTTTAAGCGGAAATCCCCGGTTGTAGGATGGAACGTTAAGTTCTCAGGTCGGCCGGGAGAGATCTTGGCCGAGGAATTTATCTACCGAGCCGAAGCTAGAGCTCGGGATGAGGAAGTCTTAAACTCAGAGCTAACTCGAAACATTGTAGCTCTTCTGTCAGGCCCCGCCGAAGACTGGTACTGGACCCAATTCCGTCGGCACCATCCTAATCCTATGTGGTCTGAATTTAAAACTAGCTTGCTCGACCAATTTGGAGGGCGTGAGACCGACTACCAGATTATTAAAGAACTCTTAGAAACCAAACAATTGGGTCAGTCCTACGATGTATACGCCGCCAAAATGTTAGCACTTTCAAATCGCTTGTCAAGGCCAATGCCCTCCGCCGAGCTGGTACAGATTGTCATGTCCAACCTTAGTTCTTCCCTAGGGGCGGTAATGGGGTCAACGTATGACAATATGCGCCAGCTTCGCGAAGCGTGCATTAGAGTGGAAAGGTGGCAGCGAGCAAAGAAGGAAGAGGGGCGTCCCCAGTATAAGGTACATGAATTAGACGATTTAAACTCACGACAGCGTGTCACAACGTACCCGGAGGAAGAGTACGACCAATTACCCACCATCGATGAACTCAAGGGTGCCCAGGTAGCGAGACGGCCAGTTAATTGCTGGAATTGCCGACAAGACGGTCACACTTTCACTGAGTGCACTTCACCAGACCGAAAAGTATTCTGCTATCGCTGTGGTAGACCAGATGCTTATACCCCTACTTGTCCGAAGTGTTCGGGAAACCCGAACCCGGGTGCGAGGCCTCGCAGAGACCCGCACCCGAGATAAGTCCTGACCTTTTCTCACCCAGACCTGTCTCCCCATCTTGTACGACGGACTGTTCTGACCCACCATCAGCAGAACCTTTACCGGACTTCCCTACTCCACAGGCTAAGATTTCCTTCATGCACCGATGGGATAATTACCATAAAGTCCGAAAACGAATCTTCCAAGAAGGCGATGACGTTCATCGACCAGTCAAGGTCCCGCGTATACGGTTAAGGGCTAACGAAAAACGACAAATGGCTAAAATGGCTATTTCAGCTATAATTAATGACGTCCCTGATGAGCGGCCGTTTTTGAATGTCCAAATTTTGGGCGAAACCGTGACTGGATTATTAGACAGCGGGGCAAGCATGAGTTGCCTGGGAAGAGGGGCAGAGTCGTTCCTCCAGAATCACCCAGAAGCACAGCTACGCCGCTTGCACACCTCTGTCCAAGTGGCTGACGGCACCCCTAAAGGGATAGTAGGCTACATCACAGTCCCTGTGACTTACGGGGCACGCACTTCGCTTTTGAATATATTTATAGTCCCTAGCTTGTTACAGCGGTTATACCTTGGAATAGACTTTTGGAAGGCCTTTAACTTGGCCCCACATCTAATTGGCGAAATACAGCTAGGCCCTACTCAGGATCCAAACTGCCATCGCCTTGCGGAAGCCCAGCAGGTGCGATTGAATCAGGCTAAGGCGCGGTTCCCGTCTTCGGACACCTGCGGCCTCGGCAAGACACACTTGGAACAGCATGTTATCGACACTGGCGAGGCGGTGCCTATTAAGCAGAGGCACTACCCAGTCTCTCCTGCCATCCAGACCCTCATGTATGGGGAGGTCGATCGCATGCTGAGTCTAGGTGTGATTGAAGAGAGCAACAGCCCATGGAACTCACCTGTAGTCCTGGTTCGAAAGCCTGGCAAAGTACGGCTTTGCCTGGACTCCCGCAAGGTGAATGCAGTTACGGTGAAGGACGCATATCCATTGCCACACATCGACGGTCTTTTGGGACGGTTACAGGACACTAAGTATATCTCCGCTATAGATCTAAAGGATGCCTTCTGGCAGATTCCGTTAGAGGAAAAATCTAGGGAAAAGACCGCTTTCACCGTCCCAGGCAGGCCGTTGTATCAGTTCACGGTGATGCCGTTCGGACTGTGCAACGCGCCACAGCGCATGTGCCGCCTGATGGACAAGGCCATCCCAGGCTCGTTGCGGGAAAATGTGTTCGTCTATTTGGACGATTTATTGGTAGTATCCCCGGACTTTGATACGCACGTCAGGCTGCTGGAACGAGTCGCCTCCTGCCTCTGCCTTGCTGGCTTAACTGTGAACCTGGCCAAAAGCCGGTTCTGCGTAAAGGAGGTAAAATACTTGGGTTTCATTATTGGGGACGGAACACTCAAGACAGACCCGGACAAGGTGGCTGCCATCAGAGATTTCCCAACACCAAGGTCGACCAAGCAGGTGAGGCGCTTTTTAGGCATGACGGGATGGTATAGGCGATTCATAGGCAACTATGCGAGCATCGCCTCTCCCATCACGGACTGCCTGAAGGCCGCCAAATTTACTTGGACCGACGAGGCCCAACAGGCCTTCACGGAGTTGAGGAAATTGATGATGTCAGCTCCCTTACTAGTCACCCCGGACTTCACCCGTCCTTTCTTTATCCAGTGTGACGCAAGCAAGACAGGGGTTGGAAGCGTCTTGTTCCAAAAGCATGGCGATGACGAACACCCCATCGCGTATTTTTCAAAAAAACTCAATAACGCTCAGCGAAATTATTCAATAACAGAACTGGAGTGCTACGCAGCGGTCTTAAGCGTAAAAAAATTCAGAGCCTACGTGGAAGGCCATACCTTCACCATTATTACGGACCATGCTAGCTTGAAGTGGCTTATGAGCCAGGCAGACTTAAGCGGCCGATTGGCTCGGTGGAGCTTAAAACTCCAGGGATTCCAATTTTCAATAGAGCACCGTAAGGGTAGCCAGAACGTGGTGCCGGACGCCTTATCGCGCGTCGACTGCGTGGACGATCTGTCCTTCTGTCGAGATGTGGACCTGTCGTCTGCCGCCTTCAGATCGACGGACTACCAGCGTCTCGCGGACCAAATCCGCGAGCAGGCTGGTCAGTTTCCCGATCTCCAGGTGTCAGATGGATACGTGTTCCACCGTTCGACCCCACGTACCGGCGACCCCGTAACGGATGACCTGAGTTGGAAATTGTGGATCCCGGAGGAACTCACTGCTTCCCTAGTTGAGTCCGCGCATGCGCCACCCCAAGCCTCGCATGGCGGTATTGGTAAAACCTTGCATCGTTTACGTGAAAAGTATTTTTGGCCGTCCATGGCAAGTCAAGTCCGGGAATATATCACTCGGTGTGAAGTCTGCAAGGAGTCCAAGGCTCCCAATACCTCCCTACGACCGCCGATGGGTAAAGCAATGGAAACGCACCGACCCTTTCAATTTCTGTATGTTGATTACTTAGGCCCTTACCCCAGATCTAAGAAGGGACACACCGCCGTATTAGTCGTACTAGATGCCTTCAGCAAATACCCTTTCCTTCATCCAGTCACATCAGAAACGTCGAAGGCGGCCACTGAATTCCTAGAACACCGTATATTCCACGCATTTGGAGTGCCCGAAGTTATATTCACGGATAACGGGCGACACTTCACGTCGAAAGAGTTTGAAAAGCTGATGAATGATTACGGGGTTAAACATCTGCGAACACCTATATATTCCCCTCACCCGAACGCCTCTGAACGTGTCAATCGCTCCGTATTAGCCGCAATTAGAGCTTATCTGTCCGAGGACCATCGAGAGTGGGCAAACCACCTATCAGCCATAGAATGTGCACTCCGCAGTTCCCACCATGAATCCATAGGAATGTCTCCGTACCAGGTCTTATTCGGATATCATATGATTCTTCACGGATCAACATATCCGTTGTTAACGAAACTAGGGGCCCTGCAGGATGGGAATATTTCGGTACTTCCTTTGGTCGACCGGCAACAACTACTGCGTGAGCGAGTCGAACGGAAGCTGGCAGAAGCACACCTGCGTCACCAAAAGACTTATGACCTACGATGTCGAGTGATTAGCTTCGACCCAGGACAGATAGTATTCAGGAGAACCTTCCCAGTGAGTAATAAGGCAGATGGGTTTAACGCGAAGTTAGCAGCTAAATTCCTAAAGGCGCGAGTGAAAAGAAAAGTTGGACATAGCCGTTACGAATTAGAGGATTTCACCGGACGGTCGTTAGGTATATACCATGCAAAAGACATGCGTCGATGACCAAACTGTCATCGAGCTAGAACAATTCCGAGTCGCCCTAATAAGGCATCTCGCCGGCTTCACCGGTTAACTGATAGGGTACCTCTAATCCGCTTAGGTTGCTAGATAGCTTCTCTGGCGGTGGTACACCTCCTTGTTTCCCTTGACCATCTTGAGTCAAGGCTTCATGTCTGCAGTGGTTGCTAGACCAAATCCGAGTCGCCCTAATAAGGCATCTCGCCGGCTTCACCGGTTAACTGATAGGGTACCTCTAATCCGCTTAGGTTGCTAGATAGCTTCTCTGGCGGTGGTACACCTCCTTGTTTCCCTTGACCATCTTGAATCAAGGTTTAATGTCTTAGTTTAGCCGTGGTTGCTAGAACAAATCCGAGTCGCCCTAATAAGGCATCTCGCCGGCTTCACCAGTTAACTGATAGGGTACCTCTAATCCGCTTAGGTTGCTAGATAGCTTCTCTGGCGGTGGTACACCTCCTTGTTTTCCTTGGTCGTCTGGGACCAAGTTTCAAAGTTAGAGTTTATACTGAGACTGCCAGACCAGTACGCTCAAGTTCCCAGTCGCCTCAACATTTTTTTTTTTCTTTTCTCCCCACCCTGAGCTTGGGTAGGCCTAACCGGGCGAAGGTATTTACCGCGATGCCTTAGCCTTTGCCACCTTTTCTTTTCAGCTCTCCTATTCTTCCTCTCTTTCAACAATTTTACCTTTTATAATCTTTTTGCGGTAGCCTCCGCATTTGTTCACTCCCTGTCAGGCTGGCCCGGGATCTGGCTAACAGGCGTCATATCGCCTGGCACTGTGCGGGCCTGATCTGACAGTGGTCTCTCATCTTTTTCTTTATCCATTATTTAGTTTGGTCGGACGGACACCTTAGCACCAGACTTTCCCCGTCTGGGTTAACAGGCGTTTTATCGCCTGACCTTGCGAAAAGTCTGTTGCCAAAGGTTTCATTGAAGTGTGTTTTCGGTGGGATCTGGTTGCAGGTGGCTGCTGTTCACCTGGCCAGATTGTTTGGTTCGCCTGGTGGCATTTGTGTTCGTTTTATAAGATCCGTCCGATCCCGTTTGTAGACTGTCTGTCGACCGCCTTCCTGGATTTCAGCGGCACCCGCTGACCAGTCGTGGTAGTATGACCGCACGGTCCCTCTCGCGGAGGTTTCTTTCTCGCACCTTCTTCTTCTACACCTTCTTTTTCTACATGGTCTTCGTCATCCCGCTTCGCCTTGGGAGGGGAGGTTCCCTGACCCGATAGATACGCCATTGATGTCCAACCAACACCGGCAGGACTAGGTCCGCCCGAGTATGGAGCCGACAATCTAGACACATCTCAGGCTCATGAGGCCCAGCGACCCTATAAGACGCTCGCCTAAGAGAGCACGGGAGATATGCAGAGTTGGGACTCCTCCCGACAGAACGAAACGTCTCTCGTGCCACACTCACTAGGGAGCGCATGGTGTAAGCGACATGGAAAAACCAAGTCGTGGCCGTTGACGAGCGCCGTTGTCCGAGACGATTGCCCATACTCGAGGAACTTAATGATGATGCGGACAATGTAGAAGCGTTCACAGTGGTGTCGCTTGAACTTAACCCCTCCGGGGGCGTGGCGGAAGGACGTAGACCCGTAGCCCGAATCCAACAAGTAAAGCCCGTCTAGCTCAGGGAATAGAACATGAGACTCTGACTCAGGGAGTGGGTGAGCCACACGTTGCCTAAAATACCACCCAAAAGGGCCCCTCGTTTTTTCTTTTCGCGTCCCCTCTCACCTGTCGCCTTCCAGGTGACGCGTGTTGTAACGGTCGCCCTACGGAAAGACATGCCACCAGAATAAAACAAAGGCACTAACACCGTTGTCTACATTAAAATTTTTTTCTACGCAAGACAAATGTAAGCTGTAAATTAAATGGCAGCCCGGCATTGTCGAAGAGTCAAGTCCTTTCAACCCAATAGCAATAATCCCGCTTCCCAAAATGCATATAAAAACACACATATATTTATCAAATGCGACAGCCATAAATCCCCTTAACACACGGTCACAAACACACAATAAAGTAGCGAAAATCAACCTCAATACCCAACAAGGCAAATTAACTTACACACACAACCAACCAATAAAATAGCAAACTCCGATCTCAATACCCAACAATTCAATTTTAAATGCACACACAAACAAACAATAAAGGAATGTTCAACAGAATACGCAACAGGAATGCGGAATAACGGAATTCGCCTTGCCGTTTACCAAAAATCGCGTGATCGGGCGATGAAAGGAAAAAATTCGGGGTGGGAAAAGAGAGAGGAGTCGGATGATAGATCTCGAAGGAAGTGGTTGAGGAGTCGGGCGGGAAAGTGCCGTCGCGGTGGTTGAAGTACTCTGGTGTGAAGCGGAGATAGGAAATTTAAAATATTACTAAGTAAATGCTGGTATAAGAATCAAAAATGTTTCTTTTAAATTAACAAGAAAGTGCGTTAGTAAATAAAATAAATTGTTTTTTTAAGAAAATGTTAACTTGAACGAAGGGGATAGTTTTGTGATTACTGTTTTGGAAACTCGTCGATATCATGTAGCACGACGATTTTGTTTAGTGATGTGATAAATAAAGAAAGCCAGGATATGTGAATCAAAATGCGAAACTAGTAAGTTAACTTCAAGTAATGGAATTGCCCTTAAATTTATATAAATAATAATAGTGCCTGGCCAAAACCTAGAATTTTACATGGCTATATAATTGATTTTGTGTGGTTTGGTACCGTTTGTGTCCATTGTGAATAGGGTTGAGGTTCGTCACGTACACCCTATAGTTAATTTCAAAGATTTTTTTTTGAAGTAGTTTTCAAGAAGCGATTAAAAATTAGATACGGGAGAAAAGAAAAGAAAAACCCACGAGGAAACGCTGTTAATTCTCTGTCGGTGTGTAATCGAAGTTTTTTTAAAGTAATCGAAAAAAAAAATAAATAAAATGGAATATAAATAAATATCCTCAATAATCCTAATAAAAATAAAAAAATCAAAAAAGGAAGTAAAGGAATTGGTAACATAATAGTTAATAAACATAAAAGCTTTTAAATTACACGTGCTTTTCGGGGACAATGTATGCTTTTATTGCCGCATTTAATATTACTTACTGAGAACCTTTTCCGTAACATTTAAAAAAAAGGGATTTAATCTGTATGTTTTTAATATAATATACTTTTATACAATGAAATCTTAACTAATAAACATAAAAGCGTTTATTTATATAATGAATACTTAAATAATAAACATAAAAACGCTTATTTATATAATGAATACTTAAATAATAAACATAAAAGCTTTTAAACTACATGTGCTTTTCGGGGATAATGTAAGCTTTTATTGCCACATATAATATTATTTACTGAGACTTTTTCCGTAACATTTAAAAAAAGAGATTTATTCAATATGGTTTTAATATAATATACTTTTATATAATGAATACTTAAATAAAAAAACATAAAAGCTTTTAAACCACACGTGCTTTCGGGGATAATATGTGCTTTTATTGCCGCATGTAATATTAGTTACTGAGAACTTTTTCCGTAACATTTAAAAATGAGATTTAATCTGTATGGTTTTAATAGAATATACTTTTATATAATGAATACTTAAATAATAAACATAAAAGCGTTTATTTATATAATGAATACTTAAATAATAAAAATAAAAGCTTTTAAACCACACGTGCTTTCGAGGATAATATGTGCTTTTATTGCCGCTTATAATATTAGTTACTGAGAACTTTTTCCGTAACATTTAAAAAAAAGGGATTTAATCTGTATGGTTTTAATATAATATACTTTTATATAAGGAATACTTGATTAATAAACATAAAATCGTTTATTTATATAATGAATACTTAAATAATAAAAATAAAAGCTTTTAAACCACACGTGCTTTCGAGGATAATATGTGCTTTTATTGCCGCTTATAATATTAGTTACTGAGAACTTTTTCCGTAACATTTAAAAAAAGGGATTTAATCTGTATGGTTTTAATATAATATACTTTTATATAATGAATACTTAAATAATAAACATAAAAGCTTTTAAACTACATGTGCTTTTCGGGGATAATGTAAGCTTTTATTGCCGCGTGTAATATTATTTACTGAGAACTCTTTCTGTAGCATTAAAAAAAAAAATGAGATTTAATCCATATGGGTTTAATATAATATACTTTTATATAATGAATACTTAATTAATAAACATAAAATCGTTTATTTATATAATGAATACTTAAATAATAAAAATAAGAGCTTTTAAACCACACGTGCTTTTCGGGGATAATATGTGCTTTTATTGCCGCATATAATATTAGTTACTGAGAACTTTTTCCGTAATATTTTAAAAAGGGATTTAATCTGTATGTTTTAATATAATATACTTTTATATAATGAATACTTAACTAATAAACATAAAAGCGTTTACTTATATAATGGATACTTAAATAATAAACATAAAAACGTTTATTTATATAATGAATACTTAAATAATAAACATAAAAGCTTTTAAACTACTCGTGCTTTTCGGGGATAATGTATGCTTTTCTTGCCGCATATAATATTATTTACTGAGAACTTTTTCCGTAACATTAAAAAAAGAGATTTAATCTATATGGGTTTAATATAATATATTTTTATATAATGAATACTTAAATAATAAACATAAAAGCTTTTAAACTACACGTGCTTCTGGGATACGCATATCATTATTGCCAACTATAACTTTCATATAATGTGACTGGTAATATAATATAAATAGAGATCTAATGCATATGGTTTGAATAATAACATATTTTTAGTACAACGAATACTCTAATAATTAATATAAATTTTTTTTTAAACTAAGCATGAACTGCACATGATAATAACATAAATTTGAAACTTTAAAATAACATAACAAAAGCATTTAAACTTGTACTGAATAACCACCCGATATAATATAAACGGCAACTTATGAATTATAAATACATAAAACCCGAGACGATGGCCGGCTAATCCACCCGAATGTGAGGAAACCCCCCAGGATGTAGGATGCCCTCAACAAGGTAAGTGCCTAACATTTATAATTTGATCAAAAATTTTGTGGACCTCCTTAATATGGCAGTATAACCAGTGACCATCTCTCTCCCCTAGTTTCTAGCCCCCTCTTGTTGGCCTCGGTAGGTTTGTCTCTCCGCCACTGCCGTCCCCTTTTAAATTTTCGTAAGTAGGCACGAGTTTTAGTTTGTTTGAACTGTCACCCTCTGGCATCCCTGTTCCGCGAACCCCACCCCATCCGGCGAGCTAGTTTGAGCACCGCACGTCGTGCCGACGATCGGTGCAGCGGATGCCACAACGGGTTGAGTAAAGTTTCGTTAAATTCAAGAAAACTCCACGAAACCCGTTGGATTAAGCCGGGTTTTGCATATGTGTTTGGTTAAGTGTCAAGTTACCCTATGCCTACGACAGGGGTTTCCCCACGTGCATTACTGTGTTTCCATGAACAGAGGTAGAGTTTACGTTGTGTAAACAGAAAGCTTTTTCCCTCAAGTTAACTCGATGCTGTTTCCATAACGGTTCTGGGTGAAAGTCACAAATAAATAATTTTACATTGTGTCGCCGTTGATGTGAAGTGAAAGATACTTAATCAAGCACATATGCATAACTCGGCTTAACCGGACTGGGTTCTTTGAGTTTGCTTGGATTCTACGAAACTTTACTCAACCCCTGGTTCTTTCCCGTTTCGTCTACTCTGAAAAAAACCCAGGGCAAACTTTAGATGGAAGCTCAGTACATATGAGGGTAAGGGGATTGCCCTCATGGCTAATTGTGTTGTATGTCAAACAAACTACTGAGTCAGTCAAACAAAGTATTCAGGCCACTTTAAACTACGCTGGGATTGACTCCGGTGGAATTTTCTAACATCGGTAGCATAAACTCTGAGTAATTTCGAAATTTAATTTTTTGCTACTTTATAAGAAAATTCCAGCGTAGTTCAGAATTGGCCTGAATACCTTGTTTGACTGTAGTTTGAATTCGCTCTTATTTCATAATACTTCATGAATTCATGAACATAACTATTTAGAACAAAATCTATTAATTATTTTGCAGTCCCCCAAATCCCGCGGATTCGCGAGGTTGTTTACCTCGATTGCGCGGAATTGGGAGATTGAGATTTTGATGCGGGATTGGATTCCCCACTTCTTAGTTTGGTAAGGTAGCGTCTGGTAAATAATCCTGTCAGAAGCTGGTGACCACCTATTGATGCAGAGCCTTGTTTCCTTGGTGAGTATCACTCGTACGGTTTTCGGGTTCGCTTCTGCCAGAATATAAGAAGGACACACCATTTGGACAGATATGTTCTTTCACATCGTGTCATCTGGTCTCGCTGACTCCCATGATCTTGATTTTCATCTCGTTGAGGACTCAATAAAGCCATCCATCGCAGCGTAGCAGCGTTCTTAGTGCGGTTCTATACATTAAATTTTTCACTCCATTCTCCGACGATCGAGTTTTCTTTCTCTTTCACTTGGAGACGGACGCGGGTCATCTTTATCACAAAAATATGCAGAAGAGATCACAAATTCGCGAAAGACTATAGGCCTGACATCCTTGATGGTTAAGACACTGGAAAGGGTTATCGATTCCCACAGGGTGCGATAAGCATACTCAATAGATCGGTTCCCATTCGATTGCGCACTGGATGTTATTAGTACTTAGTTGGGGGACCATCAAACAACCTCTGTACCCGAGTTCTTGCAACAAAATGGGGCACCAAAGCGCTAATTGGGCCTTCGGTTGTACTGGAGGCAGCACTTCACCTAAGTTATTGTCTATATCACGGCCGGCGGATCATGTTGGGCCCGGGTGGGTAGTCGTCTGAAAAACATATCCCCTCCTCCGAAACTGTTATTTGGTAACAACTTTAGCTAGAAAGGAAAGAAGGTTGGTCACTTCATTGTGAATCGGGGGTTGATGGTATACCGAACAACATGAGTTGTTCTGGGACTTCTCCTGTGGATCACAATGTGTAATGATGTACACCTCGATGAGATCGAACTATGTGCGAACGAAGCTAGCTGAGATATTAAAGTGCGCTGAAGTGCTGGTCAGCAGCTTGAGAAAATAAGTATCCGTAAGAATCAAGATATGATAAGATATATATGACAGCAAACAAAAGAAATTCGACGTCGATCGCCTCCAAGAACAGCCCGTGTTGGAGAGATATCAGGAAACTCTAGCAGAAAGGATAGGTATAAATAATGAAGATACAGTCGAGGGAAAATGGATGAGATTGCAGACGGTACTGACAGATGTCACGAAGGAAACTGTAGGGTATAAACGCACAGCCAGAGCCAGTGACTGGTACGACGAGGAATGCAAAGCAGCTATAGAGGCCAGAAATAAAAATAGAAGAATATACATAGAGAGACCGACGAGGAGTAAGAAATTGAAATACGAGGAAACAAGAAGAACCGCAAAAAACATCTGCAGGAAGAAGAAAAGGCAATTCCTCAACAATCACATCCTGAGAGCAGAGGAAAACTTTGCCCAAAACAAAACACGGGAAGCATACAGGGAAGTAAACTTCTTCAAGAAAGGCTTCAAACCCTCCTCCGGTATATGTAGAACAAAAGAAGGCACTATAGTCACAGGCAGCGAAGATGTAAAGAAAAGATGGAAGGAATTTTTTAGCGAGCTGCTGAACGCAAACGAGAGCATCAGACATGTACCAGAACCCCGTCTACAACAAAACGATGACACCAGAGAAACAAATATACCCACTCTGGAAGAAGTACAAAGTGCCATACGATCATTAAGAAACAACAAATCTCCAGGAATCGATAACATCCCAGCAGAGTTGATCAAACAAGGAGGCGAATCGCTTTCAGCAGCTATACACGAACTACTATGCTGCATATGGAGGAATGAAAAAATGCCTGAAGAATGGGAGCAAAGCATTATCTGCCCAATACACAAGAAAGGGGACAGATTCAACTGTGAAAACTATAGAGGCATATCTCTATTAAGCACCGTATATAAAATAATGAGCAATATAATTAAGACCCGACTGGAACCTTACGCAGAAGCTGCAATAAGTGAATACCAAGCTGGATTCAGAAGAAATAGGTCAACAATGGATCAACTTTTTACAATAAGGCAAATCCTTCGAAAATGCTGGGAATACAACATTGACGTGTATCAACTTTTCATCGATTTTATCCAAGCATACGACAGCATCGACAGGGAGAAATGTATGCAACAATGCTGGACCTAAACATCCCCCTGAAGATAATAAAATTAACAAAAATGACAATGGAAAATACAAGATGTGCAGTCAGAATACAAGGAGAATTGACGGAGTCCTTCCCAGTCAAGCAAGGCGATGGGCTGGCATCCATGCTATTTAATCTCTGCCTAGGAGTAATTCGCAAGGTTAACATTGATGCGAACGCAACCCTGCTTAACAAATCCAAACAGTTGGCAGGATATGCCGACGATATAAACTGCCTTGGCAGATCACTGTCATATCTTAGAGAAACATTCACAGAATTATAAGATGGAGCAAAACATATATAAGAGTAAGATTCTAATTCAGTCAAAGGTGGAAAGAAGAAGAAGAAACCACAATACCACCTGGGGGGAATATAACTTTGAACGGGTAAACCGGGTAAACTACCTGGGGTCCACAGTCAGCGAAGACAAAAATGAAACGATAGACGTACAAAGAAGAATAAACGCCGCAGAACATACTTCTCACTACTGCCAGTAATGAAATCCAGAGACATCCACAGAAAAACCAAAGTAAGAATTTACAAAACCATCATACGTACAGTAGCTACGTATGGATGTGAAGCATGGAGTATCTCCCAGAAATCGGCAGACAAGCTGAATATATTTGAGAGGAAGGTTCTCCGAAGGATATACGGCCCAATCAATGAAGACAGTGCATGGAGAATACGCTACAATCACGAATTGTACGACTTATACAAAGAATGTAAACTTCCGACCCATGCCAAACTACTACGTTTACGTTGGGCCGGCCATGTCCAAAGAATGGATGACTCAAGGATACCAAAAAAAGCCCTGTTTCTACGACCAGATGGCAAAAGACCAGTTGTCAAACCACGGTTAAGGTGGGAAGATAATGTTAAGGCCGATGCAGCAAAACTGCTCAACACAAGAAACTGGAGACAAGCTGCGGAGCAGAGAGACGTCTGGAGGAAGAAGCTGATGGAGGAAGAAGCTCGAATTGGGCTGAAGAGCCATCGAAGAAGAAGAATCAAGATATGGAACAGAGCAATCACCTGGGAGTGATGAACTACCAGAGGCTTAATTTTATAACAGACTTGGAGGGCATGGCGAGTTAAGCTTCTGCTATTTGTGCATTTCCAAGAATGCGTCTAAAATGGAGATTCCAATCGATTCGTCGCCTCTTGATGGCTCAGTCTAGCTTTACGCAGAGCCAGTGTAGCCAGCAGCATGGAGCAAGAGGGCTAACAGCAGAAAATGGAGAAAGTCACTTGCGTGCTTGGATTCCGTCTAGTCGTTTACAAATCAAAACCAAACCAAAAAATCGAAGGGACGAGTGCATGATCTGTTGTGTGTGTTGTGCGTTTGGGTATTTGAGACTTTTTGTAACTATATTCAGTTTGCATTTCAATGCACGCATTTCTATTATATCAGCATGTATCTGTATGCACCTTAAACGTCCTTCGCGGCTGCTGGGCATAGAGGACCATACCCAATGATGCAGCGTGAGTGGTTGATGTTGGGGAGAGAAGGCATGCGTCACTAAGATCCAGAATATGTTAGAGGGAAGACAAATTCAGCAGCGAGTCTGTAAAGTAAAAGCAAATGAAACAAGTCTGTTAGGAGTCGGTGGACCTCAGACCTATCCCAAACGTAGATGGGTTTCGAGGGAATATTAGGAAGTAAGTTATGATCTCACGCTGTTCTTGAGTGAAAATAGAGGATATGGAAAATACCTCTCTCGTTTCAAGCAGGATGGTTCAGCGCTGTGACTGATGATTAGATATCCAGAATAACGCAGAGCAAGTTTTCTTTTATTAGGTAAGTTTCAGTTAATATGGGCCGAAACCAGAGACATTCTTCATATCACACGGTCAGTTACTCTCAAATTCCGCCTGAGTGTTTTACTCACCCGGAATTTTCCGGGTGGGTATTACCACCCACCATACCCACATTATTCACCGGCTATGGACTCTATATATGCCAAATTGGTTTGGTAAAAAGAGTCGTGCTTCACGCATTACTACTAATTTGAACTAGAACCAAGAAGTTATGTTAGTATTTTTCTATTTAGCATAACAATTTTAGATAGGGTCCACTGCCAGCAATTATTTTCTCTCATTCACGTCACTAAAGTTCAAAAATCATAAAAAAACGACGTCATGTTAGCTAGAAATTAATAAACATTGCTTGACGTATCCACAAACGTATCCGGTATTTGAAATGAATAGTTAAGAAAATCAATACTAAAACGACTTACTTATATCCAGCTAAAATATTCATCAGCGTACTCTTCCCAGCCCCGGATGGTCCCATAATGGCCGTCAGTTCGCCAGATTTGAATTTTCCACTAACGCCCTTCAATATCGTTTTGAATCCTCGCTTCCTGCCTTCCGATACTGAATATGAAATATCCGAGTATTCGATGTCAACAGGTGGACGTTTCGGTAGATGTGTCAGAGTAACCATCGGCTTCTTCTGTCCATTGGGGCTGTTATTGTGTACCTTTCGTGCCAGGACATGATTACCCGGTATGGATCCATTGCACTGCAGGTTATTTTGGGAGCTGGAATTATTTAAAAAAAAAAGAGAGTTTCTTGTTAGTTAGGTAATACTCAAAAATGGAGAATTGTGGTTATATTATGTAAAAGAAGGTTTTCAGCTCACTTGGTTCGTGGCACCCAATTCGGGGGGTAGTTAACAAAGTTTAACGGATGCGTTAAGTATTTATTTAGGGGATTGCTGTAGATGTTTAACACGTGACTACTATCACAACGACTTAACCGGATTATTTCCAACGAAACGGCGGCGGATTGTTCTTTTAATTCAAAATTCTCGAAGCTGCTACACCCCGATGCCATGTTTAATCGATAGACTTGACTAGTGACTGACTACCACCCGCCCGAGTTTTTCTGCGTAGCTAAACTTCTATCCACGTCATGGTTATAAACAAGGTAAAACAAAAACAAAAAGGACCGAAATAGGAACTTCCTTTCCTTTGTAATTCTTGGGGGTTTGCGTCCTTTTTTTGTTTATTTCAAGAAAGCCCAAACACAAAATCCATGGTAGACGCGGCACGGCTCGCGTGATCTAAACCCTTCAAGTGTTCCCGAGCGACTGACTACTGACTAGCTTTTAGTTGCTGGTCATGTTCCACTAAGTCCACACGAACCACCCCGATACTCTTTTCAGACTATATTTCCCAAAAGCTGCGGTCTTTCTCGGTGCGGCTGGCGTTCTCACATCCATAGTTATTTTTTACGGCTGGGGTTTAATTGATTGAGTTAAAGTTCAAAATGTTACATGACTCCATCGTGACTGATTCCTGGGGTTTGCTTTGTCACTACTGCGGGGCCTTCGGACGCCCGCCCGACCAATAAATAAATTCTTAATAAAATTCAGCAACAAATTAAATTTTGTAGTTACAGTTCGGAGCGCGGCGCTCAATTATGCGAATAATAGTTGGCACATTGACCTAACCCGATCGGGGCTGCGGTATTGGCTGTGGATATTGATCTCTTACACAGATTGCTCTTTGTGGAGAGCTGGTGGTGGGTCGAGATGAACGACGCTTTAGATGCCGATATTGCGATGGCCCACGAAGCGTACAATGAATATTTCACTTAGTTTGAGAACCTTCTGCATGCATATACTGCTTCTTTTTTGTCATGCATAATAAATCGTCATGGAGCGAAAACATGTGCTTAAAATTGGCGGAATTAAAAATTCATTAGATCAATCGATGGGATTGATGTTTCACTCACTCTATTCGCCCGCCGCCTGCACGTTTCTGGTCGGAAGGTGATGTTTTGTAGTCGGCGATGCTTGGTGTTTTAGAGTGGATTAGAGCCGACTATGCCAGAAACATACCGCGTCTTCAATCCGAACCCGAACCTCCGACCCCCGCCGAATAGGAATCGACTAATTTAAATTGTTGATGCAGAAATGAAATGGATTGAATTTTTTATATGGATTTATGTGCTCTGGAACACGTCGTAATGATACGTGCCTGCGAAAGTGAATGTGCGATATTAAATCCATTTTTTTGTTGTTAGGAAAATCGAAACTGAACTCTGATATTGCTATAATGACTTTTAGGTTGACCTAGTGAATTTTTTGCTGTGTCATAGGCCTTAGTTGGTGAGGTGTAGTGGTGTGCATGGCATTTAAATGAATAATTGGCGCAATTTCATCGATTTTCGTTTATCTAAAAAATCTCAATTTATACTACTTTATTCATTTTTTCTATCTATCTAAATCTATATCTATAAAAATCTCGTGTCACAGTGTTTGTTATCGAACGTCCACCGAGACGGGTTGACCGATTTTTATGAAATTTTTTGTGTATATTTGGTAGGTCTGAGAATAGGTCGTAGGCTACTCTCTTTATACTTTATACTCTCAACTAAAAGGAACAAAACTGGTAATTTTGGGAATTTTCGCTTCAGTTTAGTTTCAATAGCTTCATGGCCTACCTGTTTTTTGACAGCTTCGTAAATGTTAAAATGTCATTAAATTGAATCATTCCATTTAATGACAATTTCAAATTTACGAAGCTGTCAAACAATAGGTAGGCCATGACGCTATTGAAACTAAACTGAAATGCAATAAGCAATATGCCGTTAGATCTATGGCGGCCGTCTCAAGAGGGCGGGTTACGTCTTTCTTCACAACCCCCTCGACAAGGGTATCAAATGAAAGGGTATGATAAGAAGAATACAATAAGCAATTAAGTATACTCAATATACCGAACTCATTATTTTCCTGAGCATAGCGTATGTGACGAATTGTGAGCGAAAGTTGCTCGGTATGCGAAATGCCAGGTGTGCAGTCAGCAATAAGAGAATAAAATTTTCTCTTTTTGATTTGCTAACAACAGCTGAATGTATTGCACAAGCGGGAGCAGCTTTTACCTCATTTTGGATGCCCGACGAAAGATAATGAAATTTTGTCGGTTAGCGATTAGACGCAAATGCCCATTCATAATCGGATCGAATTTGGCAATGGTCTCCAGTAATTGCAAGAAATTAACATTGCTTGAGTCGCATGGATTGCGAACCCCTTTATAAAGGCCCCCATATACGGTCAAATTGGATGCACGTCCAGATTTTCATCAAACCCATGTTCGCAAGGAGTTTTGATCGGCCGACCGGCTCACAATCGATAGTATCAGTTGTACACCCGCATTTCGATGTCGGGGACGTCCCCGCAACGGATACACTGCTGTCGGTGCCGATGGGTCTCGAACTCTATTCACGATAACCGTTGAGTCTTTAGGTCACCCTCGATATTCTTTAGCCAGGTTTTCTTCGGTGCCGATCGCTCGATTCTCCAGCCTATGAAATAGTCTCGCCAGAGAAGTTTACGTGGCAAGCGGTCATCATCCATTCGGCAAACATGTCCAAACCACCGCAGTCGACGTTTTTGCATTTCTTCTTGGATCAGCGTCTGTTTATCGCATCTTTGTCTAACTGTCTCGTTTCGAAGACGATCGGGTAGTGAGACACCGAGGATCTGCTGCAAGCATCGACCTCGTGCTTCTTAACGTCCAGTTTGAGCAGTGTCCACGTTTCAGATCCATAAAGAAGAATCGGAAGGATCAACGTTCGGTAAAGGCGTACTTTTGTTTTGATGGAAATATTTGCTCGTTTCCATATATATGTACATCACTTGCGCGAGGCGGATGTTGCTGTTGCCTGGCCGATGCGGCTGTGAACTTCGGACGTCGATGCTACTTTCGTTTCCTCAACCAATGATCCCAAATATTTGAACCTCGAAACCTCTCCGATTTGGGCTCCATCGAAGTTAACACTGGCCCTAGATCCTTCCGTTGTGAGCACTTTGGTCTTTTCTGGATTGATTTTTAACCCGCATGACTGGGCGATGCGGGAAATGTCGTATAAGATGTCCGTTGCTTCGGCATCCGTGTCGTGCCGTGAAGACGGCGCTATCGTCGGCGAGCATTTCGATGTACATCCAATTTGACTGTGTGTGGGGGCCTTAGCTCCATGCATAGACAAAATCGATCATGGGACATCATCGGCCAGTGCACTCAACCGAGCCCGTACCAAAAATAAAAGAGAAGAGGCAAATATTCACGCACAAGCAGGCTTGATTGAAGACTGTGATGTTTACGAAAGACAGATTACCATATATCTATAAGTTTGAGATGCTCACAATACTTAATTATTTGAGTAGCCATCAGCTTTTTAGGGACCTTTGAGAGAAATGGAAGAATGCTGATAGGCCGAAAATCGGAGGAACTGGTCGGAGAATGGCACTAGATGGCTATGATTAACATGCTTCCAAGTCGAGGGAAACTTTGAGGCAGTAGTTGAGAACTTCAATTAAAAATAGGCAATAGACGAGGTATGAGCATCTTCAAGTTTGTCCCAAACATTTCAAATTACAAAACGAGTTCGACTTTATCGAAGAATGAATGAAAGGAAACTTTGGGTCGTGTCAGACTCGATTAAATGGAGGATAGTCCAGAACTAATCTCGATGGAGCGGCACATTTTGCGTTGGACAAAACGTTAGAGCGAGTAAAGAAACATTAACAATTAGTTCCCTGAGATGCGAAAATTCATGGTGAAATATCTACTGTTCTGCATTGATTGAGTCTATAACAAGCGCTCGAAGGCAGGACAGAAAGAGAATTTCATTAGCTCGATTCGATGCCCTTTAAGACGGCACACCTTAACTATCTGGGTTCTTTCCCACGGAACAGCAAGAGAGAAACATACACATATTTACCATCGTCCGTGTTGAAAGCTAGGAAAGAAATCACTGCAATTGTACGTAAGCTTACGAGATTACAGACCGAGGAACGGCTTTTTCATCAAAAAACTTCCAAGCTTATTGCCAAGCTTACGACGTTCAATATTGTTAGAACTCCGCGAGCCAAGGGACAAGCGGGGCGAGTGAACTAGACATTGATATCTACCTTGAGCACTATGACCCGAGAAGATAAGAGATGGCACGAGCGGTTGAGTGAAATGCAATGGGCTCTCAATACTATGAAGAATCATAAGAATAGACTAGTGATGAGCAAAAATGGTCTTGTTCTTGCACATTTTGCAAGAGCAAGAACAAGAACAAGACTTAGTTATGCTTGCAAGAACAAGAACAAGACAGACTGAACAAGAACAAGACAAGAACAAGACTAGATTAGTCTTGTCTTGTTCTTGCGTTTGCCCATCACTAGAATAGACGTAGTCCGCACGAGTTAGTTCAGTCTATGATCCCAGGGATATACTTCAGAATAAAATCATACTCGTCTTCAAGCTGAGAAAGATGACATCCTTGCAAATGTACCACAAGTCCGACGTGCGGTAGCGGAAGTTATCAATGAGAAAGGGGTGAAGTGGTAAGAGAGATTTAATCGTCAACATAGACTGCCAACGAAGTACGAGGCTGGAGATCGTTGGTGGGAAATATACCAGTAAGCACCGGAACGTCTCGAAAATTAGTGCCGCCTTATATCATAACAAAGGTATTGGATAAAGACCAGTATGTCATCGAAGATTTACCAGACTATAAACGAACGCAAAGAACGTATTCTTCAGTATTTGCGAGTGATAAGATGAAACGCTAGTGTAGCTTAGCCCAGAGGAAGAGAGCGAAGCAGAACGATCCTACGACGACTAGGAGAGCTGCGAGAATGACGAAAATAGCGAGGGCGCTGTCATTGCCGGTTGAGCTGAAAACCTAGTAACCCTGCAAAAGAGTTAGCTGAAAATGAAAACACGTTGACATTGAGACAATCTAGTTCGGCGACAGACGTGACGGGTATGTCAACCATTTATTCGCTACGGTTTTTTGAAATTTTTTTGTTAGAGTTTTACATTACGATACTCTATATTATTGTAATCCTATAACCAATTTTCATGATTAAGGTATCAATGTATGCGGAATACCCCCACCTATTAATGCTTGTCAAAGTGACAGTACCGCCAGACATTTGGAATGTATAGACCTACTAACTTCTTATTTGGAATTGATGAGATTATAGACAACGGGAGCTCGTTATTTTAACGAATCGTCGACAAAGACACCAGTTTTGCATCGGGCGGATACCCGGTAGTGTCGATGAGAAATCTTCTATTTGCAGTAGACCTTTCGTCGAGGTAGAGGCGACTAATTGTGGTTTTGGACCAGCTAGTCGCTATTACTGGTCCACGACTTAGTTTTGCTGCAGGGTTGTTGGCATCTGCGGGCTGCATTCCCGAATCGTCTGTGGTACCAACACTTTTGTTGCGACTTGCTGTGGTTAATGTCGTGTGCTTGGTTGGTGGCGGGTTGTATGGTGTTGGATATCCTTAATCGGCTGGGGCTACGGGAGAAACCTCGCTGCCTTGTTGGACTTCGTTTGTGGAACTTTAGTTTTTCTACTTCCTTCTAGAGAGTTGCTACCTGCTGCTGAAGGTTTATGGAAGATGGTGTTGATACTGCTGCAACATCTGAAAAAACCTCCGAAATTTTATCTGCCATCTCCGCCAGTTTACTAATGTCCTGGGTTGAGCTGCTAGTGAGAACTGCCTGAGTTTGTGAAGGCTATTGTTGCATCCACAGGGTCTTTAGTCCTTCGTTGGAGATGTTACCGCCAGCTAGTTCCTTCATTCGCTTGAGGAGTTGAGATGGTTTCCGTCCATCTGCCGTGATGCCGATGAGAAGTTCTTTTAGGCGTCGCTGCTCTGATTCCTGGAAAACTTGTAATAGTCGCTCCTTCAGCGCCAAATACTGGTCTTTCTTAGGTGGTTTGGTGATGACGTCCCTCACTTCCGTCAAGATGTCTGCATCCAGATTTCCTACTAGTGTGTAGTACTGCGTAACATCCGATTTTATCCCACTGGTGTGGAATTGTGCCTCCAGTTGGTGAAACCAGAGATCCGGACTCTTCTTCCAGAACGGTGGTACTCGTACGGATACGGCTGCTATAGTTCTTCCTTCGTTCTGGGTTGCTGCTTTGCTCGGCTGCTATGGTTCCATCCTCCTTCTGGGTGGCTGCTTTTCTCGGCTGCTCGTCTTCCAGCATCGTTCCTGGTAGTGCTGTTCTTCCTTTGGGAGGAGTAGTGCTGTTCTTCCTTCCGGGTCCATAATTTGGCTTGGGTCACCAATTTGCTCGGGGTCACCAGTTTGCTCGGGGTGTTCAGAATTAGCAATTTAATTTCTGACTCAATAAAAAGGTGCCGGAAGGGTGTGATTCAATAAAAAGATAACTTTTTCCAATAACCAAATTACTATTTATTCGCAATTAATTATTAGATTTTCTCAAATATAACTTCAATAAAAATTCAACAAATTGCCAAAATAATTCAATTCAATCTTTAATTCGTTATTTATTACTTGAAATTTCGTATTTGTTTTGTAAATAAAAATTACCAAAATATTGCTTGCTCTGGTAACTTAAATGAATAACGCCACCTATCTGTCAGCGTGATGATTGATGTTTCGACTGATGTGTTCTGCAATTAGAACAGCCAGAAATAACTTTTGTGTTGCTGCACTCTGGTTTCGTTTCTTGTGAATCGCTTGGGATTTGCTTGCTGCTTGCTGCCTGGTTGCTGCTTACTGCCCTGGTTTCTGCTTTGCTGGACTGCTTTGCCTTGTTTCTTCGCAAATTCGTCCCTCTGTGGTTGGTTAGAGTAACTGTTGAAATCAACTTTGATGATTAAGTTACTGCTGTAGTAAAGACTTCAAGACTGTCTTTAATTCGGGCTCTACCAGGAAAAGACCTCAATTCTGTCTTTCCAGAATGCTAAGTTCAATACTTGAGCTGATTCTTTGAAATTGCTTTATTGTTAAAACCTCAATACCGATTTTATCTTCTAGTTCAAGACTCTAGAAAGATTAAAAGCAATCTGATTTAACGCCGTCTGTGCGTCGGTATTTATTTCTACTCGAACAATAGCTGTGGCTATCCTTTGGCAGGGGGCTTCGTTCTCGAAGTACATAATTTCGGGTTTATGTACTAGATCTGTGTGCGATGTCCGATCAGCTGTTCTCTTCTGACTCGTAGACGTCAGATGGGGTTTTCTTGTATCTGGGTAAGTATATTTTATTCCTATTTGAGTTTATTTGCTAATTTTAGTTTATGTTTTTCAGATTTTAGTGGGGGATGGACGAGGAGGAGCCTGCGATCACTCCTTTGGGGTTGACAGGTGAGTGTTTTTTTGGAACCTGTTTTGGATTTTATTAATCTTTGTTTGTTTACAGAATTTGTCGATTTGCCGACGGCTTTTTGGCATTTTCTTGGACGGATTTTTCATCGCCTTGGATTTTAATTTTCAACTTCTAAAAAAGGTAAGTATTTCGATGGCTTAATCTAGAAAGGCCCTAACATCAAATTTTTCAAAATTGAAATTTTGATGTTAAATTATAACCTGTACGTAGCTAAACATTTTCCAGAAATTTGGGAGATCTGCAACTGCAACAACTTGTCATGCTTCATTTTGTAAGTGATGCGAAATTTAACGCAAAACTGTGAAAACTCTCTAATTTTAAACGTTTTTCGGCTTTCCTGTGAAATTCGCAAAATGCGTGTTAGGGCCTTTCTAGATTAAGCCATCGTTTGTAGATTTAATATTTGTATTCTAATAACTCTTTTTCTATTTTCAGGGGCCCGTTTTTGTAATACGCTTATTCGCAAACTTGAATTTCGTAAAACGAAAAATAAAATAACGATAATTTTTAATAGTGGTTCACATATTACGAACAAATCAAGTTCGTAAATTCAATGGTGTTCGTAAGCATATTGAAGCGGCGGCTACTAGTTTATGGCTAATATTTATAGCGCTTGGCGACATAACGGCAGTGAATTGTCAATTTTGAAATTAGTGCAAGATTTTGGTAACTTATCAAGTTTCTAAATATGTCAATTTGGCGTCATATTTTAGTCTATGACGAAAATAGAGAAGGTGGAAGGACTCAGCAGCATATATATATAATATTTTCAAACGAAAATTAAGGGATATACATATCAAATCCTTTAGATATGCCAAATAAGGAGTAAGGTATAATTCAATTTATTATGTAAAATCTTTAATAAATAAGTTTTTAGTTTTGTTCAGCGCTTTTTTTTTATGAAAAAACCAAGCTTAGGTGTAACCCTTTGTACTACCAGTCCGTCATGTCGTTCAGTTCATGGCGCAATGTCTAGTAGTAGCTTGGTTTGAAGAATAGAGGAGAATAGGAAAGGTTAGAGGGGGTCTGGAGGGTGTAGAAGAAAATGACGATGAACCTCACGTTTGAACTCTAAGATGTTGTACGAGTTCGGAAATACTGACTGCGGGAGATATTGTGCGTGAACGAGGGGGCTGGAGGGTATGGGGGTGAGCCGAGCCGAGGGGGTCTATTTGATTATCGAAAGAGGCTTTTCTGTTCTTACTATAAAAAATACATCTTTCTTCTGATCAACCAATAACATACATACCACTTGTACTAAGACTAGCCGTTACTTTAATTGTTCTATTTCTTCTACCAAAATACGGCTAGAAATGATTTTACTTGTCCAATATCAAAAAGTATGTTTTCAATTATATTACAAGAAATATTAATTAAATTGAGAGCAAGAAACTAAAGAGAGGTTTCATTCAAAATACGGGTTAGGTATTTCTCTTAACATAATTTATTCCGTGTTTCTTATATATTTTACGTGTAACTAGTTGTTTGGCAAGGTACGAACAACTTATAGGTGGCGTAAGGCACCGTTCGTTAATTTACGAAAATTCGTTAAGTTTTCGTATTACATGGACAACAAAATTGAAAAATGAAAATTAAAAAGTCGATTTTACGAAAAAGCGTATTATAAAAACGGGCCCCAGGTATGAATTTGTTGTTGTTTTTTGTAGTGATGTCTTCCTCAGTGTGTGTTTTGTTTTTGTGATTTTGTGTATTCATGTAGTTTTGGTCGTCAATTTTTTTTTAATAAAAGTGAAAGATATTGTGGATTTGGTGTTTTATTTTTTAGTTCCCTTGTTACTTGGTTTTTGTTTTTTAGTGTCGCCGGAACACGGGGTCACCAATTTGGCAAGTATTGTTGCCAATTTAGCAGGTACTATTGGTGTCTTGCTCACCAATGGGAAAAGGTTCCTTTGTTATTAAAACACTGGAAGTCCAATTGAATTTTTCTCTATTTTACAAAGTATGTATTGACAAAGGTCTTATATACAACTGTTACACAAGTTACATGTGAATTATATTTACCCAAGAAAAAATGATTTTAAGAAAAGTGCGTTTTGTTTTCCTGATGACGTATTATGATACGCCACACAGGCATTCCCATTAAAGTCCTTTTTCCATAACACACTTTAGTTGTTCAAATATTTCCATAATAAAACTGAACTAGTGAAAGAGTGACAAAAACTCCATTGGAAACCACCATCTTTTCTTGATTACTATTTCCGTTTCTTCAGTAAGATGTCTTAATAACATTCAACTACTTCACACATCTCTATCATAAAACATGTCGTTTAGTTCATAGCTTCATCCATGGGGGCGCTTTCCATAATAACCCATTCTGTGCCATTCTTCTTCTCCGTTTACAGGAACTTCCTTATCTTTGACATACCATCAGAAAAGACAAAAGGAGGGGCAAGCTTCGCCTGGCTGCTAACTCATCCTTTTTAATAATAATCCTAATTCCCCATAAAATCGTTGACATAATGACCCTATCTCCTAGATATCAAGACCCACTTAAGCTCACCACCACCATGTGTAAATATTGTGTCGTCAGCAAAACTAAATGAATAAAAAGTGCCCCCGGAGCAAACAAATGCGTACGACCTCTAATGACCTACCACACGTTCGCCCCGTAGTCCATATATAGAACGCGATATAATTGGGAGCGAGGAGCACTGGAATTAGCTGTGCACATTACGACATCAGGATCCGCACACACAGGCACACCCAAAGCTCACATATCGTCAAGGACTCCGCTGGCATCCTTGGAAAATCTCGAAAGTAAACGAGCAGGCACCTTGCGAAATTGACTTCACCCACGCGAGTGTTGCCGAAGCATGTGCCATTCGCCTTGGAGGGAATTCGTTACTCGATAATCGATTAACCGAGGATGGATTTTCGCAGCAGTATTCTTTCCCACTTTTCCATTTTGCGCCCTCTTCAAATTTTCACTTTTTGTCGCCGTTGATGGGGAATTGTGATTTTTAGTGCAAATGAAAAAAACTGTGAAACACGAATCGATATCGTCCTTTATCACGAGAATTGGTCCACAAGGCGAAATGTTTCTTTCAACCAGCGTCATGAAGGGATGCTGTAAGTGGGATTATGTGAGTGTGTGTGTGCATTTGCCATAGAAAAGAGTGGCCTCCCTTGTGTGCTTGAGGACTTTAACCTTTGTTCCAAGATTAGCTCGTGGAGTGCAGCATACATTACACGCGGCCACTCATTGATCTTGACCATGAATTTGCAATGTTAAGTGCTGACGATCCAAGTGGGTGCCAAGTGTCAGGGAGAATGTGGAATATCCAGAAAACATACAAACAACCCCAGAACAGTCGGCCAAGAAAACGATTCGTCAGACCCTACAATAGAAAAATTTTTATGCGAGCTCATCTGCCAGCCCTTTTATACTGTAGATTAGTCTATCATGGATTGAAATGACGTACAGCAAGCTTTAGTCGAAAAGATAGGAGTTATAAGAGTGACAGAACTGAATAACGCCATCTCTCTGTTTTATTCGACCCGCTCCTATCTAATACTATTGCGACAGACCGCTGTCCTCGCTCATCGAACTAAATATGGCTTCTTCCCTTGTTAGGTGATTGCAGGAGAAAGGGCTGGAAAGTACTGTACGATAGGAAAAACAGAAAAAAAGAAAAGCATCTAGAGCAGACAAGTCGAAAATGTGTGTCGTGCAGTGGTTTCACCAAGGACCTCTGCGATGGTAGGTAGGTACCATAACCCAAGGCTTCAAAGGGCCTCTATGTCTAACAATCAACTATAATTGTCTTGCCTCATTCGCGCATCATAAGGAATGCTGTTTGTGGCCCCCTTGAGGAAAAATGATTGCTACCCGATCGCGAATGGAAAATTTCGGCGTGAATATGTGGGTAATAAATGCGGCGCTGTCGAAAGCTTTACATGTTCCTCTTTGCAATTGTCTTTTCGTCCTACCAAATGCGAGTTGCTTCTTACCAAGCGGTCCTTCAACTGAACACTCTTCTTCTTCTTTAACAGCTCTACAACCGGAATCCGGTCCTGGCCTCTCGCAACTGTTCTCTTCACCGGTCCCGATTCGGAGCCGATGTCATCCAGTTTGGCATCCCTGAGCTCTGAGCGTCCTGGTCTACGCCATCCTTCCGGCGGAGATTGGCTCTCCCTCGCTGTCGCACTTCATAGGTCTTACCGCAGAGAACTTTCCGACCAGGTTCATATTCACTTTTACGTCGGAGGTCGGAGCCTACAGAGCTTCATTTTCTTCAAAACATCTACGACGCGATAATGTGAGTACCGCGTCTTATATAGTAAAAGTTTAGACGCTTTGGTGTTAACTATAACACCGTGTTCCGGATACCGTTACTTGGCTTGTCACATTAGTCATGGTCAACCTACATAGTCTTGTCAGCTTGTTGCGGATACCGAATTCTCTCATGGTTTTGTAGAGTTCTACTCTGGCTATGCTATCATAGGCGGCTTTAAAGTCTATGTATAGGTGTTGAATTGAGTTTTAAAACCTTAATCTGGCTTCCTATGGTGCGCGGCAGACGAAGACAGATACGGACGGTGCACCATGGGAAGAGTGTCGTCCATGAAGGCGCAGACAAGTCTGCAGCGGTGCGTAGGATCTGTTGTTGATTGGCCTTTCAGCCAATTTGGCTTTATAATTCACCAACGTTCTTTTCTTCTGGTGTGATGCTCTTCATGCCACGGCATGGGATTTAGTTAATCAATCACACCGCTGTCATTGCTGCTTCTGTCCAAAAATTTCGACTCAAATCGCCTGTCATAATGGTACCCCTTCCATAATTGTACGATTCATACTCTCTGCTACTCCATTTTGTTCATTTGTGTGGTAGTGTCCTCTGATTTTGTATGAAGATGAAAGATTTGTTATATCTAGACTTTGGTTTTTACATGCTCGTCCGTGTTTATACGGATGACCTTGAACTCCACCGCTATAAAGCTCGCACCCGCACCAGTGCAGTTACCGGTTCGCGGTGGTACTGCGGACCGCTACAGACTTGTCTATGATAATTCGTAAAATCGCTCACCGTGTGAAGCCAGCTTCAGTCACTTTTCCATAGCCTGCCCCAAGATGAAAATCTGATCAGTTGTTGATTTTCCTGGTGTAATGTAGGTCCTCCATAAGGCTGGGATGCAGTCTGCACCCAAGGCCATGTTGTTTCTAAGCTTTGTGGCGGCAGCATAGCAGGTCAAAGTCGCGATAGTAATGGTTGGGAGTAGGTGAACTGCAAGTATCGCGGGTAGGTTGTGGCAGTTCCTTCCTCCCCGACTAGAGCTGCTGTTCGACATTGCACTCTATATGAAGAATATAGATTTTCAACAGTATGAAGGTCCTTTCCTGAGGCATATTAGCGTCTATTATAAATTAATCCTACTCCTTAATCTGATAACAATAATAAATAATCACTTTAAGAAGGTTTTTTACACAATTACTACACATTTTTCTACAAACGATAGATTAAAGCACTTGCACTTTTTGTAGTTCAAATCCATCGAACAGATTTTATTTAACAGTTCGGCAGTTTGTGCCCCCTTCCACACTATTGCTGTCCTAATAATGTACTATCGTTCCATGCCAAAAAACAAAAATCACGCAAAACTACTTTGACAGATGACAGCTACGAATTATAAATTTATCTGACTTTAATAGTAGTCGTGATCGTTGCCGTGGCCGTGTACAATTTTGGGCAACTTCATAAGAATCGTATAGGCCCATTCAGAAACAGCAGCAGCAGCGGCTTCAAACTGTTCCTATTGGCTAATGGTGGTCATATGACAACAAAAGCAGCAGCGATTGCTAGTAAAACCAAACTTGCTGCTGCCGTTTCTGAATGGGCCTTATGTATTATAAATGTGTTTGGCAATAGCTGCGATGATAGTTTCGCTCGTTGCCCCAATTGTGATTACACCAATACAAAGCATCAGGACATCATTCACCAAATAAAACAAAACAGTAAAAGAATTAACATGCAATTTTGATATCAAGGAAGTTTTGCCACATGCAAAACACCTTATCTAGGTGGTTTGAAATCAAAAGTTTTCTAGTAGTTTCTTAATTTGTACCTAGAGTATATGTTCTACAACTTGAATTACACAAGCACTAAGCAACCTTGACCTAAGTGTACCAAAGCTCGTAGGAAAATAAAAGGAACATATTTTTTCTTCGATTTGTCGTTTTCTCTTCGATTTGTCGTCGTCATCGTCATCGATTTTGTTCAAAACTTTAACAAAACCAACAAAGTTTTAAATAGGAAAAGAGTTGCGTACAAAAGAGACAAGTTTTGCCTCCATTCCTTCGCTTCCAGCCTGTAAAAACACAGTCATGACGCAACCAACAACTGTTTCCAAGTTCAAGGATAAATTTTATTGATAACAAATCAAATTAACTCCATCAATTAACCATTACGTCGTAATCAGCACTTATTTTTCAAAAATGATCAAGAAAGAATCCAGCAAACGTCAAATGCGCAGCGATAAAGACCGAGTTCAAGAACACAATGATGAATCGGTGCAAGCGACCTCCAGTTCTGCGAGCGCAATTGGTATTACACTTTGACAGTTGTTGAAAGCGTTGAAAAATGTCTTCTTCTTTTCAGTTTTCCATGGAATTAAATTTTTCTTGGAATGTTTACACAATTTCTCGACACGCGTTCATTTACTATTATTAAAAAAAATCTTTTAAAACAAAATTCTTTGCATGACATGCAAGAGTGCTGGGTGGGTGTGTTTGTGCTCTCAATATTTACAAAGTTGCATTCATGTGTTGAGCAGCGTCGTGGGGAAAATAACAGTTGTTTTGATAAAACGTAGAACGCATATCGGCTCACGTGCTTCCAGCAATGCAAATAAAATCGATTTATTTGCGGATATTTTTGTTTACTTGTTGGTTTGCTTTTTTAATAAAAAAAATATGTTATCGCCGTCGGTTAGTCGGAATGTTTTTGTTTAATTATGATCTGTCGTTAACCCTGGAGCAGCGTCGTGGCATCATTGAGTCATACAATGGCGTTGCGTGGTAGATTATGACACTTTTACATTAGTTTTAAAGCTCGCTATTTAGTTTTTTGTTCTTTTAGTATTAAAATGTAAGTATGATCTACATATATACTAATGCGCAAGCACTATTTTTGTACCGACTTATTATTAACCGACTTCCACCAAACCGATTTTGCTCAAACTGGTTTTATATGGAAGCCAGAGTCGTAAAGCTGTGCAGAATATAGGTTTCATGCCCGTGGAGGAGATATAATTAATGTGGGTGGAGAAAACCTATTTACTTTCTAACCTAACCCCTAGATCGATTACAGAGTTAGCGCGGAAGACCTTGTTGTCGAGAAAAGTGTAGTCATAAGTTATAACACCACGTTCCTACAAAAAGTCATGACCTCACATTTACTAATATTAAGCACAAGGTTATTGGTGGAACATCAAGAATAGAAGGTGTTTAGAGCTGCTTGCAAAAGTTTGCAATCCTACTATACTCCTTATGTGGCGATACAGTTTGATGTCATCAGCGTAAACAAGGATTTTACAGTGCCTTAGCAGGGCAACAATGTCGTCAATCGATAAAAAAGGAGAGGGCCAAGATGACTGCCTTGCGGGACACCACGCGGACGCTTTGATGTTTTTCGATTTGACTCTGCGGAATAGAACCTGGTGGGTTCTGTCGGCTAAGCACGACTGGAACCATACCACAATGGCATGCGGAAAGCGTAATTCGATTGTCTTCATCTGGTTGGAAGACAAGGGTCGTGAAAAATTTGAGGAAGAACGATGCAAACTTATCATAAATCTGGGATGAATGAGAACTGAGAGAGTTCTCGTACTGCATTGTGTTAGGGTAGTTATCAACTTTTTTCTTAGTGTTCCTGAGGTACTCCGTATAGGGCGCTTCGGAGAGGGCATGAAATTGGTCATAGCAATTGAGAAATGCATAGAAACTCGCAGTGTATTGCCTCTGCAGGTAAGTTTTCCAGAGTTTATTCTTCAGGTTTTTGGCACGCCTTAACTTATTGTTGTACTACGGTGGGGATGATCTGGACGACTTTGACGGCGCAATAGGTACACAGGATGCGAAGGTTTCATACAGGGCGGAGTAAAATTTTGCTACATCAACATCCAACTCATTAGATGAGAGCACCAAATTGAAATCGACCGAAGTGGGCTTGGCTGAGAGTTCTTCAAGGTTGGCTTTTTAAAAGTTGACCCTTGAATTAACGTTGTGTTCAGGAAGGTAGTTATCGTCCTCAACGCAAGATACCCATTTAACATTGGGTAAGTTAAACTCGCCTACAAGTAGGAGTTCGTCTTTGGAATCCATCATATCTTGGATAGGATTTGTGCAAGAGATTAAAATTTCATAGAGGTTTTGACCTGTATTGTCAAAAATGCCGAATATACCAGGTGGGATGTAACAGCAAATTAAAAATAGGTTGTTATAGACAAGGGAGTCTTTAAGATCGAGGATCTCAATGTCCAAAGAGTTTGACATTAAATTATGTAGCGTTATTAAGCACCAGTTGAGAAGGTTACTATAGGCAAGTAGTACACCACCCCTACGAGCCTCCGAGTCAATATATCTATTCCTCCGAAAAACTTGGAAGGAGGTATCGAAAAGTTCGGCATTAAGATTCCCACTGTGTGACCATATTTCTTTAAAAGCGATTATATCAAAATCACTGGCCGAAGTCGACAGAAACACATCTTAGGTTTTGGATCTGATTCCCCTCACGTTTTGGTAATTGAGTGAAAGCGTCCTAAGTTTTTTGAAACCTGTCGAGTGTCAGGAATACTGCATACGCGTGCGGGGAACAAAACACTTTGAAAAGGCACCAGTAGGCCAGAACGTGGGGTCTAAAAGCTTTTCAGCGGTATTGGGGAAGTCAGGACGAAAGACGCAACCGGTTTAGAAACCTTCGTGCAGGAGACTGTAGCAGGATTAATAGCTTTTCCGCTTAGATATTCTTTAATTGCCTCACATGTAAATAGTTTCAGGGGAGAAACGCGAAATGAATATATTTCGGGGTCAGGGTACCGTTATCAAATTGGCGCAGGTTACCGAAGACTCAGTATCCCCAGTGCCTGACGGTCCAACGAAGAGGTTGATGACGCATCCGGTTTTCGGCTATAGCTCCAGCCCATTAGGAGTGAGGGGCAGGAGCAGGCTAACTAGTAGAGGGGTTCGCACTGACAGCATCTGTAACGTTGACTTTACGACTGCGTCTACGTTTACCATGCTTTCTAGGGGTTTTCGGGTGGTCAGGAGCCAGACTGGAGGCAGCCTCCACCAAAGGGCCCTTTTCAATTATTATGGCCGGGTCGTCATCAGATACTGCCACCGTTAAGAGCGAGTTTATTCTATCATTGACGCTTCCACTTACGCTTTAGCCATAGAGAGCTCACTGCTGTTGACAGCGATTCAATATCAGTCAGAACACGCTTCGTACTCCTTTTATTTTCATCTAAGATAAGATGAAGAGGAGCTAAGGTGTTAGTTACTAAAGCAGGATGAAGTGGCCGATCGAGTCAAAGACTGTTGCAACCCGGGAAGAAATTTCTTGGAATTTATTCATTAAGAAACCCGAGTTGGTCTCAACAGACACAAGGGTGTCGGACAATGCATCGAGCCGGACATTGATCGACTGGATATCATCGGTTAACATCTGTAAATGTGATATATTTCGAGAGAAGGAGTTAAGACGACTCATGACTTTCTCATGACCATCGAGAAAGACGTCAGAGATGTCTTTCATCAGTCTTAGGACGTGGCCGGCTTGAATGTCGGAACATTCATTGCAAGTTCACCCTCTAGGGGTCCAAGCTTTGCCACTAGCTCGAGGATTGATGCAGGTAAGGTGAAAAACGCCTGCACATACACCATCACAGGAAACCCCATCTCAAACGATTTTGGTGACCCGGCATTTCTCTATGGTTCCCTTGTATATGTATCCATTGATACAGCTTGTCATCAAACGTAAACGTCTCTCAGTCGCATTTCATGATTGTTTAAGGTTCATTTTTCGCTTGCAAAGATCAGATCATGTGTCTGGTGTACGAAACTCCCTAATAGGTTGTGACTTCTTTTGTTTTGTTGATGTCGTTGCATTGGTCCTAGTGCATAAAGTTCTCCACAAGAAAGGTCCCCCTTACCTATCTCCTTCCTCTCCAATCCATGCGTTCGATTAAATTTCTCATTTCTGTACACTATACCCTAATAGGTAGCCGTTCTTTCTTTGTGCACTCGTTTAGCAATATACAGCCAAGACTTTCAGAAGGCAAGCATTCCTTTTTCTATCTCTCTCTTCTGCTCTTTAGTATTTTCTTTTTCTCTCTCTCTCTCTCTCTACTTATTCCTCTATCTCCTGCTCTTCTCCTTTCTTGGTACTTACTCCAACACTTTTCCTTCGGGCTCAGTACCTCACCAAAAGAAAAAAAAACATTAAATAATTGTCAGTAAAGTTTGGACATTTCCTGATTTTTTTGAAATCGTTCTTGAAACACCAAAAAACCCATAACCAAAAAAGTCCAACTAAGTGCCTGGCTGTCATAGTGTCAATATGTTAACAAGGTGGCAGTTATCACAAATTACTTCTCTATTTTGATGCAATCTAGAGTCTAGCAACGCGCTAATTACGTCAATTCACTATCGACTCCGAGATTTCAATCAGCTCCAATTATAAAGGAATTATGGCACTAAATCATTGCACCATCGGCTGACAACTAAGGACAATTGCCGAAGACGTCAGTGGCAGCAGTCTCAGCGAAATTCTCCAACACTTATCTGGTAATTGGCAATTATGATTGGAAACTAGCGGCAAACTTCACTTCAAGATTTTATGCAAATTCGGCGGTCGCTTTGTTGACTTTGTCGCAGGACTGGCGCCACCATCGCGTCCGGCTGCGTTAGTTTCCAAATTGCTCTCGTGCCGTGGCTTAAATTAGAACAAAAACTTGGTCCTTCTGACGTGGCCAACCTGCAGGGCGTTAAGTATTGGATGTCGTGATTCGTGACCGAACTTTCGTTTTCGTTCTTTGCAATGTGACTCCGCACTGTGTCATTTATGCGCTGTGGCGAAGGTCGAACCGCACCTTAAATCGATGTGTCCACAGCCAGTCCAGCAACCCGAATTCAGAGTTCCTCCTCCCTCTCTGTCTGTCTTTCGTTTTTTGGGGTTTTTCTTTCACCGTTTTCTAGGGCAGCAGCACTGCCGACCAGACGCCCACCCCAGGCGCAGTGGCGTGCCGAGGGCACCCCCTTTTCATAATTCGGGAATTCCTATTATTTAACGTTTACAGAGCATTTCTCGTGGCGCTCTAATGGGAACGTGGCCAGTTAATTATTCCAGCGGAGATTGTTGTATCGTGATATGGCTCCCCGATTAACGGAAGAGATAGCGGCTAGTTAGGGCTGGTTAAGGATTGGTGACTTTATGACTTTTATTTTGTATTATTTTTGGCGATTTCGTGCTAAATGTTGTGCAATCGAAAAGATAATTATTTGCATGGAGCAAATTTATGGAAAAGTGTCGCAAATATTTTGATTGCGGAATTGTTTCAGTTCTTGTATTGTTTAAAAAAGCATGGACATTATGCGAAAGCGGTGCTGCCAAATTGTTTAGAATCACGCAAATTCGATAACTGAGGCACGGAAATTCTTTGCGTGGAAAGCCTCTCATGAGAAGCTCTCCTATGACTTAGATTTCTGAACGACCACTTTTAAATGCTTGAATATAATTTGATTTCTGAAAAAAAAGAGATTTGTAGGAATTAATGTTATTCGGTCTTTCATGGCGATATGTGGATTAACGACATCAACTGGCTCCTCTTAGTTGAATTCTTAAGGTTTAAGTATAAAAAAAGGGTGAGTGTCTAGAAAAGTTGGCAGAATTCCTAAAAAATGTAGTAGGGCAGGGAGCACACCCTTACCAGGTCAAGATGTCAAGTATCCTTTTTATACGCTTTATATTAGTTTCACCTGTATCTTGTATCTCGCATGTAAACAAATATTGCAACTTGATTTTGACCCACTTCCGGATCTTACGTAGTTCGCGTGAGAATACAATCTGAATCAAGATGGCGGTTCAAAGATTGCGGCCGAATTTTGCAATTGTGCTCCTCGACATGGATATTAAATGAAAGGGTATGACAAGAAGAGTACTAACAGCGGGGCAGGGCCGGCTTTAGGTCTTTTGGCGCCCCGTGCGAGATATTTTTAACTTTTTAGAGTTATTATAATGCACAAATTATACAATAACCCGAGTAAAAATAAAAGATGGCCTAACAACGACCAAACACTGGCCACTTGGGAGCACACACGGGTTCGCGACGGCCAAACGAAAGGTTTAAATGGCCGAGAACTGAGCTATTCACTGCTTATTTGCAGCAAAAAAGAATCTGCACCTAATGTGTTGTTGAATGTGCTTTATAGCCTTATGACACTGGCTTTATCGTAGGCTGAAAATGCTGCCTTGGCTAGGCTGAAAATGACGAAATCTGTTATACTGTGGGACAGAGATAGCATGTGAGAGTAAGAACGATTATCTGACTATTATAACAGATAGTTGTTAAGGGGAGAAGAAATCCGTTGGAACTATTTGAAATATTCAAATTTATTATGATTAAAATTAAATTAATTTAAATTTATTGTATTTAATATTACACATGGTCAACATCAGGTAAATTAAAATTTTTTGCTCTCTTCCTTTCAATTTGCTACTTCCTCATTAAAAAATCTTGTTTGACCTGAGTCCTCCAGACCAGAGTAAAACAATATCTTCAAATATTTTCAAAAATACTTCAACAACTATATATAAAAAAATAAAAAAAAAATATTATATTTTTCTTTTAAGACACCCCCAATTCGCAAAGCGCACCCGCCCGTTGGAGTAACAAAAATATGTCTCCCACGATTTGAAATTACTTTGGGGCAATTAAAAATCACACTGAACACATCAAAAATTGTTTGGAGCGATTTTACTCCGGAGCCCCAATTCTAAAAATTTACCCTTCAATAAAATATTATTTATTCTCACTTCAATTATAATTATTTCAATTTATTACTTCAATTTATTTTGATTTTCACTCACTGTTATAAAAAGTCTAGAGATGTAGCAAACTGTTATAAAAAGCATAGAAAAAAGAACATGAATTTCATTCTTTTCCTATGCTTTTTATAACAGTTTTCTAGACTTTTTATAACACTTTAAATTCAGCCGAGAAAAGTTTGAGTATATTCCTCTCACTCTTACATATGGGAAAATCTCCTTTGAATTTTTTCTTTCATTTTTCAGCCTAGCCAAGGCAGTATTTTCAGCCTACGATGAAGCCAGTGTCATAAGGCTATTATGTGAGAGGGGTATAACGTTTTTTGTTTAAAGGTTATTTTTTTTTGGTGAGAAGCATATACATTTGTTGACGGACTCGTTCTTTGCATATTCTGTCCAATGAATTCAATTTGTGTATGCCTATGGTATCAAACTTCATTCTATCGGACAGGAACTGTACCATAAAGGTATCGTTTAGGACGTCCAAAGTAAAGCACGAGATAAGCACTTCCTTCTTATGTGACAACGGCATGAATTCCAAATTGTGGAGTCTGTCCGTGGAGGACAAAAAGGTGCTAAAATCACGCGGGTCGTGTAGGTTTCTCAGAGCGAAGAGGAGAAAGGGGAATGCCCACTGCCCATAGGCATTTCGGCCATGGGTGCCCACACATAAAACCAAACGGAAACGATAATTAGGCTAGTGCCAATAGGTTTTTGGAAAAAAAAATTAATAGCGGCTCAGCAATTAAATGTGGTCAAGGCTATAACTAAGAGAAAAAAAACTTTTAAACGCGAAAAAAGGGGAAATCTTAAAATGGGGATGCCATTTAGGGGTTGAAAACGGTTTACCCTAATTTTGCAAGAACAACTTTATTAGTGTTTTTTCGGATTTCGATGTTCAAATAAGTGCTCAATTAACCGTTGAAATGTCTACTTTCAAATGGTCTATATATGTTAATACTTTATTCTTCATTAAACTGCTTAAAATTAAGAAAAACCGAAAAAGGACTTTTCGGATCACGAATTTTTCAATTTTTCAATTTTACAACTTTTTTAAAATTTTGAATTATTTCTTATTATGTTTGTTTGAATGGCAGAATCTTATCGGTATTAGTTATTACAGTACCAGTTGAATAGTATGGCCTGAATGTTTTCATCGAACTTGATCACAATTAACAGCTTCACCAATGTGGAGCGTACAGTTTACGCACACACTGGTAGCTGTTTAGTATGCGTGTGCTGCGGATCGTTGAAATAATCCCTTTTTATTAACCGTTTCGGTATTATGTTGCCATATATATAAGGTAAGTATAAGAATACTCTATAATTTACAGTTGGCCTAAAAAAGGGCTAGTGTAGAATTAGAATTAATGTACAACATGTAAAAAATATATGTAAAAAAACGGAATAATAAACTTGAAGTTGAAGTTATTAATAAACAAAACTTGATCATGTATGTACAGTAAAATAATTGTTAAAAAAGTGTTGTTGTTTTATGAGAATAAAAGCAATTTTACATACAGGGTGTTTCAAACCACCCGTACCACCCAATTTGGGGGCTACTATTACTCACTCCTGCGAGGGGGTGAGGAGGTGGGGAAGAATTATGGCAACCCATATTTTTTGTCACGGATTATAATTCTCCAAAGACAAATATCAAACTTTTGTAGATTGATTTTTGGGGACAATTTTGATTTTTGATGATTTTTGGGGGTGCAGGGGGGCTTCGGATAAAAAAATGTTTTGAAGAAAAGTTTCATATTTTCCGGCGGAGAATCAGAATCCGTGAAAAAAATGGGGGTTGCCATTTGAAATTCTAAAGTTACCCCCCGCCCCCCAAAGTGGGGGTGTGGCGGGGGGTCAATTTCTGTATGGTCGGATAGAGTTCCAAAAAATATTAAACACGTGTTTTTTGGTTTTTTTTTCAATTGAAATCTTCTGAGATAATTGGGTGGTACGGATGGTTTGAAACACCCTGTATATCTCAAAACCCCCGACTTTTTTCTAAACCAAGAAAGTAATCATTTCATTTCTTAAGATGTATATTATCGTTTCCGTTTGGTTTTATGTGTGGGCACCCATGGCCGAAAATGGGCATTCCCCTTTCTTCTATACTTACCTGATTGTAGGATGATACAGGTCGCCTGTTGCCATGTTTATACTATATTGTCAACCGCTGTATCTGAGTTTATAGATGCCAACCCCCTCTCAACCACGATGACTGCTAGTTTATCTTAGTGCTCACAGAGCTCTTTATCGGAGTCAGCCTCTTCGTTAGATGAAGCCGTTTTGAAAACCTTTATCCATGCCTATCTTAGTCCATAATGGAGTTTATAATCAACTCTACCATTTCTTTGGGGCTCCCCGGCATTGAGTAAATTCCAGTTGTCCATAGGGATGTCCCGGTTGTGGCGTCGAAGCTACTGAGCAATTTGTCTGGCTCTGCTTCCATTTTTGGGAGCCAGATCCTCGCCCTTGGCCTTTTGGTAATATCTCTCCCTCTTTCCACGCAGGAACTCCAAGAAATAATCCCCACACCTGATTACTCGGAACCCTGCCAGGAATCAAAAAGGGGCAGCGGCCCTTCTGACGTCTCTTCACTCTTCATCACGAACTCTATTAATATCTCTGATATTTTGATCTCGATGTCGGCCCAAAGAAGGTCCGGGAGTGTGCCGGTACTAGATTTTTTTTATAACATTTTTATTTTCCTAACTTATATCTAACCTTATATAAATGTAGTTAATGCTTAAAGCTACTTATTCTATCCTATTCTAAACTATCTAACTTACTGGCCCTCAGCAGGCGCTTTGAATTACTCACTATCGCTTAAAAACTTATAATTTTTTCTTTATAATAAAGATCTTGATTTTTTGCTTGCTTACTTAGAAAATTTAGTGGGAAGAAAAAACTTAGAAGCTATGTATATATGTATATTTTTCTTGCATAAAATAAAACTTAAGCTAACTTAACTTACTTAATCTAACTAGCCTAGCTATCTAGGCCGGGGCCAGCAGAAGCAGTGCTGATTCAGCTGGCCCCCGTCCAGGCGATGGGGTTCCATGAACTCGAGATGTACTAAGCGTTACGATTTCGTGGAAGCCCACGCTACTCCCCTAATAAAAGATGGATCTTAAGCTATCTTAATGTTAGAAAGAGACTATCTGGGCGGGGACAGCGGATGTGTTACTGCCTCAGGTGGCCTCCGTCCAGGCGACGACGGGCTCCCATGGATCCGAGTGTGAAAGAACAACAAGGGTTCATGGAAGTCCGCACCGTTAACCTAACTTACTTAGCCTATGTTCATTACTACCGTAAAAATTAGAACTAGATCCTATATCAGTCTAGGTGGCTAATTCTTAAAAATAAAGTAGTCTATAAGTTATACTAATCTATATGTATTATTCTATAAGGCGCATACGCAACATTTACACGTCCTTCAACGACCAGTACCAACTACCAGCATTAGAGGCGTCTTTTTATCTCTTTCCGAGATCCGCGTGCTGAATCTCAGGAAATCCCGAACCTGCATTTCTTGCTGGTTGAACGCATAACGTTTATCGCACGCATTGCGTTTTAAGTGATAGAAGAGAGGAACCTCTGATCTATCCTGTACCAACTGCTTGGAATCCAGGTATACAAATGCTTCTGGGGGAATGTACTCGTAGCCGCGTTCACAAGCTGCTCTGTGATAAAGTGCGTTCGGGTAGAACGCTCCACGAATAAGAGGATTGTTGCTCTCCATCGCTCTAGCAACGTGGTTTCGAATCACCTTGATTATGAATTTGTGGATCCTATTAACAGATGCTTTGACATATAGAACTTAGTGAGGCCAGATTCGGGCATTCGATACAAGCTTAGGCACGCCCTTAGGCATTGCCTTTCAAAGACCCGAAGCTTTTCCACATATGAAGGGGATATATTGAACCATAATGGGCAACCATAGGTCAAAATCTGTCTAACCAAGGCTTTTACCAAAAATTACCCACAAAGATACGACACTCTCAAAATTTCCCATAAGCTCCCTTGCGAGTGAATATATCAATCGACAAGGTACAAGCGAGACAAAATTCAATTTAAAAACAAAACAAAAATCGAAGAAAGAGAGAGTAAATAAAGAAATGTTATTTCACGAAGTGCGAAAGAGACGCACTGATTTCTCTTCTCCGCAATTTTTTGTGCTGTCTGGACTTTTATTTTGCTTGTGTGAATTCATGTACCATCTTCGTGTACTTCCTGCTCTGCATGTGTTTGTGTAGTTTGCCGTTGCTCCGCCCTCTCGCCATTCCGGAGCGCGTGTATGAATAAAGAAGTTGATTTTTACTTTGAGTTGATTTTTACTTTCCTTTTTCTTCGCACAGAAAGGATTACATTGTCGTATCTTTCTGAGTAATTTTTGCTTTTACTTTTACTTCACTTTTACCCGTGGGCTGAGGTGTTTGCTATAAAAAAGCCTTTTTGTCATATGGAACGCCTTCTTTGCTTTGGATAGAGCGACACCTACATTCTTATTGAAATATAAGTGTTGGTCCAACCAAAGCCCAAGGTTTTCTTGCCGGTACTAGAATTGACATAGGCTAGTGCAACTAGAAGGTGGTCCTTCACTACTTCGCTCATTGGCCTGTTACCCGTTGAACCTGATTGTTGGGCTCCTGAAATAGAAGCTTCCCGGGCTATTTACCGGACTGGTCCTCCAGGTTGGGGGTTGGGCGGCAGGCTGACAACCTTCCACCGTAAAAACCCACCCGTCACGAATCCTCAAGGCAGGCCTCGGACAGGACGGACTCAACGGCAACGACCCAGGCAACGAAATATGGAATTTGACATTGGAACTTGGAACGTCAGAACGCTCAACAGGACGGGCGCTCTGCGTTCGCTTTTATTATTATTGGAAAAATACGGCATAGCAATCACCGCTCTACAGGAAACCAAATGGACTCACAGTGGCATAATGGATCTCAAAACCCACACGATACTCTCCAGTGGTTCATCGAATGGAAGAAGAGAGTTCGGAGTTGCCTTCATAGTCGAAAAGAAAATGAAATCACTGATTCTGGACTTCAAGCCAGTAAATAATAGGATATGTACGCTTCGGATTAAAACAATACTACATAACATTAGTCTCATAAACGTCCATGCGCCCACAGAAGACAAGACGGATGAGGAGAAAGAGGAATTCTACCAGGAGCTAACAAACGTCATCAGATTAATACCGTCAAACGATATTAAAATGGTGCTTGGAGACATGAACGCCAAAGTAGGAAAAGAAGAGGAATTCCTAGGAGTCATAGGAAAGCACAGCCTACATAACGCTACCAATGACAATGGTAGTAGATTGATCAATCTCGCTAGCTCGAACTCAATGGTAGTAAGTTCAACAATGTTCCCACATAAAAATATTCATAAGATGACGTGGCAGTCACCAGACAGGGTTACATTTAATCAAATAGACCACGTCCTAATTGAGAGAATAGGGGCCACGAGTATACTGGATGTGAGAACTATGAGGGGAGCGTGCTGTGGCTCGGACCACTATCTTGTCAAAGTGAAATTTAGAGCCCGGATAACGACCAAAACTCAAAGAGGGCAAACACAGCTAAGGTACGATATAGACAAGCTGAAACTTGAAGAAAGAAGAGAGGCCTATCAGAATGCTATCGTACAAAACCTGAGAGAAGGAGTAGGAGAAGAGCCTGACATTAACAACAAATGGGAAAAGCTGAAAAACAGCGTAAAGGAGGCAGCTGAAGACGCCCTAGGCTGGGCCCCCAGACAGACTAGAATTGACTGGTTTGATCGGGATTGCAGAGCTGCAATAGAAGAACGAAACCAGAGCCACCGGGAGTACATCGCAAGGCCCACAAGAGCAAGGATGGAAGTCTTTAAGCTAAAAAGAAGAACTGCAGACAAGCTGTGCAGAAATAAAAAGAGAGAGTATCTAAACAGGAGGATCCTACAGATACAGGAAGACTTCAGCGAAGGTAGAACTAGGCAAGCCTACAAAGGAACACGCCAGATCAGTAATAAGTTTCAGCCAAGAACGGATATTTGTAGAGACATGGATGGGAACCTATTAGCAGACCCGGATAGGATAAAGGAAAGATGGAGACAATATTTTCAAAACTTATTGAATCCAACCCAAAGAATAAACGAAAACTCACAGGCGGAAGCAATGGTAATACCTCAAGATAGTATCCCAATAGAACCACCAACACTGGATGAGGTACGGGAAGCTGTGAAAAGGCAAAAAAGCAGCAAATCCCCAGGCATCGATGGAATCGCAGCTGAGCTACTAAAGGAAGGAGGGCCGCAACTCTTAAGGAACTTACACGAACTCATATGTAACGTCTGGGAGGAAGAAGTTATACCAGATGACTGGAAGAAAGCGATTATATGTCCAATCTACAAGAAAGGAGATAAATTAACCTGTAAAAACTACAGAGGCATCTCACTCCTCAGCACCAGCTACAAAACCTTCACAATCCTTGTGAAACAAAAACTAGAACCTATAGCGGAAGGCCTTATAGGAGAATATCAAGCTGGTTTTAGGACAAACAGGTCAACATCGGACCAACTGCTGACCTTAAAACAAATTCTGGAGAAAACCTGGGAAAGGAATATAGATATATACCAGATATTTGTCGACTTTCAACAGGCATATGACTCGATAAACAGAGAGAGGCTGTACAGGATCCTATTGGAATTAGGAGTCCCCTCCAAGCTGGTACGACTGATAAAATGCGCAACGAATAGCTCCCTGGCAAAAGTAAGGATTCAAAATGCAATAACAGAAGAGTTCGAAGTGCGACAAGGTCTTAGACAAGGAGATGGACTAGCCCCCATGCTTTTCAACCTGGCTCTAGAATGGGTGATAAGAAAAACATCAGTACGGAGAAATGCGTCCATAGCAACGCAGTCTGTACAATTACTTGGATATGCGGATGACGTGAACATCGTGGGAAGGTCCTTCTTGGCAGCAAAAGAAGTCTATGTCGAATTAAAAGAGGCGGCCAAGGACATAGGGCTGAACATCAATGAAGAAAAAACGAAGGTGATGCAACAATCCAGAGCTGGAAGATTTAGAATGGGAAGAAATATAACTATCGACGAACATAATCTAGAAGTAGTCGATAAAACAGTCTACCTTGGGTCTACAATTACAAAAAGAAACGATCAAAAGGAAGAAGTAACTAGACGAATACTACTGGCTAATAGAGCTTTTTATGCCCAAAAACAAATATTGCACTCAAGATTTGTGCACAGAAAAACGAAACTCTCAATCTACAAAACAGTAAAGGCCGTGACACAATGGCGACTTCGGCTTCGGCTTCGAAAGCGACGTTGAAGCGCTGAAGCGCTGAATTAAGAATCGACGCCGAAGCCGAAGCCAAGTATAACACAATAACGGCATTCGTCTTCGCCTTGCAAATCGCGGAAAATTTGTTACATTAAATAAACTTTGTTAAATAATTATAATGGAAAATAAACGGGAGGAAGTTATTAAATTAATGGCAACATATGTTTATTTAAAAAAAAAAGGCGATTCTGGTCAAGAGACATTTTTCTGCAAAGGAAAGGAACATGGGTTCTAGAAACTACCTATTAACAAATGAAATCTAGTGATCATGAAATGTTTTTGAAAACCTTTAGAATGAGTGTTAGTTGCTTTAATAACTTGCTGGCGCTGATCCACCATAAGTTGGTAAAAAATTCAATACGGACTCCAATCGAAGCGGAATGTAGATTGGCACTTACGTTAATGTAAGGCTATTTGTATACATGATTATTAAATATTTCAAATAATATCTTTGTTTCAGGTATTTTCCCTCAAAATCCATGTTAAACACGTGTTAAATTTAAATTACCGGACAGCCCACTTCGATTTTCCAAATAAATTTCAACCGACGCCGCTTCGAATATCAAATATCATTTGATTGAGGCTTCGGCTTCGAAATCGAATCCGAAGCCGAAGCTGCCATTGTGTTAATAAGTACTGCCACGCTTACATTTGATTTTGACAGGCATCGGCTTCGAAATCGAAGCCGAAGCCGAAGCCACCATTGTGTCACGGCCTTAATACGACCAGTACTGTGCTATGGCAGCGAGACTTGGACTATGATCCAGGAGATAGAGGAACAAGTCAACAGGTTTGAGAGGAAGGTGCTCAGATGCATAATAGGCCCAACGAGAGAGGATGGGATATGGCGAAGGAGATACAACAACGAGTTGTATGAAACTTTTGACGACCCAGGACTCTCAACGTTTATAAAAATCAACAGACTAAGACTAGCCGGCCACGTAATCAGGATGAATGATAACCGTATCCCAAAACGGCTTATGGTGGCCGAAATTCCAGGAAACAGACCAGTAGGTAGACCCAGGAGAAGATGGATGGACTCTGTGACGGCTGACGCAGAGACAATGCTGAACATTCGGAACTGGAGAACTGCTGCAAGGAACCGTCAGACTTGGAGAAATGCCCTAGAGGAGGCCAAGGCTCGATTTGGGCTGTAGCGCCATTGGATGGATGGATGGGCTATTGTTGGTCTTGAGAGCTCTTTCCATTTTGGTAATTATTTGAAGGCGCTGAGCTATTTTCCCGAGATCTGGGTCGGGTTGTCTGTGCATCTGCTTGTTTTGGTTTCTCTTCATTATTACGTTCATTATATGGTGTTCAGTGTGCATTGCATTAGACTTTAGGCAAAACACTTCAATATTTTTCAGCAAACATATATTGCAAATTTCTTGGGGACATGAATATTGTGTTTTGCCGTTTGTCACAGTTGAAGAAGAAAAGAGAAGACAATATAGGCTGTATACCTCTTTCAGTTACTCACAAGTGAAGCTGCAGCGAACTTCAACTTCCGGGAAGCTCGTGTGGCTCTCAAAAACTGCTATTGCGCTGCACTGGCTCATCTGTATAAATTGAACACAATAGTTGCAAAAGAACATATAATAAAGCACCCTTGTCAGCTGACTTTTACGCTTTTTTAAAAACAACCTTAGTTTACTTCCTGTGCATATCCGGCGTTGTGTCTTGTATAGTGGAGGTGTTATCATTTAATGAATGAACACATCATGAGCGGCGCACAGTGCGGCCGATTCCCAAAAAGCTGGCCAAAAGTCGAAAAAAAAATTCTAATAGGGGTTTTTTTTGTTCAGTTGTCACAGCCACCAGAAATCACACATAGCGTTGTTTCTTTTCTCGTACTTGCTCCAAAACAGCAGTCGCAACGATAGCTGTTTTGATTTGTCAAATGGTCAAATGGTCAAATGGCGAAAATGCATTTAACAGAGTGTTGTTTAAACATTGTGTAAAAAATTAAGATCGTCGTGGATAGCCATACCAAAAATGGAATCTACTTCTGAAGGTAAGTAGAATGTAAAAAAAATAACAAAGAGTGATTTCCCATCCCAAAAATTTTAGTGACACCACGACTATTACTAATTTTTATCGCTTAAAATCAAATAAATCTGTGTAAGTCATCTTGCGAATAGAAAAAAGTTCCGCGTTGTTCCGCTCTGAAACTTGATGGAGGTTAATTCTTGAGGTATTAGTTACAGAATAAAACAAAATTTAGCTGCCCAAACTTGCCCGCTTTTTTTTAAGAAGATTTTGAAAAACCTATAAATTGACATGCATCTTGATTATGTTAATATACGCTATTTCACGCGAGGAGGTGGCCAATGGGGTGGCTTTTCTAATTTTTAATATGAAATTCGTAATCAGCGACCCCAAAAACCCCCAAGTCCGAAATTTTGAATCAATTACTTGATTTATCGACTTTTGGCCAGCTTTTTGGGAATCGGCCGCACTGTGCGGCGCCCCTATGACATGGCGCCCTCGGGCGGTCGCCCGGGTTCGCCCACCCCTAAAGCCGGTACTGCAGCGGGGCATTCCAAATTCAAAATGGCGGTATGGGCATGCAATGAAAGTATATGACAAGGATAGTACAGTAAGCTGTGTGACGCCGGCGGTCACTAAAAAATGGCGATAGACTAAACAGTAGAAAATAAAATATACATATATATTTTAAAACAACTAAAAAATACGCTTTTATTTTAAAAGTAAAAAATAATTTTGAATGTAAAGTTAATAAAATATGAATAAAGAGTCCCATTGCAACTACTTCCCAAACATGGTGCCCCCAGGTTTACCGACATCAGTTCAATAATGTTCAGTTCAATCCACATAAGCAGGTTTCACCGGCATTGTTCAGTTCACAAAGTTTCGTGTCTGTCGTATTACATTTAAAAGCATCGTTACTGAGGTGTACTTGTTCTGTTTTGACAATGTATAAAAATTCCGGAACACGTTTTTTAATAATGTCAGAAATACATCAGCCCAACAGGCTCCCATCCACGGTCTAACTATTCCAAAACTTCTGGCCAACATCGAAAAAATTGCAAGTATGCGTGCATGAAATACAATTTTTCCAATGTCAATATGTCAAAGTATAAATGTGTTGTCCAAAATTTGTTTGACAATTTGTTTCATCGGAAAGATCAACGTTCGGTAAAGGCGTACGTTTTTTTAGGCGAATGTTGCTGTTGCCTGCCCGATGCGGCTGTGAACGTTGGACGTCCATGACGCTTTCGTTTCCTCAACCAATGATCCCAAATATCTGAACATGGGAACCTGTTCGATTTCAGTTCCAACGAGATGAACACTGGCCCTCGATCGGGCGATACGGGAAATGTCGTATAAGATATCCCTTGCTTCAGCATCCGTGTCGGCGAACATTAAGTCGGTTACGAAGTTGTTGGCGTAGTATCGAACTCCGCGTCGTTCATATGCTTCACACATAATCGTGTCGATCACAACGTTGAAGAGAAGTGTCGAAACGACGTCTCCCTGTCGGACACTGGTTTGAATCGGGAGCTCCTGGAATAAGTCGCTTCGAATACGAACTGGTTGAGCCATCGTACGACGCTTGGAGAAGTTGGATGATTTTCAAAGGCACGTTTTTGGTTTCCAAGGCTCTCCACAAGCTGTTGCAATTGATGCAATCGAAATCGGATTTAAAATCGATGAAAACGGCGACAGAATGCGAATATTTGATCAATACATCCTCGGTGTGGTCTAAATCCCACTTGTTCTTTCCGGCTCGTTTACTCTGATTGTCGCAAATACTTTGCCGACGATCAAAAGGAGGCTAATACCGCGATAATTCTTGCATTCCCGACTGTCACCTTTCTTCAAAATTGGGACGACGATCACTTTCTTCCACGACGGGACACGATCAGAATGCCATATGTGTGTTATGATGACATGAAGTCGTTGTGAAAAGGCATCACCTCGAGCTTTGATCATCTTGATGGTTGCTTGGTCCATTCCCGGCGGTACTCGTGCCTCGACGCCGCTTCTTCCATGTCAGCCGCAACGTTATTCCAGTACGCTTCTCGTTCCGATTTCATTTTCTGTCGAAATTCTTTGTTCAATCGACGTATTTCATTCGCTTCCGCTTATCGACGATGTCCAGAGAGCTGGGGCACTTAGCGTTGGTTTAGGCTTGGATCAATTCGCCTTCATTGGGATGCCAAAGTTGAAGGTTCATTACACCGTTCAACTTGGGTTGCAGGTTTGGCTCAGTGCGCCTTGCTTAGGTTGAGAATCACTGTTTTTGCCTCAATACGCCGATTCTTTCAGTTTCAATAGATCTTGCAGAATCGAAGTGATCTCAATTTTCGAGTGCAGTATTTATTTTTGGGCATGAAAGGCTCTATTAGCCAGAAGTATTCGTCTGGTATTTATTCTTTTCCTTCGTTTCTTTTTGCGATTGTATACCACACTGTTTTATCGATTACTTCTAGGTTATGTTCGTCGATGGTGATATTTCTTCCAATTCTAAATCTTCGATTGTTGCTTCACCGTCGTTTTTTCTTCAGGCCTATGTCTTTTGCCGCCTCTTTTAATTCGACATAAGCTGCTTTTGCTGCCAAAAAGGACCTTCCCACGATGTTCACGTCATCCACATAACCAAATAATTGTACAGACTGTGCAGCTATTGATGCACTTCTCTGAACTGACGCGACGCCGTAGCGACTGGGCCACTGGTGGTTATGTTTAGGCTACTGAGCCTCTACGCTCTGCAGTCTTTCTTGTCGCGCACTCTACGGCTTAGAAGTTCGTTTGTAAAACCATATAACCACTCTATTCCAGAATAACTTACCGCATAGTAGAGTCCAAACGTAAGGTTCACCGACATCTACTCGAGCACCTTCAAGCTCCCCTACCAAGCTTAGTACGAGATATTGCACCATGACCAAAACGATATGATACTACTAGGGATGATTCCTCAACTTGGGTTTTTCACATAACCAAGGGAGCAATTTCTGTTCTTCTTAATTTACTCTTTATATCTTATGCTATTATGCTATGCTATTACCATAGCGACTGTTCCACTGAAATCAGAAACCTCATGCCTACACGGCAAATTTTTTCCCGCAACACAAGACTAGCCAACTCGGCTCACCCGCATACGCTACAGCCCTCCTCTTCGCGCACATTACGTTTTAGTAGTTCGTTTATAAATAGAACAACTCGATTGTGGAACTCCCTTCCACAGTCGGTGTTTCCGAACTCATATAATATCTTAGAGTTCAAACGCAAGGCACATCGACATCTACTCACGCACCCTCCAGACCCCTAACCTATCCTTTCTCCTCTATCCTTCAAATCAAGCTTACTACTAGACACTGACCATGACTTGAACGACATGACAGACATGTAGTACAAAGGGTGATTCCTAAGCTTGTATTTACCACATAAAAAAAAAAAAAAAAAAAAATGCTAATCTGAAAAATTGATATTCCTTTTCACTTCGACTGCATTTAATGTCGGACGTTCGCAGCAAGCTCAGCTGGGAAATACATAAGCCGCCGTGGGACGAGTATGAATTATTAAGTAATTAGCCAACTCCTCGCGCTCCTCATGCAGTCGAGTGCAGACTTTTTAAAAATGCATTGCAGCGCATTTCTCTCCGAAACTTCGGCAGAACGAGTTTCTCTAAAGAATCTCCATCCCAAAAAAATAAGAAGGAAAAAATTGATTAATCTATAAAAAAGGAAGAAGCACGTAAATCGCACGAAAAAATCCAAGAAAACTTTTTTAATTTTTCGCTTGCATTTTCTCGTTGCACATTGATGCGCCGTGCTTCAAGCAAAATGGTGATGGCAATGGCGACGACAAGGGAGGGGGGAAATTAGAGTGCAAACTTACCCAAAGTTGAGAGCGCCATTTTTCAAGTTTTCAACAAAACCGGGCTGAGCTTTGGTGGCTGTTGTCGCCTGCGAATTAGTTTGATAAGTTACAGGACCTGACGGGACGATCACAGCGGTGTTGGTGTCCTCCCTGCCGACAAGGGGCAAGTTTATTTTGCCGTCGTCCATTGTTCTGGGTTTCATCGGTGTTTCGCCTGCGCTATTTTCCGTTTTGTTTGAAATGAAGAAAAAAATAATAATAACAACGAACAACTCCGAGAAATGTTTGCCTTTAGATCGCTCTCGTCGCTCGTGCCAGTCGCATTAAAATGTCTGTTTCTGGCTTGTTTTGAATAATTCTTTATGCAACACTTTTCCCCGTTTTTCGTATCGTATTAAGTCATTCACGCGATTATCTCTGCGCCATGTTACACCCGCACTGTGTAACGTTGTAGGAAATCGCCGCTTCTTTGATAAACATTTTTTGCTGGTGGTGAATGTTCGTGGCTCGATCAACACCTGAAATTGATAACGAAATGGAATCGATTAGTAAACCAAACTTTATTTATGGAGAAGTGCTGGAATTGTAAAGGTAAAAATATCTGGGTAGTTGAACTTTTAAATAAATTTTATCTTCTCTTGGGAATAAATCATAAAATTTTTTTGTGGCGAAATTTGTGGAATTTTTATGACCATTTCGATTGTTTAGAAATTACAAAGTTTCTTATCAATAATTGAGAATCAAGCGCAAGTTGTAATCGTGATTAAAAACTACCGTAAAACAATCGAACTTTATTGGTGAAATTTAAACAAAAAAAGCGAGCTTGTATCTATGCAACGAAATATCTTTAATGGTGGTTTCACACTCAAAAATAATTATCCTGGAAAGCAGTTCGTGGCATTTTCCCAAAGGTGGCGTTAATTGCAAGTAAGTCATGATCGCAACAACACCATGGTGACAGGTGACAGTGTTACTTTGAGTTTATATGTTATCGTGCCTGTAAACGAGCAACATTTTTCGGCAATGTGTGGCCGGCAATGTTGGCTGAACAGCATTGCTCAAAATTCAGCATTATCTCCATCAATATGTTCAAACTTGCCGTCAACATATCTACATATATAGCTCGACGACAATGGCCATGGCTACTTAAAAATTATTTCGTTCGGTAGTATGTCCTTAACCCTGCCGTCGTATGGTCTTAAGCCCAGGGTGTGAAAGGAGGAGGATGGTAGACCTGCCGAGTTGACCAGAATCGGGAGACCGAAGAAACTGGCCAAGAAACCTCATGGATACACGAGCTAACTATTCACGAAATAACGCTACTGTATCCGGGGCAGCCGATGCGCCAGCACTAGGAAATTCAATTCGCCGCGGGGAATGTACGAACAGGACATCACGTCGGTTAAAAGGAAATCATTGCAATGGAATTGTTGAAATGCAAAATATCAGTTGCTGCGCTATCGGAATTACGACTTTCCGGATCTGGGACATTGGCGATCATCCCGCCAAGAATCGATGAAACGATTGCGGATCGGACCATTATCTTGTTCGAGCGAAATTACAGATGCGATTAGAGTTTCAAATGGCATTATCGAACCGATTCGCGACGCTCGCAATACTGGATGATTTCGATGTAGAAGAAAGGCAATTGTCGGAGTCTATTGTGGAGTGTGCAATGTAATTGTGTCCCCCTATCCGAAAACGGACGCAGCCATGGATCTCGCACGGCTGTCTTCCACCAGCTGTACAACCACGATCCGCCATAAGGTCCAGTACCCGAACTGCCGATTATCGAACAGCCGACGAATCCGTTTCTCGATACCGAACCGACAATTGGTCGATCATTGTCCCAATTCTGAAAAAGGGCGACAGTCGGAAATGCCTCCTTTCGATCGTCGGCAAAGTACATATTTACGAAAATCATACAATCGAGGCTACAGAAATGTCGTAAGGAAACTAGCCGGAAATAACAAGCTGGATTTAAACCACATCGAGGATGCATTGATCAAATATTCGCACTCCATCAGCTAATGGAAGAAAGAATTCGTTGCGGGAAATGAACTATCGTCGTTTTCATCGATTTCAAATCCGCTTTCAATTGCATCGTTTGGAACAGCTTGTGGAGAGTTTTGGAAACCGAACACGTGCCATTGAAAATCATCCAACTTCTCCAAGCGTCGTACGATGGCTCAACCAGCAGCGTTCGTGTTCAAAACGACTTACCCGAGGAGTTTCCGATTCAAACAGGTCTCCGACAAGAGGACGTTGCTTCGCCACTTCTCTTCAAGGTTGTGATCGACGCGATTATGCGTGAAACATTAAATGGAAGACACGAAGTTCGATACAAAGAAAACAACTTCATAACCGACTCGATATTCGCCAACGATCTTCGCCGAGACGGATTCCGAAGCAACGGACATCTTATACGACATTTCCCGCATCGTCCAGTCATACGGGTTGAAAATGTGTTCGTGTGACGTTCACGGCCACATCGGCCAGGCAACAGCAACATTCACCTAGCGCAAGTGGTGCAGATGGAAACGAGCAAATATATCCATTAAAACAAAAGTACGCCTTCACCGAACGTTAGTCCTTCCGATTCTTCTTTATGGATCTGAAACGTGGACTCCGTTCAAACCGGACGTTAAGAAGCACGAGGTCTTCCAAATGCGATGCTTGCGGCACCGAAGAAAACCTGGCTAAAGAGCTACTGAGAATGGAAACGAATCGTGAATAGAGTTCAAAACCCAGCGACTCCGGCAGCATCGTATCCGTTGCTAGGACGTCTCGTTCGGACCGCCAGCTAACGTATCAAAGAAGAAGAGGAAAACCACTGCCATGATGATTCCACATACCTACCCTTTCTTCTGAGATCTCCCGTGTTAGCGTCGGCATTCTTCATTCCTTTCCAACTAGACGTTTTTCCTTGATATTGTATTCTATCATTAAATTTTCGTCGATACAGAGGTGTTCTACCATTAATTTTTTAGTCTTCCACATAACCACCTGTCCCTATCTTATCATTTCGTATAACATTACCCCTTATGTAAAATTGCTGTAAAATGACTTAAAAAATCAATGAGAAAGTTAAAGATTTCCGAAACAATTATTCCAGCCTCATTTTTCAATAAACCCCATTCACCCCGCTCCGTCCTGAAATCCCGATATTATATAGAATTATGTTCCGTGCTTAACCCCCACGAGCTTCACGTCCGCCATTCCATCCCACCGCGTCGCGTTCTATAATAATTCTAAAATCGAGTCGCGTTTACACAGGCAAAAAATCATTGCGGTATTATCGTAGCAGGATATCCGAGACACAACTTGCATGTGGTATAAATTTACAGATGTTAGCATACTTTTAGGAGCAAGGATTCCCAGTGCTATCATGACTGTGCTGCCACACGCGAAAGTTGATTACTGTGTGCGATGTTATAGAAGACAAGTGGAATATTGTCTAAAGTCGAAACTTGCTTAAACTAGTGCAGTTTTGTTATTGCTAATTTTCTTAACTTGAGCGCTGCTGCTAACATACTCTGTCGGCATTACACAAAAGGAAGATTGCTGAAAATGGAACAATAATATTCTCCATTTTCGCAGAAACAGAAGCAATTCATTCTCATTCAAAATTCACGATATGCCATTCCGCTTGATCTTAAGCACAACTCCATCAATATATTCACCCTAAAATCCTGGGTAACTCAATACCAACACCCTCTGCCCCCATTTTGCTGTGGAGCTCTAAAACAACAGTAAAGTGCCTAAATCTCATTATAAATTTCTCAAACTCGAACATTTCCTGTGTTCCACTTTAAAATTCCCATTCCCCCCGAAATTACCATTAATCACCAGTCAGCACACTATCTGTGCGCTTGTGTACCTGTGTGTGTGCGAGAGCCACCCACACTCCGCCCAAAGCACCAGTTTAACTCTCACAAGAAGTTCACACCAACAAGCGATTTCGCTCGGAATTACCCTTTTAGCCGCAAGGGTATCAGGAGATTGCATAACATTCCGGCAGCCAGCCCGAACAGAGATGATTTCTAGAGTCAGTTATACCGAAACTACACAGCGACGTCCTGGAAGGATCCACAGCGAATCCAAAGATGTGCAAATAACTTTCAATGGCAACTATTAAAAGTTCTTTCTGAAGCGTTTGGTTATGTAATCAGTTTTTACGGAATACGAGTATACACGTTGTCGTCTCTGGTGTACGACGCCCACGCCTCTGCTTATCAACGAACATTATCCTTAAAGGATATATACATTACTGTGGAGAAGAAAAAACACACATACACACACCACACACGAGAGGGACGAGCCAGCGGGGAGGGACTTCCTTTTAGGAGAAAATGGGAATTTCCTCTAAAAATGTCAAAAGATAACGGGAAAAAATTTTCTCGGTTCAACGGTTTTCAGGTGAATTTAAAAGGCCCCGAATTAGGTCGACTTAGTGGCAACCCAAAAGCGCCATCTTTCGCCATCAAGGCGATCCTCGAATGCCAGTTACAGGTGCTCGCTGGCCGCATCCAGAAAGACCCGCATTCAGGTGGACCCAACCGCTACAGGCCAGACTGTGTTGGCTACTTGCGGTCGATAAATTTTCCGTCGCTTCGTCTTCTATTTTCCGATTGGCCGACGGCCAAAAGTTCGGTGCTCGCGTACCCGGCGTACTTCAAGTACTTCAAGCTTTTCCCTTGCGATGGGATTTCGGCGGTGCCCGGCTTTTTTTAATTGCTGCCCCTCCGCCGCTTTCGCCCTGTGTCACGCCGCCACTGAGACGAGAGAATTCTTCCTGTGCAGCTAATTATCACTTAGGCCAAATTACTCCGACACATTTTCGCTTGTTTTCATTTTTGTGCGGCGGTTTTAAATTGAATAATTGTGAAATTGTCAAGATCCGCGTGACTTTGAACTTTCTGCCTCGAAGTGTGGATTGTTCTGCAAATACATTGAGCGGTGCGCTTATTGGTTTCGAGTGTGTAAATTTTATGCAGATTGCACATGCCGCATTAAGCTGGCTTTATTTTTACCTGTGGTGAGCGCTGGGGTAAGTATTTGCGTATAAAAATGTGCTGCACCTTGGATTTTTCGTAATTGCTGATTGCAAAATAGCTGAATTCTTTTTAGAACGTCGTCTTTTGAAACCGTTGAAACTAACCGAGTTTCGAATGACATAATTTCGGGGGCAGTAATGTTGTAAATTTTAGCCGTAAAGTAGATTTAACAGTTTCAGTTTGGAGTAAAATATCCCCGGGATTGGAAAACCAGGCTTAGGTACTACCTAAGAGTCCGTCTACGTACTAAGAGTCCGTCGTGTCGTTCAGGTCACGGGGCAATGCCTAGTAGTAGGTTTAATGTGAAGGACAGAAAACAATAGGATAGGTTTGGGGCTGACAGTGCACGAGCAGAAGGCGATGAACCTTACTTTTCAACTTAAGGATACAAACTGGTGGGGAAATTAAAGAAAGATGTGTTGAAGTTCTGGTCACCCGAATATCTCCATAGACTACAACAACGCTCGAAGTGGAAAATTTAACAGGAAAACGCTAAGAAAGATCAAATCGTCATAATTAAAAAAAAACCTACTTGCGAATCTAAATCATTCCTGGTAGCTGACATAGTAGACGAGTGTACTCTAGGTTTGGGCTTTATGGCAGCACACAGAATTCTATTGGGCATTGGAAAGGAATGGATACTGCACTGTCCTGGCTACCATGCAAACAAGGTTTTAAATATCGTTGGCGTTAAATATATTCGGGAATAGTGTCAGAGGACAACTGTTGAGCCAAGGATAGGATGTGAGGCCAAGGACTCCGAGACGCTCAATGCGACAACCCAGACATATCTCCGATTTTGTCATAGAAAGAACCCGAGGAGAAGCCTAAGGACATCGCAGAGATAAGAGATATAGAAAGAGAAGTATTAAAGCACAAATGGAAAACCGCTGATGGTACCTGTCATCGAATGCTGGTACTAGTCCCTGGTGCTGCAGTAACAGATATTCTCGAGCAGTGTCGTAATAGCTCGTCAGGAGGACATTTGGGAGTCAACAAAACTCTAGCAAAAATAAAGGAAGGATTCTAGTGGCTTCACATGCGGGAGAATGTTATGAACTGGTGTCGTAAATGCACAATTTGTGCCGGCAGTAAAGGTCCTCTGCATTTTTAAAAGCATAATTTTACTCAGGCGTACCGTGCCTGTTTTTGGATGCATATAGGCATTTTGACGCTGCGAATGCCTATTTCATTTTTAAGTTTCACAATTATTTTCTAATATTTTCGAAAGTCAATTGTACCGCGACTTGTACCACGTTCAAACTCACTTGGGTTCTGTTGGACGCCCCCTTAACATTTGCAGTTGTTGAGCCATTGCTTTTCACTGACACGCAGTTGTGGGGCTGGAATCGCGTTCTGACTTTGACACAACCTAAAAATCAAAGTGACAAGTGGAAGTGATAGGAAATAAATTGAAAAGTCTGAATAATTTGAGTATCCTGCAGGACTTGTCTTTGATTTCATTGCCGCAATTCGGGATTCGGTCCTGGCTTCTCGCAACAAATGTGTCGCTCACTGTACAAACGGTCCAACTCCACACTTCAAAACACCAGAGGTTGACCCGCTTTGGAGTCACATTCCGTCACATTCCCTTATAGTGCACTTCTGGAGCTGCTCCACCCACAGCAAAGGATATAACAAAATGCGACTTCAAAGCAAATCAACGTGTTGCTCAATTCTTCTTGGTTAATTCTTTTTCCCCGGCTAAGGTTATTAGCCTCACGCCAACCGTACTTGGAAGAAATTATCCCGATCATATTAGCCTATCCTCTCGCATAGGATAGTTACCAGTGGCCACCACTAGAAGGTTATGATCGCACTTCCATCAGTCCGAAATAGTTGCGGCACGTACATGCTATGCTTCATGTTATTCCTCCTGTTCCTCTGATGACTGATTACCAACAAACGACTCAAACTACGAATAAACTATCTCCAGAAACACTAACACACGACTCAAAACACAAGCAACGTTTTAACATTAGGCGGCGGCAATGGGGAAAAAGTTGAAAGAAGAGCAACTTTCGCGGTATGTGCACAAGACACATTTCGTTAGCTAGTATTCGAAAACACATACTTCTACTCCATCTGTCAATGCAAACTGAGCAAACGCGCGTAATTCAATAAGATCCTTAAAGATGATAGAATTGCGCCTTGTAAGTACAATCTGCTGACCCTTCCTGGAAGTCAAAACTATCCTACCGAATACCAGCTACCCACCACACTACCATGCGCTTGTTTCTTAATTTGGAGGATTCTCCTCTGTAGTCCCCTAACTGCGTACTAATCACGTCCAATGCTGCTTACTCCGGCAACCGAACAAGAATCTGTCTCCTGAGTTTGGTAAATGACAGCTACATAATTTCCTGAGATTGAAGCAAGGAAAAACAAAAACTTTGTATGAATAAAATTACAGCTTAAGCTTAGCTCTTTAAAAAGCTTTCCGAATACGTAAGGCAGATGTTTTGAGAAACTTATAGGGCATACCTTACTTCGATATCTCAGATTTTTCTTTGTGTGGTGCTCATGAGGAATCTATCGGGGAAGCCTTCTTTCAACATGCCCCAATTTGCCGCTTCATGCTATTTGGCCCCTTTAAATGCTATTTGGGAAGGCAACGGGAGAGCTGACGAATTTGCAAAGGAGTTTTTGAACATGGATGTCTATTTAGCGGAAAAGGTAGACCTCCTTATCAATACGGATTAAAGAAATATTTACCTATACTTGTTATCTTTGGCCAATGCAAAATGGATTAATAAAATTTCAGTCAATATTAACTGGAACGGGATAAATGAAAAAAAAACTTAAAAAACGCACATTGTGCAAATAGTCCAAACGCACATGGTGCAAACGGTCGAAGTTTCTGTTATTACTCGCTCCTGTTATTACTCACAAGTATACGACCTAGTCCATTCTTGTGTATAGAACTATTTTGGAGAATGGTTTGGTGCATCAGCAACATAACAAAAACGTACTGTTAATAATGCATTTAGTGTCAATCGCTCTCTGCTTCTGAAAAAACTTTCCTCGACTGCTCTTAAACTTTTGCATAGCTTTTTAACCAACCACTTTCAAATAGCGTTCCCCAAAGCTATATTCTTGGGCCACTTTTATTCAGCGTTTTTATTAACGATTTTCCCTTAGAAATAAAGCACTCTAAGGTTCTTGTGCGGATGATGTTTAGATGTGTGTGGATGATGTGATATCTCTGCGCAAAAAGCCAAATACACACTTGTATGGAGAAGATTGCAGCTGACTTACGCCGTGTCTCCTAGTGGTCATCATTGAACTCACTGCAACTAAATTCAATGAAATCACATTATATTCTGTTCTCCCAATCTCCAATTCCTTACCCTGACCTTCCAAAAATCTCCTTAAATGGTGTTCCTCTCGACCGCGACGATAAAGTCAGAAATCTAGGAGTCATTCTTAATAGCAGTATGACCTGCTGTGACCACATCAATTCCATTATTGGCAAGAATTATAGGATCCTGTCAAAACTTACTTAACAGGGCGGTCCTATTGAATTTGTTTAAAGAATTACTTCTATCTCTTCTAATGCATGGCTTCTCAATTTTCCCCTCTCTCGTTTTTTCTTTAATGATTGCGCTCGATGTTTTGACCATATTTCACCCTATTTAAATTCCGTCTTTATTTCATTTTTTCTCCTCTCTAGTTTAAAATTTTTATTTTTAATTTTTTAATTTTAAATTTTAAGTTTTTATATTTTATTAATTCCGATGTTTCCATAGTTTTATATGTGAGCTATTAAGATTGTAATCTTTGTACATGTTGTCAAAATAAATAATAATAATACGTTGTCGCCCAGACCCGTTAAACTATTCAAAATTCATCATAAGAAGTGAATTTTTATGATTTTTCTCTATGACTAGGTGCCTAGAATACCAAAACAGCTGATAGTCACAAGAATAGTCACAAAGTATCAATCTAAAGCACGAGTCACAAAAAGTTGTGACTTATGATGAGTGATAACAATTTAGAATAGGCGGTTAGTCTTTCACATACAAAAGAGGGTGTAAGAGAGTGCAATAGGTCACAATAGCATCCCTGGTACTTTTGGACCCGATGCAACAGTAAAAGAAAGAATATAAATTATAAGTAATACTATAACATCAACAAAAGCAGCCATTGTTATTCAGTGCTTGAATATCCCAAATCATAATTGACTTCTCTGCTACGGTCGTTCACATTAAAGTCACCTCCTGCAACAATACCATTATGCAAGGATGTTAACTTGGTGTTTTTGTTTTCTCACTCGCAATATTTCAAGTCCTTAGAACACCATCTTCCAGAGACACCATCAACGTACGATGCATTTTAAACTAGTTGCACCTTGGACCTAAACAATAATGTTCACCTTCACAAAGATGTCAGAGCAGCGACATAAAGGATTCACTAATATAATGGCATCATGGAGATTTATTTGCGAGTTCATAAATTGTCATAAATCAGTCAGCTCCAGACAAATTGAGACTTGAAACTAACTTAAATTGGGGCCCATCACTCTCCGTCAAGTGCTTGAAGCTTTCCATTAACTCAAGTCCCACTTGCACTTTCTCAGAGCTTCTCTCGGTGAAATGATTTAGTATTGGCGATGGTGTTGATATATTTTAATGTTCGTTTATTTTAATTAACGCGTTAATTATACATTTAAAAAAAATGCTAATTGCCAATTAATTTCATTTGTCGTAAAACTACTTTGTGCCATTTTGGTTTAATCGATAATTGGTTAATTGATTGCGTAGTTATGGCCCTTATTGCTTACTAATTAAAATCGCTGTTTATGAAATTATGTAATTTTTATGAGTTTTGCCTTATTTATATAGATGAGCCTAAAAGGAAAGTCTGGGCCTTGATGCAATGTATCAGAACATGCATAATGATCATATGTTCGCATGTTTTCAAAAGTTAAAAAAAGACGAAAGTGTTTGATTGGTTTGAAAGGATGGAAACAACGGGTTTAAGTCTAGTTTGTAGCTTTCTGACTGTTTCCACATCCACATGAACATTCCTTTCTGCTTCACGATTTCGAGCTCGACTGTATTTCATCTTTGATTCATGCTTCAAGGCATTATAGCCCTAAAGTACTAGACCTTACTAGGCAGGTCATCGTAACATACCTTCATGCCTTTGTTGTTCAGAAAACGAGTCTAGTAATTATTTCCATCTTTAGGCAGGATGCAGGGACGCAGTCGAGTTCGTTCCTTTTATTTACGTGTGCAGGATGAGCTGCGAGTAGTGCCCGGCACAATAGATTTAAAATGGAATCATTTCTGAACTATTTTTAGACTCGAAGTGAAATCCGGTATTAAAGGGACAACACTTTTTATATTATTTGTTCCAGATCAGATGTGCAGTGGTGCATGAATTTCTTCTTTATTCTTCTTCATAGACTCCTTCAAATTAAACTGAAATGTCTGGATAAAATTGCTTTTAATTATCGCATTATGGACTCGGAGTTTCCGCGTGCAAAACTTATGGCAATGGTATGGCAATGATTCCTGTAATTTTTGAAACCAAGATGGCGAATAATGAAAATATTCAAATCGACCTTTTGTTACTCTTTGTTAACACAGATAAATAAGATGCTTTATATTATTAATTATAAATAACGGGTGATCGGGTCTTTTTCAGTTATGCGATGTGAGTTGTGTCAAACTTTCATGATTTTTTTGAAGTGTTACCCAGCGGGAAATTAGGTAATGCTTCCGGTAGAAAGGTATAGGGTAAGCCTTCCTTGAAAGTAATCTGTAATGCAAAAGTAAGCAGTAGGCAACGTCTGCTTCTTAAGGAAGGCAAGGGTAAGCTGAAAGTAAGCAATTGCCCTCTGCCTTACCTTACCAGTAATGTAGAGGTAAGCAAAGCTAGTGCATATTTTTGCCTTACCAGTAATGCAGTGGTAAGATAAAGCTGGCTTATACCTTACCTCCCTAGGACATCAATGTAAAAAAAGAAATGAAGTGGGTTTCCTAAAGTAATGCTTCCACGGATTACCAGGAGTACTTACAGAACGCAAGTTGAAGCCTTATTTTTCCCGCTGGGTAACTTCTTTAGTCGCGTTTGGCACTTTTTCGCTGGGGGTAAAATAAAGAATTCGCGACACGCGCACTTTGTTGCTACACCCGTTTCTGGACACTTGCTGCAATGATGGCGACACGCGCACTTTGTTGTTCACTCGTTTCTGGGCACTTGTGCCTATGCAGCTGGCTAGAGCATGGAAACTTTTGGTTGAGCTCCACTTACAAACAGCAGCGTATAATTATATGTGTGCGAGGCAAAATAGCCCACGCTTGGTGGGAGGGAATGGGTTTGAATGTTGCAATGCAGAAGCTGCTCTTAGCATTCGTTTTATATTCTCGCAATGCAGACGCCGCTCTCAAAATCCATGGCATATTCTCGCACCCATTCATTTCATATTTTCGCAATGCAGACGCCGCTCTTAGCATTCATTTCATCCTCTCGCACACATTCGCTGCTGTCTGTTGCTCTAGCTCGACCAAATTTTACTTACATATCTGGGGCACTTTTAGTCGAGGTCCAGTAACAGACAGCAGCGATGGCGTGCGAGAATATGACATGAATTTTGAGAGCGGCGCGAGAATATAAAATGAATGCTGAGAGCAGCTTCTGCATTGCAACATTCAAACCCAATCCCTCCCACCAAGCGCGGGCTATTTTGCCTCGCACACATATAATTATACGCTGCTGTTTGTAAGTGGAGCTCAACCAAAAGTTTCCATGCTCTAGCCAGCTGCATAGGCACAAGTGCCCAGAAACGGGTGCGAACAAAAATGCGTGTGACCATCGCTGCTGTCTGTTGCTGGACCTCGACTAAAAGTTGTCATGCTTTAGCCAGCTAAATGGCTGCAATATTTAAATATTTTGCTTGGATTAATCGCTTTCGGCGACATGGAATACGTTTCGGCGTTTCGCCTATTCGACTGCGCGTCTGTATTTTACGTACATATCTGGGGCAGTATCCCAGTAGGGAAAATCGCAAGTATTTACTGTGGGAAGTCGATTTGGAAGTACTTCTTTAATTAGTGTTTTCTGTAATGACTTATAAGTAATGCAGAGGAGAATGGGTTGGGTTTGGTGACCAAGCGTTTGATTTCGCTCAAAAAGCGTGTTGAAAAACTTCGTAGCTGCTCGTTTTCTTTGTTAATTATCTCAGTTATCTCAGCCATTAAGTTTCTGATCTTTAATGTATAAACATATATTTGAATTTATGTTTATGATATAAATATAAATCGCTTAATTTTACTTATTTTACTGGTTCTGAAAAAATTCAAATTGAATCCAGTAGATTCCCATAAAAATTTAGATCCGTGACTTTGGCTGAATATAATATGACTTTTTTGCATATTTGCACAATGTTTAAAATAGCAAAAATTTCTGTTTCGTGACTATTGCATCAACCCGACGATATGTACTGTGTACTATGTACTACATATTTCCTATGAACTATGCACTATGTATTTATTACTATATATTAGCTACTATTTTTACTAAAACCTACATTATCCCAGTCATCCATCGTCCGATCTTTGTGTGATAAGTTTAAGACAAATAGTTTAATTTCCAAAACATTGCAACACATTTTGGAGTGAGCTCATATAGGTAACAAGTAAATAAACTTTAACAGAATATTCATAAATAAAATATATTAATCCTTATCGTCCTGTATTAAGATTGATTTGGACATTTATACTACCCATAGAAGTTAACACTTCTAAAGTGTGGTCCTACGCACACTCATTTTTTTGTTCTGTATTGCTTGACATTACATCATAGCAAGACTTGGCCTGACACAATGTCTACAAATTATTCAGAAGAAGAAGCAGTTTACATTTCAAATTGTGGAGAAAACTGTACTTTTAATTTATTTTATTGGCGTTAAATGTACCTGCGAAAACGAAAATCTAGCCAAACAGGCCCTTGACTGGAATCCGCAAGGTTCCCGTCGAGTAGGAAGACCTAGAACAACGTGGAGGAGAACCCTACTAGAAGAAGCCGCAACAACTGGGAGATCCTGGTCGGAGCTAAGAGCTGTCGCGCAAAACAGAGTCCGCTGGAGGGCAACTGTTTCCGCCCTATGTCCCATGAGGGATTAAAGGAGTTTAAAGAAGAAGAAGAAATGTACCTGCAATTCCAAAAAAAACAACTGAATATCCAACGTGACACTTTATTCTTTGGATTGGTAGGATAAACTTCATACTTTATATTCATGAATTAGAAAAATTACTTTCCTATGATAGCGAATATCCTCAGTTGCCTTCCACGGCATTTTCTTCTCCGAACAGCTCTTATCGACACCAATATTTATCAAGCACAGTATTATCACTTTGTAAAAAAAACTGTAACTTCAATTCACAATTTTAATACGAAGAAATTTTATAAATATTTCAAGCGGGAACAAAACTGTCAAAGGCAAGCGTTGCGTGACACCCATGAACATATGGTTGATTCTTTTCTTTTAGAGCGAGAGTTTCTTGTGTCGAGACTTTTCCCTCGAATCCGTATACATGTATGCAGGAACATCAGGAAGAAAATACAAGTTGCAGAATTTAAGAAATTAGTTGGGATATTGAAAGGTCTCAAGAAATTTTAAAACCCAAGAGCGACTTGAGTCCCATTGACATGTACAAATAATACGAAAAACGCCTAAAATAAAGAAAGCCGCCATTTTCTTTTTCACAAGTGTCACAAAATCTGTCTTGACATCGCCATGTCTTGACTTCTGCCCTCATGTCTTAATATGAAGACTTTTCTGATCCACACGAGACATATTGCAAGAAAAAAAGATGTCAAGACAGGAAATATAAAAATACAGGCTGGATATGGAGGTCGTGCCCACGGCAAGGAATCTCGCCAATGAAGAAATAAAGACTCATGTCAAGACCCTTACCGCTGCCATGCTGGAATGTGCAGAATCTTAAGCTAAAGTTATCCCAGGGAAGAAGTTTACGTATAGATTCCTTACATCTACGCTCAGGCTGTTTGGACTTAGAAGAAGTTAGGTGCAAACCTTGAAGAGGCACTTCCATAGTTCGGAAAAAAGAATTTCGCACAGCTACCAAGCCGTGCCTAAACACCTTGATTCGTGAAAACTCTAAAATAGATTAAAACAACTGGTTTAAGCGGCAATCTGAAAATTAAGCTTGGCCCCCAAGATTTTAAGGAGGTCTTTAGGATGGCGGGAGTAAGGAGAACAGGCATATTTTCCACCCCTCTTCTGATTGACGGAAACCTCACCAATGATAATTCTGGGAAGGTTGGTGAGATATATAGTTTATAGGTGGCTAAGGGCCTAAGGACAGGGCTTAAAGCAGGGCGATGGGCTGGCACCCATGCTATTTAATCTCTGCCTAGAAGGAGTAACTCGCAAGGTTAACATTGATGCGAACGCAACCCTGCTTAACAAATCCAAACAGTTGGCAGGATATGCCGACGATATAAACTGCCTTGCAAGATCACTGTCATATCTTAGAGAAATATTTACAGAATTAGAAGATGGAGCAAAACATAAAGGGCTGCAAATAAACGCAGAGAAGAGTAGATTCTAATTCAGTCAAGGGTGGAAAGAAGAAGAAGAAACCACAATACCACGTGGGGGGAATATAACTTTGAACGGGTAAACCAATTTAACTACCTGGGGTCCACAGTCAGCGAAGACAACGATGAAACGATAGACGTACAAAGAAGAATAAACGCCGCGAACAGAACATACTTCTCACTACTGCCAGTAATGAAATCCAGAGACATCCACAGAAAAACCAAAATAAGAATTTACAAAACCATCATGGAGTATCTCCCAGAAATCCGCAGACAAGCTGGATATATTTGAGAGGAAGGTTCTCCGAAGGATATACGGCCCAATCAATGAAGACAGTGCATGGAGAATACGCTACAATCACGAATTGTACGACTTATACAAAGAATGTAAACTTTCGACCCATGCCAAACTACTACGTTTACGTTGGGCCGGCCATGTCCAAAGAATGGATGACTCAAGGATACCAAAAAAGTACTGTATCTACTACCAGATGGCAAAAGACCAGTTGGCAAACCACGGTTAAGGTGGGAAGATAATGTTAAGGCCGATGCAGCAAAACTGCTCAACACAAGAAACTGGAGACAAGCTGCGGAGCAGAGAGACGTCTGGAGGAAGAAGCTGATGGAGGCCAAGGCTCGAATTGGGCTGTAGAGCCATCGAAGAAGAAGAAGAAGGGCCTTCCCATTCGGGTTAAGTGGGGTGTCCTTTAAACTTCGGTTCCCTGTCTAGCAAGCTCATCTGCCCTACAGTTTCCCCTAATCCCACTGTGTCCAGGAACCCAACACAGCGTTATATCAAACTGAGTGGCAGTCTCACACAGAGACCTGCGGCAGTTCAGAAGAGTCGTGGATGTTGTGACGACATAATAAAGAGCCTTGAGGGCCGCTTGGCTATCCGATAGAATACATATATTCTTGTAAGATATATTATTTATCTTCAACCATTCGAGAGCCTTCCGCTTGGAAGACGCTGCAGTGGTCGGGTAGACGAAGAGAGGTATTTATATTTAATGCCTCGGAAGAAATACTGTTCCCAATTTTTGAATCATCTGTGAAGATACATACTGACCCAGTTCGGATAACACCATCTGTCCAGTCATCTCTGGCCGGAATGATGGTATTGAAACCTTTCTCCAAGGTCCAAGTAGGTGTAGTATAGTCTAGGTTGCTCGCAGCGGTGGCGAACTTTCTAAGGATGGATGAGTGGCCATATGAGTATGGAGTCCATCCAAGAGAAGCCTTTGTCCTGGCGGCCGCCCAGGCTGCCATTTGCTCGGCGTGTATGTCCAAAGGAGTAAGATGCAATAAGACATCCAGCGCAGCTGTAGGGGTGCTTCTCATTGCACCACTGATACACAGCTCAGCTGGTCTTTGGACTCTTTCCACTATCTTACGATACGTAATCTTCTGTAATGCAGTCCACCATACCGATATGCCATGCATAAGTATAGGTCTGATTACGGCTGTATAGAGCCAGTGGACGATGCGGGGTTTAAGGCCCCAGTTTTTGGCCTTATTTGCTCTTTCTAAAAGATTCGGCCGGCCTCCACGTTAGTTTCCTATTGAGTACGAGACCTAGAAATTTCGCATCCTCCTTTAGATGCAGTGTTTCATTGCAAAGTCTTAAAGAAGGAAAATTGGGAAGTCTATGCTTCTTTGTAAAGAACACTACTTCAGTCTTGGCTGGGTTGACGCCTAGACCCTTTGTAGTAGCCCAATGAGCAAGAGTATCCAATGCTTGTTGCATTATATCTCTTATTGTTGAGATGTACTTGCCGGTCACCACCAGCACAATATCATCAGCATAGGCCACCGTGGTGCACCCAGACTCCTTAAGAGTTATCAGTACTTCATTGACTGTCATATTCCCAAGGAGCGGCGATAAGACCCCACCTTGTGGAGGCACACCACTAACTGTTCTAACCCGTCTGACTACTTCCGAAAGCCCCAGGCTAGACTTTATGACCCTGCACCCCAGCAGCTGATCAATAAAGGACCTGGAGCACCCATCAACATTCAGACGCTGGAGTGCCCTCGTGACCGGAGAAGGTTCAACATTGTTGAAAGCACCTTCAATATCTAAGAAAGCAGCTAACGTGAATTCCTTGAATTCAAGGGATCTTTCGATGACCGCTACCAGGGAGTGGAGAGCAGTGTCTACTGATTTACCTTTCGTGTAGGCATGCTGCGAGGGAGAAAGCAGTTTTCTATCAATGCTTTGCTTAACATGGATCTCCACAAGACTTTCTAATATCTTGAGGAGAAAGGATGTGAGACATATAGGTCTCAAGTCTTTTGGATTGTGGTAGGAGATTTTACCCAACTACTTAACTACTTTAAGACGTCTCCGTTTCTCCACTCTTTTCTTGAAAGTATCTCGACGAAGTTCTTGATGAAGGTCTAGAGGAAAAGTAATCTGTGCTACTCTAGGGTAGCAATTCCAAGCTGTTACTATTACTGAGTTTCCATGAGAGTTCAACCCAAGTTGAACCCGAGCTATACATCATGGAAACAGACTTAGCTTTGAGGTTCAAGCCCCTAAGAGAGGCAGAGTCTCACGACAGATGGGCATTAATTACCTCTGCAAGGTATCGTTTTTCCTTAAGGCAATTGTTGTCTTCATGGGCCCATGGCTTTTTATGAAAACCCGAAATCTCTGCCATCAACGGCCGAGTATCAGAAGCGACACTTAGTCGTACACTAGCACACCAGCTACAGAACAAATCAAGTACGAGCTGCATGCGCTCTGACTTGACGCCCTTATTTCATCGGTTACCATGATTAGACCATTGAATATCTCTACAAGTTTATCTACAGCAAGGCATAGATCGGAGATATGACTTCTCCTTGTGGACTTCGTTTTCCTTTAGAGCATTCCAGAGACTCTCAAAAATAAGGAACCATTGATTTGCGAATTCTCTACATAGAGTCGAGCCTGTCCCAAAAAAATGTTTCTTAGACATACATAATCTGCTTAGAACCCTTTCTATTGTGTTGAAGGCTCGAAGGTATCGTGGCAGAACGCTGAACGCCGGATGATTCCTTTATTTAGCACTACACTTTTCACCTTAAAAGTCAAGTTGTGAAAGAAGGAACCTAAAAACCCTTTTTTTTAAATTAATTGTATTTTCTGTTGTGACCGCCAGAGTAACCTCTAAAATCTGTAAAGGTAATCTCAAAATAAATAAACGCTCTATTCACAAATGTATTTACTATTTTCCATAAAAAATACTACAGACTCATCAAAATACCACCGCGAAATTTATTAGATTAAATTTTCTAAAATTGAAAAGTGTGAAAAAATAAAACATTTCTCTCAAAATATTTTTTACATCCGCTCTAAAATTGTACTTGAATTTGGCATAATGTTGGCGGTGTTTACATTTCGTCACTCTCAGGTCTATTTTAAGACCAATTCTCGGCGTGGAGAACTAGTCCAATTGAGTATTCCCCAAATCTTGCACGCTCCCAGTCGGTCTCGCTGCCAACAACAAAACTGCGGACAGCACAAAATTGAGCCACTTTTGGGGAGTGAACTTCGGCAAAGTTTCAAATGTAAATGGGTCAATTTTGAGTTGAGTTTTAATGAGAATCAATAAAAGGTCGATTGTATACTCCGACGTGGTGTCTACACGGGGATTTTTGGGTCTGGCGAAAGTTGCTTTCAGGAAATTTTCATTTAAAACCAAATCTGAAGGAGGAAACCACCATCGTCAATGAAAATTCATGAGATTTTCACCGTATTTAGATGGAAACAACTTTTCGGTGTTGTTATTGGACAAGGAAAAGGTATCTTACGCCTCGTGTGGGGTTTTGTATATTGAAAGGAATTTGCATATGAGCAGAGTCCATCCTTATTCTTGTTCTGGTTTCGGTTCCGATCCGGGCATTTTCAATTTTAAACAAGCCCCTATGTAGTGATAATGACATGAGACAAAAGAGGAGTTTTAAAGGATTTTGTTTGGAATGTCTACCCGTAAATAAAGCTACAAAAGGAAAATCATTTTTAACAATTTTTGCTATTCCTACCTGCAGGAAATATTGTGCAATCTAATTTATTAAGGACTTAGCGTCTCTGTGGGTTGGTTTATTTCGTTTGCATACTTTTATGAGTCATTTTTAAAAAAAATCTGCATAGCTTTAGGCAAAATTTCTTTATATATGCATATTTCGAAAGAATGGAAATTTATGGCGGGTTTTTTAGAATTAGGCTGTAGAATGAACTGTTTCGAGTAAAATCCAGAAAGTTAAATAACATTATTAGTTATAACCCAGCGGGAAAAGTTGCGCATCAACAGCCCTATTGGTGCGCTTCCTTTGGAGCACAGAGCGCATCACATTAGCATGACGACTCATTGCTTTTTAACATAGACATGTCCTAGGAAAGATGCGCTTCTGAGCAGCCTATTTCAGAGCGCATCTGACGCACTCTAAACGGATCTCACAATCTGCACTAGCCAATTATTTCTCTCATAAATTCTAAGAATAAAGGTTTAAATTAATTGAAAATTCGGCAGCCCAAAAGAGATGTTAATTAAAAACGGGAAAAATTAATAAAAATTAATAATGCAATGAAAATAAGTCTTTTTATTGCTTCATTAATATATAAATAATGACTTAAAATTATTATAAATAAAAAAATTCCTTTTTATAAAAATAAACATTTTTCATTTGCACATAAAATATTTTTATCCTTAATTAATTAAAGTAATAATCACATTTTATGATGTGGAGGAGGAACTGGGTGCACTTTGGTTTTTTGCCTTGATTTTATTTTTATAGCATTTATTTTTAGCGGTTCGAAAACCAACCCTCATATCCTTTTCATAGTTGTAATATCCATAGTTTTCGTTTTTTACTGCATCTGTTAATTAAATATAAAATTAGAAGATACAATTGGCAATAAAAGGCAACTTTCACTTACTGAAAACAAATTTACTGAATAACTCCGTATTTTTGATGGCAACCTTTTTTTGAAGACCATCCCAATTTATTTCCAATTCACGAGCACTTCTCTGTTTCACTTCAAGCACAAAACTAAAGATTTACGCATTCTATCTACACGAGAGAATTTCACAATTCACGCAATTTCTAACAATTGTATGACGCATTCATTTCCGGGAAAAAACGAACCTCTCGCTTGCAGCAACCTGCATCCATTTAGAAGTGGAAGAGAAGCGCTCTAAAGCTAATCTTTTTAGGAGCGCTGAATATATTTCCCGCTGGGAAGCTAAAGGGTCTTACACTACATAATTACCAGCTATATGTTCTACAAAGTGTATCGGGATTAAGGAGGTAGTAAGGAGTTCAGAAATCCATGATGCATTATCCAGAGTTGGGACCACAATCAGTGCATAATCAACCTTTTGTTAAGGTAAACACTAGTATTGGTTGTCAGAAAGGCCAAGACACATTATTGAAAGTAATTTACTTATATACCGATTGAAGATAAATCAAAGATACTTTGCCCATTTGGAAGCTAAGCTGCGTTTTGAATTGTTCTGCTCTGTTCTGAACAGCTTCCACATAATAACTCTTTTCCTCGATAATTTTAAATTTCCCTTTTCTCAGCATTGTTTTTGAATTTGAAAATAATGAAAGTAAGTAAATTGTTTCGTGAAGCTTGAAGCCAGAATTTATGGAAATATTTGCAGAATTAGATGAAATTAATTATTTGAATGTGTTGTAATTTAGCCATAAGAGCAAGAAATGTTTGCCGAGCAAGAAGCCTGACTAAAGACTTAAACAGAACCAATCCGTTCCATCCCTTCCAACCGTTTTTAAAAGTTGGAAATTTGGAGCGGTAGCCAGAATCAAGCCGTCGGAACGTCAAAGAAAAAACGAACGGAGCGGACGGTGCGGATTGGTTCTGTTGAGCCATTAACAGAACTACAGAAGTAAATGAAAGTGGACACAATAAAGCTGCGGCAGCAAGAGTTTAAATCAAAATGCGCTTTTGAATATTGCTGTTCCAGTTTCGTTTCATTCTCGTTAACTTCCCTAAGAAAACGGAATGTGAACAGAAAGAATTGGAACACTTTCGATTGTCATTGTTCTACAGTCGACTGCTTTGTTCAATTGAAATTTGAAGTAAAAAATATAAAGCAATCTACAAACTTTGAAAAAATTAACTTTAACATCCAAACTATTTCATGTGATTGTCGGCGTATCCTTCTGGACAATATACAACTTCGTTCAGGATAGAGTTAGGCCGGTCTTACACAACGCAGTACATTTGTCCCTTACACGATGGTAAATTGTACTGAGGAATCAATTTTTTTAAATGTCCCGATTTAAAAACAATCTTCTACTGGTATATGAACGTGTATCGAGATAAATAAAGTGAGGTGAAATTGTAAATACGAACTGACATTTCTTACATTTTTCGAGGGAGTGAAATTATGTACTGGAGAGACATTTGTTACATCTTTTGCGGCAGCAAAATTTAAAACTTAAAATGAGGCGAAGGGGAATTGCAAAAAACCACAAGAAACCGCGAGAGTGGCATCTAATAGGCGTTTGAATATTAAAATTTGAGGAGTGGGCGAACAAAACGGCACATGTCCAGTTTTGCAAATTGTTCAGAAATCGCAAAAAACTGTTTCTGCCTCTGAACTGATCACATTAACTATTTACGAGTATGGTAGGTTGTGCTACTATTTGAACTCATTCAGACGGAAAAAAATTTTTTTAAATATGTTTAATACTTTAAGAGAAAAAATTAAAACAAAAATGGACATGTGCCCTTTTGCGGGGACACAACTGGGACATGTCCCGTTTTGTTAAACCCTTGAATGGACATGTGTCCTTTTGCAGGAACCCAACTGGACATGTTTTTGTTTGTTTTTAGCCTTTTGGGGAGCTCCCTGGCCTCCCTGAGGCAAGGGGGGATTTTTGTGGTATTTTTTCCTAATAGTAGGGACTGTTACGCAAATTTTAAGGGGTCATAGTGCCCCCTACGGCTTGTTTTGGGGCCGTGGGAGGCAAAAGTGAGGGAAATTTTAGTGCATTTTATGATGCACATACAAATCGATGTAATTAGAGCCCCAGGTGAGGTGCAATGAACTTCCATTGTTGATTAAAAACTGTTTTGTATGAAATACGTGCCCTTTTGACAATCCACATTAACGAATGGTTAAAAAATATGAATATTCGTAGGACATATGTCTTTCTGCAGGGAAACCGTTACTTTGCTAACAAAAAAATATTACATGAAAGCGATTTTTGAAGTGTCTGAGATTGAAATTAGTTGCAGTTTAGTGTAATGAACACGATTCCGTCAAAACACTGAAAACGGCCAACCATGGACATGTGCCGTTTTGTTCGCCCACTCCTCATTTAACGAAATTAAAAGCTTTTTTTCTGTCTACGCATTCGTTAAGTAGAGTAGAGCCCTACTTTGAGGTTGCAGTTTTCTGTTGCCAATTTGGTGAAACAGAGACAGAGCCATACTAACTTCTATATGATAAAGAATCTCAGATTTGCGCTTCCACTTTGAGTTTGGAATGTAAACCGGCCTCTAATGAAACTAATTTAGAACAATGTGGGGTTATTCTCGATTTAGTTATGTTTTAGTAGAAACTTTATAATTTATTTTGGAACTTTATTATTACTTTATTTAAATTCAGGGAATCAAAAGTCAACTTACAACACTTAATTAATTAAATGAGTGTTTTCAATTACTTGATGGAAGTGGGCTATGTTTTTTGTGCAACGTTTTTTGCAGTCAAGTAATATGAGAGTAGTGGAACTGGAACGCTACACTTACTTACTCTAAGGCAGTTTAATGCATATTAGAATTAACTTGAAAAAAAGCTCTTCATTGGTATTTATTTTTCTGAAGTGCAACTTTCATTCCGGGGATTTTGAATTGATTCAAGCAGGTACGAGTGAATTCAGAAAACAGAAACTTAAACAAGGACATCTGTACGAAACGGAAGTTACTTTCTCACTCATTTACAGCTGCTACAATATTCAGAATCGGCAACGACAACAAGGACAGCCATATGAAACGAAAGTTCCCTTCTCACTTGTTGACAAAATAACAAGAAAAAACAAAAATCATGAACCAAATTAAATACAACAAAACACAAACAAATTAACTTACTACATACATAATATTTAGTATCCACTTTATTTCGTTAAACATTTTGGATTTTAAGAGCCTAAGCTGATGAATTTCGTGAAGATCACCGCCGAAAGAGCAGCACATAACAAAATACAAACAAATTTCACAATTCAATGACAATAAAAATTCACAATTGAGTTTCCACCTTATTTCGTTTAACATTTTCGGTTTTAACAACAAAAAGGAACTTTCCACAATACTTCAATCAAGTAACTGACAGCTACAGCCATGATAGCAATTAAGTGATGCCATATAAAATATTTACAATTTATATAACTTTGTACGTAGATGGTGCAGGCATCATTAAAGTAAAAATGAGGAGTCGGTTATTTAAAAAATTAAGATTGTGTATTAACTATTAAAGATAAAGTTTTTGTAAAAGCAGCGGGTGCAATATCTTATTTTTAATACTTTGCCTCCGTTTTTACCTGCCTAAATGTCATTGTAAAAAAACGGAACACCTCATTATTCAGATGTACCTCAAATAAATTAGGGTACACATTTAGCAATTATTGTGTGATTGCAGTTTTTACCCTGCATTTTGACTTTATTTAAAGATTCCACGAAAAGAAATATTTCTCAATGCATTTTTTATTTTGTTTCGGTTTAGGGGTGGTTTAACCTCTTTAAAAAGGGGTTTAAAGTGAAATTTTCCAATTGTTTTAATGATTAAAAATGGAAAATAAAATTTTAATGCAAAACAATAAATTTCAATTTTTTTCAATTACAATTTTAATGTAGGGGTAGTTTTGCCCCCTTAAGGGTTGAAAATAATGAATTTTTGGCTGTTAATACCTATTGATCCAAATTTGAAGCAAAAAGCCCAAAAAAAATTTGCTTTATTTTTATAATTGCAGGGGTAGTTTTAACCCCTTAAGGGTTGAAAATAATTTATTTTTGCCTGACAGTACGCCCACAATCGAATTTGAAGCATGAACTTAAAAAAAATGTTTACATTTTTTTTCTATTTTTAGGCGATTTAGGGTGGTTTCAACCCTTGAGGATTACCCCTTATCATAAAGTTCACCTTCATTTAGTACAAATCAACCACCTTCCCAAATAAATATTTAAAACAGTGTATTTCATTGCATTAGTGTTCATTATTATTGAAATAATCGCAAAACCCCCTAAAAAGGTTTTTTTTTGCATTTTTAAGGGAGACGCCCATGTTTGAGGACCGCGGGACCCCGATTTTCGTGATCAGCGACCCCAAAAGCCTTTAGGGTTCGATTTTATTAACGGTGTTATTTTGAAACAACCACCCACCCCCCCCCCCCCGCCGTTTTGAATGGTCTAAAAGGAAAATTTTAAATTACCCTTTTCTCAACATGTGTTCTTGAAATTGACAGTTTACAAATAAAATAAGTAAATTGTTTTGTGAAGTTTCAAGCCGTCAATTATGGAAATATTTGCAAAATTAGATGATATTCATTATATTAATGTGTTTTAATTCAAGCTTAAACAGAACCAGTCGGCTCCGTGCTTTTTTTATTTGTTTTCTTGGAGGTTTCGTCCGCTTGATTGTGGTTACTGCTCCGCTCGTCGCATGGAAAGTTCATTTCAGATCATATACAGGTAGCTATTGTTTCCACCACCAATTTTGCATTAGTTTTATCATTGGTTTTTTGCACGTTGGCTTCCTCCTTTTGCTTTCTTTTGCCAAAATTCCATTTTTTCGTTTGAATAATTTTTTTCCCCGTTCCATTTCTATCAAAATTGATGTATATTTCCTTCTGGCTCCATGTTTTTTGAGTTTAGTTAAAATATATCACCTTTCATCAACCTTTGGTTTAATTCATCCTTCTTCGCTTTGTCTGACAGACCACATTCCGAGATATATTTATGCTTTCCATTGATTATCTATAAGTAGATACGTAACCTTGTTTGCGGGCTTTGGACATAGATGGCCTTACTTACACTGATTTCAAAAATCCATGTTAAAACTGAGACTCAAGAGCTTTCGAAATATATAAAAGCTGTCTATCGGTTTCGCTGCTTATGTACATTGAACTTTTGAATTCATGTAGGTATATAGCAATCGCATGAATTGGGATACTTGCGATTGCGCCTGCCGTTCTTTTAGACAAAATTTTCGGAATTTTTGTTGTTGTGTTGTTTAAAAACGATTTTTCAGGTTTAGGGGAAAATTTAGTCGTGGAAGATTTTTATTTTTTTTTATTTTTTTATGAAATCATATTTTTTTGTCTGCAGGTGGATACGGTGCCGCAAATTTTAATTTCTGCTTTGTACAGAATATAAAATTTTTTCTATTTTCGACCAAAAGTTGAGCCTGAGAAAATTTCAGTAAAAAGTTTTAAATTACATATGGAAGAGGTTTTTATCATATCGAGCCCTTCCCGCCGTTTTATCGTAACCGACAAAAAGTAAATTTTACAGGACAAGGTTTTTTTTTACTTATTTTTGTATCTGTTATTTTGTAATGGGCTGAAATTAGTTAGGCTAATTATTTTATTAGTTAGGCTAGTTTATTATCCGATTAATGTCAAAATTGGTGGTATGTTTCGAAGGTTAAATTAACGTCGTTTGGGGTAAAAAACGAATTTTCGACAAAATGTCGCTTACGATAAAACGGCGGGAAGGGCTCGATATAATATCCCAGGCAATGAAGTATTTTGCCTCATCATTAAGATTTGATGTTTAATGATATGGAAAAAGTAAAATCTTTCTTTATGTAAAACCATTCCATGCCAAACTGTCGCACTTTACTCCAAAAGAATATTTTAAAATTTATAACGCACCAGGAATTGTAAGTGCTTTATAAATATAATAAGTCTTGTGCACTCTCTTCCACACCACCTAAGAGGTCGAGTACAGGGCGCGTTTTTTTATATCGTGGTGTCCCCAGTAGGCATTAATTCACGGCTTTCTATCAAAAAGATCCTTTCGCATTCAGGCATTGCTTTGGATTTAGGACCTTGGCTATAATGATAGATTCACATAAATATATCATCCTGGAACTGTAAAACAATTGAATCCTTCTTTCCAAAATTTACAGACAGCATAACAGGGACAGGCTGAAGTGTACTATAAACCGGCTTTACTTAGTATCTATTAACTGGTTTTGTTAATATTCATCCTCTCATCTTTACAATTTTTCCGCAACTGCTTGTACAGGGTCTGTCACGTATGCTAGGACTCCTAATAGTTTGGCGCTATAAAATTTGTAAATAGAGTATTACTAACACCCTATATGTAACAAATCAAAGGCTTTACTTCCCAGCGGGAAAACTAGCGAGGGGTTACTCAGGTAACCCAAGAATTCATTAATGATTTGTGTAACCGCTTACATGGTAATTGAAAAATTCTACTGCAAATTTAGTAAAATGGAGGTCTTTACATTGTAATGGCTAGGTAAGCGACTAGGTAATGACTTGTGAAATACTTTCGTTGGAAATGTGATGTGCTTTTATTATTCTTTGTCTTGTCGAAGCCTCCCTTCTTGAGTTTATTCCGTCCTCCAAATTCGTTCGGTGTGGATCGTGCAGTGCAGTCAAAAAGATATCTTACTAGTAAAATTCTTACCAAATGTAGCTGAAATGCAATGGTAATTTTGGATAGTAATGTTTTTAATGCTAAAAAGGGTAGCCAGAATTTTATTCTGCGTGCCTTACATGGTAATCTATGTATTCACTTAATACACTTCACCTCTGAAATAAGTCCTCATTTGTAATGCCTACAGTAAGTACTTACCGCCATAGGACATCTCTATGTAAAAGTAAGCTATTATTTCATCACAAATGTAATGGGTCCATCTCATTATCACCTCGCTTACCTAGCCATTACATTTCCCGCTGGGTTGTAAAAACGGAGAATATTTAAACACTTTTATCAGTTTTATCCCGTAAACTTCCGAAGTTATCGTCGAAGGCGAACTGATGACAATCAATAAATCTTGGTGCTTCCTGTGCAGATCAACAAATTACTTGCTAAACATACAACATTCTATCGCCACTATCTCAGTACCATCGAAATAAACCCTCTCCTGACTGCACGGCAATCTTATTCCCTCAGCACCAAATTAGATAACTCGTCTCACTCCTTCCACCTGCAGCCCTCTTTTCGGGCACTCTACAAAATAGGAATTCGTTTCTAAAAAGAACAACTGGATTCTGGAATAATCGGTTAGTATTTTCGAGCTCATACAACATCCCAGAATTCAAACGCAGAATTCCTCGTCAATTCCACCTCCCAACGATCATAATGGTTAACCTATTCCACCCTTGTACTAATCTTACTGCAAGACAATGAACCATCATATGACAAACTAAATAATGGACTAGTTGTACAAGAGTTATTTTGGGAAATTTATTCAAAAATCGTACAACATTTTTCAAGTTTTTTTTTTTGATTTTGATTTGATTCAAGAGTGAATTCACCGCATTGAAAAAGAGGTTATAATAAATTTTCCAATTTATTTTTGATATTATTTCATCAAAAATAAAATTTAAACACATAAAAATATTTGAATCATTTTTCAAATACAACCTGTATCTAGGGGTGGTGGTTCTTTTTAACAATACCAAGCAACCAACCTGCAATCCGGTAGCAGCAACAATTACCCAAAACGTAGAAAAAAGCTGCTGTATAACGTTTATTTTTAAAATATTACTTCCCTTAAGTTTTATCCCCTTAATGCTTGATAAAATTTGGCTAGATTAAATAAAAATCAACCACCTTCGCAAATAAATATAAAAAAGAGTGCATTTAATTTGATTATTATAATCATCCTTATCCTTAAAAAGGACTGTATTTTATATTTATAAGGGTGACAAACATAATTTTATTGCAGTCTTAAAATTTCCTGCTGATTTTCATAATCAGCCACCAAAAAACATAAAGAGAAATAGTTTCAAAACGGTGTTTCGACACCCCTCCCATTCCTTTCCGTTGCAAATGGACTTTTCGCTAATTAATGCAAATAAGTCTCATAAAATCAGAAAGTCCGAAAATTGAAAAATCATGAGATTCTATATCTCAAATTTGTATACGGCACCGCGCCCCAGCCAACTTCATTTTAATGTTCCAAGAAAATACCTTCTTATATACACTTTATTTCCATCATCGATAACCCTCAGCTTTTTTATTATGTATTATCGAAACTCCAAACCAAAGCTTCCAAATCTTGCAAGTTTTACCGAAAGAACAAACCGCAAAAAGAAAGCAGACGCCAGCGCCGCCAAACACCAACACCCGCCATCCTCGCAGGTCCCATGATTACGCATCTACTTATAGATAATCAATGTGCTTTCTATATTAAGTTTGCATAATCTTCCATCGTATTTTTGAATTATTTTTCTTTACAGACTTGATTTTCGTACCACAATGCTGCATTGTAATCACTTTGTTTTTATTATTTTAACCTTTTTTTACTGCCGTTTTACATCTGTCGCCCAACTGTTTTTTAGACTTCTTCTTCATTGAGGGGTTCTGTTTCCAGCGATAACGATCCCATCGACTGACTGCAGGAATATCAATAAATATTTCCCCAGTCTGCGAAATGTAAAAAACATGTGAAAGTAAAAATGAATACAAGCATTGAAGGTCATTGAACGCACTCACGCATTTCAAAGATGTCAATCGTTAACGTCAAAAATTATGTCAAAATAAATAAGAAGTAAGAAGGACTTTTGGTGTTTAATATATTTTTTGATTATTCTTTATTATTACCAATTGAATTGATTTTTTTATTAACTAAAGCTAAAGTGAAAATATTCAAACAACAAACAATTTTATTGCAGAGAAAAGATTGGAAATAACGTTCTGGAAAAATATCTTCTTTCGCTAAAAAAAACACTCGGCGAATGAGTGACGCAACTATTGGAACTATGCAAAAAGAGAATGGGAAATTTTATACCGGGAAGTGTGCCAAATGATACGATGAAGTTTCCTAAAAAACTACTGAGACGAGGAGTGGAAAAGCTCCAATAAATTATGCACAGCAGACAGACAAAAAGTTGCGAGTTCAAAATTTTTAATGAGCTAAAAAGAAACGGAAAAACATGGCGGAAAGCAGAATGTTGTTGCTGCAGAGGAAGGAATATTGGAAAGAAAATCATAAAAAATGCACACTCCTGCATGACTTCGACAGGATAACGAAAAATCAACGAAATCATCGACAGCAAGAATTATTAAAAAAAAATAAACATATTGATCAGGTAACTAACAAAAATTATGGACTTTCTTCTTTTAGACGAAAAATAGCAAAAGAAAACTGAAAATCTGGAGTACACAGTAATGATTTCGATTATTAATATGCTTTTTATACTCTAGGAATTGTCACTTGGTTATTTCGACAGTGCAACTCAAGGTGCATTGTAAATATGGAAGGATCTATGTAGTAAAAAATTACTACGTTCCAATCAAAAGCAATCACCACCGATATCCATCCAAGGCGAGGCGCTTAACATTGTTTGATTAATGTGGTTGCAAAAATTCAGCGAAATATATGGAACACCATGTAGTGAAGAACATGCGGTAGCTGGCACATGTTCACTACATTGCACTACATGTGTCATCAACGTCATTAACTGAACAGAAATACCGCAAATAACACTGGGAGGTAAACGAGCTCACAAAAAAAATGGAAAACACAGCAATCATGCAACAATAAGGTGCTAGACCAAATTACTAAACAGCTCTCTGAAAAGCACTCTACTAAAAAGCATGCCATAAAGAGTACGAAGGCTAGTGTGCAGCGGTCAGGAGGATTCATTTTCACAAAAACATGAAGAAAACAGGAATAATTCGCGGGAGTCACCCCTCGTGCCCGCAATTCATCCAATAGCGAATTTTAAGGTTGCTTCAAAAGTTGGCATCTCACCAGAATTGTTGAAAGCCAATAGGATAGGACGTACCTTCCGTCAAAAGACTCAAAATATCAAATAAGGGCCCAACAATACGTGACAACTGGAGAATCTGTTTATTTTCTACTGTAGGCAAATCTTGTCCCACATATTATTATCAAGGATAAGAGAGGCAGGATTCAGGAAGGGCCGCAGCTACATAGAACATATCAACAATCATAGTGGAGCGGGGAGCAAAGGTATACCGTTACCTACTCGCTGGTGCCTCCTGGATAACCAACCGACGACGGGTGTACCCAGTGCCAAGGGGGTATAGCTGGGCCACCAAATCCGATGGGGTATAATTCACGGATCCGGTCCTCCTGGTAGTGGGGTTGGACGTTGGGCAAACTACCGGACCCTTTAAAAACACATCAATTAAGAAACCCAAAGCAAAGCCTCGGAATGGACGGGAAAACGGCAGCGACTACGGCAACAGCACCTGGAAATGATTTTCGGAACATGGAACACGCGAAGTATGTACAAAACTGCAGCAGTTAAGTCACTATTAGACGAACTGAGCAGATATAAAATAAAATTACTCGCGTTACAAGAGATCAGATTGATAGGAGACGGGGCAGTGGACCTTGGCAACTACAGGATATTCTACAGCCGCGGCAGAGAACTTCACTTAGGAGTAGGCTTCGTAATACACAAGTCAATTATAGATATGTGATAGAGCTCAAGCCAATCAGTGAACGACTATGCTCAATACGTCTCCAAATGAAATTCTTCACCCTTTCAATTATAATAGTACATGCGGAGACGGAGGAGAAAGCGGACACGACAAAGGAAACTTTCTACTTCAAGCTTGAACATGCATATGACACGGCCCCTTCCAATGACATCAAGATGGTGTCACCGCTAAAATTGGAAGAGAGAATTGGCACAGACTGACCATTAGAAAGGAAAGTCTCCACAACACATCAAGCGACAACGGACAACCTGTTGTCGATTTTACAATGAGCAAAAATATGATCGTCAACTCAACATATTTCAAAAGCAAGGACATTCACAAATCCAAATGGCAATCTCCCAGCAAAAGATACTGCAATCAAGTAGACCATTTATACTCATAGACAGAAGGGCAGCTTCCAGTATCTTCCAAGTAAGATCTTGCAGAGGTGCGAATTGTAAATCGGACCACTTTCTAGTTAAAGCTAGATTCAGATGGTGGCTGTCCACTCAAGAAAAAAAAAACAAACTAAAGAAATTCGACGTTGACCGCCTCCAAGAACAGACCGTATTGCAGAGATATCAGGCAACTCTAACACCAAATTGCGGCTGTTCAACTCCAACGTTAAGGCAGTTCTTTTGTACGGTTGCGAAACATGGAAAGTCACCCAATTCATCACAGGGCGCCTACAAGTCTTCATCAACAGATGCCTGCGTCGTATCCTAAAAATCCGCTGGCCAGATAGAATTTCAAATGAAGAGCTATGGCGCCGTGCCGGCCAAGAAAGGATAGACGACCAAATCAGGCGAAGGAAATGGAATTGGGTTGGCCACACCTTGCGACGCGATAACGAAAACCTAGCCAAACAGGCCCTTGACTGGAACCCGCAAGGATCCCGTCGAGTTGGAAGACCTAGAACAACGTGGAGGAGGACCCTACTAGCAGAGGCCGCAACAACTGGGAGATCCTGGTCAGAGCTGAGAGCAGTCGCGCAAAACAGAGTCCGCTGGAGGGCAACTGTTTCCGCCCTATGTCCCATGAGGGATTAAAGGGGCACAAAGAAAGAAGATCAGGCAACTCTGGCAGAAAGGTTAGGTCCAAGTCTAAACATAAATAATGCAGATACAGTTGAGGGAAATGAACAAGACTGAAGACGATACTGACAGATGTCACGAAAGAAACAAATCCACAGCCATATGAATGGTACGACGAGGAATGTAAAATAGCTATAGAAGTCAGAAATAGAAATAAAAAAATAAACGGACAACAATTCGTGATTGTAGCGTATTCTCCATGCACTGTCTTCATTGATTGGGCCGTATATCCATCGGAGAACCTTCCTCTACAATATATCCACCTTGCCCGCGGATTTTTAGGAGATACTCCATGCTTCACACCCATACGTAGCTACTGTACGTATGATGGTTTTGTAGATACTTATTTTGGTGTTTCTCTGGTTTTGTGGTCTCTGGATTTTGTTACTGGCAGTAGTGAGAAGTACGTTCTGTTTACGGCGTTTATTCATCTTTGTACGTCTATCGTTTCATCGTTTCCTTTCGCTGAATGTGGGCCCCAGATAGTTAAATTGGTTTACCCATTCGAAGTAATATTCCCCAGGTGATGTTATGGTGTCTTCTTCTTTCCACCCTTGACTGAATTAAAATATTGCTCTTGTCTGCATTTGTTTGCAGCCCTATATTTTTGGCTCCATATGCTAATTCCGTGAATATTTCTCTAAGGTATGACATTGATCTGTCGTCGGTACATCCTCCCAATTGTTTTGATTTGTTAAGCAGGGTTGCGTTCGCATCAATTACTCCCTCTAGGAAGAGATTAAATAGCAAGGGTGTCAGCCCATCGCCCTGCTTTAAGTCATGCTTGACTGGGAAGGACTCCGTCAAATCTCCTTGTATTCTGTCTGCACACCATGTGTTTTCCATTGTTCATTATCATTAGGGAAATGTTCAGGTCCAGCATTGTAGCATACAATTTTTCCCTGTCGATGCTGTCGTTTGCTTGTTTAAAGTCGATGAAAACTTGATACACGTCAATATTGTATTTTAAAAAAAAAATTAATCCAATGTTGACCAATTTCTTCTGAATCCAGTTTGGTATTCACTTATTGCGGCTTCGCCGTATTTTGGTTTGTTTGCGTTCTTAGCGTTTTGGTCATTATATAAGTTCTAAATTTCACCTTGACTAGTTAGTAGCCCGAGATAGAGCTCGCTCCACTCATTGCTCTTACATCGAGCATACTCTCGGCCTCGTTTTTCTCAATTCTGTTATCTTTCGAAATTCCACTAATATTCCCTCACGGTGCATTGTTTTATAATAATTAGAACAAAAATGCTATTCTAAAATTTCACAATAATAATTGATTCGCCACTATTATCGCATTTTAAAATTCATGTTTACGTCGCAATGATAATTTACGAGTAATAAGATAAACTGCCGCCAGTTCTCCCATGGGCGGATCTGTATTGCATGCTCCAAGGCCTGAAATTCCAAAAACAGGGCTGCTAGCTTGCATGTAACAAATGCCTGTAATTATATTTTCAGCTAAGAATTTACATTCAACACAAATGTCAAATATTTAAACAGAAACTAAATACGCACATCTCGCCAGCTAACAAATTATACGAACATTAACCAGCATCGATCATGACCTTTTCCGGGCACATAAAATTCGTTCTTCATTAGTGCGAAACGGCGAAACTCCGGCACCATTTTGTCTGTATCTGTCAGAATTTGTTACTGGCGAAGTCTTCCGCCGCTCAGGATTCCATTAACAAAATCCCACGGGGGGAGAGTACGTGACACACGCGTGCATAATACCGTTAAAACTGACACATCAATTGTCAGCTCTCAAAATGTTCAATTCGATCGTTTCATTGTCCCGAATTTGTTTGGCCCACACGCCACTGGGGCGCAAAAACCGAAGCGTCCATTAACGACAGAAGCGCCTCCATGGAAATTGGAACGAGTGTGTTTTGTTTTGCCTGCAATATAAACGTCCGCTGTCAGGCGAAGTTCGAGTTACTACCAACACTTGTGCATGTGGGGATTGTAGTTGCTGAAACTAGTGATTAAAGTTGTGGAAACAGTCCGGTCCGGATCCGTCGCGTGTTCCAAGATTGATAACTTAAAAATTAAAAGGCTTCGTGCAAATTTCATGGTGCTGGTTAATTGGTGAATTGTAGCTGCGATGCCGGGGGTTTTGTTTGTGACAAGTCTATCTGGGAAAACATCGCTTCTGAAATATCATCCCCTGTTGATGTTGACTACTTCTGCAGCTTGCTCGTAATTTTTTAATTGGCACTGATCCAGAGGAATTTAGCACATGTTTTTTTGTACACAAGATGCCGATGCGTAAATACTGGACGGGTTGGGGTGCAGTTGGAAGTTCTCAGCATTGGTTTTTTCCAGTTTTTATAATGCTGACAGAAAGCAAAAACGTTTTATAACTTAAAATGTAAATAGGTTCGACTGGGGCTTACGTCCTTGAGTGACTTATTAAAGCAATACTTGTCACATTTTCATTTACAGTGACAAACGAACACGGCGAAATTCTTAGCTCAAAGTGGAACTGGTGCTCGACATACGCGTGCCAATGTGCAGACAGGTATTCGATTGATCATTCTAAATTTTTTGCGGTAAAGTTTTTTTAAAATTCTTTTGCGTTTTTTAAACTTAAATTAGGTACTTTTTTCAGTAGGAGCTTTATTACGATCACACTGAGTTATGTCACAAACTGTCATGATAATTTTGCTCAGTATTGTTTGTCATGGAAAAAGTTAGGCAGGCAGAGTGTTTGCTTATGTTTTTATTCAGAAGAAGATCCACTGTTTTCGATCAACATTTGTTCAGCGATGAGATAGACCAGACCCATTACGTCAATAATCAAAAGTGTCGCATTTGAGCTGAAGACCTGAAGAGGCTCAAGAGCTGCCATTACATCCAGACAAAACATCAGTCGATATTTCTTCAAAAATGAAGCCTGGCAAAACATAGATATGACTGGCGCCCGTTACCGCGCCATAACAACGGGCTATTTGCTGCCCGAAATTAAAGCCCGTGATCTCGACGACGGATAGGATTACTACACAACGAAGATCCAGATATCGCATTGTTATAATTTAGGTGCCATCTATTAGAAATTTAAAACAACTGTTATTTGTAACAACTTAGTTAGAATTGGAATTAACGATATGTAACGATTTATGTACTGAGCTAATATGGCGTCATCTATTATATTAGAATTTGAACGAACGGTAATTAAAGACAAAGCTTTTCGAAGTTTCCGGAAAAAGAATATTCCAGACTGGTCGAGACAATGGTCGACAGATCCACAACTTGCATAGGGGAGACGCTTGGAAATATAATTGTAGCGGTAGCGGCATTTAGAGTCCGTTTTGATTTGAAAAGTGATTATAGTGTTCTAAAGTGATCAAAGTGACCTAAAGCGAAATCAAAGTGAATTAAAAAGCCATAAATACAATTTAATTGTGTGAGAATTTGCAGTTTGCAAGTCCACATAAGGAGATCAACATGCGTGCATGGCTTGCTTCCAAAGACATCCCCCACTAATCCTGAATACCAAAGAACTATTAGCTAACTACGTGATGTGAACGCTTCAAAGAACTGATAGCCCCAGATGAAGAGCAAGAGAATTTTTCATGGTTCTAGCGTCAGTGAATGTGTGTGACCGCGCGTCTAAGCCCCATGCCTAAAACCGGGGGAACTCTGAGGTTCGTATCCAGATGGTAGTGTCGCATTCCTACTGATTATACTCACCAACCTCCTTTTTCATTACATTTGAGTCCCAACCGCTACAAGCCGTAAACACATTACTTCGTCCTGGCGTCTTCAACGTGATCCTTAAAAGGGGTCCCTCGAAGGTGTTCACCAGAATCAGGATAGGGAGGCTTAGGGATCAGGACCTACCGTTTCTGCATTCTTTGCCGTAAACGTGACTTCGACAAAGCTCGCTATGCAATCTACAAATTACCTATGTGCCGTTAGATAGACAGTTCTCAACCGAGAAACTCCCCTCCCAGTTCTGTGGGTCTCTGGCCCAACCTAAGAAAATAACCAATTACTCCTTAACTCTCCTTCTTAACCTAGGCTAAGGCTTCTGGTGAATGGACCTTTGCGCCGCTTTCACTATTCCCCACACATCCTCCAACCTCACCATGTCCTACATGATGTTCTCCGATATTATCTGCACCTCGGCGGGGCTTTTCAGCACAGTCCTGTGCTCCGCAAACTCGGCCATTTAAGGAGGGCTGCGTCCTCTTTATCGTGTGGTTATTCTGGGCAGAGCGGTGAACCATATAACCTGAAGCGGATATAGATAGCTCTAATAAGGACCCTGCCGGCTGAACCAGTTGATAACAAAGTACCCAAGTTCCGTCTAGGTCAAGTATTCACCTGGCGGGGGTGCCCTTCCTTGTTCACATTGTAGTCCCGTACTACTTACATCACTGCCTTTGTCGGCTGGTCAGCGGGATTCACTTGTTTCAGGAGGCATAACACTCCGATGAGGCTGTCTCCTCATAACCCCAAAAACGGTGGCTCAGCCGGCTGCTGAGTTCAAGAGTTCCAACATGAGGCTCACAGCCTCGTACTTTCTATCTTCGAATTATGATTGCTACTAGAGATTGCAGCATGGACGGACTCAGTGGTAGTAAAAAATGAGGAGGGAGGTGGAATGTTTTAATTTGAGAAAATGGCATATCTTCGCAAATGTTACCAAATCAAACATTTTTTCAGAATTATAAAACCGCGTACTAAAACTAAATTTTAAACTATACGTCATAGTTGTCAATTTTACATTGCGTCGTCGTTGGTATATATTCAGTAAAAGATACTGAAACACACAATATACAAAACCCAGCTTAACCAGACTGGTTTCGTCGAGTTTTCTTGAATTTGGCGAAACTTTACTCAACTTCGTTTCCACGGGCGTTTAATCTAAGTAAACTTAGGGTAAACTCTGCATGGGAACTCAGTAATGGAAAGGGGATTGAGTCAAGTTTCGTTAAACCCAAGAAAACTCGACGAAATCAGTCCGGTTAAGTTGGATCTGGTATATGTGTGTGTGTTTGAGAATCCTTACTGCACATATACCAACGGCGGGCAATGTAAAATAATTATCTGTCGTTTCAACCCAGAACCGTCATGGAAACAGCATCGAGTTAACTTGAGGGAAAAAGCTTTTTCTATACCTACTCAACGAATACTCTACCCTATCTCATGGAAACATAGTACAAGATATCACAGTAAAGTCTGAGAGACATATCGGCAAGGAAACTGCTGAACCTGTACAAGAAAGCTTATCTACCAATCTGAGGTATAAGGGTTTTTGAGGTTCGTTGCTCAAGACGGTCATTTAAAGAAGAAGACAAAGAAAATCCATTGTCACACTTCGCTCGCAATTTGACACAACGCAAGCAAAACATCCTTAGTGTGGATTCCGTGTGGTACACGCGCGTTTTTTGGCTCTGTGGAATATCTGCCCTTTAAAACCTCATCCACTCCAAAGAGAAATGGAAGCGAAAGGTTCGACTTCTTGTTCAATATTTCTTCCCTCAGAAGTTCCAGAAATAAACTCTTTCATATAAGAGGGCACGTTTTCGGGCAGCACCGTCTCCTCCTAAAGATTTGCCGTGCAAAAGGGCACTTAACACGATTTTTTTACCTGCATCAAGCAAAGGTAAAAACAGGAAAAAGGTAAAATAAAAATCCGCAAATGTTCATACGATTTTCTATTTAAAACCCACAACGAAATTTCATTTATTTATTTTGTTACAACCGAGGGCGATTCTAAATTTAGCGCCACCAGCAACAAAGCACTTCTTTCGTCTTCGCCATTGAAGGCAATCCAGTGTTGTTGTTTTTTGGAAAAGAAAGTGGAAGTGTAAAGCAGTTTTTATCTTTTGATTTTACGGCGCAAAATATGGGTCGTAAGAAATATGAAAAAAAAATGGATAAAGGAAAAGGCAGGTGCCATTCAATCCTGCCGACATAAAAATTACCGAGGAACATCTCGCTCCTTTTCTGCTGCTACCTACTTGCGAATTTCTAATCTGGCAACGCGCGCAAAAACACTGCGAATTGAAAAGAAATTATCAGGGCGGAACATCGTCGTCGTTAAGTTCCAGCAATAAAAATAAAATAAAAAGGCCTCAATAAAATTTACCTGCACGACGGCAGCAGCAGCAGTCGTCTTTATTTGTTCTTTGTGCTCGCTATATGCCAGGCATTTTGGAGGTCATGCATGTTGTTTTCAGGTGGGCTAAGGTAAACAGCAATGACGACGACGCTGCCGGTGTGATATGATGCGATTGCCACCTACGTTCAATTAAGCAACAGCAGCATTTCATGGAAGATTTTGCGGAAGTCAAATTTGTCGCTGGATTTTTAAGTGTACACCATCAGAGCTGTCAGAACCTTAGACCGTCCGTCAAAGCAAAGGCGATTTTGGTCTAATGCGACTTCCACCATGGATTTGTGTGTCAAACCAGAATGCTAATCAATTTTCTATTTCTGATATGGCGGTAATCCATTGTTTTTCACCTCTTTCGAAATTACCATAACCCACCGCTTAATATAAATTGCACCAGTGAACTTGTGTCAACCAGAAATATTGTCCTCGATTTTTTTTTGGTGAATCGTCAATTAATAGGTGTGTTCACGTACTCGCCTGCGGGTTCCATCGGGCGCCAGAAAGCGCCCGAAACCGCCAGATTTCTGTTCGTTCGAACAAAAATCCGGCGGTTTCGGGCGCTTTCTGGCGGTTTCGGGCGCTTTCTGGCGCCCGATGGAGCCCGCAGGCGAGTACGCGAACACACCTAATTTTTGTTTTTTTTGTTCTTGTTTGTTTCAAGAATAGCCGCCGTGCACTGAACTTTAATCATAATTGAAAGTGGCATGTCGCAACAATCAGGTGCTAGCGACATCTATTGTTATAGGATAAAATATGCAGTCAATTACTATGATTACATGCATACTTGAAGTCGGCTTCAAATAGACTTGAAAATCATGTAACCCCAGATCGACTTCAAATCAAGAGCATTTAACTGTCAGTTCAAGTTCAAGTCAAGTCCTCAGTCCGGCATGTAATCGTAGTAATTGGTTGAATCTTCAATAAAAGTTAACGCTCAAAGTTTAGATCAAGACTGAAAATGTTTTAGAAAGCAATAACAGACAGCATTTGACATTTTAATTGACCTAGACCAATCATTTGAAGCTTTTTGTTGGATTTTAAGTGGTCAAAGGCACAGAATTTCGATCAAATACTTTTTTTTATCATTTTTGTACAAGTATTGCATGCGAATCCAGGGGCGGCGCTTTCATAGGTGCAAATGGTGCACTTGCACCGGGCGCAATTGAATAGAAAATTCCGAAATTAAATTTAAAAAAATTTTAAAAAAAAATCCGTGACTTCATTTTCATCTATTATTAAGAATTCAATTTTATTAGCACGATTTACTTTTCCAATTTATCATCTCGATAAAATATTCTGTACCTCTGCCCCCGTGATGTGAATCAGTGTGGAAGAAGTTACATGATATAATTTTATCGGAGCATTTACGTTGGATATCTAATAAAATGAATATTTAAGTGTTTGTGCCTTTCTCCATTGTCTTCTACTGCGTAAACTAGTAAAATCATGAAAGAAGTTAACTCTCCATGAAGCTCACTCTCCAGACTCCTAACCTATCCTTTCTCATCAATCTTTCAGATCAAGCTTAGTGTATAGTAACACTGCACCATGACTTGAACGACATGACGGTGTACAAAGGGTGACTCATAAGCTTCATCTTACCACAAAAAAAGAGCATTGCGATTATTCGAAATCAAATAAAAACGAGGTTGAACCGAGATTGGGTTGATAGGACCGTGACAGAAGAGGGATTGAAACCTGCTATAGAAGCATTTTTCCCATTCAAGAAATCGCGGCTTCACGAAATATTCTCCGCTTTCTCCAACGCGACAAGAAGGTCATTGCACTTAGACATAGGCGGTGCTTACATATTGGCAAATGGTGTAGGTACTTGCACTGGGCGCAATTCGACTGGGACGCAATTTTCCCATTGTCTTTCATTGCGATCAAAAAATGAGGAGCATACTGGCATATTGCACCGGGCGCATAAAACCCAAGCGCCGGCCCTGTGCGATTCAATAAATTCCAATTGTGTTGATCAGATTGAATGAAGAAAGGCGACAGTCGGAACGTAAGAAATTTCACAGTGTTAGCCTCCTTTCGATCGAGGCTACGGAGATATCGAGAGCAAACGTGCCGGAAAGACCAAACGGGATTTAGTCCACATCTATGATGCATTGATCAAATATTCGCTCTCCGTCAACTAATGGAATTCGTTGCGGAAAGAATTCGTTGCGGCAAACGAACTGTCGTTTCATCGATTTCAAATCCGCTTTCAATTGCATCGACTGGAACAGCTTGTGGAGAGCCTTGAAAATCATGCAACTTGTTCAAACGTCGTACGATGGCTTAATCAGCAGAGTTCGTATACGAAGAGACTTATCCGAGGAGTTCCCGATGTAAACGGGTGTCCGACAAGGAGACGTCGCTTCGCCACTTCTCTTCAACGTTGTGAACGACGCGATTATGTGTGAAGCATTCGATGGACGACGCGGAGTTCGATATGACGACAACTTCATAACCGACTTGATGTTCGCCGACGGTAGCGCCATCTTCGTCGACACGGTTGCCGAAGCAACAGACATCTTATACATTTTCCGCTTCGCCCGGTCATACGGGTTAAAAATCAATGCGGAGAAGACCAAAGTGCTCACAACGGACGGATCGAAAGCCAGTGTTCACCTCGATGGAACGCAACCACAACGTTGACAGCCGCATCAGCCAGGTAACAATAACATTCCCTTTGCTTAAGTGGTGCATATGGAAACGAACAAATATTTCCATCAAAACAAAAGTACGCCTTTACCGAACATTGATCCTTTCGATTCTTCTTAATGCTGTAAACATACTAAGGGCGACGACGACGGTGCACACAAATTAAAAAGCACACACAAGAATAATCATCTTCGACATCCGAATGCTACACACGCGCACAGGAACATACGAGAATAGCAACACAATCCCATGTCACACCGCCCAGGCAACTTTGAGGGGCGACGGCTACGAAATAGAACTTGGATTGATTGAGTCGCCACGCTCGGCGACCTCGTCGTCGAGTGGTCTGCATATTGTGCTGCACCCTTCATACTCATAGAAAAGCTGTGTGTTCTATTCGTTTTTGCCAGTCGCTGTGGAAACTATTTTCGCCCTTAGTATGTTTACAGCATTATGAATCTTAAATGTGGACGTCTCACTCCGCGATCGAAGGCGAGACAGTCAGACAACAGACACAGCTTCCTCGCTCATTATATTTGCAGGCGATGCACAGTGGGGCAAAAGGCCGAAAAGCTGGCCAAAAATCTTTAACATTAGCCAATTAATTTCAAAATTGGTATACGGGGGTTTTTGGGGTCGCTGATTACGAATTTAGTGTTCAGTTTTTCATAAACAAGATGGCGGCTTAAAAATGGCGACCGTAGTCGTAGTCCTTCAATTGCCACAAAACTTGGAACACGGGACCAAGGTTTGGATTTAGCTAAGCTCCGCTTTTGGTGTGAGTCTTTGTGTCCACAGATTTGTCGCACCTCCTCAGATATGCAGCCATGGTCTGGCCGCTCGCGAGTCTGTTGCATTGTCGTTTGGTCCCCCTCTTCCCGGGCTCGTACAACCTCTTGCCCTCCGCCGCCAGAATATCAGTGGTAGTGGTTTTGACGCTTCCACAGTCGTTCCCTCAGACCCGTTCTGAAGACTTGGGAGAACTCGCCTGGTGCTAGGTTCGCCTCTCTGTTCGGTGTACTGTCCAGTCTAGGGGCTTTTCCAACCGCAATCTTTTTCGCGGCTTCCACAATTTCTTTTCCGCTTAACTCTGGGACGTCTGCGTCGTTCACGTTTACTGCAGGAAAGTTGCTTTCCAGTTTTGTGGGAACAGGGTGTGTAGGGAGCAGAATTACACGCTTGGTAATCGTGGGGGACCGCTTACCCTTGATCGACGGCATCAGTACTCTGTATGCACTTTCCCAAGTATCCGCTTAGATGATAGGTGGCATTTGCTAGCCCTCTCTTCGCCTTCCTATATTCCATAAGGACTTTCCCGCCTTCTTGCTTTTGGGCAAACCCTTCGACGCTTCTTAATTTCATAATTCCGCCCGCTCCATCGCTATGGTGATGCATGCAACTCTTTCATTAGCGCGTCCTGTTTAGGGTTCTCCTTTTTATATCTCTTTGAACAGCGGTTTATCCTGGCCTCATCCCTCGTTAATGACGTGGTTTTGCTGCCCTTTTTGTTCTTTTTCCCGCGCGGAAAGTTATGGCATGATGGTCGCCGTTTTTATACACCTCACTAACTCCCCATTGGAGGTCATTTGAAAAATACTTCTAAATCAAAAACTTTCTTAAAATAATTTTTTAATCAAAGCCGAAATCACAATAAAAACCCCTTTTTGTGTTTGAACGAAACCCAACACCTGCAATGAGTTAAACAACTAACCAGTGTGTTTACATGTCCTCGGAAAATTGATAGGTCGTACTTGTTTATTTTTATTAAAATGCAAATTTACAGCAAAAACAATATTTTCAACGGAAAAAATGAGCCCCGATACCACAGCTCAAACCCACTTCTGTACCTTAACCATCATTGCAATCCTCGTAGCCACAAAAAGAATGCATTTTGTGATCAAGAGTAAAAGTCAAGCGATAACAACCTAAAGGCATCAAAATGTACCTCCCATCAGCCATAAAGCCCCTAATGTCCCAGTGATAACGACGGCCTCATGCCAACCACACGCGTTTTTGTTTATTTTGACTAGTGCTACCACCTGCCGGCTTAATGGCGGTGTCATTCACCCAGTATTATGACACGCTTTCCCAGAACTGGACTGGGTATTTGGATGCTGAAGCTGAGCTCAGTTGGAAAGTTTTAATCAAAACAAAGAAATAATTGGCCACAATTAGCGAATTGGAAACGTGGTTACGTAAAGTTTGTTTGCTTTTCGCTTCTGTGCGTTGTTGGTTCTCGTTGTTATTTCTACTGGGCGACATTCGATCACGACAGAAATTATTACGTAAATCAATTCTTCGTGATAAGTTTGAGAAGTTTAATAGCAAAACGAGTTGAAACAATTGGAATTTTGTTGACTGAAGGGAACGGCGGGTTTGTTTGAAAATTGTCTAGTAAACGTTTGAAAATAATATTCATTCCTCGAAGAGGGTTTTAAAGCTTTAGGAGCAAATGAGCACCTATCTTACGAATACCTGCTTCCGCCTGACCTTCTCACCTGGCCTCGAGTGCCCTTTGAATGTTCTCAAGTAGGTTAATCTACGAATATTTACTAACGTCTCCAAAACATCAGAGAGCGTCGGGGCAGGCGCGGTCTACCTAGAGACAAACAGTTCATTGTCCTTGCATCTTCCAGCGTACGCTAGTATCTTTCGAGTGAAAGTAATGGCGATCCTGAAGCCTACCAGACAATGAATTTCGAACCTACCCAAGAACGAAGCATCGGACTAATGAAAAACCATCTTGACTACGTTCAGCTTAGCCTTCGCATGGTGAGGCGTAGCGCTGCCATGGTTGACCGTTTCTCGTGCAACTCGGTGGATCAGTATCGATCCCTATTCTAAAGTTCTGGAGAGAGTTTTTTTTCCAAAGCAAGGAGATCATACAAAGAATTAAAATCCTACCGACCCATTAGCCTCTCTTCTTTCCTCTTGATAACGATGAAAAAGGTTTTAAACACGTATAATAGAGTGGTTACAGAAAATCTTCTCCACTGCTTGCAATTGGCCAACAGCCGGGCAGATCTACAGAGACTGTCATCTACGGAAGCTGATTGTAGTTGTCGCGATAGAAGTTGATTGTTGTTGTCGGTTATGCGGAGGATCTCCAAAAACCAAAAGAGCAGCAATGCAAATGTGAGGCAACAGCGAGGACGAGGCTAAGTCTCCTATAACGCGGCTTACCTGCTCCTGGCGTGATTTGGGATGAATTCGAAACAAGTTTTGGCTATATCCGAAGTTTTAACCTCGAAGTTTCCTAATAACAGGGTTGGCATAACTGACCTAATGGTTCAAGGCAGAAACGCTTCCTTAAAGAAATAAGACCTGCACTATTCCAGGACTATTTACAACAATGAACCTACCAATCATGAGGACTCATGTTTACACGAGCACCACTAGGTCACTTTCTGGGTGTTTTTCAAACCACATTCGAAGCGACGACCAAGATGCAGATATTGAGGATCCATCTGTCGACTACCACGGGTCAACGCTTCTACGCTGTCCAGTGACATACTTGTTATTACTGTCAAATATTAGTATCAACTCTCATCATATACCGGACTTAAGGCCGGACTTAAGCTGGGCTCATAAACTCTCTGACAAACGTTCTTCTTCTAAGCCAGATTAGAGCAGGACATTCACAAAGAATGTATGTGTCTCGTCGCCTACTATGCAAAGTCGGCTCTCTTTCTTTTGAGACAGTCCTAGATTGTGGAGGTGATATCGCAGTCCTACATGACCGCTCAGATAACCCACCAGCAGCCTTATGTCCGCTCTGTTTAAAGTGATAGTGCGCCTTAAGGCAAGGGATCTTATAAGAGCTTTAGCCTGTCTCAAGACCTGGGACTGATTCCAAATAGGCTAGGCTCAGTCCCAGTCGCACTGCTCTACCAAGGACTCGGAGGTAGACCAAGAGATGCCACAGAAAGGTTCTGGGTCGTGGATCAACGTCTCGGACCCCTCCCTTGTGAGGCTGTCTGCAGCCTCATTCCCATCGATACTCCAGTGTCCGCGGACCCAGCAGAGCGAGACCTCATTTTTTCTGGTCAGGCTCTGGAGTAAGTCAAAAAAACCTGCAACTATTTTGGAAGCAAACTTCCACGACGAGAGTGTCTCGATGGGAGCTTCTGGCGAATTTCAAACCTTCCTCACGGTTGAGCCTAGCGCAGGTCGCAATGGCATGTTTTTCAGCCTGGAAACAGAGAACCACTTACCCATTGCAATGGTGACCTTGGAGTTGGACTCTGCGACATCAGCCCCTGCACCATGTTCCATCTTTGACCCGTCGGTAAACCAGTGGAGATGTTTTGGATCCCCAGGAAGAATAAGTTCCTCCCACTAAGAACGATCCGTGATAATCGCCCTGAATTTCCTTTGTAACCGCAGATCGCCAACCGTATGGTCGAATACGCCGCAAATGGAAATGTTTGGGATATTGTAAAGGATATCCATGTGTCCTTTGACTGTATAGAGCCAGCTGGATGAGATGTGAAGTCTCAGGGCACTTATGGCGGCGGATTTCCATATGAACATATGCAATGGGGTCAAACCAATGGTTGCCTCCACCGCAGTTGTGGGACAGGTTCGCAAAGGGTAATGGGGAAGCAAGCAAGCCGTTGCAGTTTGCTGCACTTGAGGATCGACGTAGCCTGTTTAGTCTTGAGCCACCAAACTATAGCGGCAAAAGTGACCACAGGTTTAACGATCGTATTGTATATCCAGTACATACATCATTTGTGGTGTAAGACTAATGTCTTACCCAAAACCCTTTTGCAGGCACATATGGCCCTTGTGGCTTTACTGATGGCGTAGCCCAGTTGAGCGTTCCAGTTCAGTCTCTTATCTAACTTTACACCTAAATATTTGACTGAGTCTCAATAATCAACTGTGGTACCCTGGATGCAAAAGCTGAAAAAGCTTCCTTACTTATGTTAGGACTCTTGTAGAGGAAGCAGAAGAATATGATCTGGTTTTGGATGATGATTTAAAGTCAGACGTCTTATAAATGAGAAGACCATCTATGAAATATTTCATTTTTCAATCTGGTTGAAAGCTTCTTGTACAGTTCTTCTAATTGTCTTCTGCATAAGCTAGTAACTGGGTAAATTTGTGGAGAATTTTGCTCCTTGATGTCTCGCCCGAATCTCGGATCACTTTCTCCAAGGACATGTTGAAAGAGAGGCAGCCCTTGCCCTTGTTGTACCTTTACTTGGCTTTTTACAACGGTCATGGTCAACCTACATAGTCTTGTCAGTTTGTTGGGGATGCAAAATTCTCTCATGACTTTGTAGAGTTCTACTTTGGCTATGCTATCATAGGTATTGAATTTAGTTTTGATATTCTAGACATCTTTTCATAGCCTGCCTCAAGGTGAAAATCTGATCAGTTGTTGATTTGCCATCTGCACCCGGAGCCTTGTTGTTTTTGAGCCGGGCTATGGCTCTGCTAACTTCTTCTAAGCATGGTGGCGGCAGCATAGCATTATCAGATATTGGTAGAGCCTCCGAATCCTCAGTTAACACGCCATTTAGTAATTCATGGAAGAGCTCTTCCTATCGCTCCAAGATGTCTTTAAGATTGGTGATCAGGTTTCCTTTTTTGTCCTTGCAGTATGTACAACGTGGTGTGAATTGCGTCATGCTGCGGACTCTTCGGTAGAACTCCCGCGCCTGGTGCGGTCGTTGTGTAATATGTTGACACCTAATAGTGACCCATGTCCCAGCATCAGATGTTATTCTGGTCTCAGTTAATGCCTAAGTGGTTTCAAAGGTAATAAATGAAATTGAACGAAGGAATATTCCCATGAAGCCCACAAATATTACAAAAAACTTTATAAAAGGCTTTTGTTGCGCGAGTTTCAAATACAGTGCTTTTAATTCAGAGTCAATAAAATTTGTCCTCATCAGAGTGATATGCTAACTTTTGTTTAATTTTCCTGCTGAAGTCTCCAGTTAAACAGTGGGCTTGATATCTTCATCTGCGGTTTGTTTGTGTCAAAATGATTGCATGATGATCTGAGTTAAAGCCAAAATTTCTCCCTATATTACCTAGTTATAAAAATAATTATAGATGTAAAAAATCTAGAAAAATAAGGTATTATACTTAAGTCCAATGGCCGATAGAACCAAATTTCAACCTAGATGCTCAATGGATCTCCTCAGCTCTCTTCCTCAGAATCATACTTTCTATGGTTATTTTGACACTATCCGGCACAGTTTCCAAATAAGTCCGAGTCTCCCGATGACGCATAAATTCGTAACTAACATTACGTATTCCTTTTCTAGAAGTAACAAATCAGCATTGCGCAGTGCTGGATTTTAGCAACAAAATAACACAACTAGCAAAGAAATAAAATGATTTTCAATAAAATAGGCACTTACATCATAAAATTTCAATTTCTTTTAGTTCGGTCATGTTTTCCAGCGAAATTTGAATTTTTTTTTTTGCAATAAAATTTACAATTGGAAATTACATTCACACAGCGTGAACACGGGGTCAACAACTTTGACATTTCGAAATGGAAAACACGAACACGCAGTGCCGCCTAGTTGACAGAGTGCGAATGAATATCGTATAAAAAAATTGTTTTGTTGTTATTTTGCTCAAAGAGAAATGTCAAATGCGAGAAGTGATGCGATTGAGGGTGCTATAAAATATGTAATGTACGTTAAGACTTTTCTATTATTTTTACTATAATTAAATAAATTGATTTCACAGATTTTTCCCAAAATTCTTACTTTGTTAAAAATAAATAACGTTGCTGAAAATACTATTCTAACAAAAGGGATTGTAAACAAACAACAAGTTCACCCAAATGCTCAAAGTTCAAACCCGGCTTTAAACGCCCTGACGCAAATGCGCTTAATCATTTACCGGCATTTTTGTGGTTGACCGGTACTAATTACAAAATCGAGTTCACGCAGCAAAAAATGGTCTAATCTGTGTCAGTGTTTCTATTCTTTTGTGAATTGGGAAATTTGTTTGTAATAGTAATTTGTGTTTCTTCATGAATATAAACGGTGTATTTAGAAAAAAAAAAATTAGGTAAGTGGTGCATAATTGAACAAATTTGGTGCATTTTAAAACGTATAATCGATAAAGATGAAAGAGATGAAAACGTCTCTCGATGACATATACATATGTAGATGGCCTGCTGTACCCACTAGCAGTGAGGAAGTAGAAGAACAGGAGTTCCGTTCTGTGAAGTAGGGCGAAGTAATAGTGTATTTCGACGAAGTGTTAATACCTTGTAAATCATTCCAAGATGGGTATGATAAACTGCAGCGATTTCAAGAAGAGAATCTAACCTTAAAACTAACGAAGTCGTATTTCTTTAAGGAACAGGTCGAGTTTCTCGGATTTACTGTTTCTCCAAATGGGATTAAACCAAGTACCAACAAGATTGCAGCTGTGGAAAACTTCAACAGGTCGATCGACGTACACACATTACGACAATTTTTAGGGCTGTAAACCCGATACTCGGTCACCAGGTCCCCACGGATGCCAGCGCTTCAGGTTTGACTGGGATACTCATGCAGCGTGAATCGAGCTCCGTTCGGCCTGTAGCTTACTACAGTCGCGAAACCACCAGGGTTGAGCGGAAATATCACAGCAACGAGCTAGAAGCTCTTGCAATAGTGGAGATGTTAACAAGGTTTCGAACCTATTTACTTGGCAAGCCATTTGTAGTTGTGACAGACTGCCAATCACTTTGGGCAACTTTTGACAAATGAGATCTAGTACTGCGCATTGCCAGACGGTGACTTAAGCTAATGGATTTCAAAATGCTTATTGAATATACATATAGGCCGGGACGAACCATGAGTCATATCGAAGCACTTAGCAGAAACCCTTTCGAAGAACCTAGAGAGATCGAATCAGTCAGCCTAGACGTTTTTACGGTCAACATTGAAATCGTAGATTGGTTGGCGATTCTACAAGATCCTGCACTACAGAATATAGTTCAGATTTTACAACGACAGAATGGCAAAATCATTGAAGAGGAGAGACAAATACTCGATCTCTATAAAATAGACAACGAGTGGTGGATGGAAAGTTACGATAGGTTGTACCTAAAGGAACCCAATGGCGAATCGTAAAATCCTGCCACGACGATGTAGGACACTATGGCCTTGAGAGGACGCTGGAATGACTTCGAAGAGATTTTTGGTTTGCTCGAATGCGGAACATTGTGAAGAGTTATATTAAATCATGTACTGACTTAATTAAACTGCGTCTATCAAAAGCAATGCTGTGGAAAGCAAGAAGGAGAGTTACATTCAATTTCAAGGCTGCCGATTCCATTTCATACACCACCTTTAGATGATGTTGGACCATTCCCGGAGACATCTTTCGGTTTCACACACATTTTAGGAATAATTGATGGTTTTGCTCGCTAGATCGTTTTGAAAGCTGAACGCATTTACAGGGCCTGTAATAAAAACGTTAGATGAATTGTCTGGGCATTTGGGGGCTAGGGTTATCGCCGATAGAGGAGCTGCCTTCTCCGCTACTGCAGAGAAAATGAAATTATCCATAATATGACAGCAGCACGAACTGCAAGAGGAAATGGGTTAATAGAATGGTATAATCGCACTTTATTATCAACGCTGTCGACAATGACAGTTGAAAGCCGAACATCGGATAAATAACTACGCGCAGTTCAGTGAGGACTCAAGAACGCTACCACCCTAAAGACTCCACAAGAGCTTGTATTTGGATTTCATCCGCGAAACGCTTTAGGAAACAAAGTTTTACTAGCGCTAAATAACAAAGAACCTACTAAAGAGGCGCGTCAGACCGCTGAGTATAACATAATTGACCAGCAAGCAGAAAATATAAAAGAAGCGATTCGACGCCCGACACAAGAAACCTACAAGGTACGAGGTACACGACTTGATAGTTATTGAGAGACCTGCCATTTCTACTGGAGAATACAGAAAATTGGACCCAAAATTCAAGGGATCATATATCGTAACCTCTGTACTAGGAAACGATCGCTATGTAATTGAGGAGATACCAAGATGCCAGAGAACCCAAAGAAAGTTCAGTTCAGTATGCTCGTCGGACAAAATGAAGTCTGGATGGACAATCGCCAATAAACAGTGTAATTTTTTTATGTGAAAACTCAAACTTATTAGTGACCCTTTGTCAAGTAGTAAGCTTGGTGTGAAGAATAAAGGAGAACAGAAAAAGTTAGAGGGGGTCTGGCGAGTACTCCAGGAAATGTCGATGAATTTGACGTTTGAGCTCTAAAATGTTGTACAAGTTCGGGAATACTGACTGTGGGTGATTATTCCACAGTGAAGTTGCTCTATTCAAAAACGAACTTCTAGATCGTATTGAGCTGAAGGATAGGGGTTGGGCAGAGCGAGCTAGTCTTGCGCTGCCGGAAAAATATTGCCGTGCAGGAGAAAGTTCTGAATTTCAGTGAATCAGTCGCTATGGTTGTAGGGATAAAGGATAGAGAGGGCTTCTACAGTCCTACGGTGGCTCTGTCGAGGCAAGCCAAAATGAATTTTGGGGCGCCTGCCTAGATATAAGTTGGGCCGAATGTAGGATTTGTAGATCATTGCCAGGGCGGTTGGCTGGAGGAGGAACTTCTATCTCTTAAGAAATCCAAGGCACGGGGAGGCTTGTTTGGTGATTCATTACTGATGGAATTGATTGACGTTCTTGTGCGAACGTGTAATGGACGCCTTAAAGTTACCCCTAGGATGTTTAGAGTTGAGTCAGCCGTTGATCCTGGTCCAGACTGAAGCTGCGAACAACCGCGGGCACGATTGTTACTCGCCTAGTTCGCTCCTTGCCCTTCGTTCTGAGTGGATACGGCGTAAATTCTCGTCGTGAGTGTAGAGCCGCTTTAACATTCTCTTCTCCCACTGAGACAGGAGGTATATCGGTGCTACTGAGAAAACTGGGTTAAATTAAGTAAAACTTATCTCTCCGCTAAGATATGGCTAAATTCTACACAAAAACATTTATCGCGGTTAAGCGAACGCCACAAAGTAGCTAAGTAACCCCTCGAGTATTTAGCAACCACCGACTAGCCTACGGCGTTTGAGCCGGATTTCGAGGGACCCACGGAAAGGCCCGAGTTGCTGTGTTTACGCCCTAAATGGGTGCTTTTAGTGTAAATTCTATGTTTTATATGTTGGGAGGAAGGGGGTAGTGAGATTATGTTGGGAGGGGGTCGGGTGGGGGTCGAGCAAATCTCACGACATCTCATCAAGAGAGGGGGAGCGTCGAAAAATATCCAAAGTAGCCTCACGTAATGGACGACCCCTAAGAACACGTCTCTCGATGACATATCGATGGCCCGCTGTAGCACAAGCAGTGAGGAAGAAGAAGAACAGGAGTTCCTAGTGTACGGTAGACGCGAGGAGTATTCATTCGGTGGTGTTTTAAAATAAAGGAAAATTTTTAGTATTGTTTTCGCCGGTTTTATTTTATTAAAATTAAAACACCTTTATACGAATCCTTGCCTCCTGACTAATCAACTACTGAATTATTTAGAACCTCTTAAAATTCCCTTCACAATGACCCAATTTCATCTCTAAGAATAATTTGCAATTATTACATTTTTTTTGTATGTGTTCACAAAACATTTATGATAACTACTCGCCTTTTTCCCTTACCAAAAAAAAAATCATAACCAGGTTGAGGATAACCAAAAACAACAACAGGGCAGAAAAAATATCAAATCCTCGTCGCTGCTGAAGTGAAGCTGTCGTACCCTAGTGGTAGGTCATGGTTAAGCAGCGTCTTTAATCCCCCAAGAAACCATTTAAGACAGCCCAGAACAACGAAAAGAAAATCTCATCGTTGGCCACCTGAACCAGCAGTACCTGAGAGCAGATCCTTTTCTCCCAAGGAAGCTTAGCATGGGAGTAAAGTAAAAATGCTGACGATATGAAGAACACAAAAAAAGAGGAACGGAATTTGCGATGATGAGTAGAGGGTATACATTTCCATACATGAAGGCAAACTCTTAAATAATATCTACAATGAATCCCTGAAAATGTACCTATTATGAACAGCCCTCTCCCCTTTAATAGCTTCCTGCAGCCCCGCAACGAAACATGGTTTTTTATCCCATACTGTGTGCCTTTTGTTGGTGTTGTTGTTGTTGTTGCTCCTTCTGGTCCTGCTCTAACTCTGTCTTTTAAGACATCGCGAACACAGCACGATGGAGAGCTACCGAACGAAGCCTGGTAGAGGGACGTAGTAGTACAGATGCAAAGTTACAGAAAATATACAGAAAAAAATAGGGGAGTAGAACTGTTCGCTCTTGCACATGTTCTGTTCGTTCTGTCAAGCATTTGCGTGCTAAAAAGTTGAACAATAACTGTGCTCTGAAGGGGGCGACGGTGATGGTGGTATGAATGCAATCCACCACTGTGGAGTGGCCCGAACTGAAACACTATATAATGGTAAAGTAGGCTGAACAACACGAATGATACCACGCGCGCGGGTACAACGGGTGGCTCCTGCGAATAGAGGGTGGGAATATAGGGAGGAAGACCCATCAAGTACATGTGTACCGAACCATTGGAAGTTGGGAATATCACATAAACTAAAATTCATCCTTTTCTAAAGGATCTGAGTAGAATGACAGGGATTCGTACCCGTTTCTTCTCTTTTCCATAGTGGGAGGAATACATTTCTACATTTAGTACATCGTTATTTATTAAAAATTCACACTCGAAACTTTTATATTCAACTACAGACTGACCTTAATGCGAATTCCATTTATCCTGCTACTGTACCGAATCCTGTCCAAATCAGCAATAACATCGCCAAAACAACCAAAAAAGGAGTTACATAAAACACACTAATGGCACCATAAAACTTCTTCGATCACGTTCACCTTTTTACTTTACTTCTATTTTTTTATTTTCTACTGAATTTCCCCAACTGATTTTTCACTCTTCTTTTAATTAAATATGCGTAATCGAATTCTGCACAGCCCAATTTGCGTTTTCATTGTAAACTCAACGTAATTTGTCGGGGGTATAATGGCACAACCTTTTTTCTTCTTTCACTTCATCTTTCACTAGAGAACTTCATTTATTTTAACAAAACTTCACTTCAAACATTTTCTTTCATTAAAGACAAATTATTTCGGCTTTTGTTGTTTTTTTAATACAATATTATATTTTTTCATTGAAATCAATGAAAAAGTGAAAGAAAAAAAATTCTTCGCGAACTCTTCATAGCGCGAGAAAATACAAAGAGTCTCTCGGACTCCGCGAGTCTGAATTTGAACAAGGAAAGATGGAAACAGAACTCACAGCTGGAGAGCGTGCGCGCGGCCTTTGTGTAGTGTAAGTAGAGAGATCAAGTCGTATAAAATGAAAAATATACGTACGAAAATACAAACTCAATTCGGAATTTTTCTATGCAAAATTATATACGATATACAATATATAGAAGGGTATATTCTTCACGTAACACAACACACTAAAGCAACGCCGACTGTAGGCTGATATGCGATCCTTGTCTAGTCAACACTAATATAAACGCCCGAAACTAGCGACACCATCATGTCATCTTTGCACGTTCATTGTTTATCCGAATTTCGACTAAAACAAAAAACATACAGAAAAGAACAAAAAACTTTCGGACTACCGGACTAAACTCCGAAATTTCCACAACGTCAAGTGTCAAAAACTGTTTTCGGTAATGTCTGACCGGATGCTACTCTAGCAACAAAAGACCAGCTGTGCGCCTCTTGGGTTAAAGTTAAAGCGACTCTGCTTGTGCTACACTGGGCCGGGGCCAGGTCTAGTCGTCGATGGCAGACTGCTGCTGCTCCCTTCTGAAAGTGTTTTGTGATGGCTCACCTCTATCGGAGCCGAGAGACGGACTAGCGACTTCCCGTTTCCACCACGCAATTGTTTTGTGTGAGTTGACGCAGCTGGTACGGGCAGAAAAGAGTCGTGTATTTTCATGTAAAAAGCCATCAACAATGCTGACGACGACGACGACTACACCAACAACGACGACGGATTCATGTCATTTGTTTGCGGGCAACATTTTCATTTGCTGGCAAACTGGAAAGCATATCAACATTAATAATAAAAGTGTAAGTGAGAACGTAGTAGTGGAGACTTATAAAGTGGAGACTTTTTTTTCGTTACAGAACTCGATATACGCAAAAGCTTGATTTTTGCTGTTTTTGTGTTTCAGCATGAGCGAACAAAAGCGAGTTTGGCGGAATATTTGAAGTCTATTTTTGGATTATTTATTCTTTTTATTTATTAAAATTCCGTTCTCTTGTGATACTGTGATATTTTATTTCAGATTGCGGAACTTTTTTTGAAGCATGATATCCTGCAATTGAGAACTTACGGAGAACAAGGACTGGATTAAACGAAGAGGACCATCTTAACGAAAACGTTTGAACGATTTAAGAATATTTCATGTACAACAGCTTGCCGATACCCTGTGTAAGTATAATTTTAACATCGGAACCATTCGCGATATGCGATGGACAAGGAATTGTGTTTTGCAAAACTATAATTATGTATCCTGTCTCCTCGAAGATGTTGGCTTTACAATGGATGATCCCTGGATGCTCTTTTCAGTAGTACTTAGCAGTAGTAGACGGAGGAAGGTGAAAGGCGAGTGTTTCGCACCTCAAAACGAAGCAAACACCGAACTGGTACTCCAAGCAGGAGTTTGGACGAAAGGTTGAAAACAATTTTTGGAAAATAATTCTTGTTATGGAAACGAGAAGACAGCCTCGGAACAGTCAGGATTTACGCCAAAGACCACAGCAACATACAGGACTAATGGTTTAAGCAAAAACGCTACGAAATTCAACATATGTATACACAAGATGACATGGACGTCACCAGAACGTGGCGATTAAACTCGCGCAACCGAAATCCCGTTACAAATCTCGGTTTTATGTTGACTTTTGTAATATTCGTAGTCTTCATGCGAATTTTTCTTTTGTAGAGTGGCACTTATCGAATTTGAATCCCCCAATTTTCGCACTTAGTGAAACCCAAATATCAACTGTTACTGACCTAGATCATTACAAAGTGTCACGGTACAGTTTAGTGCTCAACCTTGTCATCTAATCCTGAGTGTGAAGTCATTGTTGTGGGTGGCTTCAATGTTCACAATGGAAACTGGCTGGCGTACTCAAATAGCACCAGTGTTTCTAACAAAGACGTGGAGCTCTTTGCAGACACCAATAATTTACATCAAATTGTAGGAAGGTGGTCTGTGATTGCAACCATACCCCCAAGTAGTAGATTCAAAATATTACTATGTCCGTAAGGGTTTGAAGTCCACGTTCGCAGAGTGCAGAGTCTGAGGGCACTACACGAGGTTAGATTTTTGATGTGAAGAACAGGGGGGGGGGGGTTAGATGCAAGGTAACGTCGAGAGCTTTCGTGGTGCATGTCTTCACATCCCCTTTCGCCCCTACTGTTGCCGTTCTCTGGACCCTTCCCAACTTTATGACGTTATAGGTCCTACTCAGCGCTGGCCACCATACTAGCGACGCATACGTGAGAATTTGGCGTACCATAGGTCTACAGGACCATCTTTGGCTTAAGACCTTATATTTTACCAAAAATCGTTTTACAGGCGTAAAAGGCTATACAGGCTTTCTTCGCCCTTTCCTCGATGTTCGACTTCTAGTTGAGTTTAGGATCCAGTGTTACGTTAGATTAGATATGGCTGAGCTGTTGGTTTGAGCTCATACACTTAGGCCAAAAGTGTTCAAGTGTCGTTTCTTCGCTAAACCATCTCGAGGAAGTAATGAATCTTCTAAGTTGTCTGATCCTAATCTTCGAGATCTTCGCAAGCGTGTTTAGAAAGGGCTCGCCAAATGAGGTTAGTCTCCTGCTTAGGGCTGGGCAGTGACAGAGGAGATCTAGTACACTTTCTTCTTCGTACGGATTCTTACAGCTTGTCTCCCGAGGTTCAGTAGTGAGGTGGTCCGCCTGACATCAAAAGAGGGCCAGGGTTATTTTGGCCACGGTGCATTTATTAACATCCCTCCAATGCTTCTTCGCTTGTTGCATTGTATGTTGTTTGCATCGGAGTTGGAAAGTGGCCTAAGGCATTCCAAACCTTTCTTTTCCTGGAACGAGAGTTGCGATCGTAGCTCTACTAGCCAGTTCGTCAGCTATGCAATTTCCTTCTTTGTTACAGTGACCATGCATCCATACTAGGAGGGTCCTGAACTGCTGAGCCATCTCGTTAATAGTATTAGACCCAGAAATTTCACTCTGGAGGATAAGGTGAGAAATCAGCGCTAACTTTCCATTCAATTTATCAACGTTTTCCAATCAGCTTACTGGGACCAGTGTTTTCTAGACAAAAACGCCGACTCTGTCGCTTTACATATCACCAAGATCAAATTTTTTCATTCTCTTTTCCTCCCAATCCGTGAAGCCTAGGCCGAACAGATGGTTTAATCGGGAGTGTGGGAACGCAATAAAAATTAAAGCAGCTGCCTTCAGAGTTTACAATAGTTCTAACTAAGAACTTCTTGCAAATCCACCATCAGGAAAGTTAAAATCTCATTTGACAACAAGCGGAGAAGCAAACTTCTTAGTTCAAGACATGACAGCAAAAGCTCTGCTCCGTCAAGTTCCTCCAGAAGAATTTCACTACCTCTACTATCCCTTGTTTGATTTATAGAAAATCGAAGGCCGAATTATTAGCACCTCTGTTCGCCTGAAATTCTTCTTTACCCGAAACTGATACGCTACCCCTGGTCCTCGCGAGGTATACGGGTGCCTCAAGGGGCTCTATGCTAACAAATCCATTGGACCCGATAATATACCACCTAAAAAAGTGCGCCTCACTTTTGGTTGAACCTCTTTGGAAACTTGCACATATTCAGCCCATACCGAAAAAGGCGACTCCAGCATTCTGTCCAACTATCGCCCAAAAGCAATTATTTTTATTCTCTCCAAAACCATGAAGACGATAACCAACAAAAAGCTTATCGGATATCTAGAATCCAATCGACTTATAAAAGACAAGCAGTATGGCTTCCGACAAAAAAGATCCACTGGCCTTACAGAACACCTCAAACGAAGTTTGCATCGATTTGATGAGACTGGTTTTGTTACAATAGATATCTCCAAGGCTTTTGATAAAGTTTGGCACTCATCCCTATTAGCTAAACTCAAATCTATTGGAGTTGACTCACATCTGCAGAAGTGGATTGAGAGTTTCCTTTCCAGCCGTTCAATAAGGGTAGTATTGGGCGGCGTCAAATCCGAATCCCACCCGATCTCTGTGGGGGTCCCCACGGGTCAATTTTATCACATGCCTGTTTCGAATACAACTTCCTCGTTTGGGGCTGCGCTTCGATAACCACCTTGGGATGGTGAGATAAGACTCAAAAAAGGGCCCTTAAATTAATTGATGGCGACACCGTTTCCTCCACCATCGACTCCTTGAGCCACCGGTTCATCGCCACATTCTTGAACACCCCCTCGAACCCTCATTTTATTATACAGGGTTATTTTTCGATCCAACTTAATTTAAGTAGGGGCCAGTTCACCCAGATTATGTTGTAGTTAACTTCGGAGTTTTTGAACGACAAAAGTTTACCATAGTTAATCACAGTAGAGTTTTTAAACGTGCTCCGTGTCGTTTTCAGTCGACGCCGATTTACGTGAACTGGCCCCAGCTTTTTAATAGATTCACACGGTATGACTTAGACGATTAGAATTAATATTTTATTCTTGATTAATTTCGTCACGATTAACTTATTCGATTAAATTTTTAATCGATTGACGAAATTAATCGGTTGATGCCAACACTGGGTGACAGTAAAGGCGAGAGGGATACAGACTCTTCTGGCGTTCAGTATTCCGTTGAAATCGTGATAAGGTCTTAAAAATTTAAGACCGCATTTCTGATGACACTGACTTGGTATCACCGATTTTCCCAAAAGAAACTCTATTTGCCCCAACACAAGAAGGTGTGAAGTAGGGAGGTAGCAAGCATACCATGATTGAGGATGCCATAAAACAAATTTTTATATATCTCCAAGAGAGCTCAGAAGAATGTCAGTTTTCTCTGGATGTGCTGGTTAGCCATATAGCAGCGCGAAACCCCGATTATCGAACAATATAACGACGTCAGTTTAACAAGTATGGAGAAATTATAATTGCTGAAACTGCTTCAAAAAATACCGGACACAAAATTCTGACATCATCCATCCAATGGCGCTACAGCCCAAATCGAGCCTTGGCCTCCTCTAGGGCATTTCTCCAAGTTTGACGGTCCCTTGCAGCATGTCTTCAGTTCCGGATGTTGAGCATTGCTTCTGCGTCAGCTGTCACAGAGTCTATCCATCTCCTCCTAGGTCTACCTACTGGCCTACTTCCCGAAATTTCTGAGGCTATAAGCTGATCAGCAGGATCAAAATTCAGATCCTCAACAAGAGCATATGCGAGTTGTTAAGGCAGCTGCTGATGTAATAAGAGATATTTGCGCACAACCTTGTGATACAACTGCACACTCAGATGAGTTCTTCCACGATGTAAATACTGTTATCCCCGAGTCTTCGCAACTAATCCCGTCTGCCGAGGTCGTAAACTTGGATTTAACATTGTAAACAACATTAAAAAAGCAAAAATACCTGATTTGATGCATCGTTCAATGTTCAATTTGACTGGATTATATGTGTGATTCTTCGTTAGTAAGGAAGCCATTGGTCCAGCTTGCTCACTTTCCCAATGACATGAAAGTGTCGATGAACGGTTGAATATCCAAACCCAAGGTTCTCCGCTGTTTCGTCAATGGTTATTATGTGTTCTTGTTTCACCTGGGTTCACAAATCAGGTTTCCAGGACAAAGTTTACTTTGTAAACTGGACTTGCTGACGCCGAACTCCGGAACAGCTTATTTTCCCTCTCCACATACTGCATCCACACCTCTTGCACTTTCGGTTGCATTGTTGCATTTATTTAACTCGGTAAGTAAACAACGCCGAAGTGGTCCTTCGTCGATTTTAAGAATAAGAACAAGGTAAAGTTACTACCTGCTTTTATAACAAGTTGATGCAGGAAGTTTTACCCTACGCCGCCCACCTTCCATTATCCATTGTTTGTGGAGCGATTAATTAAATAAACTTAAGGTAGTATCCCTTTACGTATTGCGTTTTGAGTTCAATTATGACATAACAAAATTATTCGTGCAAAACCAGACTAGCTTAATCGTCATCTTTTTCAGCATTCGTTGGATTTCTACCTCACCCACCCTTTCCTCTTCTTCGAGCAAGTTGCGAGATATTGCACCACATATGACAGAAAAGTAGTATATAAAAGTAAATAAAGTATTTTTACTTATCAACTTACAATCAAAATCCACCACTATGTGTCTTAACTTTTTATATAAAGGTTCATATGTATTAACCTCCATTACATCCAACCATAATTAACTTTTTTTCTAACTCTTCTTCTAATCAAATATCGAATCTCTCACATTCAACAATCTTCGCTAATTCACACTTACTGTCCTTTGGAAATTCCAGCAAATGAGTCAATTAGCCTTCGGCTAACGAATTTCTAGTCGCACCTCAGTTGCTAACTGACGGCACACTCCTCAATAGAAAACTTGCAGTTGCGACTATATGTTATGCAACGTCAGAATAGACGCACCATTGCATTCGATTCATTTCTCATGTCAATTCTCCTAATTCATAGCTTCCCAACCAAGCATTTTATACAATTGAATTTACCTGCCATCAACATGTACAATATACACACGTGCTGCAGCGATCCGGCCTACCCGGAAGCAATTAGTCGTTCGAAGATAAAATTGAGGTTTTTACGATGTTTCACCTGACCAACTTCCAACTACACGTTTTCTAACGACAACCGGCGATATATACTCGAGTGAGAGATGTTTCATAGATTCTATAATGATTCTACATTTCCAGCAAAAACCCAACTTTACTAATCTTTCAGAATGACGTGAAAATGACATTTAGAACGGCATAACTAATACCAATAACACGTTCCAATGCGAATCGTCATAAAACCAGAAACGATTATCAGCAACTGCAATCCACACCACTTTTACTATCATTCTCGTTCGTTGCCCACGAAAGTGTAGACATAAAGGTTAGCGAAGCATCGGACGATGTGTCTACTCGGACAGTAAATGTTTAGGAACAATGTTTAGACACTTCCAAATTTGTCAACTGTCGGTCAAATTCAAATTTGGTTCCATAATAACCATAAGAAAAAATGCGATTTGCTTGTGGGACGCCTCATGACGCACGCTTTCGAATCATTAAACAAAATCGGAACTTCTCCAATCGTTGGTTCCTCTTGTGCTGACCCCGTTTCTACGACGTTCAAGCAACACAAAGACTTCGATGACGCAAAGAACTTTTCTTATTTTTCTTCGTTGATTTTGTCTTTTCGTCATTGAAACTGGTTTCTTCCATCGCCCGCGATCCCGCCTGCCACCAGTACGTGTAATTGCGCGAATATTATGTGAGAGAGGAATAGAGGGGGGATTGACAACGTTTTATTCAAATTTGATTTACAAAGGCGATCCACATAGATGACTCTCGGTGAGCGAGAAATATTCAGCTCGCATTGTGCGCTGTGATCTGCAATAGTGCTAATTTCATGGATTCTGCACCACATAAGTTCGCAATGTTTAACGAGTAAATAGTGGTGGATGGCGAAGATTAGGTTGTCGACCCCGTCGTGGGGCTGTGATTCAGTCACCGCGGCCAGAGTTTATGAATCAGATTGAATTCCCGGTAGGAGGGAGTTTTGCAATGGTGCCGAAGTGTTCTTTGGTCTCTCGGTATTTCTCTATGAGATCAGGCATTGGAAAAGTGATGATTTCAAATTATTCGGAATTTTAATTTAGAAAACTAATTAATTTCCGGGTGCTGTCAGATGTTGAATGGCGTTTTAGTGATTCCTTATCGAACAGAAATAGTCGATTGTACCTAGGATGTACGTACAAAGCTAGTCGAAGGGTGGGTGTCAAACAGCCAAAGACAACTTTAGCTTATAATGCTTACAGCGCAAAGCAAGGGGTCACTGCCGTCGTTCGATTCCTCATAGAATGTAAAGAGTTTTCGAATTATCAAGTGGCAGGATCCCTTCTCCTAGAAATATATTGAACGATCTGTTAATCCCTTGTGGGTCTAATCATATGATTTGCTTTGGCTAATATAAAGGTGTTCAGTTCAGCAGCGAGTGGACAAGTTGATTTCTCTGAAAAGATCAGCGAATATAAAAATGTCACCTTGCAGTCATCGACAGGGAAGAGAGTTGTATTAGTTATCAGGTGGTCCAGGTTGGACGATTCACCGTTCTATCCGGAATGCCCTGAGTATAGAGTGGACGCGAAGCATGTTTTCTTTAATTGCCCGAGATTTGAGGAGCCCAGGACTGCATTGGAAGCTGAGGGCATATTGGAAGGCTGAGAAAATATTGGACCATATGATAAAGTCGGAGAATGTGTAGAGAATGATGGGATTGGCGCTAAGAGACATCCATCAGAAGCATTACGAAGGTTAAAGAAACAGAAAAAGGCAAAGAATTACAAGGTGATATAGCAGCTGGGTAGGTAGAGGGCTAGACTGTTCCAGCTCTGGTAAGCAGCTTTGAGGGATCCCTTTTCTAAGGATCATGCTGATGACGCCAGGCATCGGGGGCTTCGATAGCCTAGGGAGTAAGGCGTCTGGCTACTATCCCCGAGGTCCCGGGTTCGAATCCCGGCCAGCCCCACGGGCCTTCGCCTTTTCTACTTTCCCACCTACATAACTTTCCTTCTTTCTTCTTCCCTCTTTATTTTCCTGATTCCTCTTGTCATAGCCTTCCTTATCCCTTCCCCGCTCCACCAAAGCGCATGTCATCCGCTGGCATATGAGATTCAACTCGTTTCAGGAGGCATAACACTCCAGCGAGATGTTTGTCGATACCCTGATGTCAAAGTCGCGATAGAAATGGTGGGGAGTAGGTGGACTAAAAATATCGCGGGTAGGTTGTGGCAGTTCCTTCCTCCCAGACTAAAGCTGCTGTTTGACATTGCACTCTTTTACGAAGAAATTAGATTGTCAACAGAATAAAGGGCCTTTCCTGAGTCTTTAGTCTTTCACATAAAAAAAGGCTGAAGTAATGCCTTTACAGTATACTTGTCTCTAGAACCTCTCGTGTCCTGAAAAAAATTCCGTCCATTGAATGGGCGTGGCACTCGAGAAACGAGTTCGGTGACGTATCAGCAAAACCGCCTAAGCCCGGCTACATTAGGGGCCATAACTGGGCTATCATACTCATTGTAAATTTTACTCTTCCATAGGAGTGTAGCGGCATTTGTAATTCTATCGACATTACCACAATGACTACTCCATACTACTTAAAGCTCTCCTGACTTCAGGGTGATATTTTTCCGGAAATGCAAATTTATCCGTTTGTGTTTCATTCTCTGAAAAAATTTGGACTGCGCAAAAACTTGTTTGTTTCGTAGTTTGTTTTTAAGTTAAACTTTAAACTTATGCCAGCCTAGTCACTCTCATTAGGTCATCAATTGAGATTAAGCTTCTAAGAAAAACAAAGCCAGTAATGACTCTCTCCAAGTTCGTGCATAAATTTTATCACTTATAAACAATGCATTCCGATATTCCATTATCAGCTATGTGTTTAGAGAGTTACTACAGAAAAGGTCGACGTCTTCGTTATTAGACGATCGGTGATCTTTCATGTTTTGTTTGTCCTGTTACTTAGCGTAATAGATAGTTGATAGCATTTTCTGACAGATTAAAATCACGACTTAGCAGTGTTTGCAGATTTATTCTATAAAGTAAACGATTTTATCTAACAAGATCATTTAGGATAAATTTATCGTTGGTATAGTAATGTAATATATGTTTCTTCTATATCTTTAATAAAATCTTAAATAAAACCTCGTTACTGATTTTAATTAATTTTATTTAAATGTTCGCAGCGGCAGAGAGTAGAGCTAATACTCTATTAACGCCCTGTAGTCGCTGAGTGCTGAACAATACAGAATTTTACACAAAATTCCCTCGTATTTATAGTAGAAATTATTATGTACTATCCTTATACTATATACTATTATAATACATGTTATGGTGTTTCGCCCGGTAACCTCCTTCTTTAAGGGAGGGTTGCCGGGAGCTCTTGAGTTGTGCAAGGTCGAGTGAGAACAAACACCTTCTTACAAAATAACATTTCTATAATTCATTCAAAAAATCCTTATACACTAACAATTTCGGTCTCTTAAATCTAAATAAATTCTTATAATCTCTGGATACATGTTTATATGTTTCTTATAGGTAACCACGGGTTATCTCTAGGTACATGCTTCTTACTGATGTATTGCAAAGCTGCTATCTACTTATTACTATACTCTACATGTGCGTAACAAGCCCTAATCCCACCTCTCCGTGGTGCCCCCTGGGGTATTTCTTCGGAAGGAGCTAACGGGAGACGGGTGAATGGCGAACTCTCTGCGGCACAAAACAGCGTTTTAAGCCGGTTGGGCTGAGAGTTAGCAACCCGCTCCCATAAAAAACACCATTTCTACGATTCGGCAAACAATACCTCGGAACCGGATGAACAACACGACGACGACCTTTGCTTTTCGAACAAGGACATGAATCGGATCAAGGAATGTGAGAACACTGCTTGCTGAGGACGGATGAAGTCCTCAACGATATGAATCGATGTAAAATCAAGATCATGGAACTTGGGGAGACCAGATGGCCTGATGCGGGCGCACATATCAGCCCAAACGGTGAGTCCTTCTTATATTCTGGAAGAAACGAAACTGAAAGCCGTAGGAGTGGCGTTGGCGTGATACTCACCAAAGAATCCAGGTCCAGCTAGTCACCATTTTTTGAGAGGATTATTACTATGCGCCTGCGTACCAGACTAAGAAGTACTATGAGTACTATGCTATGCTGGAACTGAAGACGCAGAAGATGACATCAAAGACGAGTTCTATAAGCGACTGAGAGAGGGGTTTTCACTCTATTCAAAGGAGAGACATCATTATTTTAATGGGTGACCTAAATGCACAGATCGGCCGCAACAACACCGGCCTACAACACAAAACTGGAAATCAAGACATAGTCCAGGTCACTAACAGCAACGGTGAGCTTTTCGTTGACTTTTTGTAGCTCCCACAACTCATGGTTATCACAAGATGATACGCAAAGAGACCTGGGTATCGCCCTATGGTAGAACGAGAAATCAGCTACAGATCGAGAACTATTATGCAGGATGTCAGGAGCTTTAGGGAAACGGACACTGGAAGTGACCACCATTTGATAGTAGCGACTATCCGTCCCAAAATCGTCACAATCAGAAACGTACAACGCGATGCCATAAACCGTAGACGGTTTAAAGTAGACCTTCTGCTGGACAGCATAAAAAGGCGGGAATTTTCTGGGAAACTACAACAAACCTTAAGCCAGCAAAGAGTTTCTGAATCACCACCCAGGCCGCATCCAAGACGGAAATAGTAACCGCAATCTAAGCAATGGCCAATTGTAAAGCAACGGGATGGCATTCCGCCAGAATTGTTGAAAGCCGACTCAAGCCTCGTAGCAGATGCGCTGCAGCCAATCCTGGAAAAAGCATGGAACACCTGTACCTTTCCGGATGATTGGACGGAAGGTATCATAGCCAAAATACCAAAAAAGGGGGACCTAACAATATGCGACAACTGGAGAGGCATCTGTTTATTATCAACAGTGGGCAAAATTTTGTCCCATATATTACTATCTAGGATAAGACCGAACGCTTAGAAGACAGCAGGCTGGATTCAGAAAGGGCCGCTCTTACACAGACAATATTAACACCGCGTTCAACTCGGTTAATAAGAACTTTATATGCCAGGCGCTACGGCAACGTGGTCTGCATGTTAAAATAATAGAATTCATAAAAGCTCTATACAATAATTCCAAATGCAGAATTCTTCATAATGGAAAATTATCCGACAGCTTTGAGGTGAGCTCAGGAGTATGACAAGGATACCTACTTTCGCCATTACTTTTTCTTACGCTCTAGATAGTAGAACTTTCGGCATACAATGGGTTTTGCTAGATCGCCTTGTTTGCTGGCCCACAGACACCAGGACCTCAAAAACATGTGAAATAATTTGGCAACAGAAAGTAGTCCAGCACGCTTAAGGCTTAACCCGAATAAAACCAAAGAAATACGGATAAATGCAAACGCCATTGAACGAACAGCGCTGAATAACCGTGACGTGGAACAGGTAGATCAATTCTGCTACCTCGATAGTATTATTACCGAATATGGTGGGGCAGAAAAAACAAAGTACGAAGAGCATAATGTATGCCTGTTCCGCATATGGAGATCAACAGACATCTCCACTAACACCAAATTGCGGCTGTTCAACTCCAACGTTAAGGAAATTCTTTTGTACGGTTGCGAAACCTGGAAAGTCACCCAATTCATCACAGGGTGCCTACAAGTTTTCATCAAGAGATGCTTGCGTCGCGTCGTATCCTAAAAATCCGCTGGCAAGATAGAATTTCAAACGAAGAACTATGGCGCCGTGCTGGCCAAGAAAGGATAGATGACCAAATCAGGCGAAGGAAATGGGATTGGGTTGGCCACACCTTGCGACGCGAAAACGAAAATCTAGCCAAACACAAGAATCCGCAAGAATCCCGTCGAGTCGGAAGACCTAGAACAACGTGGAAGAGAACCCTACTAGCAGAAGCCGACGAGTCTCCGAGTCAATATATCAATCTCTCCGAAAAACTTGGAAAAAAGATATCGAAAAGTTCGGCGTTAAGAATTCCATTTGGTAGCCAAGTTTCTGTAAAAGCGATTATATTGAAATCCCTGGCCGAAGTCGAAAGAAATTTGGTAATAGAGGAAAAGCGTCTTAATACGCTGCACGCGCGTGCAGGGAACAAAACACTTTGAAAAGGCACCAGGAGGCCAGAACGTGGGGTCTAAAAGGTTTTCAGCGGTATTGGGCGGTGCAGTCAACACGAAAGACTTAGCCGGTTTAGAAACATTGCTGATCTTCCTGCAGGAGACTGTAGCTGTAGGATTAATAGCTTTTCCCCTGAGGTATTCTTTAATTGCCTCGAACGCAGTTTCAAGGGAGAAACGCGAAATGAAAATATTTCGCGGTCTGAGTACCGTTATCAAATTGGCGCAGGTTACCGAAGACTCAGTATCCTCCATGCCCGACGGTCCAATGTTCAATGATACTAACAGAAGAGGTTGATACCGCATCCGCATCTGAGATATAGTCTGAGCCCATTGGTGAGTGCGGGGGCGGGGACAGACGAACTAGTAGAGGGATTTGCAGTGACAGGATCCGCAACGTTGACTTTACAACTGCGTCTTCATTTACCATGCTTTCTTCAGGGTTTCGGGTGGTCGGGAGCCAGACTGGAGGCAGCCTCCATCAAACGGGCCTTTTCAAGTATTATGGCCGGGTCGTTCAAGGATGTGAGGTTTAGAGTAGCTGTATCATCCTCCGTTAGAGAAACAGCTGTGGAGCATGGTGCAGAAAGAAGCTGCTCCCCTACTTGCGAGGCCCCATCAGATACTGCCGTTGAGGGGATGTTTATTCTATCACTGATCTATCACTATCGCTTTCTAATTTTAGGGATAGAGAACTCAGGGTATTGTAATTTTGTACCACTGCTATAGACAGAAGAATTCTTCGAATTAGTTGAACGGGAACTTAATGCCTGCCCCAGGTATGATGTAAAAATCATACTGGGAGATCTGAACGCCAAAGTAGGCCGGGAGCCCATATACAGGCAATATGTCGGCAACCACAGCTTGCATGAAAACACTAATGACAATGGACAGCGAGTTGTAGAGATGGCAGCAAGTAAGAACTTGGTCGTTGCAAGTACTAGATTTGCGCGTAAAGATATCCATAAAGCCACCTGGGTATCTCCTGATGGAGCCACTCGCAACCAAATAGATCATGTGTTGATAGACCGCCGCCACCTTTCGGGTCTGATGACGGTACGAACGTACCGAGGTGCCAACTTCGACTCGGATCACTATCTTGTTGGTATGGTGCTCCGAGAGCGCATTACAACGCTGAAAAGCTTTGTATCCGCTGATCAGGCTCGAATCAACACAGCTGCACTACGCAATGAAATGGCCAGAAACAGCTACGGTCATGCATTAGAACTCGCCCTAAGTCCTGGGGATGAGATGCCGGGCGTCGACGAGAACTGGACCCGCCTTAAAAATACTGTCATTAGTACTGCTGATTCCATCTTAGGCAGAAGTCGTAAAGATCGGAACGACTGGTTCGATAATGAATGCAAGCTGGCAACTGAACGTAAGAATGCTGCGTACCGAGCCATGCAGCAATCTCAGAGAACACGGGCACGCGAAGAGAACTATAAAGAGCTCAGAAAACAAGAAAAGAGAATTCACAGACGAAAAAAGGAAGCCTGGGAAAAAAATCTCGTCTGTGAGCTAGAACAGTACAAAGAACGACGGCCGCACCAGGCGCGGGAGTTCTACCAAAGAGTCCGCAGTATGACGCAATTCACACCACGTTGCACATACTGCAAGGACAAAGAAGGGAATCTGATCACCGATCCTAAAGGCATCTTGGAGCGATGGGAAGAGCACTTTCATGAATTGCTAAATGGCGAGCTAACTGAGGATTCGGAGGCTCCACCAATATCTGATGACAATGCTATGCTGCCGCCACCAAGCATAGAAGAAGTTAGCAGAGCCATCTGCCGGCTCAAAAACAACAAGGCCCCGGGTGCAGACGGCATCGCAGCGGAGCTGGTTAAATATGGAGGGCCTACATTACACCAAGCGATTCATGAATTAATTGTGCAAGTATGGGAGCAGGAAGTGATGCCAGAAGACTGGAGAAAAGGCATCCTCTGTCCGGTACACAAAAAAGGAGATATCACAGCGTGCACTAATTATCGCGGTATAACGTTGTTGAGTACCGTGTATAAGATATTCTCCGCTATCCTACAAAACAGGATAGCCCCATACGCCAGAAACATCATAGGCCATTACCAGTGTGGCTTCAGCCCAGGCAAATCAACGACTGATCAGATTTTCACCTTGAGGCAGGCTATGGAAAAATGTCTAGAGTTTCAAAACTCAATTCAACACCTCTTCATAGACTTTAAAGCCGCCTATGATAGCATAGCCAGGGTAGAACTCTACAAAGCCATGAGAGAATTCGGCATCCCCAACAAACTGACAAGACTATGTAGGCTGACCATGATCAATGTGTCAAGCCAAGTAAAGGTATCCGGAACACTGTCCAGACCAAGCAACATCTATAATGGACTCCGACAAGGGGACGGTCTGGCCTGCCTCCTTTTCAACCTGGCGTTGGAGAAAGTGATCCGAGATTCGGGCGTGACATCAAGGGGTACAATCCTCCACAAGTCCACCCAATTACTGGCTTACGCAGACGACATTGGCATCATTGGAAGAACAACAACAGCTGTACAAGAAGCTTTCACTCAGATTGAGCAAGCGGCAGAAATCTGGGACTGCACATTAACGAAAGCAAAACAAAGTACATGGTGTCCTCGTCTGGAAGAACACCTAACATTGGTCCCACAATCAAGGTAGCGGAACACGAGTTTGACGTGGTAAAATCATTTACCTACCTTGGGTCAATAGTAGCAGCCGACAATAGCATGGAACCAGAAATACGCGCACGACTGCTAAAAGCCAACAAAGCCTACTATAGTCTGTCAAGGCTCTTCAAATCCAAATATCTAACCATAACGTCTAAACTTTTACTATATAAGACGATGGTCTTACCCGTTCTCACATATGCATCCGAAACGTGGGTGCTTAGCAAAAAGCACTCAAACCTCTTGGGCGTGTTTGAGAGGAAAATACTTCGGAGGATTGTTGGCCCCGTATGTGAGGAAGGACGATTCCGGAGACTCTACAATGACGAGATCTACGAGCGCTATCGCGACATAGATGTTGTGAAGAAAATAAAGCTCGGTAGGCTCCGGTGGGCAGGGCATCTAGCTCATATGAGTGAAGATGAGCCTGCTCGGAAAGTTCTCTGCGGTAAGACCTATGGGGTGCGACAGCGAGGGAGGCCCAACCTTCGCTGGAAGGATGGCGTGGACCAGGACGCTCAGAGTTTAGGGATGCCAAACTGGATGACATCGGCTCAGAATCGGGACCGGTGGAGAGAACAGTTGCGCGAGGCCAGGACCGGATCCCGGTTGTAGAGCCGTTAAAGAAGAAGAAGAAGAAGCTATAGACAGTGATTCATTATCCGCCCGAACAGGCTTCTTACTCCTTTTAATGTCATCTAATATAGGATGAAGAGGAGCTAAGGAATTAACAGTGCAGGACGAAGTGGCGACAGGAATGAGGATCGCCGAGTGTATGTCGTCGATCGAGTCAAAGACCGTTGCAACCCGGGAAGAAATTTCTTGGAATTTATTCATAAAGGAACCCGAGTTGGTCGCAACAGAAGCAAGGGTGTCGGGCAATGTATCGAGCCAGACGTTGATCGACTGGACATCATCGGCTAACATCTGAAAATGTGGGATGTTTCCAGAGAAAGAGTTAAGACGACCCATGACTTGACCATTGAGAAAGACATCAGAAATGTCTTTCATAAGTCTTAGGACGTAGCAGGGTTGAATGTCGGAGCATTCAGTGCAAGTTGACCCTCTAGGGGCCACGTTTGCCACTGACTCGAGCGAGACCTAACGAGAACTGGAAGAAGAGGCTTCAAGAGCCCCGGATACAACAAGGACTGTAGTACAATTTAAGAAGAAGAAGACCTTTTTGAAACAAAATAATATTTTGCAGCAAATACGCGTCATCCCTCCTGTGAGGGGGCGAAATTCGCCAGACAAGATGCGGGTAATGACCATGTTAGTTACCCCGTTTCTCTTTTACAAAATCTCTCAACAACTGCGGAATTAGGGTCACGAAAACGTCTTCTAATTTCGTCATTGGCTTACATGGCGACTCAAAGCGTACATATAAGGTCGCTTTAAATTGTGTTTGACACTGATTTGCATCAACAAATATATTGAAGTGGTTCCAAGTGTCCGGTCTCTTTGCTCCCCGCAAATATTAATTCTTTGCGGTCCAGGTGAAGCATTAGTTCATGGAACTGCCACACGTTTGCTTGTCCAGCTTCAACCACTCCAGCCACGACACATCAGCAGCCATTATCGTGTGAATTTTTTAATTGCTATCAAAATTAGTTTCCAGATTACTGGCATTCTTATGGAATTGTGGTCAAGTGGAGCGGTTTGCTAATCGAAAAGCATAAATCAACCATGACGACAAACTTCGGCGCAAACAACGTCCGAGCAGCAGCGAAGCCTTTGTTCAGTGCTGGAGCACTGGGTTCGGGCAATGTACCGGACACATGCACTCGACGGAGGGCCCCGGCTTCGCCATTGTGCGCTGGATTTGGCATCAAAAACAGATGGAAGGCTCCTCCACCGAAGTAGTGGCAGCAGCGGAGTCCCATTCTAGATTAGAGCACTTGAATAATGCACGACGTAATGTGATTCACTGGCGTGTCATCTCGGCCAGCTGAAGGTTGAACGGGGGGCAGGGAGAGGGAAACTAGTCGGCGTTTACTCTCATTCTCATTCCCGAGGGATACTACTTGCTGTAATTAAGGCCGATTTTAAGTGGCAGACATTGCCAACTTCAAGCCGGTGTAATGTCACATCATGGAGCGTTCTTTGTTACACGAACGTGCTCCATTGGCGGGATGTAACACTTTGTTTGGGGCTGCTACTAATTATACGTGTGCACTTTGGTCGTGTGGCACGTGGAGCGTTCGCGGCGTGTGAGTGACTTCACTTTGTTTGCATTAGTTATCTTTATAGGAAAAGCGCTGATCTTTGACCCTAAGTGAATATGATAATAGAAGTTCCACTTATTCTCTGGGCTAAACAAAGGCGTTTGTGACCTTTTCTATGACATCCGCATAAGTAGTGCCGCTTCTATTGTTGCAGCAAGTTCGCGCAGCAAGAATCGTTATCGGAGCCGGAAAAAATCATTCACATTGTTGCAACTGTAGTAATCGGGTGCAGGTGTACTCTTGAGTTTACATTGTTGCGGCTATCGGCTTTGGTGGAGTGGCTATAAACCTGAGATTATTTGTGAGGGGTTGATATGAGCTCACCTGGTCGTTTTTATGTTTTTATTATTAGCAATCGGTTGTAGGTAATTCGATATCTATCTACCGTTTTAGAATTGTTTTCGAGTGCTTTGTTACTTTTGCAGAAGGAAACTCGAAGAAATGTTTAATATTCGAGCTGGAGCGCGTTCAAAGACCTTACTATAGTAAACCACGAGGTAAGCTGTGGTTATGCTACATCACTTCACTTAACCACGAAAGTTTATGTTTAACCATGGAGGTTTTTGAACGCACCGTGGTTAACTACGTGGTAAAGAAAATTTAAAATTTTTTTCCATAAAATAGTGTCGGCTATTTGCCTCAATTATTTCCAATAATTATTTATTTAAAATAATCTCACAAATCCCACTTTGATTTGTTCATTATTAACATTAAAACAAATGTCAAAAAATTGTTTTTATTCTTCTTCTTCTTAACTATCGCTAACCCTGCTCCCGAGCATGGTTAAAATTTTACTACACCATGGTTAACCACGAGAGTTTTTGAACGCCAAAAAGTTATGCTCGTGGTTATGTTGTAGTTAACCACGGAGTTTTTGAACGACAAAAGTTTACCATAGTTAACCATGGTTAACCATAGTAAGGTTTTTGAACGAGCTCCTGGTGTTAGCCATATGTGTCACACTAAGAATATTATACAATTCACGATATTTAAACTAGAATAATATTCACAGCAGAATTCAACACAAATGAAGGACAAAGGAATGTTCTCAGTTGCCTTCCACGACGTTTTCCTCTCCGAACAGCTTTTTACGGTGCACTCCATTTTATTCAAACTAAAATTTATCATTGTCACTTTGTAAAAAACTATAACTTCAACTCACAATTTAAATTTTTAAGAAGAAATTTTATAAACTTTTCAAGTGGAAACAGAATTGTGAAAGATAAGAGTTGTTTCTCTTCTTTTAGAGCGAGAAGTTCTTGAGCCCAGATGCTTCCTTCGCTACATGTACGCTATTTTCTTTCGGTTCCTTATCTTCTCTATTCAAAGGCCTGTTCAAATAGTTCGCTACCGCGACCTTCCTACATAAAATTTGTAAATGCGGAATTGTGCACCTCGATTTTAAGGCAGGGTGCACACTGGAGAAACCCGTTTCAGGAAACCAGTTTCATGAAACGAGAAACTTTAGTTGCTTGCAACAGATAGATTAGTTTAACACAGGGCTGTGCACACTGCGTTGCATGAAATTGTTATTTCATTGGTTTCTTGCAACTGGGTTACATGAAATCCGAAAAAAGGATTTCGCATAGGCTTCAGTTTCACGTTTCTAGTGATCTTAGGCAGGGTGCACACTGAACATTTGGCTATGATTAAACGGTTTTGACTTACCTCAGTGTTATTGTTATTTTTTCCTCGGCACTCAAAGCTAACCTCCAGGAGCGCGTTCAAAAACCTTACTATAGTAAACCACGAGGTAAGCTGTGCTTATGCTACATCACTTCACTTAACCACGAAAGTTTATGTTTAACCATGGAGGTTTTTGAACGCACCGTAGTTAACTACGTGGTAAAGAAAATTTAAAATTTTTTCCATAAAATGATGTCGGCTATTTGCCTCAATTATTTCCAATAATTATTTATTTAAAATAATCTCACAAATCCCACATTGATTTGTTCATTATTAACATTAAAACAAGTGTCAAAAAATTGTTTTTATTCTTCTTCTTCTTAACTATCGCTAATCATGCTCCCGAGCATGGTTAAAATTTAACTACACCATGGTTAATCACGGGAGTTTTTGAACGCCAAAAAGTTATGCTCGGGGTTATGTTGTAGTTAACCACGGAGTTTTTGAACGACAAAAGTTTACCATAGTTAACCATGGTTAACCATAGTAAGGTTTTTGAACGCGCTCCAGTTGGTGTCCTTCTTTGTTATTAGTGGGCTAACTAATTCCATCAAACGTTCAAAAAGAGGCTTCGACATTCTAAAAAAATCCTTAAATATGACAGGAGCTACAACGTAAGTACTGTGTTGACGATCCCTGATCAACGGGTGAACCCAATACTTCCTTCTTTTCTTTTTCTTTAGCCACCTCCACAAAATAACCACATCATCATCATCTGAATCCATCACGAAACTGATGGAAACCCGTTTCTTCTGTGTGCATGTTTTAAACAAACGGTTTCCTTGAAACCAATTTCATGAAACCAGTTTCCTGAAACGGATTTCTCCAGTATACACCCTGCCTAAGACGACTCACATTCACCCTTTCTGATCAGCTGTTTGTTTCACTTTCATTTTGTATCACCTTAGTGTTCCATTTTGTTTTCGTTTCAGCCGAAGTGATGAGCGGACCTGTTTTTATCAGAAAGAAAATTTTTTGGCGTATGTTCTCTAGGGTGGGTCAAAAAAAGCAATATTTTAAAATAAAAGCAATGCATTAAAAACTACTTTAAATTTAACGTTAAAAGATGTAATTTCACTTCTTAGTTCTTCCTTCAATAAAACACTTTCGATTGGAATTAACGTATACTTATTAAAAGTCTTCTCACCAACTTTTATCTTTCTTTCTTACATTCAAAATTAGCACACTTCTTTTGGTTAAAAATTGAACAACGAGCGCGTTCAAAAACCTTACTATGGTTAACCATGGTTAACTATGGTAAACTTTCGTCGTTCAAAAACTCCGTGGTTAACTACAACATAACCACGAGCATAACTTTTTGGCGTTCAAAAACTCCCGTGGTTAACCATGGTGTAGTTAAATTTTAACCATGCTCGGGAGCATGGTTAGCGATAGTTAAGACGACGAAGAATAAAAACAATTTTTCGACAATTGTTTTAATGTTAATAATGAACAAATCAAAGTGGGATTTGTGAGATTATTTTAAATAAATAATTATTGGAAATAATTGAGGCAAATAGCCGATACTATTTTATGGAAAAAAAATTTAAATTTTCTTTACCACGTAGTTAACTACGGTGCGTTCAAAAACCTCCATGGTTAAACATAAACTTTCGTGGTTAAGTGAAGTGATGTAGCATAACCACAGCTTACCTCGTGGTTTACTATAGTAAGGTTTTTGAACGCGCTCCAGCTTGTCAACTTGTTTTGGGGCTGCCAAGCTACCTACTTCTTCTTGGTTAATTTTATTTGTAGTGCTACCATATTTATAAAATAAAATTCGTTACAATCGTAATACCTTACCTTACAAAGAAATTAATTTTCATTGCGTATGAGACCGGTTCTACACATTCTTTTCCTCAAAAATTGGGTCACTTGAGGAGAAAAGCTTTAATACTGTGAAAGGAGCAGAATGGAAGCAAATTTAATCAGAAAAGCAACAATAAACAAAAACAATAAAACGGTGAAATTTGCCTTCAAAATATTTCGTATAGTGTACTAGCAAGCTTCGCTCGGGTATAAGTAGACGTTTGGGGAAAATATGACAGTAAGGACTCACTGTACTGGTATGCATAACAGGCGAGCTATTAATTGTGTCTTTAGCCTTTTATTTGCTGTGGTATTGTGATTAAATATAGTTTAAAATGACGTCACGAAGCTTACTGTCCTATACCTACTCGTCATACACTTCCATTTGATACCCATACCGAGGGCGTTGTAAAGAAAAAGGTAAGCCGCCATTTTGAATTTGTAATGACGTCGCACAGCACAGCTAATAGTATTCTACTTGTCATACCCTTTTAATTGATACCCATACCAAGTGATTTGTAAAGATAAAAGTAGTCCTCTATTTTGGCTTTTGAATGACGCCACATAGTGAAGTGACTTGTCACATCCTTCTATTTGATACCCATGTCGGAGATCGGGGAGCCCAATTGCAAAATTTGGCCGCCATTTTGGAACCGCCTTCTTGATTTTTTTACAAAATGTTCAGATTTTATTATCATGCGAACTATACTTATGTGCAAAATTTGAAGTTGATCGGTTATATGGAAGTGGGTCAAAATCAAGTTGCAAGATTTGTTTACACTACACACACATACAGATGCAGATAATATAAGGCGTATAAAAGCTTAAGGCCTGTGTGAATTGTGACTTAGGGCCTGTGTGAATTGGGACTAAATTGATGACTAAACTAAATTTTGCAGTTTTTGTCGTTAATGAAAGGAATTGCTGTGTGAATTCATTTGATGACTAAATTCAATTGACAATAGTTTTTACTTTTATAATTTATAGTATATGTTTTGTTATAGAGTAAGCAACTAAATTTATGGATGCAGAAGATATCATTATTGACAGCAGCCTATTAGTTCTTCACTTTATTTTCCATTGTATTGAACTATTTTGAAACAAATTCAACATCAATTTAGTCAACTGTCAAAAAATTTAGTCTCCTCGCCAAAAGACTAAATACTGTATTATCGACACTAAATTTTAGTCATCGAATTCACACAGGCCCTAAATTGATAACTAAACTAAACTTTGCAGTTTTTGTCGGTAATGTAGGGAATGTTCTGTATGTTAGTTTGATGACTAAATTCAATTGACAATAAGTTTTATTTTTATAATTTATAGTATATGTTCTTTTTACAGTAAGCAACTAAAAATATGGATGTAGAAGATATCATTATTGACAACAGACTAAATACTGTATTATCGACACTGAATTCACACAGGCCCTTAATTCTTCACCTAGAGCTGCAAATCAAAACTATATGCCATAATTTCGTTACCATCGGTTTTTTGTTATGGAAGCAAATTTACAGACGTTTACGTCAAAAACTTGTTTAATATAAAACAAAATTCCTCGAAGGAAATTTAAAAAAATTATTGTTATTATTTTGAAAAAAATCGGGCCGAAGAATCGAACTCGTAACCACACAGAGCCAACAGACGAGAAGTGCGCCCTAACACCTCTGCGCCAGGGCGGGTTGACTAAATATGCGTATAAAGGCCCGTGGAGACGCTAAAACATGGTACGAGTAAACATGGTACGACCAAAAACCCGCAGACGGTAAGACATGTGCTAAGACCGATTTACTTGAACACCGCTCTCTTGTCAAAATATTTCAAGTTAATCTGTCATTCAGTTGTCAACTGGTAAATTGAAACATTTCGTGTACGAGTAAATTTGGTCAAACAAGTCCGCAAATGGTAGGACATGGTATCATCAACACGAAACTCCGCCCACGAACATCGACGGAAATCAAACCAGTTTTGATTTTAGTCGGACCGTTGGTCGGACCAAAAAACTGGTACGCGTACCGGCCCGTACACGGCTAACATCACCTCGAACATGGTCCCTGTACCATGTTAACTCGTACCATGTTTTAGCGTCTCCACGGGCCTTAAATCATTTAAGAAAGTCGGTAAAGTAGTCTTAAATACAAAAACTCGTACGATATTTGTGTTTTTATCACTTTGATTACTAGATTTTTGACATTTTCCGCCAGTCGCAAGCGCGCTTCTGCTTGGGGAGGTTGTGTTGCTTGCGGCTGCGGAGAACTCTCAATTTATGAATGAAAATGCTCATATCTTTAAAAGAAATTTTTCCAGCAATTCTTTTAATTTATTTTAAATTTAGGGATGAGAAATATTTAGCATAATTATAGTAAAATTATGCTTATTACGATGGATAAACTGCCTTTGTTGAGCAGGAGTTTTACATGTATTTAAAAGCTCTGCTCAATACATATAAAGATTTCTTAACTTTATTCATCCGGCATGCGCACATCCCTTCCCAAATTATTTTGTTGAGTTTTTTCTGCGTTTGTTGCCTTTTTAAGTTAAAAGAGGGAAAATGATAGAACAAAATTTATGAAATTGGGCAACGAGGTGCGCAGAACCCTTCAAATTATTTGTGTCACGGCGTTTGAAAACTTCTATACAAATGTAAACGCAAGCAGCTCGACTGGAGTCGATAAAAAAGATTTTTGTGATCGGCTCGAGTGCTTGTCATGTAAACCGAGCTTGAAAGCTTGAGTGCTCGAAATTGCGAAAGTTAGGCTTGTAAATGTGTCTAAAGGTAATTTGTGGGAATATGAGGAGACAAAAATATTAATGAAGAAATAAAAGCACGATAAAAGGAAGAAATATAATAGTAACTTCAAATGACAGCTAAAGAACTCAAGCTCATTTCAAGCTAATATGCCGCTTCAAGTAGGCAGAGCATATACGCGCTCGAGTTCTGGAGATTTTCAAGCCTTCGAGTACTCAAGCTGTCATGGAAACGTAGTAATGGTCAGTGTCTAGTAGTAAGCTTGATTTGAAGGATAGAGAAAGGATAGGTTAGGGGTCTGGATGGCGCATGAGTAGGTGTCGATGACCCTTGCGTTTGAACTCTGAGATGTTATATGAGTTCGGAAACACCGACTGCGGAATCGAGTTTTTCTATTTCGTCGCTTAAGTTCTAACACCACGTAAGTCAAAAATTACGACTTTACAGGAGAGTGAAAAAACTGCACAATTTTACATGGATACTATTGCGATACCATTTCAAAATATGTGTACACACTACACTTATATTGGACGTTGCTTGTTTCTGAATGGCTCAAACGACGCCTCTTATAATTCTGTAGTTAATGGCATCAAAATGTCAAAACCGCCAAAAATTGACTTACGTGGTGTTAGAACTTAAACGACGATTTATAAACGAACTACGAAACGTAATGTGCGCGAAGAGGAAGGCTGTAGCGTATGGGGGTGAACCGAGTTGGCTAGCCTTGTGTTGCGGGAAAAAGTTGCCATGTAGGCAGGAGGTTTCTAATTTCAGTGGAGCAGTCGCTATGGTGATAGCGGTAAAATTTGCTAAGGGCTGCTACATTCCTACGGTCGCTTAAAGAGTCGATGGACACTCTTCTTCCTATCACCAATCAGCAATTCTTCGGGCCTCGTCAGCCCCTCTTTCCCCTGGGAGCAACTGGACCCTGCCTTTCTTCCTTTTCCCGGTCTAAATTTTATGATCAAAATTTTTTGGTTTCTTAAACTTTTCAAATACTGAAATGCAAATGTCTTTTTACCTATTGATGCTACTTTTCTGCACCAACTTTCTTTCACTAACATTCAGACCCACCTGACCTACATCCAGTGGGAATCTGGCCTTTCGAGCTCTTCTTTAACAGTACAAATTAGTTCCTCACCACTGGTACAGAATATAAATTTTCCCCATGGGCATTCCCCATCAATTCCTTCTGATGCCTTCCTGCGGCTCCTTATCCAGGGAGGCATCAATTCCTTCTGATGCCTTCCTGCGGCTCCTTATCCAGGGAGGGTGTGTACCCCCTCCAAGAGCACCAATGAGGTTTTTGGTACGGTACAAACTCTTCCACTTAATTCTTGATTTTCGGTGGCAATTTACCGCCGCTTAGCGATATTAAAAGGTCGTCCGCCGATAACAATTTATGAATGCGAACGCTGTTGCTTACAAATTCTGAGGTATGCTGGTCCCGCTGCGAATGTACATAAAAAAAGCTCTCATCTCTCTAAACAAAATTCAAAGGCAAGATCACTGAACTTTGAGTTCGGTGATCGATGAAGTGTTGCGACTGATCGTGTTTATCGTGCGGGAGGTTGTTGTGTGACTTTGTGTAAAACTTGGTAATTAAGTTTACGCGGTCACCACAGTTCCATAAAGAAGTTGGACCATGGAAAAAAATTAAAAAAAGCTGAAGGAAATTTCACAGCCTTTGGAGAGCCTAGCTTTGAAAATTGCAAGCAAACAGAAAGCAGTTCACAGCAAAGTAATTTAAAGCCGAAGCATTTGCAGCCGGACCAGTACGTACCACTGACATATAATAATGGACTGCTCATCTGAAATTATTCCATACAAATCGATGGCACCCAAAAGTATAGTTGTCTCACTCATCCATAGACCCCCAAACTGACAGAAGCACTCAGAAGTAAAATCAGACTGACAGAAATAAAATCAGGTTAAATCAATTAGAAAAAAAATAGACGGGTATAGTGATGTTTATATCTTTTGCTCTTTTCCCCATAGACCCCCGGATTTTGACATACAGAATGTCAGTTGCTAAAACAGGCGTTAAGAACTTAAATCAGATACACATAAAATTTGCAAATTAATGAAAAAAAGGCATTTTAAATGGTGAAAAAGTGAAAATAGTGTTTATTAATTTTTTTAAACAAAATATTTGTGTTGTTTTACTGTTTTAAGTACGTATTTAAAAAAATGTAGATTTCAAAAGTGATTCCGGTGTTTACATGGAGTGAAAAAAGGTTTGTAGCCTATGGAACAAATTGGTGCCATGAAAAATTGCTCATGAGCAGTCCATTCTATGTATATGTCAGTAGTACGTACCTAAAAGCTTTTAAGTAATTTGAAAGCGACAGCATTCCCAGCAATATGAAACAAAGAGCTTTCAGAGTCTACAGGAAAATAAGTTTAAAAATGTGTATGTATAGTTGTTTTCAAACCTCGTGACATCCCGCGCATGTTCCCCAGCTAAGCTCTTAAAAATGTTTAAAAGCTCAGACAAAAGTTTCACTTAACTCCTCCTATCAAATCACTTGCTGCCATGTAATCAGTCGCGACTGCGTATTGCTAAAGGGAGGTGTATTTTTCTGGGACTTCAATGATTATTTAAAAAATTTACAAATTATGACTGAAAAACACCCGTTTTTATATATTTTTTTTATTTTAAGGTTTTTGTATTTTACACATATGCTGCAGAAATAATTTGTAGCAATTTCTACTAAAAAATACGAAATTTGTGTTTTTATCACTTTGATTACTAGATTTTTGACATTTTCCGCCAGTCGCAAGCGCGCATCTGCTTGGGGAGGTTGTGTTGCTTGCGGCTGCGGAGAACTCTCAATTTATGAATGAAAATGCTCATATCTTTAAAAGAAATTTTTCCAGCAATTCTTTTAATTTATTTTAAATTTAGGGATGAGAAATATTTAGCATAATTATAGTAAAATTATGCTTATTACGATGGATAAACTGACTTGGTTGAGCAGGAGTTTTACATGTATTTAAAAGCTCGGCTCAACACATATAAAGATTGATTAACTTTATTCATTCGGCATGCGCGCATCCCTTCTCAAATTATTTTGTTGAGTTTTTTCTGCGTTTGTTGCCGTTTTAACTAAAAAGCGGGGAAATGATAAAACAATATTTATAAAATTTGGCAATGAGGTGCGCAGAACTGTTCAAATTTTTTGTGTCACGGAGTTTGAAAAAATCTATACTTTGCTTGAAGTTTACTTTGCTTTCAAACCTTGCTTGAAATTAAACTCTCAGTATTTTTTAATTACTTAATCCCCGTGTTTATTTCGCGTATTTTTTCGGATTTCAGATCTTAGATTCAATTTCCGGCTTCCGTTACAAGTCTAATATTGTTTTCCCCCTTTTTCTGTCTAGAATATAAATAAATAAATTAAAACAATTTCATTTAATTTAAAATAGTTCAAACAAAAATGAGGCACCCTTAAATCTCATTTGCCAGGGTTCTTTTGTCACGGGCATTTGGTTTTACCCCTATTTTTACAATTTTTCGAATATCACTTAAAAGGAAATAAGTATTTTGTTTTTGCCCGCCGTAGTTCTCGTTGAGTTTGTTCCACTTGTCTTAAAAGCGTCAGGACTCAAAGCGGAACATCTGAATAAATTTCTTTTTGGGGCGTCTCAAAAGGAGTGACAAAGCGATCCGTCTAAACAGGCACAAAGGTTCTACGTTCGTGATCGTATTGATACGTTTGATTTGATTATCTAGTGCTTTGAGTATTTGTTCTTCCCCTGAACCTGGTCGTTATTTCAAGTGATTCAGTATAACCAGCATCTCCACTTTGTAAATTGGGGTGTTATTCCACAGACGTAGCGAGCAGGCTAGGTTTGAAACCTGTGACAAGATCCGCGCTCCCGTTTTATCTTTGATTTAGTACCCGTCTGTGGTTCGTTTATCTTTTGTCCATTGTATGCCCCAATTATGGGCTGGAGTTATTCAGACTTTTGTTCGTACTCAAAACAAACAATCGAATCAATGGCAACAAAAAGATTCAACTGAATGCATTTAATTAATGATAACAAGTGATTAAACAAAAAATTAATTTCCATGTCAGGGGCGTAGTAAAGAAAAGAGGACTCCGCTATTTTATGGTGGTCGCCATATTGGATGTACCCAAAAATTGAAGGCAATATAGGTCTTCAGGATCCTAAGGTGTGTATAAAATCTACGAGCATTAATTTTATCAGTTAAGCGCTGGTTTTTTGTTGATTTTATCTTCTTTTTAATGGTGGGGAGAGTCAGTTCGACAAAGAGACAAGTCTCAATGACTGGGCTCATGAGAACTCCCTTACTCACAAATTATCTGTCCTGCTTGTGAACGATAGGAGCAATGACTTAGGTTGCCCCTAGACTATCAATAATATTGGCAATAATATTGGTTACGGTTCCCTTTTTTGTACCAGACAATCTTTTAATATCACCCACAGACCGTCAATAATATTGCGCAAATTAATATATTGCTCAATATCCAGGCTCAGGACATACGAGTTATCTCTCTTCAACAACAAGTGAAGAATTCATTCTGGTAATATTAACAGATAAATATTTTTCTCTAATCATTGACTCGTGGACCAGCTCACTTATGTAATCAGATATGTCCTGCCTAATGGATCATCTGTAGAACGTTTCCTTAAGCTTATTCCAAACACAGGCCATAAATAATCACAACAAATGACAAATGGTGTTACTGACATGTCAAACTGCCAAGGGCAATCTTATGTCCAGGGTTTGAAAACAAAGTAAACTTAAAGCAAAGCACATATTTTTAAACTTACTTTGTTGAAGACTGTGAAAGCTGTTTGTTTCGAATTGCTGCGAATGCTGTTGCTTTGAAATTACTTAAAAGCTTTCAGGAGGAAATTGGTTCGGCTGCAAAAGCTTAGGCTGTAAAATACTTTGCTGTGAAATGCTTTCTGTTTGTTTACAATTTTTCAAATTCCTCTCCAAAGGGTGTAAAATACTTTGCTTCCTGCAGCTTTTTTTTCATGGTCCAACTTTATATAGTAAAATAGTACTTCGTTTAGAGGGGTGGAAACTTTTTTTGTATGTGTATGTGAAGCATTCGCAGCCGGAGCAGCATGTCCCAGCATTTATAAGCAACAGCATTCGTAGTAATATGAAACAAACAGCATTCGTAGCAATATGAAACAAACAGCTTTCACAGTCTCCAGCAAAAATTTATGTATGTAATTTTTAAAGTATGATTGTTGTAAAGCAAAGCAAAGAAAATTGCTTTGGTTTTCTTGGCAGCAAAGCAAAGTCAACAGCAACAGTATTAAAATTGTGTCAACAATTTAAACCCTGCTTATGACAACGAAGCTAATATGTTAGACATATACAACGACCTACAAGCTAAAATAAAGGAAATGTTTCCCTTTGCCGAGTATGTTCCCTGATCGCTCATTCGCTCAATTTAGTAGGTTGATGCGAATCTGAAAGCAGGGAAGAGGCTTGCTCGTTTATTTCTCTACTGCAAGATTTGTACAATTTCTTTTGCAGCGTCAGCTCTTCGTTGGAATCTCTTTCAAGCTGTTCTCATCGTCAAAAGGCTATCAATGACCCTTTGGTCAGCTCGTGCAGAAGCATTCAAAAATTTACGCTTAGTTGCGACACAAGTTGACACAAGTTCAAGTTATATGCCATTAACTTGAATATCTTGAAACGGCTTTACCATTGTCATAGAACTGCATGTCGTACTAATACGTTTTATAGGCGAAACACGAGATAACTTCAATGATTTCGAAAACAAGTCCAAAAAACTGACCTTTGCATAGGAATATGAAAGAGGTTTTCGATGCAATGAAAGCGGAGGCTAAGACTGCAAATCCGTCACTGGCAGCACCAAGGAGGTTATCCGCCATGGTCGAAAATGGCTCCATGGCTCAATCGGCATCCCTTTACATAACAAAAAAAATTGGAAGGGTTACAGATCGTTTGCAAAACTCGGCTATACCTCCCCCAAGCCTCTTTGAAGGAAAGGCGGGAAGATGTGGTCCTTTCCAGTAGCCTTGAAAGGCTTGTGAGGTTCCATTCAATCTTACCACACTGAAAATCCTGTTTGCCAGGCCTTGGTTCCTATCGGACCGAGGAGCAAGTACTATCTCCGAACCAGTGTTAGGTTCTAGGGCCAGTTACTTGTTACTTGTTCCAGGATCAGTTACTTGAGAACCCGGAAAATTAGTACTCATTAATATGTAGCTCTATGGTATCTCTGGTGCTTTCTGTAAGGGATCTTGCAGGAGTTTTGAGGAAGTCAATACCATTGGACAAGCTTGTCTATTTCTTCCATGACCTTCGTTTGAATATTCCCAAATTTTTGTTACAACTGGTAAGGGCTTTCTTGTAGAGGTACCAGCTGCCTGAGACCACTATTAAATTGTTTTCTGACCTCTCCACTTAACCTTTCGGTTGGTACTTCGTGGTTTCGCAGAAGAGCTACTTTCATGTTTCATGCTAAGTGCGGGTCAGTTTTACTTTTACTCAGGCGTAACGTGCTTGTTTTAGGTGTCATGCACGTTTTGACGCGGTGCGTGCCTGCTGCTGGCTAGGAGCGGACGAATTTTATTTTTACTCGGGGTTCATATGGCGCCATCTACCGTGAAAACGTTTCAAACTTTTTCCCCGACTGATAAAATAAAAAGAAAATACAATTCGCATACATATTAGAATTTTGACGCGACAACGTCTATTAAATCGGTTTAAGATAGGACGCGCGTGTGAAAATGTCCCGCACAATGTCCCGCACACAAAAAAAAATCATATCTCCGCCCCCATACATGTTAGGGGGGTGGTTAATGGCTCAAAATTTTCGTTAATTTATCCTCTACACGGGAAAAATACATTCATTCACCTTATTGACGTGACAACGTCTATTAAATCGGTTTAAGATAGGACGCGCGTGTGAAAATGTCCCGCACACAAAAAAAAAATTTGCTTCGAAATATATAATTTATTAATTGAGAAAATAATACAAAACGTAATAACAGACGTTGTCACGTTCAAATTAATAGACATTGTCACGTTAAAATACGGACGTGATACTTCACATCCAAGACCATTAATGTTTTTTAGTAATTAATTAGCATCTGCATAAATGCCCACTGCCCGCGTTCCCATTGATGTTGCATATTTCGCCCACCCAAAATACTCTGCAGAAACATCACGAATCGATTGAACTTTAATTTTGACCTTTAATATCGATTACGTAACGTCGCCGCACGCCCATTACAACCAAAAATAGGTTCAGGATAAAATATTCGTAATAATAAAACTTTGCTCTATTTCTGCCTCACCCAGTTATCAGTAATGCCCACCTCCTCCACACAGAGAGCAGCCCCATGGCGAAGGACGAAATCGCATAGTGAAGCGTCGAAGAGAGCAACCTATCACGCAATATCATTCTACGAGTGTATAGTATATATTTATTTTTTTCTAACGGGAATGAAGTTCACAGTTCACCAAAAGAGGAAGAAGGTCAAAATGTTATCCTTGAAGCGGAATTTATTGGGGAGTCTCTGGAGCTCTAGCGGAGGAAAGGATGTGCGGAAGGAACACCAAATGACAACACAGTAGTTCGTTGCAGATGTTCGTTGCTAGGTTCAGCCTCTTTTGTTGAGGCACTGGCCCGGCGGAATTTCAGGCTGAGCAGTTTTCCTGCTTAGTCCTTCCATTTCTGGTTGTTCCTTATTCTCGATATAATTGACTTACATCGGCTCAGTTACGGGATGTGGAAAGCAAAGTCCTGTTTATGTGGGGCATAAACCGAGAAAAATGTGGCCGAAGCAGAATTTCTTACATCGTCACAAGCTACGCAAAAAATCTTCAATCTGAAAGCGAAAAGTTTTGGATTTGAATATTTTCGTCCTTTTGTTTTTTTTTGTTGCTTAAAACACGTCGAAACTGTTTACTCGGAAAAAATCCAACTTCAGGGACTCTGTTCATGACTTTGGTATGAGCGGAAGCACGAGGGATTTTGCAAGACTTTTTTATAAATAGAACCTGGGGTGTATTTTTAGATGGGGCGCAAAGTGGAGGCGAATTTCGGGGTCGTTTAACTTTCTCCCATGAAGCAAGGGCGCAGCCAAGCGGATACGAAATTTATTATGCTTAAGGGATGCTTGTGTGTGACGCTCATAAAAGCCCATAACAAACTAATCCTGGCTGAAAAAAAAACACACAAGATAAGCGGTGGCCCAGTTCCGACCTGCAATCAATCATCGGGACGTATTCAGGCTATAATAGCAGCTGCCAATATATCAATTTGATCCAATTGCCTCCAGCCCATTCACTCCGATAATAATTAGAGTAATCAGCCTCAATCGATGCCAACGTGGCGCTATCCATCACCACTTCCAGCTGGTAATCAAGCAAGAGGAGGAGCGCTGCAGCAGTGCTGCATTTGCATTCCGACTAGTGCCAAGTATCAAAAGTCAATAAACCACCATCGCCGCCACCAGTCGGCCGGTCACGAGATATTTTTAATCTGAATCGAAGCCACTGGGGGACGTCGAACTTTGGATTTTTTAAGTTCAGATGTCCCCAAAGCAGCACTTGAGCAATTTTTTCACACCCGATAAAAATATCAAGTATTTTCGTGCCTAATAAAACGCTTCTGGGGTGTGTGTTTTGTGCTTTCCACAGCTTTGTTTTCAGGTGTCTTACAATTGTAAAATTATAACTCAACTCGTCTCACAAAATACATCTACCCCACTAATGTTGGTCTAGTCAACAATGCTTAGATTAAATTTATCTCCAAACACTTTAAAACTTACAAATAATTCCTTCTCTGGATTTGCTTGTGTTTGTTGAACATCGCTGGGGTGTTTTTGCAACCACAACAAAACAAATCTTACAATTTCGGACAATTGTGTTTTATTGTTGTAAGTGGCCTGGACGTGTATGATGGACGCTGATAACTTAATACCCTAGAAACTTGGCTAGTTGGAACTTTGTACTTTCGTCGATAAGCGGCTTGAAGTGTGTACTGCCAGCGTTTACTAGCGATAACAGTAATCCGGGGACATAATTACAGCAATTGACATCGAAATTATTTCCAAGTTTAAGTGTCCTTGACATAATTTTTATGGATTGGTAAATTTGAATAGAACGTGTGGTTTTGTAATGAAATCAGTCAAATCTATAAGTAAAAACCCTTAGAACCTTCTCTATGTTAAGTTTTTTCTTGTACATAAATCTATCCATTGCAATATGAATGAAACTAGAACTGAGTTCATCTGTTTCGCTCCTTGCTTCAATCAACTTTTGAACAAGGACTTCGAGCTCTTTGCAGATACCAATTGTTTACATCAAATTGATGTTGCTAATCAAGGAACCTATCTTCTTGATCTGTTTTCTTTCTTCTCATCCAGCGCGTTACTCCGTCTAAGTTGATTCACCTCTCGGCAATTCGAACAACGGCCTAGCCAACGCTAGCTTCTTATTCAAATTTCCCACCCTTCACAAACCAGTTGGGATCACTGCATTGCATTATGCGAAGGCCAATTGAATGGGGGCAGGAATGCCTTTGTTCACTCCCCATTCTACCAAATCTTTGAAGCCTAGGCCCAGCAGATGGTTTAATCGGGAGGTTATGATTTAATAATAAAAACTAAAGAAGCCGCCTTTCGACCGTACAAGAGTTTCCCAATTGAATCGCGCCGTTTAGAGTACATCTTCTTCTTCTTCTTTACGCTCCTTTAATCCCTCATGGGACATAGGGCGGAAACAGTTGGCCTCCACCGGACTCTGTTTTGCGCGACAGCTCTCAGCTCTGACCAGGATCTTCCAGTTGTTGCAGCCAATGCTACTAGGGTTCTTCTCCACGTTGTTCTAGGTCTTCCGACTCGACGGGATCCTTGCGGACTCCAATCAAAATTTTCGTTTTCGTCGCAAGGTGTGGCTAATCCAATTCCATTTCCTTCGCCTGATTTGGTCTTGTATACTTTCTTGGCCGGCACAGTGACATAGTTCGTGATTTGAAATTCTATTTTGCAAGCGGGTTTTTAGGGTACGACGCGTCTAGTAGGCATCTGTTAATGAAGACTTAGGCGCCTACAAGTGATGAATTGGCTGACTTTCCATGTTTCGCAACCGTACAAAAGAACCGCGTTAACGTTGGAGTCGACCAGCCGCAGTTTGGTGTTAGTTGAGATCTCCGCTGATCTCCATATACGGAACAGGCATGCATATGCGATTCGTGCTTTATTTATTCTGGATCTGACGCCTTGTTCTGCACCGCCGAATTTAGCAGAATTTAGCCACCAGTTCCACGACACAGTTATTCACGCTATATACACGCTGTGCGTTCAAGGATGTTTGCATTTATTCGCATTTCTTTGGTTTTAGTCGGATTTAGCCTTAAGCCTGCTGGACTACTTTCTGTTGTCCAATTATTTAACATATCCTAATGTCTGTGGCCCAGCAAGCAGATATCATCGGCGTAGTCTAGATCCTTAAGGCGTTTTAGCAATCCCCATTGTATGACGCCTGTTCTACTGTCTAGAGCGCTGACAAGAATGTCATTTATTACAATAAGAAATAGTAAAGGCGAAAGTAGGCATTCTTGTCGTACTCCTGCGCTCACTTCAAAGCTGCCGCATAATTTTCCATTGTGAAGAACTCTGCATTTGGAATTATTGTATAGGGCTTTTATTAATTGTATTATTTTATCGCGCAGTCCACGTTGTCGTCGAGTCCGAGATCCAGTGTTGCGGTTTTTTTGGACTGTAATAACTCAAAGTATTGGTATTCTTGATGTTTTAAATAAAACAATTTTTATATTTACGCCAGTATCTCCGAAGAGCGTAGAGTTTAATGCCGGATTCATCGTTGAGGATGAGTCGCGTCGCTCAAATTTCCCAAAAAGAGAGTCAGTTGAACTTCGATTCATTGTTGTAGTCATAGTGTGCCGCACATTTTGTATGATTTGACAGTTTTTCAGACAATTTTCATCAAAAACATATGATTTTTTTTGACAATTTTTAAAATCCGCCGCACAAAAGTTGAAGTTGGTTCAACTTTTTTTGAGAGAGAAAAAAAAATCCCAAAAATTTCCCAAAATTGAGAAAGGTACAATTTTTCATACAAAAAGTATGCGCGCACATAAGTGCGGCGCGAATCATCCGCAACGATGAATCCGGCATAAACCATTTAGGCGCCCTGTAGTCGCTGAGTATTGAACAGTCACTTATTTCTATACAAATTTCCCTCGTATTTATAGTGGGGTATCTTATGTACTATCCCTATATACTACTGCATACTATCATCACTACTCACTTACATCTATATACAACGAATACAATCTAGTTTTTATATAAACTACCTTAAACTATAATTATTACTGTAGTGTAAATTAAAATGTTTATACTATGAAGTTATGCGGGCACCGACGCTTGTCTCTGCTGCTGGTATTATAGCGCCGTTTGTAGTACTCCACAGCTCTTCAAAACTATTTTCGTCAGAAACCCTTTGGTGGCTTAAGGTTTGTTGTAGTTTCCCAGCAAATTCTCGCCTTTGAATGGTATCCCGCTGGTTTCCCTTTCTACCGGTACCCAGGTTTCCTTGTGCATCTTCTTGTGGCAAAAGTAAGTTACATCTACCATAAGTTGGTTGGGAACTACAGAAGTCAACGAAAAGCTTACCGCTGCTGTTAGTGACTTGGCCTATGCCTTGATTTCTTATTGTGTGTTCAAAACCGGTGTTATTGGGACCGATCTGTGCGTTTAAGCCACCCATCAAAACAATGATGTCTCCCCTTGGAATAGAGCGAAAAAGCGACTAGCGTAGTACTTCTCAGTCTAGTACGCAGGCGCACGGCAATAATCCCCTCTGAAACTGGTGACCATTTAATGAGGCTGGACCTGGCTTCCTGGTGAGTGCTACGCCAACGCCATTCCTACAGCTTTCAGTTTCGTTTCTGCCAGAATATAAGAAGGACTCAACGTTTGGGCAGATATGTTCCCCCACATCGGGCCATCTGGTCCCATGACCTTGATTTTTTTTGTTATGTGGTAAATTCAAGCTTAGGAATTACCCTTTGTACTACTACTCTAGTAGTAAGCTTGATTTGAAGGATAGAGGAGAAAGGATAAGTTAGGGGTCTGGAGCGTGCGTGAGTAGATGTCAATGAGCCATGCGTTTGAACTCTGAGATGTTATATGAGTTCGGAAACACCGACTGCGGAAGACAGTTCCACAATCGAGTTGTTCTATTTATAAACGAACTACTAAAACGTGCGCGAAGAGGAGGGCTGTAGCATGTGGGGGTGAGCCGAATTGGCTAGGCTTGTGTTGCGGGAAAAAAGTTGCCGCGTAGGCAGGAGGTTTCTAATTTCAGTGGAACAGTCACTATGGTAATAGCGGTAAAATTTGCTAAGTGCTGCAACATTCCTACGGTGGCTTAAAGGGTCGATGGAGGAGCAAAAGGTGCTATCGCCAATGAGTTTGATGGCACGTTTCTGCACCTTGTCCAGCCAAGCCAAGGTGGTTTTGGGCCCAGATATATGAGTTGTATTCAAGGCGGGGTCCAATGTAGGACTTGTATATTGTAGCCAGGGCAGTTGACTGAAGGAGGAACTTGTATCTCTTGAGGAATCCCAGGCATTGGTAAGCTTGTTTGGCGATTTGGGATTATGCCATCGCAAATCTGAAGATAAGGTTACGCCTAGGATGTTAAGAGATAGGTCAGCCATTACCGTTTTTTTGCCCACTGAGATAGAGGGACGGGTGGTGCAGATTTTTGTAGAGATAAGACAGTACTTTTATAGCGATTCATCTCGTTGAGGACTTCAGCTAGCCGTCCATGAGCAAGCGGTGTTCTCACAGCCAAGATCCCATTCGCGTCCGGTTCGAAAAGCAAAGGTCGTCGTCGTGTTATCCATCCAGTTCTGAGGGATTGTTTGCCGATCCGTAGCAATGGTATTTTTATGAAAGCGGGTTGCTAACCCTCAGCCCAACCGACTTAAAACTCCGTTTTATGGCGCAGAGAACTCACCATTCGCCTTTCTCCCGTTAGCTCGTTCGAAGAAGTCATCATTGCTGCTGTTTATCAAGAAGGATCCTTGAAGAATGTTTCCGGAGCATAGAAACACCGACTATTTCTTGGCCAGTTTGAAGCACAAACCTGAACACAATTAAAAATCTTAGAAAGTTACAGAAAAGAATAACAATATACACATATATATAAGTCACGATATCGCGTGAACTATGTATAAAAGATATCGACTTAGTTGACGTGCCGTTCGAAGAGTATTAACCAAAATATGATCTGAAAAGATTTTCATAAAATTCGGTCGAACCGTTTTTTTGTTTAAAAGACGTTTATGATTTTTGTACCTGCACGATACCGCGCGAACTTAAAACTATATCGACTTCATTGAGGTGCCGAAAAAAGAATATTAACGAAGAAATGCTCTGAAAAAAATTTCATAATATTCAGTCGGGCCTTTATTGTTTAAATAGAAAAACTTCGGCTAATTGTCAGAAAGACCTTAAATTGACAAGTTTTGCTAATATCTCATAAACACGATGGAAAGAGACCCGTTCTAAACGAAGTCATCTTCGGTCAGGGTAGCCTTCGAACAAAACATAACTTGTCAAAATCCGACAACCTTTCAAAATCAAGCAAAAATTTCGTTACCCTTTACAAACAGCGCGAATTTTTCAAACCTTGGATTAGCACTTTTTGACGGGGAATTGTTTTCTACGCGTGATACAGTTTCAGGAAATTGCGGTTCATCCCGGGATTTCCGGTAGTTACCGCCAAATTTGTTCTTTTTGGTGAAGTCTGACAAGTACTTAACAGTTACAGTTTTGCTAATATCTCCGGAAAGCTTAGGAATTTCCAAATGGAGTCATTCGCTTCTCAGTTTGTCAACGGCGCTTCAGCACGCTCAATGCGAATTTGAACACCCGTTTTAGTGCAGCGAACGAAATACGGAGGAAATGTTTGTTTGCTAACGTTCAGGAAAAACAAATTCTCTAGAAAAATCTTGTGGATTTACTACTACTATAGTTATTTGAACTAGCTTCTCTCGGGATTGCTTTGTCATCAGTTCTGATACTAGCCAATTTTCCACCAGTGCTAAACGTATAACTATTTTGTAAGAAGTCAGTTTATTCCATCTTCGTTCATCATACTGGGAAGTTAATCGTGTGGACCGAAGGGGTCAAACCCACATCCCAACTAGTTTCTTTTATATTTAAATTTAAAAATTCGTCTATATGCATGAAAAAAGCATCAAAACGATAGAATCTCCTCAATATTTCGTTAAATTAATCTAAAATTTACTTTAAAAAAATTTAAAATCACCTGAGCTGTGCATGGCCCCACCAAGGTGCAGATTATAAATTCTTTACAAAATTCCAGACTAAAATACTGCAAGCAAAACCATAGACATCCGCACTGCGAGGTCACTTAACCGCCCTTATTCCGGATTCTCTTGCAGTTTTCTTACAGCCTATCCGGATCCTACAGTCAGTCATCATCTCGAGTGCAGAATAATTTCGAAAATCTGCCTGGATCCTTCGTCGCTAGACCACTCACCCCCTTTCCGTACCACTTAACTCCTGCTTGTATACAATGAAATCCAACCCCTCGGGAACTGAAGCCACCCTCTACTCATAATTAGCGTGTGTCATACGCACGTAAATCTCCCACCCTTATTCTCCGTTCTCCACGCAGCTTATCTCGCATGAAGTTACACATGCGAAGTCGTACGACGTCGTTTGACTTCATGGGCACGGAAAGAGCCTTTGTTTCCTGTTTTGTAAGTTGTCTTACGCCGCTGGAGCTCCCGCCGGGAGCTGTGGCCCTCCCACGTCCGTCGGGAATAGCCTTCAAGATACTTTTAAAGCTAAGGTCGCAAAGTTCTTGGAAACTAATTGGAGGGAGCACAATGAGCGCGAATAGGCGAACAATTAGGATCTGCTGTCGAATTTTGCCAGACCGTAGAAGTATAGCATGGCGAGGAAAAACTTTGTACATATTTTCAATCGTATCCATAGATATAGTAGCGCATTTTTAAAGGTTAGCCGTCGCTCGTCGGTTACTCGCTGGTCGTCTTTCGCTTGAATTATGTTTCCGCTAAACAGCAAGCAGTGAAATGAAAAGAAAACTTGAGCCGTTGTCAGAGTGAGAATAAAACACATGCATTACTCATATCTTTTTTTTTTTTTTTTATGTGACACACTAGAGACTTAGGGAAGGCCCCTTTGTACTGTCGACCATGTATTTATTTTGAAATGTCGAACAGCAGCTCTAGTCGGAAGATAGAGAGAGAAGTGAAGGAAAGAACTGCCACAACCTAGCTGCGGTATTTTTTTATTTCACCTACTCCCAACCATTTCGCGACTTTGACACCGGGGCATCGAGAACAACTCGCTGGAGTGTTATGCCTCCTGAAACGAGTTGAATCTCATCAACCAACCGATGACATGCGCTTGGTGGAGCGGGGAAGAGAACTAGGGAAGGCTATGACAGGAGGAATCAGGAATGCAAAGAGGGAAGAAGAAAGAAGGAAAGTTATGTAGGCGGGAAATTGGGAAAGGCTAGGACCGTGGCACCGCCGGGAATCGAACCCGGGGCCTCTGGGGATAGTAGTCAGGCGCCTTACCCCTAGACTACCGTTAGACTACTGTAACGAGCTGACTACGAGTGGATGGAGCACCAAAGTCTTGTTTGACCCACTTTCTACGAGCTGAACGCCCGCCCGATCGGGTGGCGAATTGCTTTTCCGGGTATGGAAAATGCCCCGAAAATACAATTTCTGTTTACACGCGCTCAGGTCTGATTGTGTGCGGGCTGCCTCTGAGGGGGCTAAGGAATTGGGGCTTATTGCGTATCTTCCAAGCGAAAAAGTTTCTCCAACTGAATTTCGGATGTCGACGGGGGATTTATGTTTAACCATAAGGGTTTTATAGGATTTTATCATTGGTAATTATTTGGGCGCTGTTTCCACTAGGCAGGGTACGAATGCTCATAAACATATCTTCGAGGTGGTGAACGCTCTCCAAGTTTTATTAAACCCGCTCGAGACGATCAATTTTTGATGTTTACAAGTTTCTTGACCTTTCACCGAATCCAAGCGCAAAACTTTCTAACCTTTTTAATAATTCAGTGTAAGTTGAGAAAGGACCTTGGGAGCTCCGCTTGCTCCTTTTGTGTGCTTGAAAAGAAATTGCAGCAATCTAGGGGCTTCAGAAAATGCTCGCATGAGATATGGCTTCCAGGCGAAAATTGGAGCTCAGCTAGTTTAATTCATACTAAATATGCTGCCTTGGGCTACTTCACTTTTTTGTTGAACATAATGGCAGAATCACAGTATTTTTGCGCATTGCCCACGTGCTATCGGGTTAGCAGGAAAATTTCGCTTTTCTCTGCTTGTAACATTATTTAGGTTTTTAATTTAACAAGTTAAGTTCGTTATTTATTTCTTATGGTTAGGACTCAAGAATTCGACGGATTAATTACGAAATACAAACACAATTCTTAAAGTTCACTAATTATCACTTGCAATTTAATGTCTCTCACTAATAACCCTTATTTACATAAATGCTCCTCTGGAGTTGCCCTCCAGCGCACTCTGTTTTGCACGACAGCTCTCAGGTCTGACCAGGATCTCCCAATTTTTGCTGCCTCAGCTAATAAGGTACTCCTCCACGTTGTTCTAGGTCTTCCGACTCGATGGGTTCCTTACGGATTCCAATCAATGATCTGTTTGGCTAAATTCTCGTTTTCGAGTCGCAAGATATGTCCAATCCAATTCCATTTTCTTCCCCTGATTTGATCGTCTATCCTTTCTTGGCCAGCACGGAGCCATAATTCTTGATTAGAAGTTCTATCTTGCCAGCGGATTTTTAGGAAACGGCTAAGGCATCTGTTAATGGAAACTTGTAGGCACCCTGTGATAAATTGGGTGGCTTTCCATGTTTTGCAACCGTACGAAAGAACTGCCTTTAAGTTGGAGCTTCTTCTGCATCGTCTTTTCGGTATTTGCATTTATCCGCATTTCTTTGGTATTAGTCGGATTTAGCCCGGGGTTGATACATGGGCACAAACGAATGGCCATTCTACCAGCTTCATCCATTTGAATGATCATTCGTTTACATACCGATACACGGCGGAACAGTAATGGAGATGCTAGTGAATGACAGTAGTTGTCAAAATGGCCAGCAATTTTAATTTATACAAGGTGTATAAACTCCGTGTTGTCAATTTTCGTTTCATTAATGAGGGGTTACAGCCAAATGTACACCAAAAAACATGGCCGATTATATGCCGTTCATGCCCAAGTTCGTTAACCACTAAGATATTTTATATTTACGCCTTATATGAACAATCAGCTTCTAAATTCGATTCATATTAAAGACAATCTAACTTCATGTGACATCTATGGCAAAAATCAACTAGTATGTTATTTCCTTCTGCCAATTCATTTCCTATCACTTTCCCCATAAGAGTTTATACTCCTTGTATAGTCTCCATGAATTTACCAATCGTTAACTTGCTTATGATGGGGAAAAATCGAGAGAGTTGAAACGACAAGCAATAAAAACAAACATTAAAAGTTAGCATATACAATTTATTAATGCATCGTTATATCTAAACTAAGATCTAATTTTAATACGCTTTTATTAGCTTCACTTGTAACTAGAGCATCCTACAAATGCGGGATCCCGCACAATTTTCGCGGGATCAATAAAGGCCTTCACAGACCAGGGCGAAACTGCGGGAGCGGGAGCGGGAGCGAATCTTGGCGGGACTCTGCTGGAGCGAAAAATTATGAACCAATCACACCCAGCGTAGCGGGAACGAATTCTTCCCGTAAAATTGTTTGATGCAAGGGTTAAGGGTGTCCTTTTAAAAATAAGAAAATTAAATAAATAAAAATATATAAATAAATAAAGTGAAGATTTAAAAATGTTTTACTCGGACGAAGAAGAAGAAGCTCTTTTGCTATTAGCATTAGCAGAAGACGAAGAAAATAACAGGTAAACTAAATATTGTTGACGTCAAATATTCTCTGATGTTATGTATGTTATTGAACACTAGACAAGAAAGAATATGGGTTCACCAAATTAATTTAGAACGCAAAATACACGGCGAATTCCACACACTAATGCCGGAACTGAGGAAAGATGAGAAAAGGTTTTATATTTACTTTAGAATGACCAGCGATTGTTTCGACGAAATTCTAGATCACATAAAAGATGATATCCGCAAAGAAGATACCAAGTACCGTGAAGCCATTTGCTGTGAGGAACGTTTTGCAATTGCATTGAGGTAAAGAAAAATAATGCATAACATATAACTCATTTATTTTTTAATACATACATATAACGGAAAACAAGCTTTCTTCTTTTTATAAAAAAAAATTAATATTTTATGAAAACAAATGAAAATATATTTCAAAAATCACCTCAGAAAGAAATTATAAAATATTAGTTTCTTCAAATTCATACGGGTTGTAAGAATTTAAATAAGAGAATACTGAACCTCGCTGGGTTTGTTGTAACACTGAAGACTGACTGCTGCCTTCACAGGTAGAAAACTGCGACTCGCGTGAGACACTTGTAGCACTTAAATGAGGTCCCACCTCCTGTAAATTTAATGCCGAGGTCGCACTTATAGATGTTTTCTCGTTGGTCATTTCTTCTATATGCTTTAGTTTCCTGCTGCATTATAATTTTGGATATTTCCATCTTGGTGACTGCTTGCCTTTTTTTCGAGAACGATTTAATAGTTTTAGCATAGCCAAGAAAAATGAAATCAATGTCATCCATTTCCAACGATTTCCTTTTATTTTCGAGGTACTCTACGACCGTGTCAACCAAAGGTATATTTCTTTTGTTCTCATTTTTACAAGAGTTATTACGAGTACTTCGATTGCCCTGTTCTCGCAACGGTCGTCTTGAATCAGATGGAATCTTCATTAATTTCTTTTCCTGGCAAATGCGCCGATTCCAGTGTTACATCTATTTGTGCATTTTCATTTATTTCTTTGCCTGACAAAGCGACTGATTCCAATGTTAGATCTAGTTCTGATCTTGCACCTTCGGTAGGATTTTGATTTTCACAATCGACCGTTGCTTCTACATTGGTATCAGTTTTGGCAAATACCATAGAATACCTAAAGGGCTCCATTAATTGTGCCCATTGCCAATTCGCGTAATTCTTTTTCGCTTGGCCCGTTCTGGTTTTAATGCTTCTTAAATATTTTGCGTACGTATCTCGAAGATTTTTCCATTTTTTCTTTACTTCAGCACCTAAAAATATATTTTTTACAGATTTCTTGCGACTGGCGATTCCTATTCTACAATAGGTCATAGTTTTCGAGTTGGGTTTTCAACAGTTAGTGGTATTGTCAAAGAAGTTTGTAAAGCAATTTGGAAGAGAATGCAACCACTATACAATACATGCCTGAACCAACTGAAGCAATTTGGGAAAAATCTGCAGAAGGATTTAAGAACTTGTGGCAGTTTCCAAATTGCATAGGTAGTATTAGATGGAAAACATGTGACCATCAAATGCCCAAAGAATAGTGGGTCGAATCACTTTTGCTATTTAAATAAATTTTCAGTTGTACTGATGGCTATTGTTGGGCCCGAATATCAATTTATATGTGTGGATATTGGCGGTTATGGTAAAAATAGTGATGGGGGAATTTTTGAAGCCTCTAATATGGGAAGGAGATTTGAAAATGGTACTATGAATGTACCCAGAGAAAGAAATCTTCCCGGGAAAACTCAACCATGTCCGCACGTCTTGATAGGAGATGAAGCTTTTGCGCTAAAACCTTTTCTCATGAGACCATTTCCCTATAGACAATCGAGAAATGATAAACAAAAGGAACAATTTAATACAAGCCTTTGCAGAGCTAGACGCGTTGTAGAAAATGCATTCGGTATATTAGCTCAAAAGTGGAGAATATATTATAGGCCAATTGAAGTTAATGTAGATACTACAATTTCTATAATTAAGGCAACATGCGTCTTACATAATTTCCTGAGGACAAAAACATGCGATTCTCTTTACTTTGATTATTTAGAGGGTCCTGAGCCGACAGTTGGTGCATTGAATAATGTTAATGTAGCTTCTAGACGCGGTACAAATATGGCATTTGACGTGCGTGAACAATTTGTTGAGTATTTTAATAATAATAGCGATTAATCAATTCCTAATTTTTTACTGTTTATAAATACATAAATTTATAAGAAAATCAACTTACTAGACTTTTACTTACCATTTGTTTTTAATTCCACGCCAATTTCATCCCAAATTTTATCTTTCTTATGAAAATTTTTATATTCAGGGCAAGATAAATCATATAAAATTGGGTTCACTTTTACTAATTCAATTAATTTTTCAACATACATCTTTTCTTCTTGCTGGAACTATGCGAATGACGGGAAAAACGGAGCATGCTGCGAACCGAATTTGAAACGCTGCAATCCCGCGTTCGCTACGTAGAATCGACGCGTCAGTGCGAATCCCCATATCCCGCCATAGGTTTGAGTCCCGCAAATGTTTCGCTCCCGCTCCCACTCCCGCAGTTTCGCCCTGGTCTGTGAAGGCCTTAATGAGGGACTAAACATGCGGGATCTGCGGGATTCGCGGGCTTTGGGCAGTAGAATCACCTGTTATAAAAACCAGGACTTAATAGCGAAATACCAAAAAATATTGCAAGTATTAGGGCCTGTTTCACAGTGCGAACTTAAGTTTTCCTTAAACTTAAGTAAATTTTTTCACTTAAGTGTAACTTAATTCAAATTCGGTTTCACACAGGGAGACTATACAAGGAGATATAACTCCGTGTTGTCACTTTTCGTTTGATTAATGAGGGCGCCACAGTCACATGTACCCCAAAAAACATGGCGGATTATATTCATCCGGTTCATGGCCAAGTTCGTTAACTATTAAAATATTTTATCTTTACGCCTAACTTGAAAAATCGGCTTCTGATTTTTCGTATTTAACCATTTTATGGATTTTCCAATGAATTTTTATTAATTCCCAATGATTTTTTTTTTGCATTTCGGCTGAAAATTTTAAAGAAATCGTCGAAATGGGTAAAATTCAGCTAACTTCATGTGGGGCACGTCAGCTTTAGGCGACATCTGTGGCCAAAAATGAACTAGAAGTTTAGTTTCTGCTACGCATCAATTTCCGGTTATTTTCCCCATAAGAGTTATATCTCCTTGTATAGCCTCCATGTGTGAAACCATGGAGGCTATACAAGTACCAAGTTTATTGCAGAAAAATTAAATCGATTTAACTCAAAGTTACGTCAAAATTTCGAATTAGCGTATAAACGGGTATTTCTTACAAATCGGGTTCTTACAAATACATTCTTATAACTATGGCTTAAGCCGAAACATTTCGGTTTAAGCCATAATTCGAATTACCTCGTTTATTGGGTAAAAAATTTTGGATGATCCATAATTCGAATTATTTTGGGAGTAGCTATAAACTAGGTAAAGGAGATATAACTCTTATGGGGAAAATAACCGGAAATTGATGCGTAGCAGAAACTAAACTTCTAGTTCATTTTTGGCCACAGATGTCGCCTAAAGCTGACGTGCCCCACATGAAGTTAGCTGAATTTTACCCATTTCGACGATATCTTCAAAATTTTCAGCCGAAATGCAAAAAAAAATCATTGGGAATTAATAAAAATTCATTGGAAAATCCATAACATGGTTAAATACGAAAAATCAGAAGCTGATTTTTCAAGTTAGGCGTAAAGATAAAATATTTTAATAGTTAACGAACTTGGCCATGAACCGGATGAATATAATCCGCCATGTTTTTTGGGGTACATGTGACTGTGGCGCCCTCATTAATCAAACGAAAAGTGACAACACGGAGTTATATCTCCTTGTATAGTCTCCATGGAGCCTATACAAGGAGATATAACTCTTATGGGAAAAATAACCGGAAATGGATGGGTAGCAGAAACTAAACTTCTAGTACATTGTTTGCCACAGATGTCGCCTAAAGCTGACGTGCCCCACGTGAAGTTAGCAGAATTTTACCCGAAAATGAAGCAATGCAAAAAAATTCATTGGAAAATATTAAAAATTCATTGGAAAATTCATAAATTGGTTAAATACGAAAAATGACATCGATATAAATCCAATTTAGAAGCTGATTTTTTAAGTTAGGCGTAAACATAAAATATCTTAGCAGATAACGGACTTTGCCATCAACCGGATGAATATACTCGGCCATGTTTTTTGGGGTACATGTGACTGTGGCGCCCTCACTCAATCAAACAAAATTTGACAACACGGAGTTTTAACTCCTTGTCTAGGCTCCATGGTTTCACAGTCCATTTTTTTCTTCTTCTTACTATTATATTTGTTTCTTACGGCGGCGGCACTTCAATATTGTAAATTATGAACTTACAATAGCCAAATTTTACATGTAAAATTTTCTTTTAATCGCGTTTTCTTTGAAATGTACAGGAATCAACTGACATTTGAATTTTCTATGCATTCTGATTTAAGAAAAACTTAAGTCTAGAGGAATTGCCACTTAAGTTATACTTAATTAAATTTTAAGTGGCAACTGTGAAACAGCTATCCGTACTTAAGTGTAACTTAAGTTAATTTTTATACTTAAGTTCGCACTGTGAAACCGGCCCTTAATAATAATATAATTGTCCGCCCGCAATTGTTTTGTGATCTTGCCCGTGTACGGAAGTGGGAATTCATACACGGGTTGACAGAAACGAAACCAGTTGAATCCACTCTGAACGGCTCACGTGCGACTGTTTAAGCCTGAAACAGAATCAACGCAGTGTGCAGTATGCAGTGTTTTTTACTGCTTGTCAAAAATTACGGCACTGCGTCTTATAACGAAATCAATGCAGTGCAGTGTTTGTCCAATCAAGTCAAACGTCAAATTTGTTGTTAATTTCGAAAACATGGCGCGGAGAAATTTAAGAAATATTTTGTTATTGGCGGCTTTAACAGTTTATAGAAATAATTTGTTCTTACTGGCACACTACAACCGTTATGAAAATTTGAAGTTTAATTTTCTAACCTCACACTGCAGAGCAAATTTAGAATTTAGCCTAAACCTGCAGTGCAGTATTCTGCTGCTTACTGTGCTAAATGCAATTGTGTGCGGAGTAATAGAAAAGCACAAAACCAAACTTTGACAGACAGTGCAGTATACTGCACTGTATTGATTCTGTTTCAGGCTTACTGTGTGTTTACTGCACATATACCAACGGAGACACGACGTAAAATTATTCATCTGTCACTTCAACCCAGAATTGCCATGGAAACAGCATCGGGTTAACTTGAGGGCTTTCTGTAAACTCAACGAATACTCTACCCTGGTTCATGAAAACAAAGCAAATGTTAAGTTACTACGACAGGAGATTCCCCACGTGCATATGATTGCACAGCGATTACCCTTGCTGCTAATTGTCTAATTGCTAATTGACTCCGCTGGAACTTTCTTACATGGCATAAACTCTATTGTAAGGGAGAGTAATTTCGAAACTAAAATTTATGTTACTATGTAAGAAAATTCTAGCGAAATCGATTCCAGCGTAGTTCAGAATTGGCCTGAATAGTTTGTTTGTACTGGCTCAGTAGTTTGTTACGCTCTGATCTCATATAATACTCCATAAATTCATGAACGTAACTACTTAGAACAAATTTTATGGTGTTTTTTGCAGTCCCGCAAATCCTCGATCTTGCTGGCTTGCGGGATTTAGATTCTGATGCGGGATTGGAATCCCTATGTAAGAAAATCTTCGAAATTAATTTTGACCCACTTCCCGGTTGCCGATTAAGCTGAAGTTTTGCATACACGCTGAAGTTTTGCATACATGGTCTTGTTCTTGCACATTTAGCAAGACCAAGAACAAGACTTAGTTACGCTTGAAGAAACAAGAACAAGACTAGCTGTACAAGAACAATACCCAGAGCAAGACTTTAGCAAGATTCCTGGAAAATATTCAACTGAATTCATTCTTCTAAAAACAAAAAATGTACAATTGATTATGATGTTCAAGTAATTATAATACAAATACAGGTGTGTATATTTATTTTTTAGTATGATAATTGTAAAAGCATTTATACATAAGTACATAATGACTTTGCATGCATTGTGCGCCAACTAATGATGAGCCAAAATGGTCTTGTTCTTGCAGTCTTGTCTTGTTCTTGCAAATTTAGCAAGACCAAGAACAAGACTTCCTTATGCTTGCAAGAACAAGAACAAAACAGACTGAACAAGAACAAGACAAGACCAAGACTAGATTAGTCTTGTTGAAATACTTCTTTAGGCGCGTTTTGAAAAACGCGCAACGCAACGCAACGGAGGATATGGGCGAAGGTGTGGAGGCAAAGGAGGGCAAGCATTTCAACTTCCATTCTTCATGCGCACTGGGATTATCATTATTATGAACGGTATACAGAAAACGAAGGTAATGTAAAAGCGACGGCAGCTTCGAATACCGTAAAAAATGGGCCCCTGGTGACGTCAGCCATAATGCTGAAACAACAACAACAGCTTCGATTTTATATGGGAAGTGTCCCCCACGTGACATCAGCACTAAAATACCGTATACGGTATACAGTCTTTTATATTACCTTGTTTCTGAATACCGTGATTACTAATGAACGTCAAGCTAGCGGCGGTTGCACTGAAAAGCGTCCAAGTTAAAACTCAACTCTATTTAAAAATAAAAAGCTAATGTCCTTCATTTAAATTATTTGTTGTATAATTTAAATGAGGGACATTAGCTTTTTATTTTTAAATAGAGTTGAGTTTTAACTTTGCCGCTTTTCAGTTCAACCGCCGCTAGCTTGACGTTCATGTATCGATTACCTGGAATCGATTACCTGGAATCAATTACCCGGAATCGATTACTTGGAATTGATTACCTGGAATCAATAAAGGAATCAATTACTTTATCGATTACCTGGAATCGATTACCTGGAATCGTTACCTGGAATCGATTACCTGGAATCGATTACCTGGAATCGATTACCTGGAATCAGTTACCTGGAATCGATTACCTGGAATCGATTACCTGGAATCGATTACCTGGAATCGATTACCTGGAATCGATTACCTGGAATCGATTACATGGAATCGATTACCTGGAATCGATTACCCGGAATCGATTACCTGGAATCGATTACCTGGAATCGATTACCTGGAATCGATTACCTGGAATCGATTACCTGGAATCGATTACCTGGAATCGATTACATGGAATCGATTACCTGGAATCGATTACCCGGAATCGATTACTTGGAATCGATTACCTGGAATCGATTACCTGGAATCGTTACCTTGAATCGATTACCTGGAATCGATTACCTGGAATCAGTTACCTGGAATCGATTACCTGGAATCGATTACCTGGAATCGATTACCTGGAATCGATTACATGGAATCGATTACCTGGAATCGATTACCTGGAATCGATTACCTGGAATCGAATACCTGGAATCGATTACCTGGAATCGATTACCTGGAATCGATTACCTGGAATCGATTACCTGGAATCGATTACCTGGAATCGATTACCTGGAATCGATTACCTGGAATCGATTACCTGGAATCGATTACCTGGAATCGATTACCTGGAATCGATTACATGGAATGGATTACCTGGAATCGATTACCCGGAATCGATTACCTGGAATCGATTACCTGGAATCGATTACCTGGAATCGATTACCTGGAATCGATTACCTGGAATCAGTTGGAATCGATTACCTGGAATCGATTACCTGGAATCGATTACCTGGAATCGATTACCTAGAATCGATTACCTGGAATCGATTACCCGAAATCGATTACCTGGAATCAATGAAAGAATCGATTCCTTGGAATCAATGAAAGAATCGATTCCTTGGAATCAATGACAGAATCGATTCCTTGGAATCAATCAAAGAATCGATTCCCTGGAATCATTGAAAGAATCGATTCCTTGGAATCAATGAAAGAATCGATTCCTTGGAATAAATGAAAGAATCGATTCCCTGGAATCAATGAAAGAATCGATTCCTTGGAATCAATGAAAGAATCGATTCCTTGGAAACAATGAAAGAATCGATTCCTTGGAATAAATGAAAGAATCGATTCCCTGGAATCAATGAAAGTATCGATTCCTTGGAATCAATGAAAGAATCAATTACCTAGAATCAATGAAAGAATCGATTCCCTGGAATCAATGAAAGAATCGATTCCCTGGAATCAATGAAAGAATCGATTCCTTGGAATCAATGAAAGAATCGATTCCCTGGAATCAATGAAAAAATCGATTCCTTGTAATCAATGAAAGAATCGATTCCCTGAAATCAATGAAAGAATCGATTCCCTGGAATCAATGTAAGAATCGATTCCCTGGAATAAATGAAAGAATCGATTCCTTGGAATCAATGAAAGAATCAATTACCTGGAATCAATGAAATCAAATGAATCAATAAAAGAATCGATTCCCTGGAATCAATGAAAGAATAGATTCCTTGGAATCAATGAAAGAATCGAATACCTGGAATCAATGAAAGAATCGATTCCCTGGAATCAATGAAAGTATCGATTCCCTGGAATCAATGAAAGAATCGATTCCTTGGAATCAATGAAAGAATCGATTCCCTGGAATCAATGAAAGAATCGATTCCTTGGTATCAATGAAAGAATCGATTCCTTGGAATTAATGAAAGAATCGATTCCTTGGAATCAATGAAAGAATCAATTACCTGGAATCAATGAAAGAATCGATTTCTTGGAATCGATTCCTCGGAATCAATGAAAGAATTGGTTCCTTGGAATCAATGAAAGAATCGATTCCCTGGAATCAATGAAATAATCGATTCCTTGGAATCAATGAAAGAATCAATTACCTGGAATCAATGAAAGAATCGATTCCTTGGAATCGATTCCGCGGAATCAATAATAGAATCGATTCCCTGGAATCAATGAAAGAATCGATTCCTTGGAATCAATGAAAGAATCGATTGCCTGGAATCAATGAAAGAATCGATTCCTTGGAATCAATGAAAGAATCGATTCCCTGGAATCAATAAAAGAATCGATTCCTTGGAATCAATGAAAGAATCGATTCCCTGGAATCAACGAAAGAATCGATTCCTTGGAATCAATGAAAGAATCGATTCCCTGGAATCAATGAAAGAATCGATTCCTTGGAATCAATGAAAGAATCAATTACCTGGAATCAATGAAAGAATCGATTCCCTGGAATCAATGAAAGAATCGATTCCCTGGAATCAATAAAAAAATCGATTCCTTGGAATCAATGAAAGAATCGATCCCCTGGAATCAATGAAAGAATCGATTCCTTGGAATTAATGAAAGAATCGATTCCTTGGAATCAATGAAAGAATCGATTCCCTGGAATCAATGAAAGAATCGATTCCTTGGAATCAATGAAAGAATCGATTCCCTGGTATCAATGAAAGAATAGATTCTTCGGAATCAATGAAAGAACCAATTACCTGGAATCAATGAAAGAATCGATTTCCTGGAATCAATGAAAGAATCGATTCCTTGGAATCAATGAAAGAATCGAATACCTGGAATCAATGAAAGAATCGATTCCTTGGAATTAATGAAAGAATCGATTCCTTGGAATCAATGAAAGAATCGATTCCCTGGAATCAATGAAAGAATCGATTACCTGGAATCAAGGAAAGAATCGATTCCTTGGAATCAATGAAAGAATCGATTCCCTGGAATCAATGAAAGAATCGATTCCTTGGAATCAATGAAAGAATCAATTACCTGGAATCAATGAAAGAATCGATTCCCTGGAATCAATGAAAGAATCGATTCCCTGGAATCAATAAAAGAATCGATTCCTTGGAATTAATGAAAGAATCGATTCCTTGGAATCAATGAAAGAATCGATTCCCTGGAATCAATGAAAGAATCGATTTCCTGGAATCAATGAAAGAATCGATTCCTTGGAATCAATGAAAGAATCGATCCCCTGGAATCAATGAAAGAATCGATTCCTTGGAATTAATGAAAGAATCGATTCCTTGGAATCAATGAAAGAATCGATTCCCTGGAATCAATGAAAGAATCGATTCCCTGGAATCAGTAAAAGAATCGATTCCTTGGAATCAATGAAAGAATCGATCCCCTGGAATCAATGAAAGAATCGATTCCTTGGAATTAATGAAAGAATCGATTCCTTGGAATCAATGAAAGAATCGATTCCCTGGAATCAATGAAAGAATCGATTCCTTGGAATCAATGAAAGAATCGATTCCCTGGTATCAATGAAAGAATAGATTCTTCGGAATCAATGAAAGAATCGATTCCCTGGAATCAATAAAAGAATCGATTCCTTGGAATCAATGAAAGAATCGATCCCCTGGAATCAATGAAAGAATCGATTCCTTGGAATTAATGAAAGAATCGATTCCTTGGAATCAATGAAAGAATCGATTCCCTGGAATCAATGAAAGGATCGATTCCTTGGAATCAATGAAAGAATCGATTCCCTGGTATCAATGAAAGAATAGATTCTTCGGAATCTATGAAAGAATCAATTACCTGGAATCAATGAAAGAATCGATTTCCTGGAATCAATGAAAGAATCGATTCCTTGGAATCAATGAAAGAATCGATCCCCTGGAATCAATGAAAGAATCGATTCCTTGGAATTAATGAAAGAATCGATTCCTTGGAATCAATGAAAGAATCGATTCCCTGGTATCAATGAAAGAATAGATTCTTCGGAATCAATGAAAGAATCAATTACCTGGAATCAATGAAAGAATCGATTTCCTGGAATCAATGAAAGAATCGATTCCTTGGAATCAATGAAAGAATCGATCCCCTGGAATCAATGAAAGAGTCGATTCCTTGGAATTAATGAAAGAATCGATTCCTTGGAATCAATGAAAGAATCGATTCCCTGGAATCAATGAAAGAATCGATTCCCTGGAATTAATGAAAGAATCGATTCCTTGGAATCAATGAAATAATCGATTCCCTGGAATCAACGAAAGAATCAATTACCTGGAATCAATGAAAGAATCGATTACCTGGAATCAATGAAAGAATGGATTCCTTGGAATCAATGAAAGAATCAATTACCTGGAATCAATGAAAGAATCGATTACCTGGAAACAATGAAAGTATCGATTACTTGGATCAATGAAAGAATCGATTACTTGGAATCAATGAAAGAATCGATTCCCTGGAATCAATGAAAGAATCGATTCCTTGGAATCAATGAAAGAAGATTCCTTGGAATCAATGAAAGAATCGATTCCTTGGAATCAATGAAAGAATTGATTCCCTGGAATCAAGAAAGAATCGTTCCTTGGAATCAATGAAAGAATCGATTCCCTTGAATCAATGAAAGAATCGATTCCCTGGAATCAATGAAAGAATCGATTACCTGGAATCAATGAAAGAATCGATTCCCTGGAATCAATGAAAGAATCGATTCCTTGGAATCAATGAAAGAATCAATTCCCTGGAATCAATGAAAAAATCGATTCCTTGGAATCAATGAAAGAATCGATTCCCTGAAATCAATGAAAGAATCGATTCCCTGGAATCAATGTAAGAATCGATTCCCTGGAATAAATGAAAGAATCGATTCCTTGGAATCAATGAAAGAATCAATTACCTGGAATCAATGAAAGAATCGATTCCTTGGAATCGATTCCTCGGAATCAATAAAAGAATCGATTCCCTGGAATCAATGAAAGAATAGATTCCTTGGAATCAATGAAAGAATCGAATACCTGGAATCAATGAAAGAATCGATTCCCTGGAATCAATGAAAGTATCGATTCCTTGGAATTAATGAAAGAATCGATTCCTTGGAATCAATGAAAGAATCGATTCCCTGGTATCAATGAAAGAATAGATTCTTCGGAATCAATGAAAGAATCAATTACCTGGAATCAATGAAAGAATCGATTTCCTGGAATCAATGAAAGAATCGATTCCTTGGAATCAATGAAAGAATCGATCCCCTGGAATCAATGAAAGAGTCGATTCCTTGGAATTAATGAAAGAATCGATTCCTTGGAATCAATGAAAGAATCGATTCCCTGGAATCAATGAAAGAATCGATTCCCTGGAATTAATGAAAGAATCGATTCCTTGGAATCAATGAAATAATCGATTCCCTGGAATCAACGAAAGAATCAATTACCTGGAATCAATGAAAGAATCGATTACCTGGAATCAATGAAAGAATGGATTCCTTGGAATCAATGAAAGAATCAATTACCTGGAATCAATGAAAGAATCGATTACCTGGAATCAATGAAAGTATCGATTACTTGGATCAATGAAAGAATCGATTACTTGGAATCAATGAAAGAATCGATTCCCTGGAATCAATGAAAGAATCGATTCCTTGGTATCAATGAAAGAAGATTCCTTGGAATCAATGAAAGAATCGATTCCTTGGAATCAATGAAAGAATTGATTCCCTGGAATCAAGAAAGAATCGTTCCTTGGAATCAATGAAAGAATCGATTCCCTTGAATCAATGAAAGAATCGATTCCCTGGAATCAATGAAAGAATCGATTACCTGGAATCAATGAAAGAATCGATTCCCTGGAATCAATGAAAGAATCGATTCCTTGGAATCAATGAAAGAATCAATTCCCTGGAATCAATGAAAAAATCGATTCCTTGGAATCAATGAAAGAATCGATTCCCTGAAATCAATGAAAGAATCGATTCCCTGGAATCAATGTAAGAATCGATTCCCTGGAATAAATGAAAGAATCGATTCCTTGGAATCAATGAAAGAATCAATTACCTGGAATCAATGAAAGAATCGATTCCTTGGAATCGATTCCTCGGAATCAATAAAAGAATCGATTCCCTGGAATCAATGAAAGAATAGATTCCTTGGAATCAATGAAAGAATCGAATACCTGGAATCAATGAAAGAATCGATTCCCTGGAATCAATGAAAGTATCGATTCCTTGGAATTAATGAAAGAATCGATTCCTTGGATTCAATGAAAGAATCGATTCCCTGGAATCAATGAAAGAATCGATTCCTTGGAATTAATGAAAGAATCGATTCCTTGGATTCAATGAAAGAATCGATTCCCTGGAATCAATGAAAAAATCGATTCCTTGGAATCAATGAAATAATCGATTCCTTGGAATCAATGAAAGAATCGATTACTTGGAATCAATGAAAGAATCGATTCCTTGGAATCAATGAAAGAATCGATTCCTTGGAATCAATGATAGAATCAATTACCTGGAATCAATGAAGGAATCGATTCCCTGGAATCAATGAAAGAATCGATTCCCTGGAATAAATGAAAGAAGCGATTCCTTGGAATCAATGAAAGAATCGATTCCCTGGAATCAATGAAAGAATCGATTCCCTGGAATCAATGAAAGAATCGATTGAAAGAAATGTCTGTTTAAGGCTGGCACAAAAGGATTTTTGATAGATTTACGAAATGTTGTTCCTTTTCAGGAATTTATTAAAAAAAAAGAAGTAAATTGTTACTAAATTAGAAGTGCCATGTGTATTTCCCGTTCTTGCGATCCAGATGAAAGCATCTTGTTATTAAATATTCAGCTGATGGGGCGCAAATTTGCCTACTGCACCGGGCGCAAAACAACCACGCGCCGGCCCTGAACATAAGTGCAAGTACCACCACACAACTTGAATAACAAAAATTTTGAACTTTTTCCTACACATTTTTCTGCTTTAATATTTTTGAAAATTATTCTTTAACATGCTTTAATCACTTTAAATTCACTTTTAACTCAATAACCACACAAATTCAACATTTTTGCCCTAAAATAACTCGACAAAACCCCAGCGAATATAAACACAATTGGTCACCTTCACAATTAAACCATTAAAACATATTGGTTCACTCAATTTTCTGAAATTGTTTTAATTCAATCACTGAAACACTAATCACTGGTAATCCAGGTGCAGAAAAAAGTGATAAAATACAATATTTTACAACTTTTTATTGCAAAAATAAACTTAAAAACTTGGCTCCAATATGTTATTACACGAGAAATGTCCTCCATTCAAGCAAATGTAGGATCGGCACCGGCTGCTTCCAGGCCTGTAGCTACGATGGGTTTGCTGGAGGCCCTATCAGAACCTCAAATATTCAGCGTACTGCAAATTTAAGACATGATATGAACATGCAGCACGCTGCTTTGCTTGTCATTTTACCAGCCTCAGCCAATTGAAATACTTTTGATTGCAGCGTGCTGCATTTTTATCTCATGCCCTAATTTACTGCACGCTGCCAATTTTGATGTTCTGATACGGCCTGCGGACAATATAGGCGAAGGGGTAGAAACTATAAAGAGCAAGCATTGCAACTCCAATCTTTTAGCTATTAAGTTTATTATTATATGGGCATATGAAAATTCGTAGCAAAAGTCCGTTCACGATGTCCATGGGTGAGGAGGTTTTTACCCAGAGGCTATGGAGGGAAATAAATTACATATCCTACTTTTCAGCTAAAGCGGGCTCTAAACGATGCTATGAGCACTTTCCAACGTTGGACGTTTGATGGTAGAACGCATTGTGTGGCCGCTACTCGAACTACGAATGTCCAATGTCAAGCGTCCAACGATGGTGTTTGGACAGGTTCGGAGTGTTGTCACTCAAACGTTGGAAGCGTTGATGCTGTATTTGCCGATACATTAATGTCCTTAGTATGAAACTCTTCGTATCATATTTCAATTTCCCTAACCCACTCAATTTAATTGAGTAACAACTAAAAGAAGAAGCTAGGAAAGTGAACAGAATTTGGAAGTGACGTTTAGTTCAGTAGTGGCGAAAGAAGTAGAATGAATCTACCCAAGATCGAGGAACCCACAGGTGACTTACGAGAGCATACCGGCAAAATGAGTCTACGCAACGCCTGGAATTCCTCATTGTGACAGAGGACACAGACGATGTCCTTTTGGATTGCCGGAGATTAGCAGAGCAAACTGCTGCACTGTAACCTTCAGCTAAAGGCACGGCTAAGAGCAACGAACGTCTTAGACTATAATGGTACGATCGTTTGATCTACTGACTAAAGTGGAGGAGAAGCTAAATTCCTCAATCAGAAGCTAAGGCGGAAATGAACAAAAAAGAAGTGTGTGGGGCTTAGAAGTACCAGTAGTATTATCAGGTAAATAAATGCTGATCCAGCTTTGCGACGCATATTAAGCTTAACATTCATTACGTTTTGGTAGAAAATTATCCAGTCTTAAGAGAATTGCATGAGGCATCTTAAGCCCATCTTAAGATAATTGTAATTAGGCCTAATGACCCAACTAGTTGGTGATTTTAGTTAGGATTAGAATACGGTATAACCGACAGCCTTGAGCGTGTCAGCATCATAATGCTTGCACCTTCCAACGCACGAAAATAGAAAGAATGCAATAAAATATTTGTGTAGAAATTAAAAATTAGTCTTAAAATCACGCCAAAGAAGTATAACTTCTAATGCGTGTACATAAGTACACACACCCACTGTTTTCTTGTTCTTGCGTTTGCTCATCACTAGTTTGGATGACAATGCAATCTGACCATTTTGTAAAAAAATCAAGATGGCGGTTCCAAGGTGACGGTCGATTTTTGCATTTGTGTTCCACCGAGCCCACGACATGGATATCAAATGAAAGAGTACGACAGATAGAATACAGTAAGCTGTGTAACCGCCACCACATAATGACATATAATAGTAAAAAAAGTATAAAATAAAAATAAATAGTTTAAAAATACTAAAAAAATAAGCTTTTATTTTAAAATAAACCAAAAAGTGAAAAATAATTTTGAATGTAAAGATTTTATTGCTGCAGACACTTACTTAAATGTAAAAAAAGTGGGGCGCTAACGAAAAGTTCCAGTATTAATAAAATAAGAATATATATGTATGTAGATAAAGAGCGCTCCACGGTTTTTTACATTTAAGTAAGTTGCTGCAGCTATAACAACATATTCCCCGTTATGTTCTCTCTGGTTGGGGCTATTGTTCACCTGAAAACCTGTCTCTCAAACTTCGGCTTGGCCTTGTCCTCTATGTCCCCAGAGTCATAGTCCAAATCTCGCGACCATAGCACAGTACTGGTCTTATTACTGTTTTAAATAGTTAAAGTTTATATTTCATACCTTCCACAAATCATAGTTCCTTCAACGTATGTCCGATATATGGTGGACCACCACTACATAAATCGTTACAAATTACTTTATCTAATAGATGGTTTCACTGCATAAATTATCACATTATTTATGTTATAACAGATTGTGACAGATGACATTTCAAGTCATATTTTTCGTTGTTGCTGCTATTGTGTTTTTTTCTTTGAAGGAACATCAAAGGTTAATAATTAAAAGAGGGATTTTCGTTTTTCAGTATAGCTAATTAAAAACTTTTCAGCTGTTCCTTCATTCAACAAGAAAATTGCCAGGAAGCAATTCAAAAACAGATTCGCTCCGATTGCTATAAAATCGCTTTCATATTGGTGTTCGTTTCGCTTCGGTTATATGTTCGGACCTTATTGTAAATTATAATTTCGACAAGGAAATGATATAAGACCGAAGCTGAAAGCATGAGAACTCAAATCGAAGAACAAAAAACGGAAAAGAATAAAGTTTTTAAAAGTTCAACGCAAAAAGTTGACTTGCGATGGTGTCTTTTTCGATCAATAATATTGCAGTCTGACATCTTTGAACTTTGGTAGTGCTCGGAGTCTCTCACTTTTTGCTGTCGGAACTTTTTCTAACTCTTTAGTGTCAAATATAAATGCCCCACTTACAGATTTTATGAAGGAAGACAGAATAAACGTTGCGAAACTTGCAAAAGTTGCTGATACTGGAAATTGTAAGATCGCAGTGGTACCAGAAATTTTCAACAACTAATAATTGGGTTAGTTTTATCACAAGCTCTGTTATAAGGTACAGACTGGACGGAATGCATTAAGTAAATAACAAGTAAGTAGAGGTCATATAAATAAAGTCTCGTAGTATTGCTTTACAGCGTCAATACAAATGCAAGGATTGGGTTCAAAAGTACCGCGGCCTCTCGCTAGGCTTAGTGTACTATACCTCATATTTGTAAGTCGGTCTAGAGGATTTCTCTTGTGCATCGATGGCCTTGAAGCATAATAATCCAAAGGTCGATTGTACATAACGAAAATGATCAAGTTCACATAAAGCACAACAACAATACAGATGCAGGTGCAGATTATTTTTTTGATTCAAATTTGCCTTCCTATGCCCGTGTGAACAGCTCAGTTCTCGACCATTGAAATCTTTTCGTCAAGTTTGGCCGTCGGGAGCCCGTATGTCCTCCCAAGCGGCCATTATTCGCCCGCTTTAAAGCCATCTTTAATGTTTACTCGGGTTATTGTCCGGGGTTTTTCTAGTGTTTGTAAGGCCTGGGAAATTTAGGTGATGGGAGCCCTAGCCTATACCAAAAAAGGAGAAGCTAGTGACCCTGTTAACTACCGCCCAATAGCAAAATTATGGAGACAATAACAAACAGAAAAGTCATGGAATATCTTGAATGCAACCAAATATTGGACGACAAGCAATACGGCTTTAGATCGAAAAGATCTACTGTCGACCTCCTTGTATGCCAAAGTATACACCGATTTGGTGAATCTGGCCTAGTTGCTCTGGATATCTCCCACTCTGTTGCCTAAACACCAAGCTATTGGTATTGACTCTGTTCTAAAGAATTGGATTAAGAGCTTCCTTTCTGGCCGTTCAATCAAGGTAGTATTGGATGGTGTCGAATCCGACCCCCACACCATCTCCGCAGGTGCTCCCCAGGGCTCAATTCTATCACTATCTCTCTTTATAGTTTTTATAATTGATCTGCTCTCAATACCCCCAATTCACTCCACAGCTTTGCTGACTCTACGTTACTGAAATGGTTCCTATGGATAATATAACACAGGCACGCGCCTGGCCTTGTCTGCATCATGGCCAATTCTTGTCCAATTCAATCAACAGGGATATCGGACGAATTCTTGATTGGGGCAACAAGAACCGTGTCATATTTAATGCATTAAAAACGAAGTATTGTCTCACCTCCAAAAAAACTTGCAACGATCCTCCTTCTATTTCAGTGGGAAATAAGATCGTAACGGCAGAACCGTCTCTAAACATCTTAGGAATAGCATTAGCCGAAGATCTGCGCTGGAGTAACCACATATTCCAAATAGCTAAACAAGCATCTCAGTGCCTAGGATTCTTCAAAAGGTGCAAGCTCCCCCTTCAGCCGTCCGCCAGGGGTAGAATCTGCAAGTCCTACTT